>JAZAYU010000026.1:0-630209 GCA_038501625.1 Corbicula japonica
AGTTTACCATTTTTTGGATATTTTGGTATTAAGTAATTTTTTAGTTCTTTATTAATCAAGCCACTCTTGTACATTTCATTTGCCACCTTTCTTACTTTCTTTTCTGCTGTTTTAAAAGCATCCCCATTAGTCTGTTGGTATGTGTCATCTTGGCTTAGTTCTTGATCTAGGCTCTCCATATACTGATCAGTGTCCATAATCACTATGCCAGAACCTTTATCTGCTGGTCTAATAACTATGCTTTTGTCCTTTAAGAGGGCTTTTCATTGCTTTAACAACTAAAGTGATAATCATATAATTACAACCTTGTAACGTTTTACAAAATATTACAAATCTGATTGGCTAACAAGTGTCACGTGACTGCGTTTCATTTCTCAATGAAGTCGTATCGGACTACTTTTGATAAATATTTATCATTGAATTGTTTATTTGCCCCGCCCAGCCATCATTCAAAGTCTACAACTCTACATACCTTATTTCACTCCCAATTAAACGAGCACTAAATCAATAATGAAGAGGGAAATTTTAAGTAAGCAGTTACGTCACGATAGAGCATAACTCACTACGTCATATAGTAAGTTGTGACGTAATCGAACAAATGTTTACATTTCTAAGCGCCATGATTGATTCTGTCAGATAAAGGATTTATGTTTGAAATATTTTAAAGAATTGGAGGATTAAATAAAAACCATAACAACATTTGGACAAGACCCGAAGATGCTAGAAGTGTTTACCGTGGTATACGTATGTAACGACTAGAATTTGAAAGTGTTTCATTCTTATACCGCAGCAGGGAGCTTCGTTTTCACCAAAAGTGTCGGGATAGGGTTTAAATTATAGTAAATGAGAAGGAATAATGCATGTGGATATATTGATCGGGACCGATTAACGGTATGTACATTTTGTATTCGCAATGAGTTTTTATTCGCAATGAGTTTCTATGAATTTTCTTTCCATTTTGAAGATTTTATATTATTTTTATTTGTAAAGTCATTGGACTCAATAATTATTTTTAAAGGAAAAGTGTCACTGGAGTCAACAAATCAACATTTGTAAAAATATCGCGGTTTGAAATCGGCCATTTTGTAACGTAGAAATTTGAATCATCCAAGCCGATGGTATTACTCCGCGAAAAGTAAACCACATCTATCGTAAATAAAAAGTTTGTCAAAGGTTATAAATAATATGTGATAGTAGGTTGTAATTATAAGGATTGAATGTTATTTTCGTGCGTTTCATCGATGTATGAAATGTCAGTTACCTTACATCTAATTTGTACATAAACACCTTCGGTGTTTATGCAAATTAGATGTTCGGCAACTGACATTTCATACATCGATGAAACGCACGAAAATAACATTCAATCCTTAAGTAATGTTTTAATTATTAATTTTAATAGTAATATAATTTATTTATTTATTTATATATATATATATATATTCCTTTAAATATAAATTTTGCTAAAAATATATCATCATCAATTGATTAGAAAAATACTTCACAAAAATTTGGCACCAAGAAGCCTGTGTGCGACTGATGCAACGTCAGACGTCAATTGTGACGTCATTGACGTCATACAAACATTATTCTTAACTTCCTGTATGTATGTTGTGATAATAAGAAAATGTAAGCTTGTTGTGGAAATTTCAACTGAAGAAGGCCGATGGCCGAAACGTTTTGAAATTAAAGAGTTTAATTAAATATGTGATTATTTTTTCCTATCCCTTCATGGATAAACAAAAAGCTAATAAATCTACATCTGCTCTTTTGGGGCATAAAGAAAATCATTCATTACAAAGACGCTTTGCAGTTGCTACTTACATTGAATAGAAATCAGACTATCAGTGTAAGTCAGATAAAACTAGCAGTGCGGCGACCGTAAAACGTCGCACCGTACATTCAATTAGTGATTTATTAATTACGCCCTTTGAATGCCGTTGAGGACGATACCGGGTTTACATACACAATAAAACCGAGCTTGCAATATTTTTATATTTGGCGTGTTTGGTGGATTTCAACGTTCCATTTTCTTCACAGACAAACTTAGATTGTTAAATAAATTATCACAAAAAATGTTATACATTTAAATTTTAAATACAATATATTTTTTTTATTTATTGAAGCCAAAATTGAATATTTGTTTACAAAATAATTTTTCTAACTCTTTTATCTCGACAGTCTATTTTAGCGAGGTGTCTATTGATAAACGTCATTCTGGTACTAGTACGTGAAGGTCGCCTGTCTGGCTAATAACAGTATTTATTCTGATTTGATTTTGTTAAACCTAATAAATCTACATCTGCTCTTTCCTACTATCGTAGTATCGATGAAATAAATAAGCTGTAAGCTCCTAAGAAACACTGGCTAAAAAACAAACAGGCATTCAGTGTGAACGTTATATCCTATTGGAATAGGCCGATGCCGACAGTAATCAATTAAGCGAAAATTACTGTCGAGATTTCGGATTGTAACACTATACGGTTTGTGATAATTATTGACAAAAATGTAAGAACTGATGATGGACAATAGCGGGAATAACTTTTTCTTCTTTGACGTGAATAGAGTTATTATCCTGTATGTGGAAGATTCATTAATGGCCTAAATTAAACCTGTATGGAGTTCATAATTTTCACATGGTATAATAACAATCAGATTTTACAGAATTTGCAGTATCAGATTTTGCAGGAGTTGTAAAGTATTTAAGTTTCAATGCGCACATTGAAGAAATTCTTCTAAGGTGCTATTGCACGCTACATGGAGTGCAACTGTAACACAAGTGTGCTTAAAGATGATTTTGAATAACAAACGAGTTTGAAAACTCAGTGATACTTTTTACTCTTAGCAAACGATATCAATCTTGTTTTGTATAAATCTCTATTCTGAATTAAAAAAACTCGTACATAAGACTGCTTGAATCCATATATTTTATTTTCCACGACGAATTGATCATGTTAACACTGAGGATTATGTCCGGCGTGACATGATTCGTGGATTAGGGAAATGTTTGTAATCACTTACAACAACAGTACTGAAGATGTCGACAGTGAAGACGAATTTGATAAAATAGAGATCTTATCCTCAAGCATCGAAACAGCGGACGAATTCTTCCTGGCACCAATTTCAAGCTTTACTGAAAATGGATTTAGTGGTTTAGACATAAGAGAACATCAACGGAAGCGCATAGCGCGGATTGTTGCCATAGTGTCGGGGATTTTGTTGCTTGTCAGCGTCGGTCTGGTGACTATTTCCTTATATATGGCGAAAGATATAGACGAGTTAGGTATGATATATTCAGTTTAAGGTATTGCTCCTTTTGTCATTGCACTTTAATGGATGAAAAAAGAAAACAATCTCTTTACTGTTCTAACTTATGTTAACGTATGTAAAATGAAGATACATTAATAACATGTATTAGGGCAATGTTTTTGAACGGTATTTTGCCGTTAGGGTGATTTTGATATTCTTGTTTTAACGAAGACAGTGTAATGCCGACTGCCACAGCACCTTAGGCTTCTGTATAAATTTGTATTTTTCATGCTCAAATTCAATTGAGTTTTATGCTCGGAATTTCACTAGTTTCAGAAAATTAATAGGTTAAATTAAAAAGACAGAATTAATATCAAAACTTTATGTTCTAATAAAGTTCAGGACAAGTAAAAAGTTTGTGTGGGTACAAACGGTTGTTTTATGGCTGAAATTATCATCACTTTCATTTAAACCAGTAAGATGCATGTTTCAAAGAGAGCGACTGTGAAAATTATGAACAAACATATCAGGGAAAGCAAAAAAGTATAGAAAAATGATTATGACTTTATCAAGCCGAGTCTAGACGTATCAAAATTAATGTTGGCAGAAAAAGAAGGGGTTAAAACCATTTTCTCTGATATATTTGCCACTTCTGTTTAGTTTATCTAAAAGCAATCACAGTTTCGTGTCTTAACTGACTTTCTATAATCCCGAGATAGAGACACATACACGATATTAATAAATTATGACAGACCGGTCAGTTCAATAAACACAAGTACCTTGGCATCAATAATGTTTGCCAAAAACTAGAGAAAAACTTCGTTATAAAGGACATCAAAAACAGATCATTTATATGATTTTAAAGGCAGAGAACTACTTAATTTGTATTCGACTATCTCAAAAAGGGACCTGCAGTAAGACCGCTCTTTAAAACCTCCCCGAAATGCGACCAGCCCAATAACAATGTCACTATTTCAGTGTCCCTTTTAGTAGTTTGCACTATTTTCTACCCCAAAATTAAAACCACCCATTATTTAGACCACTTTGGTCCAGTTAAAGAGTTGGTAAAGTTTCAGAGTTGGTAAATAGAGGGTTGTCGCTTTACTCAGGATTAGCCACATTCAGAAAACACAGACTTTTCATACAGCCTAAAGGTTCAGGAAAAGAACGTATGTTAAGGGGGCACTAACATTGCGAATGGCGAAAACTGGCTGAAATAAAAAAAAACTTTTGGGGAAATACTCATTGCCACCTAGAATTTAGTGAAGAATTGTATTTAACTAAGGATGTACTAATGTTTGCAAGCTCAGATCAGTCTTATTCATGTTCTAATTGCCAAGAACATACTAAAACAAAAGAAAAATCGTTTGCATGAGAACGCTTGGACAATATACCAAAGCAACTTATACCTGAAGTAAGTATATGCTGATCAACAATAAGTTGTGGCAAATGATGTAAGTTGTTTTTAAAAGTCTGTTGGCAGTATTTTCATTCCGCTAGTTTTCTTAATGTGATGAAAGCATGAAAAAACTGCTTTTCTGTCATTCTGTTTTCTTTAACACGCCATTTAAATACGGAATTTAGATAAAATTGTTGTATGGTTTTGAGACTATAGTCAGTAAGGACTTGTCACAAAATCTATTGTGCTCTTAAGCGTAAGATACTTTACTATTTTCTTTTCCGATTAAACAGTTTTCAAAGTGTTTTTACTCAATTATTACGCTTCTGAAATACTACTACGTCTTTAGGGAAAAGCGTTCTAATGAATTCATCACCTGCCTCTGAAAGAAAAGTTATGTGATAGATTTGTTTATAAACTTTCATTTATTTTATTGTCAACAAACTACAGCTAGTAAATGTCAAAAAGTCCACACTGTCTTCAAAGAACACTCGGGAGAAAAACAAAAAGTGGTTTTTAAATGCAGGTTTTCTTTGAACACAGGTAAATTTGTTCTTTGTTACAGGTGGTCTGTATAGGTTGGTCAGTATAAAGATTTGTTGGATATTCTAATACGCTGACTTGTTTTACCACTAGACGTTAGCGAGAAGATATGCATTTATGTAGTCTGGGCCTTAGATCAAATCATAAACTGAAACATGAGACCAGTCTCAAATCTCAAGCATCTGATTGTCTTCATTTTAACTAATTAGATGCTTGGCATTTGAGACTTGTTTCTAATGTTAGTTTTATGATCTCGGGCTCGACATGATTATTTCGAACGTTTACATACAATACGTTGGCCTTAATAATTTATTCTTATACGTTTTTATTTACCGGGATAAAAAAAACTAAAATAAATAATGAAATTAAAATGAATAAATTACGTTGATGTCCATTCCCCATCGTGTTTAATTCTTTTTTCGATATTACTATAAAAACGTTTACCATCTTTTGTAACTAGACTTTTATTTTCTCAGCTGAAAAAGAAACCGGCAGTTAGCTTAGCATTCTCATTTAATAGAAAATCTCATTAGAATTTCGCATTAAATGCGAGAAAAACGAAAAGGAATTAATTCCTTACAGTTTTGGCAACAAAAGCATCCGTTTGAGAGATTCAAAGATACCTCTTACAATGTTTTCCAGGTAATTTTTTGTATTTCACAGGGAGATGCTGAGTGTCTAATTGCAAGATAACGTCTTGAAGTGAAAGATTTATTTATGCTTGATCAAGAAATCAGTATATTACGCACAACATATGTCAGTTGGCATGAACTAATAATTCGATTTAAGTTTTAATTTAACCTATTTTACAGAAAAAAGAAATTCTTTTGCGTCAATATTTTTATTGAAACATAAATCTTAACCCTTTCATCCAGTTATACGACTTTATTTGACTGGGCGAGCATTGTAGATCCAGATCAGCCGGCATATTTACCATCTGATCATGACCTACACTGTAAGATTAATTAGGTTATTTCTGATCGAGAAGCGACCGATGTTAGTCTAGATCAGATGGCATAGATGTGCCACCCGATCTGGATCTGCAATGGTCGGGCATGCAAAAACATGGAGGAAATAGTCTATACTGACAATTGCAGAAATATAGAGTAATATGCGGTCCAAACTAGCTTTATGTTATATTTATTTATATAAATACTTAAAGCATTGGACTTTTGCTTGTTCCTGCGTGTAAAATATTATGCTCATGACGCGCAATTTTAATTAATTTTCTACAACCATGATTCCAGTATATAATTTGCATTTTCACAAAAAATCAATTAATCTAATCTACTTTATTCCGTTCCTTTCCATTCTATTTCGTTCCATTCTCTTCCGTTCTGTTCCAATCCATTTAATTTCGTTACATTCCATTCTATTCTATTTAATTCTATATTGTAATTTATTCTACCTATCGTGCAATATTCATTTTACATATACCAACGAGCTTTCACTGCTTTACCAATAATCAGCGGAGTTTGATATGTTCTCTTTTATATTATGAACCGTTCCTGAGAGATTACTTTTTACCTTAAAAGAGATAAGAAGATACCTTTGGAATTTACCGAAAAATAAAAAAAATATTGCATGTTCGGTTTGCTTGATGCACTTTTTGGGCAGTAATATTATCTCCATATAACTGTCACGCCGCCTTGTCCAAAATGAAGGTGTTCATATGACGTTGAACATGGAAGCATGTACACCCATGATCAGCGGCGTATGGCCGCCAGATTGAATATGATTTTGGTTTCTACAATTCAAAGTTGTGTATTTTAATGTGCCTAGAACTACGCAATGTGTCAAGAATTTAATCGTCATATGACAATCGACGCACGTTCATATGATTTTGTTGATTTTTTTTTCAGTCCGAAACTCTAATGAGATGTTGAAGAAGCACAACGACCGGATGTTGGAGGCTTTTGGAGGGGAGGTTACTCCAGCTAACTCCACGCTTACACAACAACCCCTTTAGCAGCTCAAGGATTTGATGTTAACGAATGTCATTAAATAGATATGTTCCAACGAAACTCATCACACATTCCAGATTTATTAGAAGTGTTAAGTTGTGTTATATGTATGCAGATATTATGAACGAAGAGAAAGTCAACGAATAGGTATAGTCTGTTCCTCTGCGTTAAAGAAGATTGCGGTAATTCCCGTTCTCACAATGTTATGAATTTTACATGTTCACCGTTTGTATCTCACAACGCATTTAAAAACTCAAAAAACGTAGAATACGCAAACGGTGTTCACGTTAAATTCACAATGTTGTGAAATCGGAATCTACCGCAAAAGTCTTAAAGTTATTGTTATTTTGAAAACACTTATTTATCGAAAATCTTCTTGAAAACAACGTCGGCATTCCTAGTATTTTACCGGTGATTGAAAATATCATTCTATACAGTCACTTGTTTGTTATATAATTGTGCTTCTATGACTTATACATGAACGTTGAAATAAGTCCACTTCTATAAACATGTATTCGGAAATGAAAATCAAGTATAGTTTAGTTAGATACAAATGGTATGCAAATAAAAAAAGGACCGATCGCGCATATCTGGTCAGTTTGTTAAACTAGGGCTAAATAAAATATGAAATAGTGCGCGAGTATTCGCACGTTTAAAAATATGTTGTTGTTTTTTTATGTTGATCTACAATATTGTTTATCATCTGGGAATTTAATTTTTAAAGCAGACCCAATAGATGATATTTCAGGATATTGTTTTCGTTCTAAAACCTTTATTGATGTTTTCAAAGTTGAGCCCAAATCACGTTTGTCAGTTCATCTAGTTGCTAATCCGGTAGGGAGCCCAAATGGAACACGCCGCGGGAAAAAGGTGTATCTGTAATAATTTGGACATGTTTGGTTGTTACCTTATTTAAAAAGAACTTATAATTATCTTTTATTTTTTTCACGATTAATATCTGACTTGTTTTATACATTTTTTTTCAAAAATAGTTTTATTTCTTTCCGGAAATACATTTAAAGAAAAGCGCCGAATACTCATTTTCCCGTGACGCGGCCCAAATCATAGATACATTAGCAATATGTCTGGTGTGAGTGGTCCTGGTGCACGGGTTTATCGACTGCCGTGCTAAGATTTACAGGAATCTGTATTGACTGTCTTCCGACACACTTTACCAAGCATTATATCCATGCTAGGTTACTAAGTATTTAAATGTTACATTTTTTCTAGTTATTCACTAGGCCAGACGTTTGAACCTTGCGGCTCGGTTTCTCATTTTTGTTAAATGTTTTAGGTGTCTTTTTAAAAATTATTATATTTTAAACAAATATTTTTTATTATTTTACTTTTTGAGTCAGAGTTTTTTCCCTAAAATTTGTCGTCGTTGTATTGTTGACTTTATATTACTTTTTACTTCAAACAATAATAAAGATGTTTGCGAATATGCAGCCTTTGCAACAAATATAATAGAACGACAAAATTTGATGAAAATTGATGGAATTTATAGTGACTTAAAGGAGAAAAGTAAAGGTTAAAAATGATTCACGCTTTAAATAACTGTTATAAATGTTGCGATTTTAAAGAAAAAACAGGTGGCAATATTTTTGCCATGTTCAGGGACGAGTTCTGGAATCGTTTAGAATCATATTCTTTTACAACGGTTGCGGGCAAAATTGTTTGATTTACATTTGTGGCATGTCTTTTTGAAGATTTTTGTTTTATCCGCGGATACAAACAGGATTTAAAAGGGCTACATACTCTTATCAGAATACCATACTCAGGAAAACAGCCTTCGCACACAGCCTTTTTTGTATTAGAAGACAGAAAATGAGTTTATGATACCATCAAATTAATAATCAAGTCACCATAAACAATTAGGGAAAAAGAGAAACCGAGGGTTTACCGCTTGGAACGGTCACTGGCAAAACATGTTTGCAACTATATGTTTAAAAAATGTTCTGTTAAAAGCTATGAAGCAAGTTACTTGTGCTGAATTGTCTATTTGCAGAATGTTTTAGAACTTCCAATATTACTATAAAACAGTAATAAAGATGTTTGTGATACTTGGTTACATTGGTTTTAGAGAATACTCGTTGCAATATCTGTAACAGTCTGATGAAACACCATATGGGCACCAATTTACAAACAATAAAATATAATCCTAGAAAAAAATGAGAACATGTGCGATGTAGCAACAACTCTGTTTAAAATAATATAATTATTTCGACCAACAAATCTGTCTATAATAAGGTACAAGAGCGCAGGCTTCCTTAAATATCACCCAACATGGAACTTTGGTTATATGTATATAGAAGCAAGATTGTGCCTTTACAAAAAATGTGTAGTCATTGCGCTTAAAGACATAAACGCCGCGGATCACTAAATGCCAATTAAATAAAAGTACTTATAAGAGGCTAAATACCATCTATTACACACCATTTTATAAATGAATTTTAAGGTTTAATTATTGATTCGCGCTCAAACAAGCGCAAGGTCGCATGGACATTACTTTCAATTCCTATACTGTCCACGAACAGACTCAAGTGTTATAGAACTGAGAACAAAACAAATTCAGACCACAAGGTTCTTATTGGTCTTTTCTTTCACTGTTCTCTTTCAGCCAGTTAAGAGCCTACAATATTTATCTTTAATGTATTATTATCTATGATTTCTGCATAACTACATGTAAATAGGGAATTAGGTAACACAATTTAAGTATTTAATGTTATTTTTACAGCGAAATGCATAAAAGGCATTATTATACCTCAATTTCATTTACAATGTTAATCTTCAATAGGCCACCGTAACATATAAGTACTGTCAAAAAAATTTACTGTCGGAAAAATACTGTCACCTGCTATCATAGTTACGGAATGTTCGAAAATTACACTGTATCATTCGCGCATGCGCAATATCTATTTTTACATTTCCGTTGTAAACAGACGACAATAATGTCACGCAACAAACGTTTTTCTACCATAAACGAGGCAGATTTACAGACTCTGGATCAAGAGAAAGACTCAAAAAACACGAAGCGTGTTGTGAAGCGTGGGGTTAATTTGTTTAGCGAATTTCTTCGGTCAAATAACATGGAATTAAGTGAAATTGTGGATAATTGTTCATGGTTTGAATAGTTTTTTGGTTTAATAAAATAAATGTTACATGTCTGACAGGGTGACAGTAAAATTGTCAACTTTCGAAAATACTGTTAACCTCGGCTTCGCCTCGGTTGACAGTATTTCCTCAAGTTGACAATTTTACTGTCACCCTGTCAGACATGTAATATTTATATAATGTCGTCGGGTCAACTGTATGACGTTATTTCATGAACTGACGTCAACTGTTTGAATACACCTTTTCCCGTGACGCGCCCTAATTAGTTTCCCCTGGAAAATACCATCTCAAAATGCCTGTATGATCAGCTGCAATACACTTTGAGCTTATAACCAAATAATTATGGTATCTGTCAGTCTACGACATGAACTGTCATCAACACCTAGTTACGTTGTACAAAGATTGCGTGATATATTTGTTTCTCGGTTATTCAGAATGTTATTCCTAAATTATATTGCTAGGTGGTCTTTAAAGGTCGTCTGTATACACTATACAGTCGTCACTGCCCTAAAAGTTTTTGCCTCTATGTTATGTTACGAGTGTGAGTTTTGCCGTCAGAGAGATTTTGACCCAATTTTAGCTTTTAAGTCCAATATGATTACAAGCTAATACTTAAATACTTGAAAGTAGATTGATATTGAAGTACCATCGATAAGCTCAAAATAGAAAAAAAAACGAAACAAAAAATATGCGACATTTAGGTAAAGGACAAGTCTAGAATGGGATTTGTCATATGTTCAATATAATATTTATAGGAAACAAGCTTAAACGTATAATGGAAGAAGTGTTCAAGAAAACAACGACTGCAGAACATTATCTGTCTTCAATGTGACAACTCTATAATCTTATTTATTAAACTGAGAAAATTCAAGCATTGATGCTGAAATTTTAATTCTGTAAATTGACTGTTCAGATAGTTATTCGTATACGAGAACACCGGATTCGTGGAGCTGGATATATAATTAAAAGGCAAATTATCTGATATTCAAGAAATGCGGCATTTTGAAAATAACCTGAAAAAAACAAACAATTAAATTAGCAACCATAAAAAGCAAATAAAAGAAAAATAAAAAAAGATATCAGAATAACAATAATGTAATTTTATTGTTTTAAGGAAGGAAAATACAGGGCCCAAGATCATAAGACAACTGAGACTGGATACCAGTCTCAAATCTCAGTGTAAGGATCTTGGTTTCAAGAAAAGTCTACTTTAGAAAACAAAATATACCTACATGAAAAAAAACAAGTGACGAAAGAAATGTTCACTTTAATACAGTCAACTGCCAACTTTATTCAATAGCATCGCCTGAATCGTAAACTGTTACATGTTGCTTAAACCGTCGTCACAAATCACTAAATGCCGCTGGCCGACGTTGTAAATGCCAGTTTTCACTAAATATCCGCCGGTGGCAGGACTGCGGCAGTTACGATCGGCCGGCGGCAGTCGGCATTTTAGACGTCGCAAGCAAGCAGCTGAGATTTTAAGAAAAAGTTAAAGTTCTGGCGACGTCGTGGCGATTTTTTCTATTTTTGCAAATCGGCAGGTGGCAGGGCGGGCACATTTTTTGTTCGCGCGGTGGCAGGCAAGTGGCAGGCGGGGCGCAGGGTGATTTTTCCTCCGCGATCGAGACCACAAGAGTCTACAAAGTGACTGCTAGAAACTAACTGCCACTCTCCAGCACCCGGCCTGCCACCGCTCTTCCACCGACATGCCACCGCCCGATTTCAATATATCGGCCGGTGGCAGCACGGAGGCTGGGAGGCGGCAGTCAATGTCGGTAGGTGGCAGGACTGCGATCTGCCGATTTCAGACTACCAGACATTAGTTTATAATGAATTGACTATTACACTGTACCATACATAACAGTTCCCATGGCGTTCTTAATTGCACCAGATCGATTTAGAGACTTCGACCGCATATTGTGATGTTACAACTTTTACAACTATGAGAAATCAAGACCACAAGGTATGATTTATATATCAACCTAAAATCGGCCTGCCACCGTCAGATTATCGGGCGGGCGCAGAGCGGTGGCAGCTAGATCACTCAATCGACGGCCGGCGGCAGTTGTAAATGGGCTATCCCCCGCCAGGTCGCAGGGCGGTGGCAGTTTAATTCTAGCTGCCGCCGCCCTGCCACCTAACTGCCACTTGCCGAATATTTTGGGGTGTCACGTTTTCCGCGAGCCTTTGAAACAAACTGCCGCCGACAGGCGGCATTTTGTTGGCAGTTATATGTGACTGCTCTTAGCGATGTGTAAAAAATCGACCGGCGGCAGCCAACTTCACGACTCTGCTGATGTCTAAAATCGGCCGGCGGAATTTAGCAATTGTGACGCTAGCATAATAAGGAGACGTTACCATTTGGATAGTAATTATGCAATGTAGACATTTTTTAGACAGTATGAAAGCATGAGTGTTAGCTCTTTTTTGTGTATTGTTTTATCCATCCCCCCCCCCCCGCAAAAAAGTGACATTAATAAGGAGCAAAAGATTGTGTTATGTTTTGTGTAAATCTGCGACCAAATGTTTTTACAATACTTTTATTAAAACAACTCCTTAGCATCATCACTAGATAGTGCTGAAGTAAACGAAAATAATATTTTAGTTAGAATTATATGTTCATCTTTTATTATACATAAATAGCAGCTTTTTGGAGGTTGGTTCATTTAATTCCGCGTTTAATGGGGGAATGTAATTAACTCCTTACAGTTTTGGCAGCTACGTTTTACATTATAATTTCTTGGTAATATTTATATATTTCACGGGAAAATGCTGAGTATCTAATAGCAATAATATCTCTTGAAATGAAAGAAGTATTTCGCGCTACATGAAAATAAGTAATTATTATTCCGCAGATGAGCATACCTCATTACGAAATTCTGTGTTGAGTTGTGAAACATTTTTGGCTGTCAAGTAGATATAATAGATTTACAAAATTATATTCAGTCATTTTCTGGTTCTGGAAAAACCTAATTACTGCGACAAGAGAATCTATGCCATTTTGATGCGATAAAGTTATCAAAATTATTTTGTTTAAAGTTACTTTCTTTTTTCCATAGGACTATACGTATAATCCCCTTTATAATTGTTTAAAGGAAATTAGATTTAACAGCCCAGTGAGGGTGACATTTGATATATTCAACACGTGGAAAATAATATTGACCTCGGTGTTGACCACAGTGACTGCCTCACTACCCTTGCTGTGAAAATTATATCCTGAAATACGTTTACAGGAACATATATAGTTTCACACGTTACAAGGCTACAAAAACATATTGACAACGCCTAAGTGGCCCACAAATATGTACAAGCACCTATCCAATTAGCTAGAAGGTCAGAAGATCGCTGATTTCGAATAATAATTACCTAAAATATGATGTACATGTATTAAGCAATGCGTATGTTGGCAACGTGAATTCAACAGATCCTACATGTAGCAGCAAATATAAGAAACTGGTTTCAATGTTTTGCCACTGACCTTTCCAAGGCGGTAACCCCTCATGTTTCATTTTAGCTAATTGTTTGTGGTTTTTTATTTAATTGATCATACCAAAAAATATGCTCTCTTCTTCTCTCTACTGTTTGGCTGTGTGGAAAGGCGTTCTGAATGTGGCTATTCCTTATAATATGCAGTTGACTTTTATATTAAACAACCACTCAAAATCTGTGTTACTTTAACTACAGTATTAAATTCAGTGGCTTGGCCCAATTTTTTGTGCGAACTTCTATCATTTTAATGCAGAGTTCAGATAGTTAAATAAGATATTTGCCAGAATTATTGAACTTTCGAAAAACGAAGCGCTGAAGCTTAAATTTAAATTCTCTGTATGGAAGAAAATACAAGGTTTGTACAGTAAATTTGTTTCCGAAAACCTAATAATTGATTGAAAAAAATCAGGAAATAGATTAAAATGAAAAACCAATAATTCTTAGTCTAATGCGACATTAGTCTAATGCGACATTAGACACGCGCAAAAAGTGAAACTTGTCAATAAGGAAACGTCACATGCAAGCATGCATAAAACACAGCCCTCCTCATACAGCCTATTACGCTGTCTTGACGATAAATTGCTATCAATCAACGAAATATAGAACCGGGGTGGTGCTACCGCTTAGAACGGACAGAAGTGTACTGGGAGAGACAACCAGGTTTTGATGATCACTGACGTAATACCTCGTTAGGACCTCAAGAACCATCATATATGTTGGCTTTTTTTGGCGAACTCAATCCCATATAACTACTCGTCAATTTCTACGTTTGTATGCAACATTGTCGAGTTAATGGTTGGGTTGGAGCTAATTCACTGAGACAACTGTTAATGGATTGTGTAACTTTTTCTATTTTATTATATTTTATTATTGAATGTTCAGATTTGAGAACGTTTAATAACTGATTAAACAACAGGAAAACGGAAAACAGGTAATATCTTGCAATATCAAATTGCAAGTTCAGGGACTAGCATCTGAGCTATTTGAACTCAATATAAAAAGCAGACAGTACGAATATCTTTTGTATTGAAACAGTGTTTAAAATCAAAACTCACACAAGTTTTTACAATAAATACGTTTAAACCACTGTATCAAAGTTTCTTCTACAGATCTTTCACACCTTAAATACACGTATGCGCAATCCTAAATTCACAGGCCAACCCAAAAGAAATTATAACAAAAACGGTGCCCATAGTTATAAAACTGAGCATGGAAACCAGTCTCAAACCTCAAGCATCTGAATGGCTGAAATGGCGACCAGTTGCCATTTCAGCCAATCAGATGCTTGAGATTTGGGACTGGTTTCAAATCTCAGTTTCATAACCTTCAGCCCAGAACTTCAAAAGCCATGCTCAATTTTCCTTTCTTCTATTTCGCTGTTTGTTTTTGGTAGACTTCGGGATGTGGCAATTCCTGATATGAATATTTAACTTTTCAAAACGTCAAAAACCGATAACAATCAATAACATGCTAGCTCCAATGAGATGATGTCACCGAAAGGCTCAGAATGCATCAAAGGGGCTGATAAAACGATTGAAATGATTTTAGGACCAAGATATATTAAAATAATTATGTAAACAGTAAAAAAATCTTTTTAAACGACATTTCATTATAGAAAGGATTCTTCTTATTATGTTTTGCCCATGAACGTTTATTTATCAAACTAAAGAATGAGTGCGCTATTGCCAACTAAGAGCTTTTTTCAACACCCATGTTGTATTGGAAGATTTCCTTCAATTGTACTATTAACATCTGGTTGTTTTGTTGTAAAAATAATTTGTTACGGTTTCTTCCAAGTGTGCTGGTGTAGAACTGACATGTTACTTTCTTAGAAGAACACAATTATAATGTAAATAGAACTACACGTAAACAATGTATGCTTGCACAATTAAAACAAATCTCCATTTGGGTAATAATACTCGCACAATACTCGTATAAAATAAATTCGAGAGTTTATCACTATAATTAGAAAAGAAACTTTACTTTTCAACGCGTGAACCATGTGAACAATGGAAACAAACAATATCATAAATTATTCAAAGATGTGATCTTTGACATACGGTGACCAATAATAAGATTTTTATCTCATCCATAATTAAGAAAGCATGGACCAACACATCAATACAAAGCACCTGTTGTACAATTATTACGTTTTCTCTGTACCCATTAAGTTATTTTCATTATTAACGAATCTAGTTATTGCTATTAGAATGTTCTGTTTAACTTTTTTTTATGTCGCCGTGATTTCAATAAGTTGGTCTTTTTCAGATTCACGAAATTAAAATGTTCAGGTTAATCAACTGATACAAGCACCAGACCTGGCTTTAAGGTTATAAAGCTGAGTTTGGAAACCAGTCTCAAATCTCAAGCATCTGATTGGCTGAAATGGCGATTTCCAGTCGCCATTTCAGCCAATCAGATGCTTGAGATTTGAGACTGGTTTCCATGCTCAATTTTATAACCTTGGGCACAGACTTAAGGTTACGTCAACAACCGGTCAATTCTAACACGAGATACATGTACCTCCATAATAATATTTTAGAAATTATTTTAATGTTTTATATCATACATGGAATAAAAAAAATCGAAGGAATGGACTAAGGATAAGGAAATCTCACACGGCTAAATAAAAAGATTTTTCTGTCTAGTAAGGGAGAAATAATAATACTAACAACAGTATATTGTGTCTTTTTGTCTAACAAATGTAATAAATATGAAATATTTGTGAAATTGGTTCTTCATGGAGTTTCCTTGTATTATACGAAAATATGTGACAAAAGATAAATTTTTTATTTATCTCTTCACATTAGTAAGTTTTTTTAAAGATGTTGTTATCAGCATCATATTACTTGTTTTGGCATCAAAACTGATTGAATCCATGGAAAACACCTGTCTAGTTTAAAGGAAATTTAGCACCAAACAAGGCATATACTAACTGGCATGCTCTAATTGTATGTCATTATAAACTCAAAAATATTAAATACCGGTAATATATTGAGAATTTTTTAAAATAAATATATAAAAGGTTTTAATAATGATTTTCTGTTGCACGTGCATGTTTTATTTCAACACCCTGAAATAATTATTCACACGAGTAGCCTGTCGAGTTTTAAGAACAAGTTAAGTGAATAATTTTACAGATATTATCTTAACAAATTGATAAAAAAAACAAAAACATGTTCACTTTAGTCTGAAAATGTTTCCCTTAAAATTGTCAAGAAACAAACACAATTGATTGCGATCGTAAAGAAGATATGTTCTCAAGGTTATAAAACTGAGCATGGAAACCAGTCTTAAATCTCCAAATCTCAAGCATCTGATTGGCTGAAATGGCGACAAGTCGCCACTTCAGCCAATCAGATGCTTGAGATTTGAGACTGGTTTCCAAACTCAGTTTTATAACATTGGGCACTGTTTTTGTAATACGTTGAAATATTGGCTAGATTTTCAGGAATTGATTCTGTTACAACGCATTTATAGATAGATTAACTGCACAATTTGTCTGTTATTTAAAGATTGTGTTTGTCCCGATATACTCATTGTACCTTTCAAAACATGTGTGTAAGGACTACGGACTAACTAGAAAAAACATTTTCAATTCAATAATAAATTATTTTTAGTTTTGAAAATATGCTTTATATAGAAAAATAACTTTATGTTTCATGTTCAACGACTGCTTTTGTAAGGAAATAAATACCTAAGTGTTTAAGGTGAAGCATGAATAGCCACACTCAGCATACAACCCTTTCCCATAGAACCAAAAGCAGATAGGAAACAACGCGCATGGCATTGTAAAAAAGATCTGTTTCAATTAGGACGCCATAAACAATTAACGAAAAAGAGATTGTAATGGGGTTACCGCTTTGAAATGTTCATTAACAAAACAGGGTGTTTACATCAGGATCCATCGTGCACTAAGAAGCTAATGGCATTGTCAAGCAAAACAGGTGGATATTCAATGACCTTAGATCAGAAATCACAGCACCTTAAGTCAAATTTCGAGTGGCCGGCATGTAGCCCCGACTTAATCCCATAGAGCAGTTTGGGACAAGATTGTCAGATTGCATTTGTCTGCGGCCACAGCAGCTTAAAGTTGCAGATCTGGAGCATGGCATGATTAGGCGACGGAACCATTTCCTCCAGAGATTCACACACAACTAAATTAACACGATGAAATCCGTTGACGTGCAAAGTTAATTAGGCGACAGAAGGACACACGTACTAAACATTTCTCTGATTAATTGTTGAGGGTTTTCTGCAAATTAAATATGTATGACAATGAACACATTCGTGATAAAATAAACACACATGGCTGTTAAGTTTGATGGATGTAAGTCTCTATAAACAGTGCAAGTCATTTTTAAATTATTCTCTTTTATTTCCATACAAATCCAACTTTTCTAGAAATTTATAAAAGTGCTCTATGGCAGTTTGGCACTTCCTATCAGCATTTATGTTTGTCTTAGTAAATCATTTTTATTGGCAAGTGGTTATTGACTTACAACAACATCTGAAGAATAACATTAAACATTTTGGCAAATTGACATAGCAATTAGTTTAACGTTACAGTTTTCCTCAAAGCAATGTCATAAGCTTGCAAATGTGTTTTAGTGACTGGAAGAAACCTTTAAACAAGACATTACGATTGGTAATGTGTTTTTGTATTGAAAACAACGAATGGGAATACAGATAAAAGCATTTTAAGAGAGATCCAGACACGCGTTTACACGAATTCCGACCTTCCCCCGAGAAACGTAGAAAATTCACTTAAGTTTTCATAAAGGTTATAACAATTATGAAGAAACATTCTTGTCCCAGGTGCATGATTACGATGTTATGATTTGACTGAATTAAACAGGTTTTTTTCACATATAAAGTCAAACCTGTTTTAAAAGACTACTAAGAGGGACAACAGAAATGGTCTTTGGGAGCAGGTGGTCTTTGTCTTTGTTCACAGGTTAATTTGTTATTTAACACAGTCAATGGGACTAATAAAATGTGGTCTTTGTTTACAGGTGGTTTTTGTTTACAGATGGTATTCGCTATTGACTTAAAATAGGATGCTTATTCATACACATTGAAAAGGTTTTTTTTGCCACGTACAAAATGAACCACTGCAAACAGACATTATATAAGCTCTATGTAATTTATATGTAAACACCTTAAGGAGTTAACTTTTTGGTGAATCTTTAAAACCACGCTGATTCATAGCCAGGGTCCTCCTCGATATAATGAACCTAATGTCCGGCCTCAAAAGTGGCTAGAAACGACGCACCCACTGGTCCGTCAATACGTCTTATATACATGGTACAGGCGAGTGCTGATGCTCGTACTTCCAGCGACGAAACAACAGCCTCTTTATTGCACCGAGCTGAATTAACGCTTGGATGATAGGCGAGCTCGAGTAGATGTTGGCTCTAGCCGTTGCAATATTAATGAATTTGGAACGATATATTGTCAATGAGCCCAAAGAGAATAAATGGTAACCAGAGGTGATCAGAGTGACGAAAGGGTATGATTAGGTCATAAATGAACCTGTATGCGCATAGGTGCACATTTTGGCCATACATGCTTTATGCCATTCGTTAAATTCAAGAGCACATCGAGATTTCGTGTATATCGTAAAACGCTGTAATTATTACGTTTTTTATACAAGCTTTCAGTTAGCATTCATTGATCGCCTCTGACTTTCGAATAATCAAAGATTAACCACATCAATAGCAAGTGAGAAAAAAAGGACAAAAACTTTTTTTTCTAAATTTTATTTGTATTAAAGTTTTTAAAATATATACTCAACAAAAAATGTTTTGCAACTTTTGCATTTTTTCGGCGTTAGCTGTCTAAGCTCACTTTTGACCTAGTTTTTCGACCAATGAAATGTTGTAAATAATACTCGTATTCTCTTATTATGCAGAGGGAAAATGAAATAAACTATTTCGATTGGTAACTATTTACACCAGAGAGGCATCTAGCAGGCTGGAGAGGTATCTAGTAGGAATTTATTATTATGCAGCGGAAAAATCAAATAGATTAATTAGATTGGTTGTTAGTGAGTGTTGTATTGGAGGAAAAACATATTTACGATTTAAGTAACCAGTTAAGTCAATATTGATGGCTTAAATACAATATTATATGGAATATTCTTGGGTGTCACTTGCATACAATACACAGTGTAAAACAAAAGAGAAGTGTAGATATTCCTAGTTCTTACTGGTTCCTTTCTAGTTCTTTTGATACTGATTGTTAATTTCAAGTTCGTAAGACAAGGTCATTGTAGTGTAGTGGCTAACACTCTCGCCTCTCAAGCGGATGCCCCGGGTTCAATACTCAGGACGGACACTTTTTTTAAACTTAATATACGTAAAAGTTGGTAGATTTCGCTCTTGTAACAGGCTGTTATTATTCATATTAGGATGGTTTTGTATCACTTGTTAACTTTCGTTGTTTTTAACTGTTAACAAGAAATATCTTTAAAAAAGATAAACGGCGTTGATGGAAAAGATTTATATATACATGTATATAAGAAAGAAAGAAATACAGAGAGGCAAAGCAGACACAGTTAAGTTATTTTATTTTATTTGTTATAGCTGTTGACGAACCCTCCCTGCCTTCTTAGTATGACTTAGAGATTAAGCGACCGAATCATGACAACTCATAAATTTATTGAAAGTGTCTTTCAAAAAAAAATGTTGAAGCTGTTGCAACACTTCATACAGTGATAACAAGTCGATTAAAGAATCAAAATATTCAGTTTCAATAAAATACCTCGTGTAGAGTGAGAATTCAAGATGAATAAATGTCCTTGAAATTTAATAAATATAAATAGAACTATTGTCCCAGCATAATATCCTTTATGCAAATTGAAGCTTTTATCAATAATGATTGAAAGAGAATGACGAAAATGATTGGATATAGGCTGAAATTTTTTCACAAATCAGCAGATTTTATCCAAAAATGAGTGAGAAGTGTCACCCCATTGATATGCCTATGCTTGAGCCCCAGGCTAGGTAAGTGTCTTTTTTTTAGATAACTTGACGTTAAGTATGGAACTGGCATTAGAACAATACATATGTTTTTGTACCATTTGTCTTTTTTATTTCCCTTTCATGTAAAACATAGAGAAAGTTGCAAAACATTTTTTGTTCAGTATAACATAACAAATCCACGCGTCCTATGTTCGGTCAAACGTGTTGGTAATCCGTTAAACAAATCACGAAAATCTCGCATTGCACGTGAACTTTCGAACAATTACGGGTTATGCAGGTTATTGTCGCCCAATGTTTGAAATGAATCAGCTCCTTAATTTGAGCGATTTATGATTACCAAAATTAAAGAAAAAGGTGTGAACGGATTTAAAGAAAATATTTGCAACATGGCTGACCGCCGGTACTCACTACAGAGCAGAACTGCGTTTGATAGATTCATTCCATTTAGACCAAATTTGGACGTAGAAACTTCGCACGCTCGGCTGATGTCTAGCTCATCTGACTGTGCCGGTTATAACCCAGAGCAGCTGAAAAGCCCGGGTACAAAATGTTACTCTAGGCTCTTGTCGGAAACAACTCACGCCGGCGACGGCAAGATTTTGCCGATCTGCATCACCCCAGTGAAAAGTAAGTATATTTCCATGTGATGTCTATGCCAATCGGACTGTGTTTAGGGCTTATATTCTCAGATGCCGATGAGAGTTTGAACCTCGGCAACATCTTGGTTAATATACAGTTTTTAAATAAAATCAGTTGATAAAACATTGTTTTAAAGGTGGTTCATACTCTACTCAGCTGGAAAAAATTCTAACAAAATGGTCGTTGAAGGAAGGTGTTTTTGTTCACTGGTTAATTAATTCTTTCATTCAGTGAGTGAGGCAAATGAAACGTGGTCGTCATCCACATGGGGGCTTTGTTTACAGGTGGCCTTTAAAATAGGTTGGACTGTATGTTAAAATTGCATGAACTATGGCCATTAGGTGTTTGATCTCTTTTAAAAGCGTTCATGACAAGCCAGGACTTGTGTCCTAAACTTTGACTTTTTTATTCTTTATTTATTGTGGATGCTCGTCTTTTGTGTTTTTTTCTTTTCTTTATTCACCTGTTCCTCCAAATATGAGTTATGCCTGTTTGTAATTTGTAAATTGTTCCTTGCCTGTAACTATATATGCTCTTCTTAGGAGGATTAAAAGAATATCTATTTATTTCAATAACTGAAAATTCTCCATAAAATGGATTTTAAGTAGAGATCATTTTTTTATATAAAAGACAATAACATCAATACAATCGTTCACAGGTCCATTCAAGTGTAAGATGAACCAGTTTTATCCGACGAGTCCCGACGAAGGTTATGACTCACCGCCGGCATATCGGCACCGACGGATACCGACCTCCCCGGAATGTATCATGGACATGCCTGGTCTTCGAGATGATTACTGTAAGTCTAGATTAAATCTCTCAACATGTGTGTTATATAAACAGGGAACTGTGACAGCTACGGCTACATGTCGCTATGCTAGCAGATCATCCGTAGATCAGATTTCTATCCGTCCAGACATTTAACTTTGCGACTTGTGTACCACTTCTATGTTCATTTTTGTGAAACGAATATATTACTCTAATAATGAAATCTTGCATCCAAGCCTGACTCGGGACCAGACACTAACCTTTTAACAGTTAAAAAATAAAGAGATTAAGATCGAGTATTCCAACTAAAATTATCGGTCTTTACAGGCTACTTTTTCGACTGGAATATGAACAAAAATTGCGTTGTTAACCTTTTTGAATTCTCAGGCATTTGAGATATTTGTTTTATTTGAAATATTCATGTGTATGTAACGCGTCACTGGAAAATCAGACTTTGGTAATATTTATGACATAATTATCTATTAATTTCAAAAACTAAATGTGGTTTTGTAACAGATTTGGATAATAAATTGTTATTTTACCACGAAATGCGTAATATTATTGTAGTCTGCTTATATTTATGACGTCATTCCCAGGATAGACGTCAACTGTCGGAAGACACCTTTTTCCGTGACGCCGAATGGTGGTTGTTGTTGATGTTTTTGATGAATATACGAGAATGGCTTCTTGTATGGAAAAGTTCACTAATGCAAATTAATGATTTTCACAGATACGAACCTACTGGACTGGAGCAATCGCAATTTGATAGCAGTGGCGCTCTTCCAGTCTACATACGTCTGGAACGCCGAGTCTAAGGACTGCCAGAAAATAGAGATGCATTTTCCCAACCAGGACTACTACCTGTCTGCCCTGTGCTGGAGTAAGTCGGAGAACCTTCTAGCCATTGCCGACAACGACGGAGAAATCACTGTGAGTATATGAAAAGAGTCTGAATGTCTTTATGAATTGTTTGATTGTGTTTGCTTGGTTAGTTCTCAGAAAAAGAACTCGGATGTGCACTGACATAGAGTTTATTAATGATCTGAATTAGAATAGGCAATTAGTTTCAATTTTGCAGGGTAATAATTTGCTGCAAGTTTTCTACTGCCATTTTCCTCGACCAAATGACCTAACTTTACAAAAACAAATATTTCTACATATTATATATTATATGTATAATATTTTCTACTATATTTCTACGAAGCTATTTTATAGTGTAATGTAGTGTATTGTAGTAAAGTGCATTGGAGTAGGGCAGTGCAGTGCAGTCCCACCGACCCACCCCATCCCATCATACCCCAGCATACCCACTCTGTCCCCATCCCATTCCGGCCCAGCCAAATATAGTCTAGGTGCATATAAGAGGAAAGATTGGGTTTCCAGTCAGTTAAACATAATAGCAGATTTATTAAATGGTTGATTAATAAAATCAAACGTCTGTGCCCAAGGTTATAAAACTGAGCATGGAAACCAGTCTCAAATCTCAAGCATCTGATTGGCTGAAATGGCGACCAGTCGCCATTTCAGCCAATCAGATGCTTGAGATTTGAGACTGGTTTCCAAACTCGGGTTTATAACCTCCAGCTATGAAGTACTTCTGAAACTCGCGCTAATACACACGTTCTATTATCAATCAGCTATTTGTTTAAAAAAGTGGCGCCAAAGTGCGCGTTGCACAATAAATGTCTATTATCATGCATCATTGCCTTAAAGGTATGTGATGTGGAACACATGAAATGTCGGCAAAAGTTCGAACCTTTCCACCCGAAGTGCTCTGTAGGAGTCCTACAATGGACTGACCTAGGTATACTCAGGTACGTATCAGCTGATCGATCGTCACGTTGATTGATGTGCAATCGTTTTATTGTTTCGCCCTTTCGGTCCGTCAGTCACGAAAACTTGACGTTGGCTACAACTTTGTCATTTCTTAGACCAAGACCATATTTGATAGAGTTATTCCTCTTTTTGTACTTGAATTTTGACACAAAAACTTAACGTTGACTATAATTTTGCCATTTCTTAATATTTTTTTCATCAAAAGTTAAAATTGTATTGCTCATGACAACACAGTCAAGATGATGGCAAATTCTTAAGCTTAAAGTCACACTTGATAGAGTTATGCCCCTTTTTGTACTTGAACTATTTTTCGACAAAGTACCAGAGGGCGACACAAGTGTTCAACTAAACACTCATCTAGTTTCTCGTTGGGTTTAACAGGGTGACACAAGTGTTCAACTAAACACTCATCTAGTTTCTCGTTGGGTTTAACAGGGCGACTCAAGTGTTCAACTAAACACTCATCTAGTTTCTCGTTGGGTTTTACAGGGCGACACAAGTGTTCAACTAAACACTCATCTAGTTTCTCGTTGGATTTTACAGGGCGACACAAGTGTTCAACTAAACACTCATCTAGTTTCTCGTTGGGTTTAACAGGGCGACACAAGTGTTCAACTAAACACTCATCTAGTTTCTCGTTGGGTTTAACAGGGCGACACAAGTGTTCAACTAAACACTCATCTAGTTTCTCGTTGGGTTAAAAGGGCGACACAAGTGTTTAACTAAACACCCATCTAGTTTCTCGTTGGGTTTAACAGGGCGACACAAGTGTTCAACTAAACACCCATCTAGTTTCTCGTTGGGTTTAATGCCGCGGACATGTGTGCTGAAATAAAGAACTGTCATATTATAAAGTCATGAAGCATCGTTTCTTGCGAATATCGAAAATTTAGCGAGAAAATTTGAGAACCTGTGAAATTCAAGAATATGTTTAAATCCAATGAAACCAAGTACTAATAAGCGCCCTCTGTCATGATGCGTAACATCTTTGGAAATTGATATACATATATGTAGACTAAACATTTAATTTGTTAAGGATAAGTTAAAAATAAATAGACTGTGCGTTTCTAAAGCCGTTTAGATATTATTTCTTATAATAGAGCTTAATTAGATAGATATATGCTCCTTAGATTTGTAAGAACTGAACTTTGGACGTTTCTTGAAAACATAACATGCAACATACGTTGTCATAGCTAACATGCAATTTCTATATTTCAAATACAGCGGAAATAGGAAGGGAAAGATAACCATGCACGACATCAGGTGCAAATCTGGTGAGGCAACGTCAAAAGTATTAACTGGGCATCACGGACGGGAGGTGTGCGGCCTGAAACACGAACCCGGAACCTGGTACCTAGCTAGCGGAGGGGATGACGGGGCAGTGAACATCTGGGACCTTAGAATGATGCAGAACTGTAAATCTATCAACGCACATACAGCTTGTGTAAAGGTCTCTAAAATTCACAGTCCAGACCATTGTTTCAATGTTTTCTGCCTACTTCACCAGAATGTGTATTAAATACAAATTTATATGACAGTATTTTGCAAGATGTAAGCAACTGTTTAAATTCAAGCTCCTAATTTTTGCACTGTAAATAATCTTCTTGCACTTGATCAAAAACATTCAAATTATGTCCCGTTTCCGATATAAATGTTTACAATTTAAGCCTTTTTTACTACTTACACTAAAGGTTTAAAACTCCGTTAACTACAATAAACATAGTTGATTTGCTCCACTTTTGTAGCCACCCCCGCCCACCTCCCTTAAAATCGGCAAATTTGCATTTAAAAACAAACATCAAAGAAAAAATGTCTTTTGTTGATGTTGGTGTTTTCTCCGCAAGACATATACATATTGTTTTTATTTGTTAACAGACAACAAACTTTAATCATTCCCCTGTTGACTCCCCACCCCTCTCGCCTTCTATAACATATCTCGTGACTTCAGCTCTCGCCCCTTTAAAAATTATCCAAAATAGTTTTTCATTCTATATAAATCACAACACTTTAACATATATCATCCCATTGACATATATCATTTATGCTACAGCCACCCGCCCCCCCCCCCCCCCCCCCCTTCCCCCTATTCCCCACGTCTGTAAAGTACGTTTACGTTTGATTTTAAGAGCAATTTTATAAAAAAAAGAGGACATTTTCAAACCAAATTAAGCTCTCTAACAATTTCTTTTTGATTTTTCGAATAGTCGAGATGTCGTTTCCGATTGTTTATTTGATATTTCAGGCACTAGCTTGGTGTCCGTGGCGACGGGGTATCATAGCAACTGGTGGCGGGTCAAGTGATGGTCATATCCGGTTGTGGTATGCCAACACCGGTGAGAAACTCAAAGAGACAAATACTGGAGCACAGGTTAAGTATTCGTTATAGCTTAGTAGCAAGTCGGACAAGTAACGGGAATAGGTATCCTAAGCGATGTATTTGGGCATTTTAGTTGTTACTATATGTTTCCATCATTAGGTTACATGCATTTCAGGCCAGGTTAAGTGATAGTGTTCAACAGTCAGCGTTTCATTTTTAGATCTGTGGCCTGTTGTGGTCAGAGGAATACATGGAACTAGTGTCAGCCCATGGGTCAGCGACCCCCGACAAGAATGACCTCGTTGTCTGGGATATGAAGAAGTTCGAGTTCCTTGCTGAGGCCAGACTCCGGCAGCACCTGACACGACCACTGCACATAGCCTTGAGCCCGGATAAAACTACAATAGGTACAAAGCTGATTGAACTAAACTCGATAATTAATTATCAATAAGTTCAACATAGAACTCCCTTTTATAACTACAACATACAGTGAAACCCCGTCATAACGATCACGATTGGGACTGGGAAAAAGTGTAATTAAAAGTGAATTGCTCTTTGTTTGGATGTGGAATATATTGCAAGTCCGTAAAATGAGACATTGAATTGATGGTCTTATTACGGTGGTGGTCTCAATTTCAAGGTGGTCTAATGTTGTCCGTATCACTATGCAAACCAATTTGATAAAGTGAGAATTTCCCTTTTGTTTTTCAGCATCGGCAGGAGCAGACGAAGCGTTGTGTTTGTGGAACACGTTCCCACGACAGTCCCGGAAGCAGAAATGGACGCCCTGGGACTGGTCTCCACTTAACATGTTCAAATATATCAGATAGACATCTTAATTCAAGCAGTTTGCACAGCGATATAAGGCACATATATATTATGTTTGAGTTTTCGTTTGAATACTTGTTTGATAAACATGCAATGTAATATAAAAAAATTGCAATAACACTACAACGTTGATTTTTCTGTTACCATTTAATTATATTTCATATAAATTATACAAATGTTGAGTTTTAGTGTTTTATTTAATTTCTGTTTCTAAATACTTTCTTTCTTTTTTTCTGTTTTTTCTGTTTCTTTCTTTCTTTTTCTTTCTTTCTTTCTTTCTTTCTTTCTTTCTTTCTTTCTTTCTTTCTTTCTTTCTTTCTTTCTTTCTTTCTTTCTTTCTTAACCTGTAATCTTTCTCCTAAGACTGAAAAAAAGTTTAGAGAAAAGATAGTGTTTTTTTTCTGTTTAAGTGATTGCTGCTTTTTGTTACGGTGTATTTAGTGTTATTTTGACAAAAAAAATTAGCATTAAAGGAAAGTTGGAAAGAGAAGGCAAACACATTACATCTATTTACCCACTTGCCAACTTTGCTTGAAATCAGTATTATCGTCAATGATGATAAATGAATTACAAGAAACATATGTTGCATCAAATATGTGATAAACAACCGCAATCTTATAAACAAGTTCGATATTATGTAACATAACATATTAGATTTATTTTATTAAGGGCTCGCCACACTCCTCCCAACTTTGTTCATTGATAAAAAGAAATTATCAAAATCTCAATACTGGCATAATGCTGTTTAATGAAACTTTGCATTAATGAATGTTTCTAATGTATCTTTATTTTGCATACAGTAAGACACGTTAGAAAAGTAAAGAATAAAAGCTAGACCTAAAAATTCCTTTAAATTCTATTAACATAAATTCACAAAAACTAAGCGATACAAAACATAATTTTAAAATCCCATGTGAGTGCAATGATACTGACAAGAAAATGTTGTGTACTTTGTAAAAAACGTTCAACTACTAAAAAAGGAATCAGTGATTGTCATCCGTTTACGCGACCAGGAAATTGAAGGTCAAACACACTTTTACTAATACCTCCAAAAGTCTACATATGTTTGTCACGAGGACACAATAAATTGTTGTCAGCATCATATTACTTATGTGGGCATTTAAAATGATGTTTTGTGTTGTTTAGTTTTTGTGAATTTACGTAAATAGAAATTGTGGGGATTTTTAGATCTCACTATTTTTCTTTACTGTTCTAACGTGTCTTACCATATTAAAAATAAAGATACATTAATAACATACATTTGTGCAAAGTTTCATTGAACGGCATTTTGCCATTATTCAGATTTTGATATTTTTCTTTTTATCGATGGACAAAGTTGGGAGGAGTGTGGCGAGCCCTTAAGCTACAAAAATACCAGATGAATTGAAATTGTTCATATTTCTTGATTTTGATAAACGAACACACTTGATTAAAAGATATGCTACATTCGCTGTAAACCACGAAAGCGAAATATACAACTAAGATGAAGGTATCGACTGTATATTATTAATGTATAATCGCATGTATTTTTTCGTACGTACAAAAATATTAGCACAAATATCTGTTTCTTTTCTGAAGATTGTTAAAGTATTGAAAAAAGCAGATTTGGAAAGACTTAACCAGCGTTTCATACAACGGATCATTTTGTTGATATCTCATCAATATGACACAATTTTCATGTGCCCCATATCAAATCGAAAATTAGAGAGGTGCAACAATAGTAGACTAGAACAACGTATTTTAAAGAGAAGAATTAAGGCTTCTTACGGTCAGTTACTTCTCATAGTACTGATAAAACAATAGGGATATTGACGTATGATAAAAGCATTAGCTCAATAGTCTTTGACTTTGGTAGACAATAATTTGGATTGTTTACATGTGGATTATCCGTTTCGCATCGCTTAAATGATATTTAAAACTGCACAGACTTAACTGAAGTTAAACGTTATATAAGACTTAATTTCATGCGATGTCTATATGATTATGAAAACCTCCGATTATATAACAAATTATTTTTTCTAACTGTTAAGAATTGCAATAGACTAGGTGTGCACTAAGTTTTTCTTTCATTGTGTTATTCAAATAAAGTTTTTACTAGATCAAACATATTTCTAAGCGCTGAACACAATGGAGGTTTTCCGGTAGTGAACACTGGTTTCAAAATAGATGAAAAGGGACCTTTGCAAGCCATCGAATACGACAAAATATGAAAATATTGCAGGCTCGGTAAATAAATGTTTTATACCCAACCAATTATATCAAGGGACAAACGTGGAAATAGACATTTAACATGATTTAAAAGTCTTGACTTTAATCCGATTTCCATTACTTCTGAAAAAAAAAGCGTAGCAAGCTGATACGTCTGTTAAGATATCATAGTTGTTCTACCGAAAAACTAAACATAACACAATGAAGGAACATGTTGCGTAACAAATCAAATATTAATCGGAGTGATTGATTTCTATTTTATTCAAGCACTAGATGGTTGCCATTATAGGTTATGTAAGGAGGATGCATCAATACATGTAATTATTAATTTTAGACGACTTAACAGTAACATATGTAGTTGAGAAAATAATAATAATCTCAGGTTGCTGCAGGACGCCGAACGGTTTGACATTTCAGTATTTTAAAACTAAGAATAAGTACAAGTTAAATAGATTTAATAACATAAATAATATCTCTGATTTCGTTAGTTGTTTGCGGTGTCTTACTTAAAAATGATCATTCTATTACCTCGTGCTCTCTTTTCCTCTCTTTATTTTTGGCAACGTGAGCAGGATATGTTTTGGGGTGTGGCAATTCCTGTTATGCATATTTCACTTTTTTGTTTACAAATTATTTAACTTTTTCGTAATCTTTAATTGTTTAATCTGTAATAGTTCAAATTCAAAATATTGCTATAAGCCTAATGGCCTAATTGTTACAGATGACCTTCGCGTAATCAATGACTTGAGAAACCGTAGGTTATTTTTAAAAAGGTTTCGAACATATATTTTCATCTGCATTTAATATCACTGTCTCTTACCATCGTCGACTCATTAAAAAAGGTTAAATATACATATCAGGAAAAGTCACAACTTAGAAAACTCATTCTCGCCAATCAGCCAAAAGGTAAAAAGGAAATCGGTTGTTAAAATTATCAGTTTCATGAACAAGGGAATACTTTGAAAGGCTAATGAAACAGTTAAAATATGTACTACTCAAAATTTGATAGGGATCGCTTTTCGTTTTATCCTGAATTATTGCCCCATACCAAGTTTAAACTGCTGTTCTGCTTTAACAGTTTGTCAATCCATTCCTTCTTTGGCACAAAGCTGAAGTCAAATTTTTTAGAATCACAGCACATTTTTTATCGTTTCAACCTTATCTAAGGAAAAAACCCAATCTTTTAAGTCATTTTAAGTCATCCTTATCGAATTTTGAGTAGTATATATCAGTTTTTATACAGTAACACATTCTTCTAGAAAATCTTTCATGTGTGTGAAATTTCCAACAGTTTAAAGAGACATGGCTGTTGATCCCTTTGTACTTCAAAATTTTGTCCTTTTGAAATACAAGCAAGCTGTTGCTGCCAAACAAAATTATGCTACATGGTGTTTATTACATATCACTGACACCAGTGACCAATGTTATAAAACTGAGCATAGAAACCAGTCTCAAATCTCAAGCATCTGATTGGCTGAAATGGCGACCAGTCGCCATTTCAGCCAATCAGATCCTTGAGATTTCAGACCGGTTTCCATGCTCAGTTTTATAACCTTGGGCACAAATTAACAACATTACGTATTCTTGGGACAGCACATTTGGCACAGAAAACAAGTACTTCTAAAATACATTATCAAAATCAAGAGACACAAATTTGCGATTATTTCAATAAAAAGAAGTGGATGTCAATGTTCATAATTTAAATGTTAAATGGAATATTATTACAGAATGCAGTACGTTGGTTCATATCATTCTAGTTGCCTATTAACAATATCACGCGAAACTGAATGTCCAGCGTGATGTGTTTTGCATACACAGCTACTTATGCTTTTATTCATGTAGATAATAAGCATTATCGGCTATAGACAATAATGCCATTTATAGAAGGAATAAATTAATTTTGATACTTTAACAAAGGGACGTAAATCATGATAAATGATTTAGTAATACATTTGGAGTTATATTTTGATGACGTATTCTTTGACGTCATCAGCACATTGTAAGCTAGGAACGTAAACGGCTCCCACCCACCCACCCTTAATTCATTTATTGAGTGAACGTGTCTGCTCTCCTTTTTTTCTGTATTTTACAGATTGACAAAATCGGCGTCTCCTGTATCAAGCCAATCTATTTTCTCCGGTTCCTGTTTTGTGTTACGACCCCCATCATGTCAGGCGGTCGACACCACACCACATCAGACAGTCGACAGAATATTTGAAGCTGTGCATAATAGACTTTTCGTCATGTTCATGGAAAATTTGACAATTCACAAAATCAGCGACACCCGTATCAAGCCAATCTGGTTTCTCCGGTTCTTGTTGTGTGTTAAGACCCCCATCACGTCAGGCGGTCGGCAGAATGTTATATGCTATGCATTATAGCTTTTTTCGTCATGCTAATGGAAAATAGACAATTCACAAAATCAGCGACACCCGTATCAAGCCAATCTGGTTTCTCCGGTTCTTGTTGTGTGTTAAGACTCCCATCACATCAGGTGGTCGGCAGAATGTTATATGCTATGCATAATAGACTTGTTCGTCATGTTCATGGAAAATCGATGATTCATAAAATCAGCGACAGCCGTATCAAGCCAATCTGGTTTCTCCGGTTCTTGTTGTGTGTTTAGACCCCCACCACGTCCGGCGGTCGACACCACACCACGTCAGGCAGTCGACAGAAAGTTTGATGCTGTGCATAATAGACTTGTTCGTCATGTTCATGGAAAATTTACCGGTTAGTGTTCACGAAAGAAATAATATTAATAAAAATAATAATACAAATTATGATGAAAGCAAAAGCAGAAATTGTTGACACTTAATTCTTGACTGAATATGAACTTCAAATTTGAACTTATCTTCAGTGATAAATTACAATTTGTTATAATTGTCTGTGCATTTATTTCCATATATACCGTTTGGAATCTCCAACAGATATAAGATGAATTTGTTTCCGTTTGTACAATTGGTCCCTACGACATTGACATGTTGATTATGAGTCAATATTGATGAATGCAGAAAATTTTTGACACTTAATCCATGAAAATTGGATTGATTAACAGTTGATTGATTATTTATTTTATTGATAATTGATTTTATTGACGTTTGATTGGTATTTGATTTAATTGACATTTAATTTATAATTGATTTGATTGATAATTGATTTGATTGATGATAATTGATTTGATTGATTTGATTGATTATTGATTTGATTGATTAATTATTGGATTAACATTTGTTGATTATTGATTAACTTAACATTGAACTTTGATCAAACTTGAACATTGATGATTATTGTCGACTGCCAGGCCAAATATTAAACAGTTGTGCATGGTTACTATGTTGTTGAATTTATTTCCGAGATAATAATTAATTAAATTCTTTGCGTTTGTGTGTTTTTGCATTTGAAATGTCTGGTAAGTGGGTCGGTAAGAGATAATTCACCAAGGTAAAGCAAGGTAACACATTGTTTTTTAAGTGTTTGTTCATATGAGCACCTGGTCAGGTGTGTGTTTGTGCATCCTTACATCTGATTACATCTTGTTTGGATTCCTAGAGGCGAAATGCATTGCCGCTGAACGTTTTAAGTCGGCGAACACATCCGCCCTCCCCATCAGGTTTACTTGTTTGTAAAGTGTCTGTGATGCCTTTTTGGAATTGATAATTTTATAATCTTATGTATGTCTCCTTTTCCTCTCATTTGGCTTTGCGGAAGCTGTGTTTTGTGAATCTGGCCAACCCTGGAATGCGTATTTCCCTGTTTTACTTTACGATTTGTAACGGCTATATATTTTATAGTACTTGTACTTCGTACAGCATTTTCATAAAATGCGTATATGTTCAAGTGATGAAAAAATATACCTAGATCATTCATTTATTTCATGACCAAGTATACAACTGTGTGTTTTCGATCTTCGGCTAGTAACTGTAAAAAAGGTTTAATGTATCACAGTGTTGCGTAAAGAAAAAAAAGCGCAATTATTCCACTGCTGACATTAACCAGTCTGAAAATTTTACATGCAGAAAAATACTCTCCAGGTGCTCTCGAGTATCCATCCATTTCGCCTGAAAGTGCTTTTATGTCTTGTTTTTTTTTTTTACTTTTTCATTCGACAAGGTTACTGGTAATCTGTATGAAAACCTTTTGATCAATAAAAGATTATTGCACCCCATAACCTAGTTTAAAACCTTCGTGGCAAACTGCTTTGCGAGTGGTCACCCTCTGGTTCTCAGTTTCGTTAATTGTTTATTGTATGTTGTTGATATGGAGAGGATGTGTTTTCTAAACTTTCTGAATGTGACTATTCATTATATGCCTACTTCAACCCATTTTGAAACGATATTTATGTTAACCGCTATGTTCTCATGTAGAGCAATGTATTTCCTTCCCATAAGGATCGGTTAGAGAAAAGGACAGGCTATATTGAAAACGTGTAGATCTAACATGGAGTGAACAGGGAAACAAAAAGGTCAGAAGGAATCTGCAAATAATTGTCAGCACAACCCATCTCTTTGTTCAATAATTTGCATGCACTTTTGTTCAATCTTTATGCCTCATTTTTATTCAGAAAAGCAGTAAATGATAAATGTGTTTCGTAAGTTGTTTATCTATGTTTCGTATTAATACAGATTTTAAATCAATTGTACTTGCGATCTGTCAAGTTGGTAATTAAACAAGCACTTTAACAAATACTAGCTCCGAATATTTAGTAAGCAAGCTCATTTTAGAAGTAAGTTTCAGGAAATGATAAGTAATGATGATTCATTAACAAATAACAAGATTGGAGCAAGCATGCTAATTTTCCTGTTTATCTTAATAAAACTTAATTTGATCAATAACACTTGCTGATTTTATCGCCTTGAAAAGTTTATTGGGACTAATTTTAAAAACGCGTTATTTAATTGAACTTAACGATAAACCAGTTTTGCAAAAAATGTTTATTAAAATAACTGGATTGCATTAGTATCCGCCTGTGTAAGTCGGTATATTCTGGCTATTCTTGACTGGGATAAAAGCAAATATCCAGAAGCATACACTTAACCAATGTTCTAACCACACCTATCATAAAAGTTTAGTTTCTCCAAATAGTATTGGAGTAGACTTTTTTAATTCCAAAACATAATAAAATCGATCATTTTGACTTCTTTTTATGAAATTTCTATTAAAACCCTTCTTGTATTCATTAACCAATTCCATTCAATCGACGTAAAACCAAAAGAAAAATCGATGGTGACATTTGTAAATAGCGTAACCCGATAACGACTAATATATCCTCATATTCCATCTTATAATAAGTAACCATATAAATTATAACATATTAAACAGGTGATCTCTTTCAGTCTTTCTGTATATCGAGTGGTTTTAAAAATTTGATTGGTTTTCAGCATGTTGTTTTTACACATGTCTGATTTTTTTCTGACAACTGTTTCTAATCCGTTTAATTGGTCGAACATGTGTGATTCATGGCACAATCAGTCAACATATGCCGCTTACATAAAATGAGAAGAATACAAATTAGTTACGGTTTTCTTGTTTTCCCGCAAAAATCTCACCAACATTACCGGTTCTTTTGTTTTCTCAGAATGTAATATTGCTAATTGCAGTTTAGCTTAACCCAGTCTAAAGAGTAAGGTAATTAGTTGAACATTTTTCACGGAGGTAGTAGTGTTTTAGACCTCCGTGTTTTACGTCTTTCGTTACTCCAACATCAAGAGAATTGAGGTATAGAAAAACTGATTTCTAACGTTTTGTTAAAATTTAAATACATTTTGTTCACATTAGGTTGTCATCAGGTATACGGGACTACAATGAAAGTTTTAGAAATTGTATTATAATTAGTTTGAATTGTATAAAACAGACATTCATCCTCGACGTACAGAACAGCTTGATAAAGAAAAATAAACTGTACTACTTTTTTAAACGAACAGTTCGTTAGAAGTATATACCAAGAAAGGAAAATCAAAACAGAAATTTAAAATTTGAACGCTTAGATTCCCTGGCCTAAAATATAAATTGTTCTTTTCCATCCATTTTTTCCCTTTTTTTAGGACAAACCCGTTATTTTATCTGCTGATCACACACCGGCGATAATATGGCATTTGTCTGAAAATACCGCTTTGATGGTTCCGTGTTCACATCATATGCACACTATCGTATGGAACACAATTGGTATAATTATTTACATGTGTACGTATTGAGTTGCGCCCAACTCTGGGCAAGGCGGTGTGGGCATCATTTTTAATACAGCTAATGAACAGGCTCAGTCAAATATATTCTTCGCGTTCCAAGTTCCACCTTTTCATCTAATTCAACTTAACATAAAGTGATAGAAAACAACATCATGTTTTAACGTCATCTTGTTACACAGAAAACGGCATATTTTAATGATTAAAATGCAACAGTTAATTTTCTTTATTTCTACGAGTAAGTAATAGCATAATAATGTTTAACTGGTTTTACAAGACAACTACCCTCGAATAAGTTTAAACTCAATTGCTTAATTCTTCAAGAAGCTAACGAGGCATGATAACATATCGCATGAAAAGTGTTTTCTGTCAATGTTATTCATTGAAAAGGGTAATGTATTTTCAGTAGATGAAAATCGAACGTTGAAAGCCACTGAACACGACAAAAATGAAAATATTGCAGGCTCGGTTTGTTTGAGCCAGTTCATGGGCAGTAATGGAAATCCATATTACTTCCCACGACGCCTAGCCCCGGGTTGAGCGCAATTCAATATTTACACCAATAAACAGTAAAATTTTCATCCATTCCAAACAATGGTCTGCATATGTCGGTGAACATGGAACCTTCAATGCGGTATTTTCAGATTGATACCATTTCATATTCAGCTGCGTATTGTCTCAAGATAAAAGAATGGGTTTGCCCCAAAAACAATGGGCGGAACTAAACAAAATAGAATTTTTGTCAAGGGATCTGAGAATATAAATCCTGCATATCACAGACAACGCCAAATGCAAAATTTAAAAAGCAGGAAGTACATAATTAGGGTGATTGAACACTATCCGAATCTATACTGCCTGGGATATTGAACCAGCCATCTATAAACTTGTTTAAAAATACTTAAACAAAAAGCAATTTTAGAAGTGCTATAGACATAGTACATAAGTATCGTGCTCAAAGCACGTAACTGATAAAAGTAATGATTGAATGTACGGGGAGCTTTTTACAGCCGCCAGACGGCACAAACAACGCTACTGTGATATTGAAAGAGATAAAAATTGAACTTTAAAGGCAACCAACACGACAAATATGACACTATTGTAGGCTCAGTTTGATTGAGCCTGTTCATGGGCAGTAACCACGCCGCCTAGCCCCGGGTTGAGCGCAACTCAATATTTATACCAATAAACAGAACTAAGGTATGGACATGTCGGTGAATGGAACCTTCAATGCGGTATTTCAATCCAGTGTACGTGCGATCACGTCTTTGTTTCCTTTTTGCGATTTTGATATCCTTTTTAATGATGCTGCATGTTGCAGTCAATGTTGGATTTTGATGGAAATATCTGCATGATAATCAATTATTAATTTACAGACCGATTTGTTTGACATTCAAGCGTTGATTAAACCTTCTGCATTTTCAATAACATTGCAAATGATAAAACAAATTTAGATTTGAACATGCGGTAAACAATCTCAATCTTGATGTACAAGTAATCATGATAGTACATTAAACGCATTTTGGAAAAGCTGTTGGGTTTTATCAATACAGAATGTTTGCTCTTCTATCTAATGTGATAGACATATCTTGCAGTAATTGATTTCGTAACTTAGATTAAACTACAACCTTTCGATTTATCAATTTTCTTAATATCTCATCTCATATTGGTTTAAAAATCCAAAATATTCTACAGTCCCTAGTAGTTAAATAAGCTAACAGCATTCTAGAATCATGTTCTGCCAATAGGGGACAGTCTGATAAAGCCGTGCTTGGGAAATTACTGTGTACCGAGTCAGCTTTAGGGAATTCTGTAGTCAATGATGAAAACAATCTCGATTTGGCCGCTTCTTTCGAAACAACCATCGCTTAATTCATATCTATTAGCCGAATTTTATTCGTTTTCTCTACTGAGAACCTGCAATATAAATGTGAAACTAGTAAGACCTTAATGTCATTTGTATAGACCACTATTCGGTAGTTGGCTTCCTTTGTTTTTACTGTTAGATACATGAAATTTTATTTTGTCTTCATGGCCTTTCTATTGAATTAAAACTAATAATATAAGTTGACAGTGTGACATGAAAATGCATGTAAACAATGAACAATTTAGAAATCTGTTTTGTTTTTTTAATTTGATGGTGCTTATAATACTTTGCAATTAATATATATATAATATTCTGCCACTTCTCATGAAATCATTATGATTTTGGCAAGTATTTGCCTTATTTCCGCTATTCAATATTTCATAATAAAGGCATAAATGAATAATTTATCACTAGATGCCGTACAAATGCAAAACTTAGACGTCTTATCAAATAGAAGTATTTGTCTTATCACTTTAAGGAACATATTTCACCAAGTGTGCTCCGAATTTCGTATTTGAACTACCAAAGTTACAAAAAAAGTCGAAAAACAATTTTCTGGAGTAAATGAATAAAAGTCATGAATAAAATATTAAGGATGTCATCGAATAATGAATTGGAGATCCGGATATCCGTTTAACAATCTGAACGGATATCGGATATGATATAAAATAAAAACAATTAAACATTTGAAAATGTTAATTCAAAATAAATCAAACAAATATCAGATCGAAGAAAAACATGCGAAGCACATTTACTTGAACGAAAATAAATAATTCCTTCTTTTTACGATGATTATCAGACAGAATACAGATTTACCTTACAAAAAATATCTGAAAAGAGAAAGCATCTTGTGCAATGAGACATCAATAATTACTTTACCGACTGATTTGTTTGACATTCAAACGTTGATAAAAATCAGTACTCTCGATTAAATAACGATTACTAGAACAAATTTAGATTCAAATATTTGGTAAACAACCGCGTGTTCTTGATGCTCCTGTAGTATACTATCGATCACATGACAGTCACGTGATAGACCAGTAAAATTTCATATGGTTTATCAGTAAAAGGTTTCACAAATTCGATATCTTTATGTTTTCTAGACGAGTATTGCCCATACCATAAGATCATTCTTGATTATATTCGATAACTATCACGTAACTGTCTACTTATGTTTAATCAGTTAAACTAAAATGTAATATTGTAAATAGTGTGCCTGTATTGCAATACTTAACCAAATAATACCTCAATGTAGGTGTTGCAACTCGACAGAATCCGCCGAACATGACAGATATGAAAATATTAAAATATTGAATGCTTAGTAAGATGTAGTAATGATATTATTACAAAATGCTGACTTTTTATAATAAAGCAACATAATAACGATGTGAAACTAAAATTGTTGTGAAATCTGTACTTTCATTTAGGAAAGTATTGCTATTTTATTGTTTCTATATTTGAGCAGTATTTTTGTGATACTTGTCTTATAAAAGTAATTTCATTTGTTTGCTCGATGATTTTCACTATAAAAGAATGCTTTGGTTGCTATGGTTACGGTTGCCAAAATTACTTTTTTTAAGTTAAATTTAACCAGCATAGCTGATTGCTTGCATATTTCTTGTTTTTCAAAAAATTGAGGGATATCAAAAATGACCATTCGTAAACCAACCCCTTTGGTTTTGCGCTTGATCTGGGCCTTAGGTACCTAATTTGTAGGCCAATAAAATGAAAAAGAGACGGTGAAGTGTTTTAAGGTTTTTGTTTGTTTTTTTTGCAGCTCGGAAAAATGTGCATTTCCGAAGGTGGGGAGAACTTTAAACAATCTCAATTTATAAAGTGTTAGAAATAAATTCCAAACAAAATGCTTGTTTTTCCTGTTCAGGTATGTGTCCTTTTAACCATTAGCCGTTATATCACAAAATTTTGCAATCTTTAAAAGAAATGGGGATGATCTTAGCTTCTGTTTAATTTTCTTTATGTTTGATTTTACAGCCCATTTTTCTAAAATACTGAATTTCTCGAGTTACGCGCGATAATGTTTCTAAGAACTCTTGTTTAGATGTCTAAATGGATGTTCTTGGAAATGGAAACAACAGAATCCCATTCAACAAAAGTGAATATTACGCAACAGTTCTTAAACCTTTATAACGGTTGCTGCTTCCTTGCCAAGTATTAACCTACCCAACTCGATGCATATTGTCATCTTTCCTTCTGGTACACATTTGGGCTCACGGATAGGTAAGATCTATCTCATTATGTGCCCAAGGTTATAAAGCTGAGCATGGAAACCAGTCTCAAATCTCAAGCATCTGATTGGCTGAAATGGCGACTGGTCGCCATTTCAGCCAATCAGATGCTTGAGATTTGAGACTGGTTTCCAATCTCAGCTTTATAACCTTCAGGCATGATAATTTCTGTTTGTTGATCTTTAGAAACAATTGTGAGACAAAGGTGTTGAATCCTCTAAGAATTAGTTTGACACCCACCTGTTAATTGTCAAATAAGTATTTTGTCTCTTAAGCATAACACATCTGTCCATGACATGTAATAGCAGGTGTTAGATACGGTGAATAGTGAATAGATGTGGTTATGTGTTTAAATGTGGAAATGCACAAATTGAGTATGTCTCTCAATATAAATATCTTGGGCTTGTTTTGTCTGAACATCTGGATTATGCTGTGACTGCAAAAGCTGTTGCCCAGGCGGCCAGCAGGGCCCTTGGGCTACTTATCGCGAGAGCCAGGTCAATTGGTGGATTCCCGTATCAAGCATTTACAAAGTTGTTTGAATCTACAATAGCTCCAATTGTCACATATGGTGCTAGCATTTGGGCACATGAAGAATTTAGTTGTATAAATGCAGTTCAACATAGAGCGGCACGTTACTTCTTAAATGTTGGAAAATATACACCAAATGCTGCCGTCAATGGTGATATTGGTTGGCAACCAATGATGTAAAACCAAAAAAGCCATAATAAACCAATGGTCTAGACTTGTAAATATGTCTGATAATAGACTAAATAAAAAGATTTTTGGGTGGGCTCATAGAGTAAAAGGTAGAAGCTGTAAAAATTGGAATTTTAAAGTTGATGAAATGTTTAGAAAGTTTGATATGGTAGAACATTGTGATATAACACAGTATTCAAATAAAACAGTAATATGTCATAATCTTTTACAAAAGTTAAATGAACAATATGTTGAAAATTGGAGAAGTGAAGTACATAGGATTAACTCCAATCGAGGAAATGGGAGAAATAAACTTAGATTTTATAAATGTTTTAAACAAACCTTCGAAGTCGAACCTTATTGTAAAACAGTATTAAATAGAACACATAGAGGTGCAATAGCCAAATTCAGAAGCGGTACAACACCAATCAGTGTTGAGATAGGTAGATATAATAATGTACCATATGACCAGAGACATTGTATTTACTGCAAGAACATAGGTATTGTTAATATTGTAGAAGATGAGAAGCACGTCCTACTTGAATGTCCGTTGAATAGCGAAGTGCGAAATGAATTGTTGCGAAAAGCAGAAAGCATATTTGAGGCATTCGATAGTTTAAATGATATTGAAAAGCTGAAATTATTACTTCACGAGGAAACAATTGTTAATTTAACTGCTAAGACCTGCTATCTAATTCTCGACAAAAGGCGCCAGTTTGTATCACACGCTATTACGTAATGTTTTTATAAATGTACATGTATATAGTCAATGTAGAAGTTTAACTGTATTTTACTGCAATCAGGTATTATTTTACTGTGATGTAATGACTATTGCTAATCAATAGTGCTGGGCTGTAAGATTGGCAATGGTTAAAGTTAACTTTGTAGATAGCTTGGTGAAGTTTAATATATTATAAGTTTCTAATAGTCTCTAATAACTCTTCTCAGAGTGTTTACATACTGGAACACCATTGTATATTACTGTATATTTGTTTGTTTTACCATGTATGTAATGGAGACTGAAATAAATAAATAAATAAATAAATAAATAAATAAAATACGATTTTTGTGTTTTCGCAGAGATCTTCACATTACATTATCTGTTGAAATGCTTTCCCGATGAGCATATAGTTACGTGAATAATAATTAGGTTCGCCATGTTTTGTTCAGAAAAGGTAAAATCAAAGGTTTATAAGATCGTTGTTATATCAGTTCTAAAATTTGGGATACTAAAAATATTTATAGGTTTTACCTTTTTATTATATATCTTTCGTTTTATTTCGTATTGTACAGTTAAATGTATTTATAATAACCTTTTTATTATATATCTTTCGTTTAATTTCTTCTAAGTTGCGCGATTCAGATGGCAGTGTAGCAGCCAACCATCGAATAAATATTCCAACATCTGATTTCGTTTTGTTTACAGTGTTTTTCGCCTTTTGTCCGTCGATAAAATCAGAAATTTCTTCATCTGTCAACATTTTGACTTCTGTCAAAACAAAACAACGCTTCCTGGTCAGTTAGACGCTTTACAAGCAGTTTTAAACATATACTAACAAGCGTCTTTATGCACGCATGGTTCCCGGTCTTAAATTCGTTAGAGATTGAAATCGGAAACCTGACTAGCATCGTTTAGTGCACATGTACCCAACCGTCCAATATGAAATTAATATATATTTTTTGGATCCAATACGTGAATATATTGGACGGTCACGTGGTACAAATGCAGATTGTCGATTGGTTACATTTATTAGATATATAATAATAAAAATTATTATACTCGATATTGCACGTTTCCTCTAAGTCACAATACTCGATGCATAATCATTGATATCAAATAATTATAAAAGGTTATGGAAAAATATTTCTTGATTTCCCTTTTGTGATCATTAATGTTAATGTCAGTTCTTCAGACTGAGATAATTTGACTTGTTTCCAAATATATCACAAGAATATCCATCTACCTTTCAAAAATATCTAATGATAAAATGGAAATACAGAAATTGAACAATGTTTCAGTTGCTAAATTTTGAAGCATTGAAACATTTAATAGCTTAATCATAACAATAAATAAATAAAATATGTTCCATTAATTTTGCTTATCTGAAAAGCCTTTTTAAAAATATCATAAAATTTAAAATGTAGTATTTAATGAAATCTTTCACGTTTCCTCCTTCCAAATAATAACACTACTAGATGCCAAATTATTGATACATAAGAAAATTTCACGTAGAGAAATGGGCAATTTTGAGATATTTTATAACATACGCAGACAGATATTTTATTTTCTTTTGTTATCGAATTAAAAGACCTGTCAAAAAAATTCGTTGGCTTTTAATTTGGAAAGTTTGTTTTGAGTATCGTTTATACATTCAGTCAAATATAACTGCTGATTTATATAATATCCAGGTCTGCACTTGTCTTTCTAAACCCATAGTCCTAATCTATTCAGGATTTTAATGCTAAAACTACTCCACTTGTTTAAATTGTTATAAAGTCACTGTCTAGATTCCTTCTTTTCTTTGTTTTAGATCGATGTTTTCTTTGTGTATACCTACCTTATGCCTTACCCATTATCATGTTGAATCGCAAATTGGCCTGGTGGTACCAAAGCTGCCATCAACATCATACCGCTGTTTGTAATGCGGTAAAGTAAAAAGATTTATAATAACGGCAAGAATATAACTTGACTGTTTGGCAGAAACTTGAATTTTCATAGTTATAGATTAATAAATTACATAAGCACTGCAATAAATGTGTCGGCGTTCCATTCTTTTAACTTTTTTGGATGCGTGGGGAGGCTTTGTTTTATGAGTGTGGTATTTAATGGTATACATAATTTACTTTTTTGCAAAAATTGTTTTTTCAGAATATGATTGTTTTATATAAAGGCGTTTTGATTTATTCGTCAGGGGTGTTGGTATATATGAACTATCAATGGTTTATATTCACGCTGTGAATTAATAAAACACGGTTGGGTAGAATATTTTACTGAAGATCGTTTGTTAAGTAATACTTGTTTCCAGGAACAGCTAATTGTTAACAGATTCAGAAGTTGTTATTAAATTTTCAATGTGTGAGCAGAGCAGTTATTGTACTAGAATAACGAAGGTATTTCCAGCTAGAGCCACCATGTCTTTCAAATTAGACAAGACAATATAGAGAAAAGACAAAAACGGAAAAGCTTACCAAGCTAAAGCAATCGCAATAATAATAATATAATAAAAATGACAGAAATGTTACTTTTAGGAAATGTCCTCCATAGAGGAAAAAACAAAAACCTTGCAAGCAAGTTTAAGAAGATAATTCTCAGGGCAGCACGACTCAAAACAGTAAGACGAAAATGTATTTTACCACAACTGTTTTACCCGGCTCAGTTGGCATCACTTTTTTAAATAGAATCTGTTTCGATATATTTGACTGGCCACTACAGAACAATTAACCAATATCCTTCTGCGAGATACACGGAACAGCAATACAATATCTCTCGCAACGAATTGCTAATTCACCAAGACAATTTGTACTTGTTTGTTCAGGAGAGAACCTGTTGGGGCAAGTGTGAGGTTGGTGCACACTAAATCGTTTGGTATGTATGGATATAAAATGTACTGTTTGGTGGTGTAAATATTGAGTTGAGCTCAGCTCGAGGCTATGTGGCTTTTGCAGTTATACACATTTCCATTACTGCCCATGAACAGGCTCAATCAAACCGAGCCTACAATAATTTCATATTCTTCGTGTTCGGTGGCTTTCTCTCAAATCACCCATTCTTCAAAAATATAAGATTTCCAGTCAAAAAAACAAACAAACTAAACAACGGAAGACGCAGATTTTATCCTTTTATTTACAAGTGCATTTTAAAGAGGTGTAGGTGCTGCAATTTTTTGAAATGTAATTCAACAATAAAATCAACAGTTAATGGAAGGCCTTTTTCAGTAAACATCAGTTCAGATACTGACTGTCAATAGATAACATTGTTTATGTTTTAACCTGAAATGCTTTAAATTGTGGGATTCAATATGTTGGACAGACTTGGCGGCCTTTGAAAACACGTTTTAGTCAGCACTGCTCTAAAATAAGAAACAATAATAAAATCAATACATATTTATATAAACATTTTAAACAATCAGGCCACACTTTAAAACACGTTAATATTCAACCTGTTGAAAAAATTATATTTGATAACAATGCTTCTAGAGCATTTAAAATTAGAGCGAGACTAGTTTCAGAAAATGAATGGGTAAAGAAATTACAAACACCTTTTCCACTTGGTTTAAATGATAATATTTATCAAGAAGGCAACATTTCAAAAAATCCTGATTTTGACATTTTTGATTTGCTTCAAATACGAAAACGAAAATCGAGGTCAAACGGGGTTAGGACTAATGGTAACATCAGAAGGCAATCACGTGTTCAATGTTCTATTTATGACCTTCAAAATATTTTAAAACATTCTGGTAGACATGCTATGCTGTCACGTTTGGCTTCTCTTTCTATTTCAAGTTTACTGAAAGTGGATAAGGATGCCGATGATATCGTATAAGAACTCGTCCTCTTTATAAAGTTGCTAGCCTTGCTCAGTGTTACACTCGGCATGTTCTCAAACCACACATTGATTTGGAATCTGATCACCATTTCCTGAAAATTTCATTTTTAAATAAAGGTATAGATTTTATTGACCTTCCAAGTATATTTAAAGATAAAACTGTTGATTCGGCTATACCTAATTATTTCAAGAATACTGAAACACCCATCGTTTGTTATAAATACAACAAACCAATTAGAAACACAATTTTCAATTACAACAAAATTACCTCGGATTTACAGATTGTTGAAAACACACCAATATCACGAGACTGTTCTAATTCAAAATTTTGCTATCAACCTGCCGGTCATATCGTTACAGGGGATCTAAATGTTATCAAAGACTTTAGAATCCGCAATTTAATTTCAAAAGGTCCAAAATATAGAATTCCATCGCACATCGACTTAAATACCTGTCGTGCGGAAATTGCAGAGTCTTTAAACTCTTTTTGCAATAAATGGTGTAAACGAGAACATGCTGAGCCTAATGCTCTTTCAAACTGGAAAAAACAAATATTTAAAATAATTGACATTCGTATATCCTTCTATAAAAGAAACATAGCTTTATTACCACCTCGACCTCGTTTTAACTTTCGTCATTTGAAAAAGGGTATTCAAGATTTTCACAACAAATTTGTTTTAACACCTGCTGATAAGGCTTCAAATAATGTAATTATAGTGTGACGTATACACTATATAAATGTTCAAACTGAAGAGCTAAATAGCACTAATGCTTATAAACTGACTTCTTCATCTGAGAGTGATATTGTTACTGCTCACACTCTACAAATTACAAAATTTAGAATCAGTGTTGAGCCTAAACAAGACAAATTACCTACTATGTATTGGTTGCCTAAAATGCACAAAACACCGTACAAAGCAAGATTTATCGCTAACTCTAGTTCTTGTACAACAACAAAGTTATCCGTGCTCTTAACATCTTGTCTTACAGCCATAAAAGAACATGTAATTAAGTATTGCGAAAAAGTTTTTGAAACTACTGGCAAAAATTTGTTTTGGTCTATAAAAAATTCAAATGACGTTTTGGAGAAACTTAAATCAAATAATTTTCAAGCGTTCTGTTTGTCTACATATGATTTTTCTACTTTGTATACTTCTCTCCCTCATAATATAATAAGAGACAAGCTAACCAGTCTCATTGAAAAAACTTTTGCTAGAGAAAATAAAACGTTTATCGCTTGTAATGAACATAGGGCATTCTTTACAGATGGTTCTTATGATAATTATACTTCATGGACCTGTCAAGACCTTAGTGGGCAGGGTACAGTTTCGCACTTTGGTCCCGGTGGATTTTTTAAATATTTGTAGCACCCTGGAATTTAATGCATTAAAATCATTGTTTAAATTTAAAATGTGAGATTCTTTTTGTATTATGTTTAGTTTGTGTAATAAGAAATCTGATCATGGTGGCTCAAATGCATGGATGGTAGCTTTGTATGTTGTGAGTTGAATAATAACCTGATGAAAGCACAGTCTGCTCGGCTGAATCTAAGAATAATTTGACGGTGAGGTATTTCAATGACAAATGCTGAAAAATCAAGCTGGATGGGGGACACTTTCCATCTGCTTGGGGAATCGGGCACAGATAAAATATTAACAGGAAAGGGGTTTTATTTCAAAAGTTCCTGCAGGAAGATCATTGAGTACCCACCCTTTGGCTTTGCATTGCTATTGGCTTCTTATGTTTTATATGTTTGTGTGCTTTTGCATGCAACATTGTTGAGCCGATGGGTGGGTTGGAGTTATTTCACCAAGACAATTTGTACTTGTTTTGTGATACGAGAACCTGTTGGGGCAAGTGTGAGATTGGTGCACCCTAGAACCTGGTTTAAACCCCCAGTGGCAATTTGTTTTGCCACTGACCGTTCCAAGGCGTTATCCCCAAAGGTTCTCTTCTTCGTTAATTGTTTGTGGCGTCCTGTTTGAATTGACATACTTATATAAAACATGCTCTCTCTCTTCCTCTCTTCTTTTTCGCTGCGTGGAGAGGATGTGTTTTTTGAGTGTGGCGATTCCTGATATGCATATATTACTTTTTTCTAAGTTCCCTTTTCATCTATTTAAACCCACCGTGGCAAATTGTTCCAATGTGTTTCAAAACTGTAACCACTCAGATTCTCATTTTTGTAAATTGTTTGTGATGTCTTATTTGAAATTGATCTTTTTATAAACATAGGCTCTCTTTTCCTCTCCGCTTTTTATCTGTGACGAGAGGCTTTGTTTTTTGAGTGTGTCTGTTCCAGACATGCAAGTTTCTTCAATCCCGAGTTATAAATTCAAAATTCTTTGCCGATGCACACTGCTTTATTTTACATGATGTTCGAGACTATATCTATACAAATATGCAGGTCAATATATATATATATATATATATATATATATATATATATATATATATATATATATATATATATATATATATATATATATATATATATATATATATATATATATATATATATATAATAACAATATATTTCTGATGAATTGTGGATTCTTTGATGCAGACACTTCAACAACGAAAAGTGATTTTATGTTATGTCTGTCCTTGGAAAACAAACATGGCCATCTAATTATTCTTCTCTCTGTCTTGATAACTTACCGAATGCTGATAAATAATGTGACGTTTTATCTCTCCTTAGAATATCAACGCATTAATAAAATACTTTACGCTACCACAATGATTTATCGGGTGTTGATAATGACTGGTTTAGATTTTCAAGAAGGAAGCCAAAATAAGTAAACTATCTCAGACAATCACGCTTATTTTTTCTCGATGTAAAATACATAAATAACCACCAAACTGTTTCATCGATTGTACTTTCTTTCATTGTAATTATCCGATAGTGATTTTTAAGTCATAACATCTGTCGGTGTCTATAATTTCTAATGTGAGCACGAATTATAACGGCAAATAATGTTTTAAAACTGAGAAACTTCAAAACCCAAGTTTTATAAAGATTTCTCTTTTATAAACAGAAAAAAATGGGAACATTAAAAGCCATCGAACACTGCAAATGTGAAAATATTGCAGGCTCGGATTAATTGAACTTGTTCATGGGCAGTAATGAAAATGCATATTACTTCCCATGCCTCTTAGCCCTGGTGCTAAACGCAACTCAATATTTACACTAATAAACAGTATAATTTCTTTTAAAGCGATGGTGTTCATATGGCTGTGAACATGGAACCTTCAATGCGTTTTTTCGTGTTAATACCATTCCATGTTCAGTGGCGTATGGTCCCCAGAGAATGAGTTTGCTCTAGAGAAAACGAGAAAACAATGGGCGAAACTTAACAGAATAAAATTTTGACTTAAAGAACGCCCAAGGAAAAGTTTAACAAGAACTATCTTTAAAAAAGATAAACGGCGTTGATGGAAAAAATTAATATATACATGTATATAAGAAAGAAATATAGAGAGGCGAAGCAGACACAGTTTAGTTATTTTAATTTACTTGTTATAGCTGTTGACGAACCCTCCCTGCCTTCTTAGTATGACCTGGAGATAAAGCGACCGAATCATGACAACTCACAAATTCATTGAAATTGTCTTTCAAAAAATGTTGAAGCTGTTACAACAAAGCCATACGGTGATAGTAAGTCGATTAAAGAAGCAATGTCTTACATTAAGTCTTGATCTACATTTATTCAGTTTAATAAAATACCTCTTGTAGAGTTAGAACTCAAGATGAATAAATGTCCTTGAAATTTAATAAATATAAATAATAACAGCTTGTTACAAAACCAAACCTACCAACTTTTACGTAAACTAACTAAAAAAGTGTCCCTCCTGAGTATTGAACCCGGAGCCTCCGCTTGAGAGGCGAGAGAGTTATCCACTACACTACAGAGAACTTGTATTTCGGGCTTGTAATTAACAATGAGTATCAAAGGAACTAGAAATGATCTGTAAGAACTAGAAATATCTGCACTTATTTTTCGTTTTACACTGTGTATTGTACGCAACAGTTTACCTGACACCCAAGAATATTCCATATAAAATTGTATTTAAGCCATCAATATTGGCTTAACTGGTTATTTAAATTGAAAATATGTTTTTGTCCAATAAAATTATCGCTTTTAAAAACGAAAATGCTTGAACATGTAAGTGCCAGGTAAATACTTACTCAAAATATAAAAATCGTTACGGTAATCGTAAACAACGCCCACTAACAACAAATCGAAATAATCTATTTGATTTTCCCGCTGCATAATAATAAAAATCCCACTAGATACCTCTCCACCCTGCTAGATGCCTCTCTGGTGTAAATAGCTACCAATCGATAAAGTGTATTTCATTTTCCAACTGCATTAGAATAGAATGCGAGTATTATTTACAACATTTCATTGGTCGAAAAACTAGGTCAAAAGTGAGCTTCGACAGCTAACGCCGAATAACGCCGAAAAAAGGAGAAAGTATATCATTGGAGTGATTAAACAATATCTATATTGGCTGGTATATTGAAACCACCCATCTTAAAACTGGCCGAAAATAATAAAACAAAACGTAACATGAGAAGAACATTAAACCTAGTACATGAGTATCGTGCGCAACTACCTTCAAAGTACGTAACTGATAAGTACTAATTGAATATACGGGGAAACTTTCTACAGCCGCCACACGGCACAAGCAACGCAACTGTGATATTGAAATAGGTGACAAGGGACTTTGATGCTTATAAAGATTTCACTTGGAATATTTTACTGTAAAGTTGCTTTCAGTTGTTTTGATAACTCGTATAAAATGAGTTTTGAAACGTTTGTTTTTCTTTTTAAATAGGCAATTTATTACCCGAGCGTGGGGTTTTATAGGAGCAACTGTTTAGACTAAAATGTCAAGTTTTAACAGCGAACTCCCTCGTGTAATTGAAACCAGTAAGTTACCAACAATCGTACTTATGCTTCAATCATCGACATTTACATATTTTGATTTTCAAAACCTTCTGCAAAGAAAATGTTATAGCTTTTATAGACTTTTCAATTTTCAAAGCTTGGGTATTTTCTTTTAAAATATCTCGATTTCAAGTCGTTGACACACGTGATTAAACACATTCTATGAAAATGACATTATTATATTGCCAAGTATTTTTGCAATATTGTTTCGTTCATTGTTATAAAAGTATTGTCGATAAATATCAGCCTATTTTTTCCTGCCATAATTATTTAGTGACTTACTAACTAACTTTATAATCATGTGCCACATTGTGGATACCTAGACTTACAATCTATCATATATGAAAGGCGGTTGAAAGTAACGAACAGTAATGGTGAAATGGTGTCTTTGCATCACTCTTATTATAAATAATATCCTTACATGCACTGAAATTGACTCTACCATACATAAATATAGACATATAAAACAAAATACTTTTCGTCGGATAGAACTTAACAGTAGCGTTGTTTGTGCCGTGTGGCGGATGTAAAATGTCTCTCCGTACATTCAATCAGTGCTGTTATCAGTTACGTCCTTTGAATGTCGTTGAGCACGATATTTATGTAATATGTGAATAGTACTTCTAAAATTGCTTTTGTTTAAGAATGTCGGCCTGTTTATAGATGGGTGATTTCAATATCCCAGCCAATATAGATTCGGATTTTGTTCAATCACCCCAAAGATATTCTTCCTGCTTTTGAAATTTTGCGTTTGACGTCTGTGATATGCAGGATTTATATTCTCAAATCCCCTAACAAAATTCTATTTTGTTTCCGCCCATTGTTTTCTCGTTTAGGGCAAACCCATTCTTTTATCTGGGGACCATACGCCGCTTTACATGGAATGGTATTAATCTGAAAATGCCGCATTGAATGTTCCATATTCACCGCCATATGAATACCATCTTGTGGGATGGATCTAAATTGTACTGTTTATTAGTGTAAATATTGAGTTGCGCTCAACCCGGGGCTAGGCGGCGTGGGCAGTAATATGCATTTCCATTACTGCCCATGAACAGGCTCAATCAAACCGAGCCTGCAATATTTTCATATTTGTTGTGTTCGGTGGCTTTCAAAGTTCCCTTTTCATCTATTTAACGATTGCATAAACTTTATAATCAAATACTCTGAAGAAAGTTATCAAGATTTCCTGCACAATACATCACACGTATCTGCTCTCAGGTTATAAAATCATTACCTAGATAAGTGTACCATATGTATAAATATCCATATTGTCTAGAAACTTTTTTTCTGTGATTAATGTTCTTTACACATATACATGGTTGTTGATTGTCTGTGTTTTTATGAAGTCTCAACAAGATGTCAATATTAAGAAAAGAATTACGTCTACATTAGACCAGATACAAGCATGTTTAAAAACCTCATAACTATACGTATTTGCCTACGATAAAGGGCGTGCTAGATTAAAAGTAGTAAAAATATTAGATTGGTAATAGAAATTAATTACTCCAAGGACATGGTTAATCGATCTCAATTAAGATATTGACATCCGCTGTATATGGGTTTTGCACCTTGGTTAAATACCCATGGTACCGATTTTTCTTTTATAATGTTTGTATTTAATTTTCGACTAAAGTGTATTCAGTTTCTTATAAATTTTATTTTCTAATGTTTTTGTTACAAGTTTATAATTTCGTGAAACATTTTGAGATATCTACTTAAAATTGCATCATTTACTATGACATGACGTGCCAAACTCAACTGTCTGGCAGTTTTATTTGCTTTCAAAAAACAATTCAAATGCCTAATCGTTATATCTGTAACATATAAATACTCTCCTCATCATTTTAATCAGCTTGTATTGTTGTTGTTAAATAGTTTTACGCAGTATTTGTTTCTTATAACCGTGGGAGTACGATGTAGAAACTTAGAAATGTGAGAGATATTTTAAGCTTTCTTATATCTGGGTCAATGATTTGTTAAGAATTTCAAATTCTGTGTAGGCGAACATTTTAAATCAAAATAGGTGTAATAAGCTTTTCTAATGTTTCAACAAATCTCAGTGTGAAAACCAGCAACGATGGCAAGATAAATTGCTTAACTGAAATTGATTACACCTTATTTTCTATTGCACATAAATAAAAGCAGTTACTTAAAATCAATTTCAGGGACTAAAAAATCACGAATTTATTTGTTTTAAAACCCATACGATTAATTGCAATACGCAATGTATACATTGAATTAAAAGGCATTGTCGAGCAAAGTAGGCTTGGCGATAAGATCATAAAACTAAAACTGGAGAACTCGAAAACTGGTCTCCAAACTCTTGATCTTGGGCCAAGAGAATGCGGCATTAATGTACATACACAGAAACCTTAATGATTACTGTTCTAGTTCTCCAAAAAAATATATCAAAGATAATGATATTACAACAAATAAATTGAAAAATCGTTGGATTTTACGTTTATTTGCGCATATTTTTGTCGACAGTGACAACAAAAGCGTGCTAACAATTTAATGTGTAAATCATAAGAAGCAAATGGAATTAACAAGCTATAAAACGTTTACAGTTGCTGCCTTAGAAAGGCAATACTTTCGTTATACGACCAAAGCACTTTTGGAAGTTAAGAGTGTAACACTCGCTCTGTTTCCAGACCACACACTGATAAAGAATATAACTAAAAAGCATTTCATCCATAAATTTTGCTAAATCTACCACACGCAAACCACCACAATCATAATTATTAGTAATTACATTTCTCTTGATTTTGTCTGGTGAACCATCCCATAAAAACTCAAAAAACATAGTTTGTAAGGTTTTAATTATTTCTTGTTTTGCATTAGGTAGTCCAATAATAAGATGATTTAGCTTAGACAAAGCTAAGGTTTTTATAACCACATTTTTGCCAATGGGTGACAATATCCTTTTTGACCAGTTTAAAAATAAATGTTTGATTTCTAATATTTTTAATGTATAGTTAATTTCTACCATAGAGTTTAAGTGCACAGAAAAAAGAACCCCTAAAAGTTTAAATTCCGTATCCCAGTTAAAGTTTAAATCTCTGCAGATCCTATTTTCATTTTCCCTTTTAGAACCAATCCAAACTGCCTTTGTTTTGTCCATATTGATATTAAGCCCCGATATATCAGCATAAAATTTCAACACTTGCATAGTATTTCTAAGAGATTTTTCTGAACCATCCAACATTAGAGTAGTATCATCTGCATACTGTGAAATAATGAATTCATTTTTATCAACTTTAATGCCCGTAATATTTTTATTGGTTTTGATAAATAATGCTAGAATTTCAGCACACAGAATGAACGGATAAGGGGACAGAGGATCGCCTTGACGACAACCTCGATAGATGTAAAACCAATCTGACATATGACCATTCACAACAACGCATGACTGGATATTTTTATAGAACAATTCTATCCATTTTTTGAAAGACGTACCAAAATTAAAAAAGTCTAAAACATTGTTCATAAATTTCCAGGATAAGGAATCAAAAGCAGTAGCAAAATCTAATAATAATAACATGCCTGGCTTATTGTATTTCTCTGTGTAAAACATAATATCGTATAAAGGTCGTATATTCTCTCCCATAAAACGCCCCGAAAGAAAACCAGTATGATCTTCACTTATTATTTTATGTAGAACAGTCTTTAATCGGTTTGCAATACAAGCTGATGCTATCTTGTATGATACATTTAAAAGAGATATGGGTCTCCAGTTTTTTAAATACATTTTGTCTTTGTCAACCTTCGGAATACACGTGATAATTCCTTGTTTTTGTGTAACCGACAACACTCCAGTTTCAAAACCCTGATTAATAGATCTAACTAAGAAATTACCCAAATCTGACCAAAAAAATTAAAGAATGCTGCTATAAAACCGGAGCTATCGGGTGATGATGTATTTGACATTTTTTTAAGACTAAATAACATTTCTTCATTAGTAATTTTTCCTTCTAAAGATTTTTTTTCTTCAACCGACAACTTTTTGAAGCTGTTCTCACTTATAATATTCTTTAATTCAACCTGTTTGACTTTCTGTTTCTTGCAGTAATTGTTCTTGAGTATTCAAAAGTTTACCATCGTGAGAATGTAAGCAATTCATAAGTTTTGACGTAAAGTGTCTATTTTCTAGATTACAAAAGTATTTAGTTGGTTTTTCGCCCTCTGATACCCATTTAGCTCTTGATCTTATTAATGAACCTTCTAACTTTTCTTTTCTTAGTCTCAATAATTCATTTTTTTCCAATAATCCAAAGTTATTTATTCCTATGTTTTGTAAAGTTTCAATTTCTTTTATTAATAGTTCCTCTCTTTGATTATTTTGTTTTTTCTTTTCCGACGCATAAGCGATGGTTTTTCCTCTAATAAGCATCATAAGGGTCTCAAAAAATAATTGATCATCAATACTGAAAATTATGTCATTGTCATGAATTTCTGTTGATAAATCATTTTGAAAATCCACTTTATAATCATTTTTTGTATCTTTTATAAGCCTTTTAATTTCTGTTATATAATTAATATCTTTCAAAAGTGAGTTATTAAATTTCCAATATGATGTCCCTTTCCTAAATTTACCTATATTAATCTCTAAAACAATTAATGAATGATCTGTTCTGTAACCAGGTAATATGGAGGAGTTTTCTACATCTGTAAATAGATTACTAGAAATTAGAAAGAAGTCAAGTCTGGCTTTCTTAGGATTTTTCTTAAACCATGTATAATGCAATTTTTCAAGATTTTGTTCTCGCCAGGGGTCTATTAAATCGTATTCTAAAATCATCTCGAGTACGGTATCTCTTGCTTTAGGATTATTGACATTTATATAGTTAAAATAATCTTTGTCTGGCTGTAAAACCAAATTGAAATCCCCAACAACAATGTAATCATGGTCTATCTGAGATAACTTTTCTTGTAGTTTGACAAAAAAATGAGGATCATCCTTGTTTGGCCCATAAAGACAAATTAGTGTTAACGATTTATTATGAGTCTGGAACTCGATACATAAAAGATTACCATTATCGTCTTTTTCCATTTTGATAAACTTAAAGTCAAAATTGTTATTAACTAAAATCGCAACCCCTCTTGACTGGCTATTAAAATTACTTAAAAAACATTCATAACCCCACTGGCTTCGAATATTATTTTGATTTCTTTATCAGTAAAGTGTGTATCTTGTAAACAGTATATATTGTAATTTTTGTTTCTCAAATAGTTTAGTACGTCTTTACGTTAAGATTTGTCCCCTATACCTTGTACATTCATTGATGCTATTTTAAAAATATTAGTCATAAAACAAGTTAAGTGTTAATCTGTGGTACCCTGCCCTTGCAGACCGGAGGAGTGCAACCGTCGGATCCACCACCACACCATCTCCATCCATTTCCCATGTCAGTCTGAAAAAGTTTTTGTAGAAAAATGTGAACATTCTAACCATTAGTAACTTGGATAAAAAGATGTTCCAATAATTGTACCAAATACACTGAATTAGTTAAATTTATTTGTCCATTTATGTCTGACTTTTGGAAATTTGGCTGTGACTATATCAAGAATAACGTCAATCATCTATCCAATGATTTCTGGAAAGATGTCTGGAATGGCTTTATATCTCTGTCACACACAGCATCACCTAAATCATCGTCTTTCACTGCCTATTTGGTTTAATCAAGTGTTCAAGATTGCAGGGAGATCTTTCTGTGACAAAAAATATCTGGAAAAGGGAATTGTATTTATAAATGATTTGATGGACAGAAATGGCAGATTCCTTACTTTTGAAGATTTTAAGAATAAATATTCAGTTCTAACAAACTTTTTACAATTTAATAACATTATCCATTCCTTAAGAAGTTTTTTAGATAGTCTAAATATTGTACACAAAGCTGTCAAGCTAGCAGATCCAATCCAACCTTTTCTTGCTAAGCTACTAAATGAAACAAAAAAGGGGTGCAGAAATATTTATGATTCAATGCTTTTAAATTCAACCTCAGTCCCGGTATCTCAAAGAAAATGGAGTTTAGAATTTAAGGAAGGCTTCCCCTAATGAGCTTCGGTCGATATCGCTACGGTTCGGTCGCGGCCGTAGTTATCGTTTTTGTCCGGTGAAAAATGTAATTTTACCAAATAACACAAAATAAATTGTAAATGTTTAGGTTAAAAATTTCAATGATTCAAAATTTGTTATAGAGGACAAACATTTCGACATATATCATGTTTAGAAAGAAAATAATTTAAAAAATCCCAGTTCCGGTTACGTGAATTTCGGGAATTCCCTGCTTGCAAACCAAAAGTACAAAACCTAATGAAGGTAGAACGTGATTTTCGAGTGAGATTCTTTTTGCATCTTAACGATAACATTCGTGGCTATAATAGAAGCATTTATTTTGATTTTTTTCAACCAGAAGATAAATTAATTTTGTCTTAAAGATGGGCCGTCTTTTGACTAAAATTTAGTCGGAAACAGAAAACACGGTCCTACCCTTTAATTTCTTTATTTTAAAATATATCTTTAAAATTCTTTTTGCGAATTAAAAAGGACCCTACAAAGCTATGTGAGAAACATTTTATGTTGAACATATCTTAATTAGAAATTAAGTGAAGGGGTAGGACTGTGTTTTCTGTTTCACACGGTACTTTGAACTTCAAAAATCTGCAATCTTTTGCTCTGTGTTATGGGGAACAGAACGTAGTATATTAATCTATTAAGATAAACATCTTTCAGATGTAGTAATGTTTAGGAAAATGATGAAATTTCATTTAATATTATGTCTTTTTTGCTTTCTGGTCATATCCCAAAACAGTGGGTAGTCCTTTTCAAATCTTAATTTCTGAAGTTAACTACGGTAAAAATATTGCATATTGTTATATGTTACTCAGTTATGATTATAGATGATATTTATGTAATGTTTTTTGATGTTCCTACTTTAAATTTTTGAAAAAATAGGCTAAAGTGACTTCGGCTATTTTGGTTTTTCGAGAATTTAAAGGAATTCCTGTATATTGTCACTGAAGTTTTCACCAATTTAATAGCTATTTTATTAAAATCACTCTTGATATGAACTTTTATAATAAGAACAATTATATCTGCAGTGAGTTAATGCTTTTTTGCATAGAAATTTGTCCAAAAACTTCAAAAAATAAACTTTGAAATCATGTACCCTTGTATTTTTCCCATACGCAAAAAGAGAAGTCGGGGAATTAAAAATGTGAAAATGCAAAAAAGCGCACGGTAAAAATTTGTTTAAATGTGTATTTAAAATAGATAATTCAAATACATCGCAAATATTGCACGTTTTAGTTAGTATGAATTTTTTCCCATTAGGGGAAGACTTCCTTAATTTTAATGAACAAGATTGGAAAAATATTTACAAACTTCCCTTTGTATGCACTAAAGATCCGAAATTACAGTGGTTCCAGTACAGAATAAATCATAGAATTATTGGTATAAATCACCTTCTTTCAAAAATGAGTCTTAGAGATAATAGTAACTGCAGTTTCTGTGCAATGAATCCTGAAACAATAACTCACTTATTTTGGGAATGGGAGTTTAGTCAGAACTTGTTACAGAATGTTAAAACATTCATAAAAGAAAAGTGTAATCTCGATAATCTTGATTGGACAAAGGCAGATGTTATATTTGGACGTAGAGACTCGCAAAAAGCGTTGAATAATATTATGTTGACAATTAAGCTCCACATATATCAATCTAAAATGAAATCTTCACTTCCAAATTTAGAGGTACTTAAAAAGCAGCTTGTTTCTTTAATTAATACTGAAAGGTTTAATGCCCAAAAAACTATGACTTTAGAAAAATTTGACAAAATCTGGGGAACTTACAAGCCCTTATGTGCAGATAATGGAGAATAGTGCTATCGATGTTCAAAAATCTATTTCATACTATTTCAATGTTTTCACTATTACGGGTATTTTACCAGGCATTCCAGGTCTGCTCTGTAGTCAACGTTTATCAGTTATTCATATATTATGTATTTACTTAGATCTATCCTGCAATGCTTGAGGAGTATGACCCGAATACTTGATGACAAGCCGTCGCCTACACCGCCCATCCAAGCTCCATCCGGTTTTCCCGTCTGTCCTTTTTATCTTTGTTTTTTTTGTGTATTTGATTGTGTCCTCATGTTTTTTCATTTCAGGGGATAAAAAAATACGCCACCCGGTGGCTTTTGACCTCTTTTTCTGTGTTTTTTTTTAGAACTAAAATAAGTAAATATATATATTTACTCTGAGTATTTGTCTATTTTTTATTATTAAAAAAGGGTACAGCTTCAGATGATACAATAATATGAATATGAGGTTATAGTAGTTTTTCTTTGTATTATCTTATTGATAATGTGTATCTTTGGATTTATGCATAATATAGCGTCTTTTGTATGTATTTTTTTTTTGAAATCTAGCAAAAACATTATCCATTCCTAAAGAAGTTTTTTACTTCTATAAGAGCATATGAAGATAGTATGCCCAAAGCTATTTTTGTTTGAATGTTTTGAACTTCAGTAAAACAGTAGAATTAGTGATATGTAAAATCATATTCTGTTAAACACGAACGTTTCTCATAGGATTTACACTTCCATGGTGTAAATTTAAAAATATTGTTATAAAGAGGTTACATTTAAAGCATTCTTAAAATTCCATAATAGCTTAAGTATTACTTCAACTATTTTCACAATGACTATTATTTCTATTACTTGGTGCCGAAAACTCGCATATTACTCTTTATACATATTGTTTGAATTTAATAAATTAGAAAAGTTTTATGTTGAAAATGTATCATTGTTTCAAGATGAAGAACGACACTATTGATTTGAATGCAATTTATGATATATTCTATAAAAACAATTATATTAAATTTGATAATACTATTGCTATTTCAGAAACATGTTAAAAATTATACTGTTATTTCTTGAAAATGTTAAAATAATGACATGTTGTATCTTCTGTCAACAAACTTTACCTGAAATAAAAATAATTAAAAAAAAAAGCATTTCATTTGAAAATAAATAAAGGGGTTAATTTTACTGTATATAATATAGTGTACAATAAAGGATATTAGGGTTAAATCGGATGTTCCTTTTTCAGAAAGCTGAATCCCCTTGTGTTTGGTTATAGATAAAACACATATTTTAATTAAAAAAATAAAACCACCTCTGATTTACAGTTTTTTTTAAATACTGCCGAATCCTTTATATGTTAAAACATTTAATGTTACATTTTACTAGGGATCTAATGAGCTTCGGAGAGTTCGCGTTTTTCTGAATGAAACTTCTCCAGGTGTGGATTCTATTTTATTCTAATTAATTAAGTGTTGAATTGAGATTAATTGTTATTTTTGTGGTTCAACCGTTTAACATCTCTCTGTAACATATCCTGTATACAGCGAAAATGTTACCGGTTTCTTATTTTACCACAGCCTGCATCTGTAATGCTCTTTCCTGTGAGTTTTTCTTGAAACTATGTTATGTAAATGCAACATTAACGTTTTTACTCTTTCGGCTTTGTAGATAAGCCTAGACAATTTTCATTGCTCAAGGTATAATTAAGAGCATCGCGAAGCGGGGCAATATACGCCCAAAGGGTTGTATCAGAGGATGTGAGCACAATATGGACTGTTGAAGCCAAAAGGACAGGAACAAGCATCAAAATGGTCCCATTAAAAAGATTGAAGTTATATAAAACATCTAAGTTCGCCCTCCGAATATCCTTACCAGGTACAAAAAAATGTCAAAAACACCCCAAAAATAAAAGTGGTCTCGGTTTTTTCGTACTGCCAATACAGAGTTACAAAATATACTATTGATAGTAACGTACAAGGAAAGTAATTTAATAAAAAAGTAAGCAACCAAAACAGGATCTCCCAAATAAAAACAAGAGCACTGCAATCAAGAGCAAATCCTTCAAGGGATTCAAGAGTTACAGAGCGGAAGGGAAAAATAGTCATATGACCATTGATCCCTAAATCTGACCTTGACCTTGAAGCGAGCTATACTGAACATGGCTTCTACACGTCGTCTAAATGTGGTAAACATGTGTGTCAGGTTTTTTTTTTAAAAAAGGGGTGTTCAATAGTTAAAGAGCAGAAGGGAAACAAAGTCATATTACCCTTGACCGCTAATTCTGTCCTTGACCTTAAAGCGAGCTAACCTCAACATGGCTTTTGCAAGTCGTCTCAGTGTGGTAAACACTTGCGTAAAGTTTCTTCGAAATCCTTCAAGGGGTTCAAGAGTAACCGAGCGGTAGGGTAACTAAGTCATATGACCTTTGACCCCCTATGTCTGACCTTAACCTTGAAGCGAGCCATCCTGAACATGGCTTCTGCACGTCGTCTTAATGTGGTAAACATTTGTGTCAGATTTCTTCGAAATCCTTCAAGGGGTTCAAGAGGTACAGAGCGGAAGGGAAACATAGTCATATAACCATTTGAATCCTAAGTCTAACATTGACCTCGAAGAGAGCCATCCTGAACATGGCTTTTGCACGTCGTGTTAATGTGGAAAACATTAGTATCAGTTTTCTTCAAAATCTTTCCAGGCTTTTAAGAGTTACAGAGCGGAAGGGAAATTGCTCACGACAGACGGACAGACGGACGGACGGACAGACGAACACCGAGGCGATAACATAATACGTTCCTTCGGGCGTATAAAAATGCAAGCGTCAAACTATGCAAGTCTGGAACCACACATAGAAAAGCACAGCTTCTCCGCAAAGCCAAATAAAAGAGAGGAGTGTGGATATGGTTATTGATATTGATATAGGTACTCGTAGATATATGATAAGACCAATTAAAATATGACAGTATTAACAATTAACGAAACAAAATGAAATGTCAGGTGGCTACAGGTTATGCTCCGTACACAAAAACAAAAAAGTAAATAAATATTTCCCCCGGGATATTAAACCATGAGAATGAATAAATGGGGTCACCCGTAAAGGGGCCTGAAAAAAAACACCCCAAAAACCAGGTTCTCTGGTGCACAAACCTAAACAAATATAATTAATTTCAATTGATTAATTATTCCAACCAACCACAGCGTTGTATACACAAACAATGTATAGATAGATAGATTTATTTCAGTATAAAATGCATACACATAAAACAAAATTTAAGCAAAAACTACAAGTAAAATGATAAAATTAGAAACTATGGATGGCATTTTCACCTATTTTATATTCGAATGTTCGAATCACTCACAAACAACAATCACCCCGAAACCAGCTGTCTTTATCAGTAGAGCTCCACATTATCTCCGATAACGAAATTGTCATACAAATAAACTTTGCCGATAATGTCCGAGTGTTCCAAAATTATAATAGGTTGTTTATTTATCGGAGCATGAGTCTGTCTATCGATCTACCTCTATAACTTTTTTAAGTATTTAGCAAACTATCTGATAAAAAAACTCCAAATCATTCTTAGAAGATAATCACGTAAATTACTTGTAGTACCAGAGTATGAAAATGTTTCCTTACTAAGATGTTTCGTGACGCTCTTCCAGTCAAGTGAGCGTTGAAATTTCTTCCGAACGTCCGAGGAAACTAAAGCTAATTGCGAATGATAGCTTTTATATGAAAAATATATACTAAAGATGAACTACTGCCATAATGTGTTGAGTAATTGATGGTTTCCTGGTACACAAACATTCTGTCTTCAAACGGGACATGTGTAACTCTAACCCATTGTAAATAAACATGCCACTCCGAATATTGTCACTTAACTTGCACTCCTAATCGTAATGTTTCACGTGTCATAGGTTTTCATATAGTAATTGATAATTACTATATGTAATGAGGGGCCGTAACACTATGACGTTCTGGTCAACGTTCTCTGAACGTTTCAATCGTTCAATTTTTGAGCGTTCTAGAATGAGGATGACACATCTGGCGTGTTATTAACGTTTTGTCTAACGCACCACTAGCGTGTGTCTAACGCACTAAAAGCGTGTAACAGCGACCAAGTAAGAAAACCCTAAAATCGTTAGCATGTTCTCACGGGCCACTGGCGCGCGAAGAACGATTTGTCAACGTTAGAAGAGCGTGCTGAGGCATGGACGTTCGGGTAACGCTCAAATGACGCTCAATGGACGTCAAAAGGACGTTCGTTTCACTTTAGTCACACGCTGCGTTCGCTAGGGGACCGTTTAGCGGTCGTTGACAGGTCGCCAGTGAGTCGTTCACAGCAAAGCAAACGATTTGTAACAATCAAGTAACGCTTGAGTAACGACTGTCTGACGATAGCCAAACGCGTGCAACGCTCGGCAAACGTTAGTGAAACGTTCCACGAACGTTCTTAAACGTTCTTCACCGTTTATAATTAAACGTTGAAAAACGCTCGTCTAAGAGAAAATTTTTGTGCATGTTCAAATATTTTTTTCCGGACCAGCGTTCTCCGCCGATTCCCGGCTATCATTGACGTTCACCGACGTTCACTAGCGTTCAAAAAACGTAATTCTGGCGATATCCCAGCGACCATGGACGACTATCAACGTTTCATCAAACGTCGTAGAACGCTGGCCAGAACGTCATAGTGTGACGGCCCCATAAGATAAAGTTATTATACTGACATGTTATCCACACATATTTTACGGAAAATCAATTGCTTTGACGGTATATATGTCAAACATTCTAGATTTCCATTCTTGATATAGATAATTAACTTTGAAAACGAGAACTTTCAAACTATCATTATTGAATTTTCACAAAAAATTCGAATGCTTCATATGCATTTGAATGTTCATAATCTTATCCGAACGTTCGAATGTTCGAACGTAGTTAACATCCCTATTAGAAACAATAAAAACAATAAAAATGACAGTTCCTATCAGGATCGAGTTACGAAGTTAAAGCTTTAATCGATAAAACTTGTCCTTAACAGGCTGTATTCCAAGTTCTCCTTTAATATGCATGTATTTCCCTGCTGCTCATATCAGTTTTAGCACGGTTATTGCATTACTGTTTGGCTTCGTTACAAACATTATTTTCTTCTGAGAATCGAAACATGCTGAATAAGGCGATTTAATAGTTCCTATCTGTCCAATAACTTGCTGATCTGCTCCTATCTGAAAGATATTGTCAGAATCCTGACCACACATAAACACATTCCTTCCGTCTGTGCACACTCCTCGACAACTTAGACCTTTGATAACACTGTCCCTTAATGTGGAAATATAATTTCCCTGCATGTCAAGAGTTATCAGGCCATTATTATAGTCCGCCACATACACCCTATTTTCATCTTCACTGATTGCAATTCCTCTGGCTCCTTGGAAAATGATTTTACCATTTGCGTCGTTCGTAACAATACAACAGAAACTAATCTCCTTACCGCTTATTTCATAAATGTAAACTGAATTGCTTTTATCAGATACGAACAATTTTCCATTCGAACTAGCTAGTCCTTCACAGTTATGACCTAACTGAAAAGTGTGGATAGTAGTCATCTTATTTACCAATGAAACAAACTGGATGGTCAGATTGTCCATACTAACAGCAACTTCAGTCCAATTAACCTGACAGAGAGCATTTGGCTTGGTTTCGAAGCTTAGGTTATCTACAACAGTTTCGGTGTATAGGTCGAGGCGTTTTAGCTTTTTATTACCATAATCAGCAAGAAGCAGAGAACCGTCCTCGGATAAACAGCAACCACGTATGTCACAATCACGAATTTCACATAGAAGCTTGACATCTATTTCCCTCTGCTTTCCTACTTTGTACAGAGTGGTGTTTTGGGAGGGGAGTGAGCGGCTGATCGACCGCTGTTCTACAACTGGTTTCGTCTTACGAAAGAACGATTCACTACTTGTAACTTTGCCCAATACCTTAAGTTGTTGGAGATGATACTTTATGCATAGATCAGCTGTGAACGAAACTTCATTGTTCTTTGTCTTTCTCTGAAGTTTTTCCCTCATTACCAGTTCTTTAGTTTTCAGCCTCTCATAAATCTTGACACATACGAATTCTTCAGCGTCGTTTCCTTCTTTGTTATTTAATTTAGAGGAAATTTTATCAAGGGTTTCACTCATAATTCCGGCTTCCTTCATTTCGTTTGTAATTGATGCTTCTTTTTTGTCAAAATGTGTCTTTAATTCTGTTAACGTCTCCTGCTCCATTGTGTCTAGCAAACTTTCCAGTTCCTGTCTGAACATCTTGACAGAATCCACCGCCGATTCTAAGGAAAACTTTAGTTCATTGACTTCTTCATTTTTGGCTCTTATGAAATATTCCACGCTTGACTTTGTTTTACTGATATGCTGCATTATATTTCTTTTGTTGATTTTGCCGTAAAGGTCTACTAAATTTTCTGGAATCGATTGTATCTTTTTGCAATACCTGGTACATATAAACATGTAAATTAGAAATAAAACAATCTGTGATATCAGAACAGAAAGTTATGGAAAATATCGATATACTAATTAAATGGCTCAACTTCCTTTCCGGCCTTTATGTTACAAATCCCATTTAAAACTGACTAAATCTAAAAATTGGGTTTGCCCTGCTTTACTCAGATTGAGATCATTTATACCTATCGTTGATATCATGCAAAGTTTACATCATGAGCTTCTTTTCTTTTAAACGTTTGTCTGCTTTTGCATGCAATATTGTACAGTTGATTGGTGGGTTGAAGCTAATTAACCAAGGTAACTTGTACTTGATAATTTATATGAGAACCTTTGGGAAAGAGTGCGGTCAGTTCACGTTAGAACCTGGTTAAATTCCCAAATGACAAAAGGTATTGCCAGTGATCGTTCCTAGGCGGTAGCCACTCGGGTTATTATTTGTGTTAATTGTTTGTGGTGTCTATCTTTAAAATGATTATTTTATAAACCAATGATCTCTTTCCCTTTTTTGCTTTTTTGGCTGTGTGGATAGGTTGTGTTTTTTGAGTGGTTCTATTCCTGATATGCTTGTTCAAGTTTCAAGCAGATAGTGGAAAATATGTTTTGCTACCGACTGTTAAAATGCCATAAACTCTAAGCTTCTCTTTGTCATTTAGTGCTTATGCCGTTTTATTTTTTAATTGATCGTAAAGTAAACTTACGGCCACATTTTCTTTATAATATTTTGATTTGTTGAGATGTTGTATTTTGTGCGTGTGGCTTTACCTGATAGGTATATGTAACCGCTAAGGTTTCGCAAACATTGCAAATGGCGAAAACAACCTAAAATTTCAAAAATGAATTTTGGGGAAAATACTCATTGCCTACTAGATTTAAGTGACGAAATGTATTTATCTAAGGATGTACTAATGTCTGCAAGCTCAGTGTAGTCTAACTCATGTTCTGAATACCAAGCACATATCGTTTGCATTTTTGTTTTGATTTAGTGTGTGCTTGGTAATTAGAACATTAATTTTATCACAAATAGCATGCGCCCTTTGTTGTGTTAGTATCTATTACATCAGTTACTTAGATAACCATACCTGTTATCAATTATTCACATTTGAATGTCTTTGCGCGTTATACTAATGTTTGATAAAAGTCGTCTTACATTTTTGTTTCAACTAATTTATGTGTTACTGTTTGTTTTGATACGGGTTGTTTTCATATCCCGGCCAGTAGCTTATTATTAAAATATTATGTCCAATGCATTAAAACGCTGTTTAAAGAATTGGCGTTGTGAATAGAATCTGTGTGAGTAATGTTTTCTAACTTATAACCCATCGTTTTGGGTGACATAATAAATTCTAGCACATAATTTCGGTTTATTCCTTTAACACACACGGCTAAACCTTTGTCAGCTTAAAATTATTTCTCATTTTTAAACGATTTTATTAAATATATTTACCTATGGCTTATTGCAATACACGAGGCGCATGCCACTTGGTCGTGGTCCTCGCAGTACAAATCTACAACCTTTGACTTGTGAATGGAACATCTCTGTGTCGGATAGCTCGGAAGGGATTCAGCTTTCCCTTGGCTCTTAAAAGCATCTTTGTCCAACAACTTGTGTCCTTCCATCAATGGCACAACAAGGTGAATGCTGACACATGCTGTACAAAAGTAATCCTTGCAATCCACACAATATTTGTCAGCCTCAGTTCTTTGATTTTTCTTCGCACAAACGCAGCAATTATTGCAAACAATTTCATCTGACATAACGTCTTCACTCTCTTTCGCCGCCATCGTTTTAATTGACGAAATCGGGTTACTAGTGTATTTATCTATCATAATCACATGTGCCCAAGGTTATAAAGCTGAGCATAGAAACCAGTCTCAAATCTCAAGCATCTGATTGGCTGAAATGGCGACCAGTCGCCGTTTCAGCCAATCAGATGCTTGAGATTTGGGACTGGTTTCCAATCTTAGTTTTATAACCTTCAGTAATGGACCTTGATACGATTAAAATATTGTGTCCTAAACTGGTTCAACAGTGATTATAAACTCTTTACAATTAGTTAATGTGTATAGTTAATAAACATTTCATTTTTAGATAGACATAATGATTTACTTCATAAAAAGAATGCATTAAATTTTTTAAAACAGAAGAAATAGAACAGTTAAAATCATTTCATTCAGACAAAGAATAAATTGAATGTCTAAGACAGAAAAAGCAAAACAGTTAGAGCTTCTTCTGTAAAAATGGTCCGTTTGTTTGAATGTTTCATTATTAACCAAATGATATTGCCTTTACTGGGGAGCAAGCCTGCACCGTCACGACGACAGAGACAAGCCATGCAATACCGACTGAGCTAGCCGGAACAACCCCCAAAAGGTTGATCTGATAGCCTTGATAAACGTCATCATTACTGCATGACATCGGTAACGGATTATTTTACTGATAACACGACTGACTATATTTACGGGGAGACTCAAGCGTCAAATCTAACATTCAGATTCAGTAATCATGCACACATCAAATGTAGTTATCACAGTTAAACATATAGAAAACCATTAATTAACAAAATTCAAATTTCACTTAAGCTTCGAGAGGATTTTAATTACGTGATAAAACCATCTATTTTATAAACAAAAAAACACCCAACGAAATTAGAAGTTACTGTTCTATCACCGGGGATTTTAAAATGGTTCCAGACCAGTCTTAAACAGAGGTGTGAAAAAAAAATTCTTGTCTGCATTACGAGAAATACGAACATGTTCTCGACAGTCTATCTGAGACCGGGCCCAAATATCATAAAAAATTTAAAATCTCAACTCTCGATTTACCTAGTATGCTTGACAAAGCTTTTATTTTCATAGGTGTTTATAATATTTGTGCGCTTTTGAATGCAAACATTGGTGAGATGATGGATGGGTTGGGGCTTATTTACCAAGACAACTTGTACTTGTTTGTGTAAGGTTGGTGCACCATATAAGCTTGTTTAAACCCCCGGAGGCAAATTGACCGTTCCATGGCTGTAACCCATCGGGTTCTCATTTTCGTTAAGTATTTGTTGTCTCTTTTGAAATAGATCATTTTATAAACCATCCTCTCTTTTCCTCTACGTTGTGGCTGTGTGGGAAGGATTGTTTTCTGAATGTTGCTATTCCAGAAATGCAAGCTTCAATTTTGTTGAATTATAACTCTCTTAATAAATTCATTTTTTGTATTTTAAATTTAGAATTCATATGGTTAAATATTTTTCCTTCTCAAGAACCTGAGCTAATTCTATGCTGCTTCTATACGTTCATCTCTTTCTTTCTAATCTTAAAATGACATAATTGAGCATTTAACTACACCCCGCGGAATCGCGAGAACTTCATTTATTAAGCTTAAACGCTTAAGCACATGTAGTACAACAGACAATATTTCACAAGTCATGAAAGAACAAGTATTTAGTTATATTAACTCTTTTCCAGATGTTAGCAAGTAATTTGTTTAAATGTGCATTTAATACTCATTATTACTTTCAGTGCAGTAGATTCACCAAAGCAGCCTGTACCTCAAGCTAATAAGATAACCTGGCGGGACAACAGTGAGGCAGATACAACCTATGACCCGGTTTAAACCCCAGAATCTATTGTTTATGATATCTATTGAAATTTCTAGTAATTTAACCTATCAACCTCTTTCCACTAGTTAGGCTGTATACTATACAGCTATAATCACTATGATTTCTTTGTTAGAAGTCATTCCAACAGGTGTTGCTACAAATTTGTCATGGTAGATTATATCCTTTTTACATACAAAAAGTATTACGAGTTCCCCAACATTGTCCCATAACTGTCATCATCTATATAATCCAGGGCTTATGATCATAAACTAAGATTGGAGACCAGTCTCAAATCTCAAGCATCTGATTTACTGAAATGACGACTGTTGGCTAATTGTGAAATGCCAAATGTTGAATCAGATGCTTGAGATTTGAGACTGGTCTCTAGATTTAGTTTTATGATCTTCGGCCCCGTCTGCATGCCGTCTGGAATGGTGTAACAGTTAATCATTAATGTTTTTCAGGATGGCTTTTGGTACTGGCAGAAGCTTCAGTTTTCACAGCTATACATTATGATGCTCGATTAGCGAGCCTGCAGTAGTTGTCTGTGTTCCATTTTGATCCATTTTACAACCTTGTAAATAATCTTTTCTGCAGTTATAATTAGTTTTAGTTACAGGCGTATGATTGATCTGTCAGGTGTCTTGATATTTTAACTATGATATAATTAAATCTTTTCATAAATAAGCGTTTGAGAAGAATGTTTTATGGCGGTTATTTTTGTTCAGTTGGCAATCAAACTTATTTCTTCCAGGAAAAGTTCATTGTTTACAAAATATAAGGTAGGTAATTGATATTAAATGTGTGTGATGAGACGATATTATAACCAACGAAAACGGTAGGTGTTTCCAGGTTAAACCACTGACTAAAGAAAATCGACCAGCCCAGTAGATCTAACCATTAAATATATAAATAACTAATATGGTAAAACAGCTCAAATTCATTCTAATAATGTAACAGTTGAACGATTGAACGATAAGATCTGTAATTCTTCTTTTATATAATTATTTATTTATTTTGGTGGTTGATTTTTGCCATTTTGTGTGTTCGTATCGGTAAGGCGAAATGTCGGAGTAACGAAAACACGAACGGTCAAAAAATTTTACTTAGTATTTATCGTGAGTTCGCATTTTGATTTTTGAGGCGTAATGAAACATAAAGGCGTTAAAACGAAATTTCCGAGGAGAACACACAAACTGTTGTATTAATCAAAATTTAAGTTATGACACTAGAAACTTTTAAAAAGAACTGAAGAGCTTTGATGGGCCAGGTAAACGTAGAGTTGAATCAAAGAACAGAAATTAAGGTACTGGAAGTACAGAAAACCAGCAAAGCGGTTTTGCTTATTGCTTTATTTATGCAGAAAAAGAACAGTCCAATAATTCTCTGTTAGTCCATAAACGTATTGCAGACGTTTGTTGGAGCTCGGACTTTAAGCCAAGATATAAGAACCACTGTAATGCAATCGGTCGAAAAGACTCGCGGGTCGTGTCCCTTGGATGGTTGGTGACAAAAACAATGCTTTGTTTGAGCCCTTGCAATTAAATGGAGCTTGAATACGTTGGTTTCCAATGGGCTTGTTTTCGCCTTAGGCTTATAGCATATTCACCTACCTTGGGGCTCACATGGTTCCCTAGCCTTGTACCCGCTAGATGGTTTATTAAAAACACTGAAATACTTTTTATCTATTTTTTGTTTCATTTCATTTCAATATCTTTTTTTCTGATATGCTGAACTATCTACCTATGTTCTGGGAGATAAGGGAAGAAAATGCATATCAGTAAGGTACCTGCAGGAGTTGCTTTTCTTGGTGGTATTGACGATTATTGTATAAATGACATGGGAATATATAACAGAACATAGGGACAGGTCCTTGAACATAAATCCTGGAAGTCTGAGAGGTATCCGAGTTTGAGCAAAATTTTCTCTCTTACATATTATATGCATTTTAAGCTTGTTTTCGCCTATAGGCGTATAGCGTGCTTACTCACCTTGGGGCTCACATAGTATTCCGACATCTTTGACACCCGACATTTAGGGCACGAATTGGTCATTGAACACAAATCCTGAAATTTTGAGAGATATTCGAGCTTTGTGCAAAAATGTTTTCTCTTACCCATTTCAAGCTTATTTTCGCCTTTAGGCTTAAAGCGTGCTTACCCACCTTGGGGCTCACAAGGTTCCCTAGCCTGGTACCACCTAGATGGTTTATAAAAAAAAACACTGAAAAACTAAATCAAGAAATACAAGTGTACCAGCCAATTTTAATTTTTATGATTAATTTACCGAAATATTAACACTGCGGATAATTCCTAATTGGAAACATAGTTTGCAAATTCCGAAAGCGTGAAAACATATCATTTACGTAAATGAGCATACACTCGTAAACATCCTGTTAAACTTTGGATCATAATTTTCGTTTTGATAAAATGATTCAGTACAATTGGAGTGAAAACGCCACATAGCACTTTCCGGCACTTAAGGTTGTACAGCTTGGAACTGACATTACAGTTGATTCTTCACAAAGCACAAAAAGAAATCAACAAACATGAAACAAACGTCGCTGACATTGCAATAGCTTCGCCGACTAAAACATTTGCATTCACGTCGATTCTCATTACCGTACCTCTGCGTTCTTAACACTTGACAGGCCGGAAACTTAGTCTACGAGCTGGAGGCGAACCCAGTCAGCATACCAGCTTGGTTTGTAAATGAAACAGCAGAAATCAATTAAACGGGAGACTTGCCGGCATCTGTAGTGTACGAACTGCCCAGAATTTCCATGTCGCATTACAAACAACACGAACATTTTCGCATTAATCACTTACTTAACAAATGAAAACACAAATTGTATCTAGCTAGTATATTGACCTGTTGTGCACTGTCATGATGATTGTGTAAAACTTTTCGCAAACGTTAACTGGTTAGCTAGATAATCACAGCTTATATGCTTATCTTAAACGGATATGCCCACATACAAATTAACATCCAGTTCGCGGCACATTTAATTGTAATTATAGAGTTAGCATTCAGAACAAAATTTTAAAAAATATCAAACCTTAAAAACCTACTTGGTTCCATTTCAGCTATCACATGTATTACCATTTTAGCTGTAATTTCTAAATTGTCTTTAAAAAGATGACCATAAAGGATTCTTGGCTTAATTTTATTGCACATTGTATGTTTATGTTATTGATGTCAAGATGTCGTGATTTTCGTGTCAGAGTAGAATTAAGTTCTCATAGCTCCAAGCCTTCCACCCGGGCGACATTACCACAGCGCTTGTTCAACTCAGAGGATGTTGTTTCATGGTTTGAAGAACAGGCATTTTGCATCACGAAATTGTGTATAAAGGCCTTAAATTGGGTACAAGGGCGAGGCGAACCATATCAGCGTACCGACTTGGACCTTTATATAAAACCGCAGAAACAAATCATTCGGAAGACTAAATAATGAAGAAATTTCAGAACAGTTTTTGCATTACTTTTTATGTTTGATATTTCGGCGGCAATCAAACATTTTTTATTTAATTTACCTTTTCATGCATAGTAATTGTACGTACAATGAAAATTATTAAATGTCTAATTTATCATAAATTAAACCTTAGCTCGATATTAGTCAGCAGCATCGTGAGGTTAAAGTACTGTATGTAGTACACCTTCGGAACACCTATTTGAGTATTTGATAGATATTTATTTAACAATTTTATCATGAAAAAAAAAAACATCGCAAAATGTGTAATGTTCAATCAACATTTTTCTTCGAAAATAAATGAAAACCAAAATAAAAAAATCGGAGGTAAGAGCGGAGTTAGGACTATATAACTTTTCTTCTTTCGAATTTATCGAAAAAACGGGACGTCTAACAGTCACCATTGCACGTTCATCGATAAAAAAGAAAATTATCAAAATCTTTTTAACGGCAAAATGTCGTTCAATAAAACTTTGCACATATAAATGTTATTTATGTATCTTTATTGGGCATATGTAAAGGCAAGTTAGAAAAGTGAAAAAAAAATCTTGATTTAAACATTTCCTAAAATTCTATTTACATAAATTAAAAAACAACAAAAGATCGCACAACATCATTTTAATGCCAACATGAGTAATTTGATACTGACAATAATATGTTGTGTCCTTCTGAAGTACATAATTATTATGTAGACGATATGAGATATTTGTAAAAGTGTGTTTGACCTTGAATTTTCTGGTCTCTTCATGGTCGCGAACAATGATTGACGAACGTAGATTGTTCTCTTTATAATTGAGAATTCTTTATAAAGGACACAACATATTGTGGTCAGGTTATAAGACTCATGTGGGCATTAAAATATGTTTTATGTTTTATGTTGTTAAGTTTTCGTTAATTTATGTAAATAGAATTTAGATAATTTGGGTCTATCTATTTTTCTTTCCTGTTTTTACTTTTCTTAAAGTATGTAAATGATTAATACATTGGAATTACAGAGATTTTTATATTGGGCTGACGAAAACTCAGATCCTGCTCTTGTTTGTTCAAAACTCAGTTCCTGTCTAGGTGCTTATGTTGTATATCCTGTAATAATAATAAAGTCACCAAAGGTTATATCTCTAATTAAGTGTCCTGTGCTCTTCTGCGGCAGTCATTTGTACACTTATTTCTCAAGTGTGCGCGGCTTATTAATCTTTCAACAATACTCATTATTGCATGAAATTAATGCAATTAACTGGCATAATGGATCGTTTTTATTTAAGTTTGTGTTTATGGATTAATATAGGGCATGGTAAGTAAATTTGATAAATTAGTAATTCAGCAACGTAAAAAAACAATTATTTTTATGAAACATGATTAATGCGATTGTCAACGTGGTTAATACTATTCATAACTATGGCAAGCAAAAATCATTATCTACTCAAACTCTTAATTGTAAACAAATAAATATCCAGCGGTCAGGCACGTGAGAGAAAGACAGGTAGACAGACAGACAGAGAAGAGATATAGAGAGAAAAAGGAGAGAGAGAGAAATATAGAAGAGAGAGAGGGGGTAAGAAAGAGAGTGGTGGTAGACGCTTTTTTTTAAAAAATAAGGAGATTGTGAAATATGAACACATGTTGCTTCGTCTTTAAAATTCTAGACAGAGGCATTGCAGATTATTAGAAACCATCGCAATCGAATTGCATACTTTTGGCATCAATGTATAAAAGTTAAAACATTGATGAAAACGTAATCAATGTACCTTAAAATAAAGAGATGCGGGTTAGTTGTGAGATTGCTGTACGGAAAAACACTCACCCAAAGTTCAAATTGGTCACTTTTTGGTCGTTATCATCATAAGAAAGACATTAACTTAACATTTTATTGTGATCAGCTGCCAACAACAGTCTTCAATTTAAGTTTTTATCTTGCATTATTTGCATGAAGCAGTCTGGTGAGAGATATCCTAAATTTTGATAAAAGTTTACTTCATGCAATTAAAGTTCAAACAACATGAAAATTGCACTTGTTTGAACTCAAGTACGAGAACAATCAATAAATATTTTAAAGACATTAAATAATTGAATTCAAAGCAGAACAGAACTTTTCATGACCTCCTTTTGACATATGAAAGAAAGGAAACTAACGTACTTTGTAAACATATACAATGGATGATCTGTTAAAACTTTGGGAGAGTGTATGTTTTGCCACTGACCTTTTCGTGGCGGGTTCCAGGTTTTCTTTAAATTCGTTTTTTGTTTAATTTTTACAGGAAAACTTCGTTCTTACATGGTCAAAATAGACAATGTTTAAAACAACCATAAAACCAACAAAATCCTATTTTTGTTGAAATTTTGCAGAACTTTAAAACCACCGAACGGCAAATACGTTTTACCACTGACCTTTTCAGGGCGGTTTCCACAGTCTTCTTTTTTCGTTATTTATTAGAATTAGAATTAATTTTGCAGAAATTAAAAAAACACACTTGTTTACAGTGCTAATTGAATATAACTTTCTGTATGGTTTTTTGCATACGGTGAGAGCTGTATACATTAATGTCTATCTTCAAGACGAGTGGTATATGTATAATGATACTTAGCATAGTTAGAGTTCGTCATCTAGATTGCTTTCCGAACTCTTAATTGAACGAATTCTTGTAGGGGATAAGCCACTTTCGGCATATGCGGAAATGGATACAATTGTCAGGTCAAATTACATATCTGCTACATTGGACATCAAGCACTAGTTGTATTACTGGCCCTGAATTATATATTTATATATATGTTTAGATGTTTAGATGACCAACAGTTGTAATTTGATCTTTGATTCAGTCAGTGCTGTTATAAATTATCTAGCACTTTACAGACCGTTAAGCACGATACTTACATTTGTTTTATTTGTTGTGTTTGATGTCTTTTTAAGTTCCATTTTTATTTGTTTATGAATCTATGGTAATCGATCGGAAACAAGCAATATCGGATAAATATTAACACTTCAACCCATATGATGAAGTGTTTTTTGGGAAAATGCACAATTAATTGACGTGTGACGTCAAGAGCAAGCACGTTTTGACACGAGTTGCTCCGAAAAAAGCGTGCCATCATTTGTCGTCAACTTGACTGTTCCAACAGCCATTCGAAAAAGCCGTAATATCACGAATTCTACTCATAATTTCTGTATTAATAAGAGTATTAATGTGTGTAAATAATTATGAAGATTGAATCGATATTTGATGTTTTTCATTTTTCATTAGGTTTGAAAATCATTTGGGCTTTCCATACCCAAATGAAAACCATCAAAAATTTAATATCAATTCATTCCTTAAGGTATCGCAGACATTGCAAATGGCGAAAACAGGCTAAAAATTCAAAAAATGAATTCTTGGGGAAATACTTATTGTCACCTAGATTTTAGTAAAGAAATGTATTAAGCTATGGATGTAGTAAATGTTTGCAAGCTCAGTTTAGTCTAATTCATGTCCTAATTACCAAGCACATACTAAAACAAAAGAAAAACCATTTGCATGAGAACTCTGAAATTCACGAACAATATACCAAAGCAACTCATACCTGAAATAAGTATATGCTGGTCTACAATGTTTAGTGCCAATTCGTCAAAATAATGTTAGAGTTTTCAAGAAATCCAAGGAAATCTTACTTTCTGGTTCAAAGTGAAAGTAGATTCTATAACATAGCCAGTTTTCGCCATGTGCAATGTTTGCGACCTCTTAATAAGGTTAAACTTTAAATGTTTTGAACAATTTAAAAAAAAATTCTTTTTAGCAATAAATTGTAATTTTTCAATTTCTCAATCAATATATAATGCTGGTACTTTAATGCATAATTTTCTATTTCAAATCGAGAGAAATATTTCGTTTTTTATTTATACATTTGTAAAAGAGCGACCTGAGTCATAAAATGATAATTAAACGTTCATATTAGTAATTTGATTCTTGTTTTTCTTGCCTTAAAGTAAATAATGATGCAAGTTTGATTTATTTTGTAACGTATGAGGTGTAGTAACGACGAAATGAGTGTATTTTGAAGTCTTTGTCAACATTGTTCAAAAAAAAGTTAACGCTGCGATCAAAATCTTTAAAAAAATCTGGTAAAGAAACGGAAAATAAAGTTATTGTTTTCTTTCATCTACAATACTTTAACGTATGCAATAACTGTCTTCTGAAAAGTATGTTTGATGTCCACAAATAGGATCAATTTAACTAAAACATAAACAACCCGCTGACCGCTTGTACGAAAGTTAAGGCTTTCGTTGTTTAAACATGAATTTCAAAAATCGTCACGTTACAATTATCATCAAATGACCTTTGACCTTATAAATTATTTATTACTTAACAAATATTTCCAAACGATAAGACCAGTTTCAAAAGTGGGCTTCATTACTTACTTTATTTATCCTTTTTCCAAACTCATATCTCATCAATTATATTTGTCTTGCATCGATGAAAATATCGACATTTGTGCAATTATGACCTTGTCCCGAAACGGCCAAATTCTTTAAGTTACACGCCGTCTTATTCACATCTTAATATTGATAATGAAACATCTGTGCCTATGAGAAAGCTCTATGCCACAGGAAAAACTTAAAACCCATACAGTAACTATTAATTTTTCCGCTAGAAACATAATTCCATCAGTCCGAAAAATAAATATTATTTTAATATATTTGCAATTGTCATTTTTATGCGCCCGTTTGAAAAACGGGACGTATTATGGGAACACCTGCGGCGGGCGGGCGGGCGGGCGGCGTCCACATGGTTTCCGCTCTCTAAGTCAAAGAGTTTTCATCCGATCTTTATCAAACTTGGTGAATATGTTGGTGGGCATAATATCTCGACCAAGTTCTATAACCAGCAAAATCCCCCCCAGGCACTCCTGAATTATGGCCCTTGAATTGTCCAAAATTACTGTTTCCGCACTCTAAGTCAAAGAGTTTTCATCCGGTCTTTATCAAACTTGGGGAATATGTTGGTGGGCATAATATCTCGACCAAGTTCTATAACCAGCCAAATCCCCCAGGCACTCCTGAATTATGGCCCTTGAATTGTCCAAAATTACTGTTTCCGCTCTCTAAGTCAAAGAGTTTTCATCCGGTCTTTATCAAACTTGGTGAATATGTTGGTGGACATAATATCTCGACCAAGTTCTATAACCAGCCAAATCCCCCCATGCACTCCTGAATTGTGGCCCTTGAATTGACCAAAATAAGGGTTTACGCTCTCTAAGTCAAAGAGTTTTCATCCGGTCTTTATCAAACTTGGTGAATATGTTGGTGGGCATAATATCTCGACGAAGTTCTTTAACCAGCCAAATCCCCCAGGCGCTCCTGAATTATGGTCCTTGAATTGTCCAAAATTACTGTTTCCGCTCTCTAAGTCAAAGAGTTTTCATCCAGTCTTTATCAAACTTGGTGAATATGTTGGTGGGCATAATATCTCGACCAAGTTCTATAACCTGCCGAATCCCCCCAGGCACTCCTGAATTATGGCCCTTGAATTGTCCTAAAACTGAATTAGCGGTATCTGCTCTCCAAGTCGAATAATTTTCATCAGATCGTTATGCAACTTTGATAATCAGCATTTTGACGGGCGTATTTTGTGTCAGTTTGGCACTCTTGTATATATATATCAACGATTGCTTTGTTTTAATGTTTAATCGTTTTGTACATATGGGTTAAAACGTTTATTCTTTTATATAAAAATGTGTTGCTTTTTGTTTACGTTTTCGAAAGTACTATGCGCACGTTGCCCAGTCCATTGGTTGGAGGGACCAGGCACTGGGTCCTGCTATCGCTTCTGGTCATCTAGACTTAAGTCCTGGGCCGATGCGCGCGCAACGTGCTTACAACGAGATGGGGATTTACTCAGACTGGACTCCAAAGAAGAAACGGTAAATCGGTTTTAATTCATGTTCGTTAAGTTGGCAGCTTGGCATGCTAACTTCAAGCTGCCAGGCAGCTGGACCGCCAACTTAACGCTGCATAGTTGTTAGGCTGCCAACTTCACGATCTTAGTTATTTCTATAAAGATTCATGCACTAGTGCCTAGTAAAGAACTGTTCATATAAGTGTTAAACAGATAAAGGTTTTGATTAATTCTTAAAATATATTATTAAGGCGGCATTACTTCAATTTAACCCGCTCTTGTGTGAAATACTACATGTATTTGGAACTATAGGCACAAATTTGCAGTCTTTGTTCGGGCTTATAAAATTTTAAGGCGTCGCAAACATTGCAAATGGCGAAAAGTGGCTAAAATTTCAAAAATGAATTATGGGGGAAATACCTATTGCCACCTAAATTTTAGTAAAGAAATGTATTTAGCTAAGGATGTAGTTAATGTTTGTAAGCTCAATTTAGTCTAATTCATGTTCTAATTACCAAGCACATGCTAAAACAAAAGAAAAACCGTTTGCATGAGAACTCTGAAATTCATGGACAATATACCAAAGCAACTCATACTTGAAATAAGTATATACTGGTCTACAATGTTTAGTGCCAATTCGTCAAAATAATGTTACGGTTTTCAAGAAATTCAAGGAAAACTTACTTCCGGGTTTCTACTTTCGGTTTGAAGTCAAACACTTTGATGTACCTTTTCAAAACTCGACATTAATTCTCACTGGCAGACCAATAAAAGTGAAGAAATATAGTGTCACGTGGCTGTATTTAAGTTTGGATGCTCAAGTTGTTTGAAAAAAAATGCTTTATTTACATAGAACAGACACACACAAAAGAACTACTGTTTGCACAGGAAGTCTGGAATGGCTGTTTAAAACGTCTAGAAAAATGATATAGGTATCACGTAAACACTTATTTACAATACTTTGCGGTCATCTGTCAAAATAATGTCAGAAATTTTGAGAAGTACATTTTGACTTCAAACTGAAACTGAAAGTAGAAACCCGGAAGTAAGATTTCCTTGAATTTCTTGAAAACCCTAACATTATTTTGACGAATTGGCACTAAACATTGTAGTCCAGCATATACTTATTTCAGGTATGAGTTGCTTTGGTATATTTTTCATGAATTTCAGAGTTCTCATGCAAACGGATTTTCTTTTGTTTTAGTATGTGCATGGTAATTAGAACATGAATTAGACTAAATTGACCTTGCAAACATTAACTACGTCCTTAGATAAATACATTTCTTTGCTAAAGTCTAGGTGGCAATAAGTATTTCCCTCAAAATTCAGTTTTGAAACTTTAGCCACTTTTCGCCATTTGCAATGTTTGCGACCTCTTAATTTACTAAAATAAATTTGGTCTGCGCGACTTAAAGCGAAAGTAGGATTTCCGAAACGTCACAGAAATCGAGATCGCGCATGAAGTGGTCGCGTCGTCAAAAATAGATGCTAAATATAGCTACATTATATTTAGCTTCTTAAAAGTTCGTTAACTATAATTTAACATTATCATTGAAAATCCCGTTTATAAGAAAGAATTCGATCGGACCTTTTGTGTTCTTTTAAGAGAGTTTATATATTTGAGTCTATATTGACAAATATGATTTTTTCCATAGTGTATTCTAACTTAAGTTTAGGGCTGGGGCATTAATAACACCGATCTGAGAGCAATTAGATGCAAATTCAGTATAATCTCGTAATATCTCATATAATCTCGTCATCTCTTTTTTAAGGATTGGATCATTCGAGAGGTGATGAAATATCCAGCTAGCTACGAGTGGTGGATAGGTCTTCAGCGGCATCCTGGCAATGATAGCATCTGGCAATGGACAAATGGTGTCCAGAGAAACGAAACCAATCCATTTATGTATGTATAAAACGTTCTTTTCAGAAATCGTTGCGGCCGAAAAAAGTCTCCCCGTACTATCAATCGGTGCCCTTATCCATTATTAAGCCTAATGAAACCGATCCTTTCATGTATGTACAAAACGATCTTTAAAGAAATTGTGTTTTGAATATCTGATACTTATCTTAGAAATTGCATCACATTACAAGAAAATACTGATGTACAAGCAAACTGTATTTAAAAAAAGCTGTCGTATCATTTTATTCTTCGTGGGTTTAGTTTTCGTGCACGAATAAATTCACGAATTCTAATCCTTTGTAAATTAACCACGTGATATTTTGTTGCTTTTTTAACAATGAAAGCCAGGGTGAAATATATACTATCGCGGTAATGCAGTATACGACTTTTTCACACAAACTTGTTGAATCCCGTCGCCTCTATTTTTTTCACTTGACAAAGAAGCAGGCGATCCGAGTATAAACAAAAAGTAACATTCATAAATGAATCTTGTTTCCGAGGACAAATCTCAAGTTGAAGAGTGGGGTGGAGTACTGGAGTTATATAATTACATAGCGTAGGTGTCAAATACTTAATGAAATATTCGAGCACTTAACGTGATTTCTGTCAAACAAAAGACAGTTATCTATTTAGAGTCATCCGATACCAAGTTTAAGATGCCAGTTGATTTGAGAAAATCATAGTCTTTGTTTTGTCGATGTAGTGTTACTATATTTAGTTGAAAAAAAATTTTGTGGAATTTGCGGATCCAGAAATTGCATCGGAGGTGAGAGAGGGTTGCTGACAGTGGAAAAATACGACCAAGATAATGGCAAGGAGAAGGAGATGCAAGAGGGGAAGGATAAAGTCGTTGAACGTTTTATACCAATCAGAATACCTCTCAATCAATCAGTTATTCAGTCAAGGAAACTACATTGATGCAGTATGACAAGCAATATACTGTAATGGGGAGGAGAAGGAGATGCAGGGGAAGGAGAAAATAATTGTGCGTTTTATACCAAACGAAATACCTCTCAGTCAATCAGTCATTCAGTCAATTACGTGTATCCGTGCAATTAAACTTACAAACCAAACACACAAAAAATAAAGTGTGAATATTTTCAGCCCAGTTTTCACTCTTTAAAATGAGACTTTTCTTTTAAACATTGTTATTAAAAATAAATAACTTATGAAATGTCAAATGGTAATATCATCTGCCTGAAAGAACATTGATGCGTTATGACAAGCAATATACTTGTATTAAACACAACGAAAGAAGATCCTGCACCTGACACATATGCTATGTTACCTCTTCTCTGGCATTTTAATAGTACAGAGTCAGAATCAAGTACTTCAACGTGATGATCAGACTGTTTTGGTATAGCTTGGGGAAAGGAGTTTGGAGAGGTGGCGCTGTAGCCCATCAGCCAGCTCATTCAGATCCTGCATTTGTTCAGTCAAATCTGTCTTGAAAGACCACACAGGGGGAGAGACAAAGGTGGTCTTTGAATGCAGATTGTCTTTGTTTACATGTGAGTTTGTTCTCTCAATTAATGGGACAAAAATGAGGTCTTTTCCACAGGTGGTATTTGTTTACTAGTGGTCTTCAGCTCAATTTTACTGTATACAGATTCGTGATTGCCATTAAAATGGTGTCTGGGCAATAATTAATTATAAACTTGATATTTATTGCAGTTTCTGGGGCAGTGGAGAACCTAACAACTATCAGGACTCAGAAGATTGCGGAGAAGTCTGGGACAACCTGCTTAATGATAAAAACTGCGATTACCCTCTTCAGTTCATTTGTGAAAGACCCAAAGGTATGCTCGTTTTTAAACAAAATGCAAAGTTTTCATGTGAATGCATCCTGCTTTGTTTTTAAAACTTCTTACCCGCTTAGAAAGGGGAAGATTCACGAAGGCACAAAGTGGCCTACAATTATCTACATAATATTCAAATAGAATTTACATAACGAATTTTTGCTAATTGTTAAGCTGTTATTGTTATTTTTTATCAGAGGTTTGAAATGAACTTGAATAAATAACTAAAAGTATAACTTTGAAAGAGGTCAAGTGTGTGTTGCGAAGGTTGCAAAATATGCATTTCTGAGCAGATTTTAGAAAATAAAATTGACACAAAAATTCAATAAGTTTAATATAAAAAGTGTTTTAAGGTATAATGCTCAAGGTTTTCAAAGCACCAATAATATGTATGTATATAACTGTAAAGTTTTATGGCGTGATTGAAACCTTATTTTAAAATCTTTTGTCGCAATGCTTTACAATTAGTCTAAAATATAGACTGTTCCAGTAACCGATATAAAATATAACACATATTGACGTATATAATCACAGTTTCGTTGTTTAGGCGTGTTTACTCATTGTTCATAGTGAAAGTCAAACATTCGTAGTTTGTACAATCAAAGTTTGGATGGGGTTTCGTAATATTGGCATGTAATCGGAAAAGTTTGTAGTGCTCACACGTATATTCAGATGTTCGCAGTATTCATATATATTCATGTAAAAAAGTCAAGCCAAGCGTCTGGAGTTTCGTATGATCTCCGTTGTAATGCTGATTGTACAACTAAAAATGTTATATATTTGATAAATTGTAAACGTTGTAACCAACAACATGTTGGACAAACAAATCAACCAGTATCGAGACGAATGAACAGCCATAGATTTGACATCCGCAATTTCTCTGATCCAAAATTTTCTACTAATGTAACGACACATTTTAATACTGACAACCACTCAATTGAAGATTTTACATTTATGCCAATTGATATTGTAAAAAATGATGTGGAAAGATTATGCAAAGAAACCTTGGATACATAAACTAAAAACTCTACACCCCTATGGTTTAAACGCGAAAGTTCTCTTCGATACTGGTTAATTGTAAAAGCATCTGCTTATAATATCGTTATTTACGTATAGCTGACATTTATATTTAAGAATTAACTAAACAATATAAATTATCTTAACTTTATTCATTTATATACACCATACGTTGAAATATTGCAGACTCGGATTAACTGAATATCGGCATGAAAATAAGAACTCATAATTTATGGTGTTTTAAAGGTTTCATTAGCATTAGCCTGACCTGTTGGCCCAGCATAAAGTACATCTTACTGACTATTGATAAACTGTCCAATGTTGTAGTTGTAGCATCAAGGAGCTAAGTTTCATCTGATGTCTAAAATAATACAAATACTTGTACACTGACCTGTTCTTTAGAGAGTTAAATTGTTAGTACGCATGCTTTACACTTTTCGAAATTTGGAATTAGAATTTAGCTGAAACATGACAAAGTTCTTAACATACATCGCTTCCCTAAAATGCACAAACCACCTAAAGCTAGATTTATCGTCAACTCCGCTTCATGCGCAACTTCTACATTATCCGTGCTTACAGCCATAAATGAAAATACTGTCAGGTATTGCGAAAAGGGTTTCGAAACCACTGGCAAAGATCTATTTCGGTCTATTACAACTCTGTTGCATTAAAACAAAGGTTGAAACATCCTAGAAGTAAGTAGGTTTCAGGGATAGCATTTAACTATGTTCGCTCCCTTAACCCTAACCAATTTAATTATTGATTTGTTAATGTGATGTCTAGTGTGAAGCATTTTTCGTTTTCCAGATTTGCAGATGAAATGTGACGTAGACAACGGATGGGATGATATAACTGGTGGTCAATGCTTTAAACTCTTTGACCCAAAAGTTACCTTCGAAGAAGCCATGTAATGTTTTTGCTTTCTTCACGAAAGAAGTATTTTAAAATGTCCTACATGAACACATTTTTATGAGAACCAAAATGGTCGTTCCTCATTGCCATCAATGTTACTTTATATATATACATTAAGTCAACGGCATGAATGATTAATGCCGCATTCGTTATTGTACCTTAAATTTCCATCCTGTATGGCCACTTCCAGAACAACAGCTTTCATACATGGAAAAAATGCAGAGAGGAAAAGAGAGAATTTGTTTATATTATTTCAAATGAGACACCACAATTAACGAAAATGGAATCCTGAGCCGCAAAACAATTTGACACTTAGGATTTAAACCAGGTTCTTTGGTGCACCAACCTTATACACTTACAATGTAACCAATGTTCTGACTACACCGATTTTTTTAATATCTACATCCATGAAGATACCACACACAATTAACAAAGGTAGGGGTAAAAACAGGTCACAAAATTTTCAGTAGTGGGCATAGTCTCTGTTAACGAAAATTCATGGCTCCTTATTTAAATGTGGATTCTTACGTGATTTTGAACAAATATATGCAATTCTGCAATAATGCTTTATTTTGCTGTTACACAGATGTTTCAGCAGCTTTAGCCGGTTTCAGTATATCCTCCTTACAAACGCTGAGATCGATTTGTGACTTTAGGTTTTAATCTCACCTCGATAAAATGTCGCTGGTTAATAAATGCACAGGAGAATTTTAATGGCAATTTCATAAAAAGATGTAAAATGATGGTTCTTAATGTGTTTCAAATTTGAACAGTGTATTCTTATTCCATGCGGAAAAATTAAAATTTTATGATCGGTGTAGTTAGAACATTGGTTAAGTGTACTTGCCCTTACATGTTCTAATACAGACAATCATGCAGTTATCATGGTAAAATAGCTCCCCCCAACCCGCCCCTTTACTCGATGATGTAGCATGCAAAACACACAAACATGTAATACATCAGAAACTAATGACATTCGTAAGCAAAAAAAGGTAGGTACTCAATGATTTTACCGAGAACACAGCACCTTAAGTTAAATTAGAAAGAAAACGATAACAAGAACAAAAGAAACAGACCGCGTTTCTATGTTGTTGTTTTTTTTTTCAAGAGAAACCTCATAAACTCTAAAACACATGCCACCGTCAACAACACAAATAGGGAAGGAAAGCAACCAACTGTAGATCGGTAAATAGATGTCATGTTGGTAGCCTTTCTTTTTAAATTAACATATTTTTAAGGAAATTGTAGAATATAAAGCTGCCTTTTATTTTTCTTTAACTAAAATAGATTCCTTCTAAAACACTGGTTGAAAAAAAACAACATTGTTTTAGTAGTAATAATTTTAAAATGAGGCTATAATTTATATAAATCTTTGTTACGGCGATACTTTAAATGGAGATGTGCATGGTCGAGCAGGTGTACTCGATAAAATCTTAAACAGATTGATCTATGTAACACTTACGTGTACTTTTCACTAAACTCTAGGAAGTTTTCGGCTAATTTTACCATTTTACCGGACCTGAAAACAATCCGCTGAAGAAATCCCTATACAAAAATACATTCTATACAAGTTTTAGCTTTCCAAAAAGCTAGTCGGTCATTAGCAGATAAATTAACAGAATAAGTATGTAAGTAGGTGCTTGCATTTACATTTTGACCAATGAAAGTCAAGGCTATGTCCATTTTTCTGCCGATCAATGTCAAGTAGATTGTATCTGACAAACTATTTGTGAATTTAGTTGTCCTTTGTTTTTACTCTAAAGCATGCAAACAAAAGTTGAACGGCTGATGTTTGATTTTTTTAAACATGATCAAGACGTGTACCGGCAAAAGACATTAATGTAAAAATGTTTCTAGTAGACGTAATTTATTACTGTTAAATCATTTCATTTCGCGCGGGTTTAATTTTCGCGTATTTCGCGCTACGGCAATATCGCGAAATTCAACCCCAGCGAAATTAAACTCTTTAACAGTGTTTCTTTTAGGAAAACACAGTTGCGCTAATTCATATCGCCGCGAAGTTGTTATTTACTTGTTTTGCGCGAAAATTCGTCCCCGCGAAATTAAATGGTACTACAGTATTTTATTCATGAATTTAATGTAGAAATAATGACTTTGTTTAAACACCAGCGAGTTGGAATTAAATATGTTATATTAACACGAATGCTCACAGAGGTGCCATAGAACTTTCCACAGTCGATGCAAAATGGTAAGATTTATCACAGTGAGCAGTATTCGTTACCAACATTCATAAAGTGTAGGTTTGGTTGAGTCTGCAGATCTGGTCAAACTTTAAGTTGATGAGCGTTAGAAGAAGTAAACAATAAATTAGGATGTTGATGCATTTATTATTTTCACTTAAGCTTTATGCTGCTCATATTTTTGTTTGTGTTACAACGCTTTTCTCTGAAACTATTACAGAAACTCGAGAAGCACTATTTGTATTTAAATTAATTTATGAAATTCTCGTAATGCCACTGTTCTGAAATTTTTTCACAATTATTTCTTTACTTTAAAGGATGGTTTTGCATTGCTTGCAGTATATTCTAGTAGATCGCTCTTACATCGTAATGATAGTGCATGTGTTGTCTACCTTACTGTACCGAAACCAGATCCGTTATATTGCATGTGTATGTGGTAGCAGACATCGGGATCAGGGGTATCCCCGGAAATCTTTTAAAAGTTAAACTCAATTTGAATGCAACTGCGGCGAGTCCAATTGTTCACTATTACGAGGGTAAATTTAAATTAAATAGGACTGCGAGTCAGGCTTTTTCATATTTCATTAAATCTGAAATATTTTCATATGTACGGCACTCGTGAAATGTTGTCTACAAGTCGAGCATTTTTTTATGACATAATTTTGCTAAACCCAAGTTTCCTATGTTATTTTATAACCATGGTAACGCGCACCCGGCGCAGCGCGTAGAAAGTTATTGAAGATTAGATTTACTTCTAGTTTTTTTTTCATAATTCGGCGTCCATGTTTCCTGATATTCCGCCAACCTGTTTCGTTGTATTTCGGTGGCGTATTATCCAAATTTTATGACATTTAGACGTTTTCTTGCTAAACAAATACGATTTAAAAAGCAGTAGTCATAGTGTTAAATTTAGAATTTTGACGTCCATTAAAAAAATTAAAAAAATGCGCGATCGTTTAAATTTGACACCATATGGGCAATATTTGTTCAGCTGCATATGAGAATGTTAGATTAATGAAGAAAATGAATCGGCGAGCAGGTCAGGCGTTTTCAGCTGGCACAGGCGATTCAAAGAAGGCAAAGACGAGATCACAGACAGAAAAGACCAATGAGAAAGCGGGATATTGACGGACGTTAGTGACGTCAGTTGCATAAGAGCTACAGAAGGATTGCTGGTATACAGGTCGCGAGCTATCCGGTATGTTTATAGTTAGCATCGGGTCAATTTTTTCGATTCTTAACAAAGAATTGAATATGAGAGGGATTTTTATACTATTTTATTGTGTTTACCTAGATCTATGAGTATTTCAAAAAAGTTAATGACATTAGGATACGCAGTAATTATTAGAGATATTTTCCCCGATTTTGTTTCATAAATGCTAGCCTGTGTTTAGTAGAATGGAATATTTTTCGATTAATGAATATTAATATTTCACTGTACATGTTCATATAATTTTTAGATCAGATGATGGTATTTGGCATTAAAACGAAACACTACTTACATCCACATACTTACATTATAGGTCCGTGCCCGTTGGTGCAGAGATTGTGATTAAAGATCACAATTAAGAGCGAAGAACGGCCGATTCCCGGGCCTTTCCCATGAGAGTGGAGTAAAAATGTGGCCAATTTCTTTCCGCGTGATCACCACAGACAAAAATTGGTTAAGGAAGAGTGCCTTAAGAAAGAATGACGCTAGTGACATTTTGTATTTATTTTGCGACGTCATAAACGTCATTTGCTGTAATGTTAGCGTGCGCCGGGTTGCGTACCCCTTGTTACTTGTAAATTTCATAGATTTGTTATTTGTTAAAATTTTGTATTGATTTTTTCACTGTATGTAGAGGACACGTTCCGATATTCGTTGCTTCCAAAATCGTGTAAGTAAATAAAAAGGCGTGAACAGTAGAGCCGCAGTCCTATTAATTTTTGAACAACCCTCGTATTTTGACGAATTGGCACTAAACATTGAAGACTAGAATATTCAATATACTTATTTCAGGTATGAGTTGCTTTGGTATATTGTTCACGCATTTCAGAGTTCTCATGCAAACGGTTTTTCTTTTGTTTTAGTATGTGCTTGGTAATTAGAACATGAATTAGACTAAATTGAGCTTGCAAACATTAGTAAATCCTCAGCTAAATACATTTCTTCACTAAAATCTAGGAGACAAAATTCATTTTTGAAATTTTAGCCAGGTTTCGCCTTTTGCAATGTTTGCGACCCCTTAAAATAGATGAACAGGTAACTTTGAAAACCACCGAACACGACAAATATGAAAATATTGCATGCTCGGTTTGATGAGACTTTTAAAGACTTTTTAGCAAAAACATAAAATACCGCATCGTAATTGATCAGTGCTCCAGCTTGGATTTCAAAAGGACAGGGCAATAGATAGATCTCAAAAAACAGGGCAGTCTTTGCGCAACAAGCACAAACATAAGCACTGTTATGCAAATCTTTGAGAAAGAGCATTGTATATAAATGTCCCTCTGAATGAGTAATTGCAAATAAAAGATAAAATGTAATGCAATGAAGACATGAAAAGTCATCCAAACAACTAGTTTGAAACGCTCAGGTTTTAACATTCAAAATTCTGAGGTTGATTAGCTGATCACAACTAGTTATGGTTTGAAATGATTTTTAATTATGGGTTCCGTCTGGTACGTGATATCACCGACAATTAAGCGATCATGGGAATGTTACGCTTACTATTCGTGGTGGCCCAGGCATTTTGAAACAAATGGCGACGTCGATAGTCGGCAAGGTACACCGAATGCATATTTTGGTTGAAGTGATCACGTGACAATCCCAAAAACCACCGCGGCTTTACGCGGGAAATACAAAAATAGCTAGCCTATGCGCGTCGAATAGGATAGGAAACACCATTTATATATCTTTTTTTTTAAATAAAATATTGGTTTGAAATATTTCGGGTGTAAATCAATATTTGAGCTTCAAATAATAATATTCAACTGATTAATAACCCTATTCGCAAATCTGTTCCATTCATCAATCCTGCACATCTCCCTTAAACAAAACACGTTAATTTTAATTTGTTGTACCGATACCCCTGTTTCAATATTTTCTCTTATGCAAAGATTGCGTTCATTTATATATTAATTAAATACTAGTATTAGAAAAGCAAACAAACTGTGAAACCTTGATAGAAGTTTCTCCAGGGATATCACCATCTAAAATGGATTATTTACGGTATTAAAGTCATTTTAAAGTGCTTGTTCGATGTTGGGCATATTTAGCTGTTAGTTCATTGTGATATATTAAGTTGACAAAAGATTGGAAACGCTTATTACCTCGATTCAATAAATCGATAAGATAACATGAGGTGTTGTTCAAGCCTGTAATTGTGTTTTATAATCAAGAAAAATGCATAAAACTCTGTAAAGCAGTATAGAAACAGATCAACAATAGTAAGTAACCATAATGATGCATGTTACTTGTTGAAATAATACTAATATTTTCCTGTAAGAACGAAAGCATCATATTTGTCTAAAATACCTTAGCGGAAACAAGACTTAATTTATGTGCAAAAAAAAAAATAAAAGAAGTACTTTTGTTAGATGATACTCTAATAGCAGATTGTAAACTCTTCTTATAACATTGTATTTTTATATGCTACCATTTGACATATAATATGCATTTCTGGGCAATTGACGGTAAAAGTGTCTATGTCTATAAAAATTTGGATATTCTCTCATTAATCATAAAGGACAATTTGTGAGCGATCTGATGCCAAATTGTTGACGATTTCAAACGAGACAGAACAATCAAACATAACAGACTTCTTGGACACAGTTTCCAAACCAACAGTTTGGCTGGCATATCAAGCTAACACAGTAAGTAAATGCTTTGATTTCGATTTAATTGTATTGGTGCCGTCTGAAAGAGTCATAAAAGTGCTATTGTAACTTACAGACTTTTAATAGGTGTCTGACTTGCTTGAGGTTTCCTCAGGTTTTATTGAAACTTCAAAACTGACTTACTGAACAATTCTACAGGTGTAATATTTGTCACCTAAATACTTTAACAGGAAAATGACTAGCTGAAAATTCCCACAAATGTTGGTGTAACTCAAAGACCTTGTAGAGGATACTGACATTTTAAATATTTCCAAAGGTGTTATTCTAACATAAAGTATGCTTAGTGAAAAGTTCAACACGTGTTATTGTTTAAATACTTTGTAGAGGAGACTGAATTACATAACGTTTACGTCTTTTTTTAAAAATATTTTCAAAGCCTTTTTAAAGGAGGATGGAAAGTCTTAAAGTTAATAAAGTTGTGACCGTAGATTACAGCGAATGGCTGAATTTTTATTTTCTGACACGAAGAAAAGTTTGAAGTTCAAAAAATGTGTAACTTTAAGACCTTGAACAAATGAGTGATAGAAAGTTTGAAAATGTGTTAATTGTTACAAGAAGATACCGAGAGTTCAAAAAGTTAAAATCATTATTTATTAATCGTAGAGAGAGGATAGTCTGTCTGACTGTTTAAACAGGTGTACGCTTTATGTAAAAACTGAAGACAGGAATGGCCATCTTACAATTTTTTTAAGTTATTGTTAATAAGAAATACTGAATATGAATTTTGAAAGTGCGTAATTGTTATTTAAGATCTTGAAGAACTCAGTTGCTGAAAGTTTAAAATGGTGTACATGTAACTGTTTGGCAAATATCGTTTTGCGGAGATTATCTGATTATAAACGTGGGGCAGTAAAAAAATAATACATGGTTTTCGTGTCCCAATATAAAGGCTCGCCCAAAACTATTTTTAAAGTGTCCCAATTTCTGTGGTTTCCTTTATTTGCATACATGTACCAGTATTGTCTAAAACATGACGGGACATTATCAGCGAACATATAAATTTCGCAGATTATCTACCAGTGTAACAGTTTTTATCAGTCCTCACATTATATCAGGAATGATCACATCCGGAAAACCCGGCTTAGAGGAAAAGAAAGCATGGTTATGTACCATGATTAGTTTTAATCATGATTTATTAACGAGCCAACGAACTTGTTATAAGGTATCACAAAAAAGTTCAATTTGCTTTTTAAAACGACTCAAAGCCACAATTTCAAGCCTTTGACAGCCGTCAACATACAACCGTTATGAATTATTTCTGTACAATTTTTAAACTCTTTTCCATTGCGGACGGTGTTGATTAATGAATTAAGTGTTGTATTTATTGAATCTCTTTACAATAAGTTCTATGCAAAATCTTGGACTAGGGAAAGCTCTTTACAAGATATTTTATGTGTTTTGAAAGGACAGTTCATGAACATTACGTTTTCAGAGGACTTCGACTTGGGCTGCAGAAGAGGTCATAACATATAGCTCCTGGTGGGAAGCAGCATCCACCGACATTAAAAGGTAAAGTATATGTCATTTTGCTTATTATATGAGGATTGTTGATGTCATTGGGATAGATTTTATAGACTTTAAATGAAAATGGTTTTTTTCTGTTTTGTACTGCTCTATTATGTGTAACTTAAGGAGATTTTGGATTATTTTATTAAACTTCTGCTTATGGCATTAATTATCAACGGTTCTCTATCTAGTTTTGTAAGTATCATCTTTTATTGTCTTTTAAGATCATCTTTGTTTTGTAATGCTTATTAAAACCTTAGTTAATATTTTATGTCATTTGAAGATTCGGAAAGAAATCTAAACGATTAACTATCTGTATAATCTGTTATACTGAGAACCTTAAATACCTAGCTATTTTCATTAAAACAACGTTAAACGAAACTCAGGTTTAAATTTAAAAAGAAAAAAACAACTACATCAGAACGACGGTAAATTTATTGTGTTGTCACTTGCCTAGTCATTTGACAGTCAAATATTATCCTTTACAAGAACAACTCAATAAGCTACATTGTTTATAAGTTTGAACAGTTGCATCTTAAATGATATTGCCATGCAATGCCAATTACATTGTACGCTGTTCATTTCAGCATATCAGAGAATGATACATTTTGCTCCGTCCTCGATACCAACATAACAGGTTATAATAACTGGAAACCTATGAAGTGCAATTCCCGCGCGTCTACAATGTGTGTTAAAGATGCAGGTAGGTCATACTTATGCCTCGTCATAGGTGAAAAGTATTTTAAATAAGTTACTGTTGCAAGTGGTCGTTTAACAGCCTATAACAAATACGATTATTCTATACAGTCCAATAAAAGTCTGTCGGTTTATTTTACAGGAAGGAACATTGTTTGACAAGGTTAACGCACTTTGTTAATTAAAAGACAAATAGAATCCCGCCTTTATATTTTATCATATCAAGTTACCATAAAAATATTACTTTTTTTATTGCATGTGTGCTCTTGTTGAATACAAAAATGTCTATACACAAAGTGGAACTCCTCGTACCTTTTCTAGACACAAAGTGGAACTCATACTTTTTATCTATTTGATTGATTAATGTACAGTATGGAAGTTGACATGTCTTTGTTCCATGCGTTGTCTAGCGTTTTAAGTGTTTGAGTTCAGTTCATTCAAAGTAACAGTTCTAGCATGTTGTTTTTCTATCGAATATTTATAAAACTAATAGCTATAATAGTGTAGACCAAGATCAGACTGAACAAGATTTCGATTTGTTTTCGAAATTGATATATTTATAATCACAATACATCTCCTTGTAAATTGAATTAATTTGATGATTTTCATGTCAAAATACACAATGTAACAAAACCAATTCCAGTTTATTAAGTGTAATATTTTGTTTACGAATCATTTCCATTCCAATTGATTTTCATTTTTTCAAAGATACTTTCAATATCTATGTATATTTAGATTATCTTAATGTTAAACGTTCCAAAATATGTTTAAAATATAAAAATAAAATATACTCTAACCCCTTTAAAGTATTGTTAATGCTTGTATCAATGAAACCTGGATACTGCTATGCAAATCTTCGGCTGTTTTTCCTATATAGATTTCATTTCGATATGAATTTTGTTAACCTACCTTATGTATCACCTTGGTGGCCTCTTTTTCAATGTAAACACATTTCACACGGATTAATTAACAGAAAAATGTGACAAGACTGTAATCTACTGGAATAAATAGATATTCAGCTATTTAGGATACATAACATTTTTTAAACTAATTAAAATGTATTTGAAATGTTTTATTATGAAAGATGGTTAAAAATGTTGTGGAAACGAATAAAGTAACCATTTAAAGTACCAACTAACGGCGAATTGACGGTTAAATCTTAAAACTCGTGACTTAACAGTGCATGCTTTCAAATTGACAAGGTTCTTAGCAATACTGTAATGGCGTTATTAACCTCTAGAACAATTTGCTACTTATATTCAAGTTGTCATTTCACTAAGTGAGTTTTATAAGTCGCACTTAATTTACATGTCAACTAGACTGTTCTGCTACATCAATTCATATAAATTCTGTACGAGTCGTTTACTGCAGGTCTTTGCCCAGAGGGTTACATTCAACATAAAACAACGTGTTATTTGTTGAACACACAAGATTTTATGACATGGAATGAGGCCAGTGGTTTCTGTAATCTGCGCCAGATTTCGATGTTGGAAATACCGAAGTGGGTGAAATTCTTATAATTACAACTATTTTACCAAATAGTTATATTTGACTTCAAACATTCAGGCTCAATTTGGGCTCGCCACGGGAAAATATGCCTTCGGTCATATTTTGTGACATTTTAGTAGTTACTTTATTTAGAAAGAACTAATCATAATCTATTATTTTCTCATAAAATTAAAAGTGATTTTGTGTCACAGTTTGTAAATGGAATAGCATTTTTTACCGTACTATATTTAGAAAGACTTACCAAATCGTCGGCTGAACTTTTATGACGTCATTCCCATGATTGACGTCAAATGCCCGACGGAACCTTTTCCCATCACGCTCCATAATTAAACTGAGCCTGCAATATTTTCGTTATTGTCGTGTTCGCTGACGTTCAAAGTTTCCTTTTCATCTATTACAGAAAATCTACTGAAGCAAATTTGATTGACATATGTTTATTCACAAACCGACGGGTCATGTATCTTAAAGTTTTCAGAAATAATAAGTAACCCGAACATTCACATAGTAAATATAATAATCATCAACTTTAAAGAAATCATTCATATTTCAGGGAAGATGACTTGCTGTACCTAGCTAACTTACTCCAGACACACTATAAGTTTTCTTCTATTAAAACCGTTTGGATTGGATTGGCAGGTAAAGTTTGTTTGACTTGTAATTGTCAGTTAATACTTACGTTAAAAAGTAAATTGATTTAAGGAAAACTCATGAACTTTTGAGTAAACAAATATTATTTTTTCTTCTTAAATGTTACAGAATCCGAGCATGAATGGATCCAGCGCTGAAAGCTTTACCACTTTGTTCAAATGCCACATATCCAAAAATATGTTTGAGCACATGACACTTATTCAAAAACATGTTTGAGCACAAAATTCTGATATGCGTAACTGTTAGTATGCGATACATGGTAGACACCCATGTAAATTTTGTTAATATATCTTCGGTCGGAGACCTTTTCAAAATTGATGATAGGGCGTAACAAGATTCACACCAACATCATGCATTGATGAACTAATATTTAGCATTTAAGCATATGTAGGCGTTTCTTATATAATCTTGAAAATTACAATAAACGCTTAGAGGCGACTGTATTCTCAAATTTGTTTTTAAAAGTCATTCTGCATGCTCTTTAGCACATTGTAAATAAGAATTTATGTCTTAAAATATTATTGAATTGAAGTGTAAAAAGAAAACAAAAACATGTAAACTCAGTTGTACACCAATTTCGTTTCACTCTGTCCATTATCAGCATTAATCATTTCTTCTTCTTTTAAGACAAATCCATAGGAAATGATATAAAATAAAGTAAGAACAGTAAAGAAAAAAGGTAGTCTAAAAAATCCCTAAATTTCTACTTTCATCCAAACACAAAACCTAAGCAACATAAAACATCACTTTAAAAACACAAGGTAGTATTATGAGAATGACTAACAATGCGAGGTTCTTTTAAGAAGCTAAATTTGTTTCTTTTATCCCTGTCATCGTGTTCTTGCTAATTTGACTCCAGGTGCTCTTGTCTCGGTTAGATCATCGAGTACTCGCCCATTTGGCTTTGCAATGCTTTTAGCTTCTTATGTTTTATATGCTTGTGTGCTTTTGCATGCAATATTGTTAAGGTTATGGGTGAGTGGGAGTTATTTCACCAAGACAACTTGTACTTGTTTGTTGATATGAGAACCTGTTCGGGCAAGTGTGAGGTCGTTGCACCCTAGAACCTGGTTTAAATCCCCAGTGGCAATTTGTTTTGCCACTGACCGTTCTAAGGCGGTAACCCCAAGGGTTCTCTATGTCGTTAATTGTTTGTGGCGTCTTATTTGAATTGACATACTTATAACAACATGCTCTCTTTTCCTCTCTTCTTTTTTCCCTGCGTGGGGAGGATGCGATTTGTGAATGTGGCGATTACTGGTATGCTTATTTCACTTTTTTAACATTAAAATTATGCCAATATAAATCAACATTTTTATTCTTTTGTTATCTATTTACGTCGTTCATACAGAAACTGCCCTTATAAACAGTTTATTGCCTAAAGAGATCATCGTACAAATCCTAATCTATAGATTATTTTCATTAGGAAGTAGTTCTGCTGGAATATCGTGGGAGTCAGGTGCACCAATTGACGAAAGCTGGAAAAAAATCTTTAAAGCACAGGAAAAACTCTCTTTTGCGGAGAGAAAATGCGGCCTCTTTGATACCAGTGAGTAACCATTGCTACAGTTTTACTACAAATGTAGTTTTTAAAATGTGCTTATGAAATACGCCGAAAAAATGGTTCACTTTTGTCTGAATAAGGTTGGACTTCAATTTATTCATAAAACAAATTTAGTCATCAGCATAATGTTTGAGTTAAGAGACTAATTGCCTTAAGTTGTAAGTGTCAGTTGGATTAGTTAAGCTTTCCACATTTCTCGTATTTGGTCTTTCGGAATTTTAAAGGTTTTTCACGTTGTCTTGATCGTATTGTTTTATCCACGTTACTTAGCTTTCTGCTAAAAAAAGAGTGTCGTCTTTTTCATTTTCTAATTCATGTACATGTATATATAATAAATACAAATAATCTGAATTTAAAAGTGAAAACCTTCTTCTTAGAGACAACTTGTATTCTTTTATACTATTCTTTCCTTTTTCATGTTCTTACTGTAGTATTGTTATGTTTGTTAAAGGTGACGGTAATTGGACAGTAACCACATGTGACCAGGAGGGCGGGGCAGTGTGTATGGTACCTGTTAACACGGATGTGAGGATTCCTTCTACAAAGAAACGTCTGTACCATGCTACTTATATATTTCTTTCCTCAGATAGAATTATCGTCCAATGAATGCTTGGACCATCATCGTTATGATTATTCTGTTTGAATAGTAATTAATGATTTTTAAGATAATACGATTAACAACGCATTGTCCTTTCTTGTTCGATAATGCAAATGCAAGTCCTACATGTGTATCATGGCTGAAGGTTATAAAACTGAGTTTGGAAACCAGTCTCAAATCTCAAGCATCTGATTGGCTGAAATGGCGACTGGTCGCCATTTCAGCCGATCAGATGCTCGAGATTTGAGACTGGTTTCTATGCTCAGTTTTATAACCTTAGGCACATATCTTTGTTTAAATAACCCTTTTTATAAACACAATACCTGGTTTGTACTCGCTGAAACCATGTGTAAAATAAGATTTAAAAAGAAAACTTACATAACTCGCTTAATGTTACTAAAATTTTCACATACATGTTTCTTGTCAGCTCGGTATGAATGCCCGGACGGCTATATTCTTGAAGGAGTTATATGTTATCGCTGGTACGCTGGAGACCCAGTAGACTGGTACTCGGCCGCATCTGCTTGTAAATTGGAAGGAGCAGACCTGGTTTCTGTACATTCGGAAGAGGAGAATGCTTTTCTGTCAGGTGCTGTTTTCTCTAAATATTAGCAACGTTTAGACTGATGGTCATGAATGGGAGTACCTTAGATTCTATAAGTAGCCCGGGTGGTGTCGTAAATTTAGGCGCCGCTTATAATTATTCTGTCATAACATAGTTGGTCTGGTAGTGCCGCCATTTGTTTAAGAATTATCATAAAATGAACTTGTTTAAGGTCAAGACTGAGAGTGTCACGAATACACATCCTAGCATTTAGTGAACTACATGTACTTCGTATATCACGAACTAGCTCGAAGACCTTTCCGTTCTCCATATTTAAAAATATCTTTTGCCAGAACGTTTCTGACCCATTCGAAAACGTTGTACAGATGAAGATAGAAATTAGCACATGCAAAGATAACGTCATGTAACTTGGCGCGTTAAACAGATATGCACGGCCTTGGCCCGTCTAGTCACCAAGGCCCTGTAAGTTCTCGGGGCAATGATAAGAGATTTTATAAAAAAAGAGATTGGTAGCAATTCTTCACCCAAGAGGTTGGAATAAACACTAGTACTTCCTTGGAAATCAACCCAGGCCAACGACCAGTTTTCTTAAATGTATTCTGTTTCTGTTGTTTATTTTAGATTTTAAGGCGTGCATGCGTTCCACTTTAGGTAAAACATAAGGAAAACTCAAAGATTGTTCGTCTTGTCAAGACACTGTGTATAAGTTTGTTTGAACCAAACTATATTGCAAATGCAAGAAATACGTCATATTGTATTGGCTTTAATTTCATTAAAGATAAATCACTTCTTAATTCGTCAATTTTGTTCGCAGAATTTACAAGATAAAAACTGGTTTTCATTTAGTTTTATCATTTTGGTCATTACAGACCTCATACAAAGTGAAGCTTGGATTGGCTTACAGGATCGTGAGGAGGAAGGATCGTATCGGTGGCAGGAGAATCCGGCGGAGGTAAAATATCAATTCAATTTTGAGCATTGAATTCAATTGTAAAACAGGTTATCATGTCTCTATCTAATTAATGATCAGATTACTACGTTGCTTATTTCTTTGTTGTGGCGATGGCTTTAAGTATAATATTAAGATTCCGGATAAATCTTTAAACAAATTAAAAGCTCAGTTTCTTTCATTTCTGCTATTGTTTTCTTCCTGATTTAACTCAATGGGTTGTATCCATTGAGTAACTAATTTATTTGCTTGAAATTATCAGTAGCTACTTATTTTTTGTTTGTGTGCTTTTGCGTGCAAAATTTTGAGTTTCAGTTATTTTTTACAGTAAGACATCTTTAAAATTGTGATAATTTGACTGTGTCTTTTTTATGCAGCCCGTTTATACAAATTGGTATCCAGCACAGCCAAACAACGTTGAAATAGGAAAAATGTTCTCCGAGAATTGTGTCGCAATGCACTATGGACCTGGACAAGAGCACCACGGCAAATGGAACGATTATCCTTGTAGCTTTAAAAGACGTTTTGTTTGTCAAATACCTGCTGGTAAATGTAAACTTTTAATTATCGACACAAATGCCCGTTCAATCACATAAGTCCTCAGATATAATGTTATATTAAGATGGTGCACGTCACCGAATAATGGCTGAAGGTTATAAAACTGAGCATGGAAACCAGTCTCAACTCTCAAGCATCTGATTGGCTGAAATGGTGACATTTTTGACATTTTTATTGTTACTAAATTTTGGAAAGATACCACCGTTATCTTTTATTTTATCGTAGCTAATAATGGATTTTATTACTCATGTTTACCATAAAATGTTATTTTTAAAGAACGCGAAACGCATATTGAGCGATGTTATCTGCCTAACTTTATGACGTCATTTCAAGAGAATAAATGTTACGTAAGTTTCCCTAAGAAACCTTTTCCGTTATGTGACTTATATTTGTTACCGTCCAAATTTAAAACAAACAAATTACTTTTGGCGATGGAGCCATTTCTTCGTGGAAGTCAATGTTCGATTACGAAACATTTATGAATACGTAGCAATATGATAACATATAGGCGCTTTCATATCTCTATAAGATGAAATATTGCCCAAAGTAGCTAGCTTATGTGTTGTCCCATTTTGACAAAATGAATATTACTCGCTGTAAGCCATTTTCTTTGTATTTCGCCAGAATGGAATATTGCCATGGGTAAGATTGCAACACAGTCGAGTACAGCCACGAACAGCTTATACTCAGCTGATATGGCCATAGATGGCTGCACGGAAAATAACCAAATTCTCTTCGGCTGCTGTTCACAAACCACGTCGGAGATGTCACCATGGTTACAAGTGGATTTAGGGACATACTATCCCATCCAAAAGATATTGATTCACCGCTGGTCTCATGAAAACTGTACGTATTTTGCAGTGATATTATTCAAACATTACTATTTCTCCTATCAGTTCTTCGAGTAATTTTACCAAATGACACAACACACAACACACAAATGTAACGTATGCAGTCAAAATTTGATGGATTCAATCATCATTACACCATTATGCAACGTGTATATCTCAAAACAATTTTATGAGATAGGAATTTTGACGTTATCAAAATTTCAACCAATCTTACAGGATGCTATCTCTGAGGACTCTTTGAATGAGGAAGAAGCGCTTATTAGTAGAGCTACATTTAAAATCATAACTAGGTTTGATTTATTCTATTGAACTTTACATAGAGACTTTCTCAGCTTTTTTAGGAATTAAACATGGTACAAATGAAAGCTTTCAGAAAACTTACATGTACTTTACATGTACATTAAACAGAAACCGACTTTTGTAACACAGGTGTCTGGGTGAAAATTTACAAAATTTATATTGTTGAGGTAACTATATTCTTGTCTCCCTGGTCAGTTAAGTTGCATTTCAGTCACTACTGTCATTTGGCGATTCTGCAATCAACTGTATGAAAGGATGTATTAAGTATGAATTTTGGTGAGTGTTGGCTAAGGTTTTGTGGACAATATATGATTCAGTGTAGGCATACCTATTCATTCCCTTTTAGGTAGACATTTTGCTGATAACAATTGATGTGGGTGCGTTTGACCTTTTGCAAGACTTAACATAAAAAGGTGAAATATGCATATCAGGAATCGCAACATTCAGAAAAAAAACAGTCTCCCCACACAGTGAAGAAGAAGAGAGGGAGAGAGCATGGTTAATAAAATGATCAGTTTCAAAAGAGACACTACTAACAATTAACAAAAATGAGAACCCGAGGGATTACCGCCTTGGAACGGTCAGTGGCAAATCAAATTGCCACTGGGGGTTTAAACCAGGTTCTAGGGTGCACCAACCTCACACTTGCCCCAACAGGTTCTCATATCACAAAAAAATACAAGAACATAATGCATTTCTGAGCTACATGTAATCACAAGTCAATGTAACAGGGCGCAATCACGATCGAAATTATATGTAAATCATTAGCTTATTTAACATTATTTTACTCTGTTCACGTAACATCATGTTTTCTTTTCAGGTAAAGAACAATGCTTGAATATGTTGCTTGGTTTCCGATTGTTTATCAGCAATTCATCTGGCTCAAACAGCAGTGATGATCTTGTTTTCCAACAGTCCAGTGCCAACAGACCTGACATCCCTGCAGTGGTTCCAATACTCCTTCCAGAGGTCAAATATGGAAGGTTAATTTTGTTAATTCGCTTTTGTCATATTATTTATTTCGACAATAGTCTAATCTTTTTCATCGCTTTTTTGTTTCTCTAGAAAAAGTGAAATATGCAGGCATTGCCTCAAATAGAAAACACAGCTTCTCCACGCAGCAAAGAGAAGAGAGGAGGAAACTAGAGCATGAGTTTATCAAATGATCAGTTTCATTATAAGATGAAAATTATTATTTCATTGTTCTGTCTTTTCTTGTATATTGTGTATATTCTTCATGACAGCTGCGTGCATTATTATTTATTGACAACAGGTATGTGCGAATCGACGTTCCTTCGCGCGTGGTGGTCTTGACATTGTGTGAAGTTCAAATATTTACAGGTATTTGATCAGTTATACTTTTAAAAATGGGGATTGTATGATATTGTGATTGTGATTTTTGTCAAGAGTTTGATAATATACAGCGTATCAAGGTTAGATGCTAGTATGTTGTTTGGATGCAAATATCAACAACGTTATATGCTCAAAGGTAAAGCCACAGATGAAAGTTTGAAAAGGTATACAAGAACGATAAAACCTAAATAACTTGTTTAACTGCAGAATTTGGTAGACATTTGCGTCAACAAACCACAGGGGCAAATTCATCCATATTTTATGGCCACAATACGATGTATAAATCGCTTGATGATATTAAAAACAATGATATCATTACACATCTAGCTTTTATACAAAAAACAACACTTTTTTTCAGGCATACAGCAAGATGTCCTTAATCCCAATGAAAGTAAGTTTTCCTTATTTTACAGCAGATTGCTTGAATAAAATTCTATAAGTCAAACTATTTTGCGTGATGTCGATACATAGTTTGCTTATGTGGTACATGTAGTTTGCATGGTAAATTATAAAAACTTCCTTGAGATAACGGATTGACAGCCTAGCAAAGCGAACGTCACAAAGTCGATTGGCATAAGGTTTGTTAATGATTATTTTAACAAATGGCTAAACCCTTAGATAATTTTAAGGAATATTTGGGCTAAGTAGTAAATTGAAGTTTTCAAAGACAACCTTAATGCGTGATAAATCTATAATAATATGTTACAATCATAAACAGATCTTATTTTGGTTCCGGTTTATCTGGAGCTTGTGTGGTTCCTGTAGTGTTCCTGGATAAAATCATAAAACTTCTTTGAGATAACGGATTGTTTTAATGGCATTTCTATATTCATATAATTATGTTGAGACTGATTTTATATATTCATATGTTGAGACTGATTTTATAATAATATTCATATGTTGAGACTAATTTTATATAATTATATGTTGAGACTGATTTTATATATTCATATGTTGAGACTGATTTTATATCTCCATATGATGAGACTGATTTTCATTCCAGAAAAAAACTTACCAGTGGTTGAACATAATTTTCGTGCGAATATATTTGGGAAACATTTTGTGTCAGAAATCATTTGCACTACTGCGGTACTGACAAACAATGTCTTTGGAATATTGAATTAAACAATCACAGTTACATAATGATATTGCCTCTACCGGGTAGCGAACCCGCACCGTCACGGCGACAAAATTCTAATTACTTAGTTACTTCTGTTCAGTAGCTTCTTGTTATTGGTTACTTAAACTACTTCTACTCTACAGAAATGAATAGAAACAATTGGTTACAATGCACTTGATATTTTCAGCACATTGTATTACGGACTCCACCAAATGGACAGGAAAGTTGAGTCACACTGTGAGTGGAAAAACCTGTCAACACTGGGTGAAAGATTATCCCCATAGTCATTCTTACCATGACAAAAAGTTTCCTGATGGCACCGAAGTGGATGCTCTAAATTACTGTAGAGATCCGCTAGGAGAGGGTCAGCCATGGTGTTATACTCTTGACCCAAATGTAAGATGGGAGTTTTGCCCTGTACCTTTTTGCAATTGTAAGTAATAGTATTAATAGATCGTAACTGATTTTTTATTATTCGAAATTGCAGCAAAGTTGAAATTAAAAAAAATGTTGGAGCTATGAATCTTTGGAATAATCGGTACATAAACTCTTTACTTGGTTTTAATATTTTGCTCAAATGAGCAAAACCTGCTGCACAGAGTAAAGACTTGTTGCCTAAGCTGAAACATGGAATAAAAATGTTGGAACACCACACATTTCAATATATACTAATTGTTCATTACAGTTTTGTTATCAGTTTCAATTATATCCTTTGATGATTATATGTTAATGTCAAACTATGAAGTATGTCAATTATTGTGAATAGCTATATACGGACACACTTTAACATTTCTTTTTGGAATGGTATGTACTGTGTCTGTCTTGCATGGTTGGGCATGTGCAGCCGAAGTATTTGTATGGCTTCGGGGTTGTTTATATATTTAATATTGTTTTTAATAAGCATATTAATTGACTATACTTATCCGCGATCCATTTTACTTGTTTTAGGAAATACACGTGACTGTTTACTCGGTGAGACTTTCCAAAACACATTATAACATTAACTGTCTATATTTCAGATGACCAAGATAATTCAGTTGATAATGTTGAGGAACCAGTAACTTCAAGTACGTAGAACTATTTATAATAATAAATGTAATTGATGTGTATTTTGTAATACTGTGAGATCGGAAAAAATAGCGTAATATGCTTATTTTTTGATTTTGTGAAGCCTATATCGTCTCCTGAGAATAACGAGCTTACTCCATTTTTTTAGCATTTTGAGACAAAGGCCAACACACATTAAAAATCAATTATCTCGGTTGTGATCGGTCGATTTGAAAAAAGAACAAACATGCAATATGTACATCATTTATATCAAAGCTCAAAACGAAAGATATTTTGGTAATGAAGTTATATTTAATTTTTTTTAAATTTAGATAGCTAAAACTAATTGTTGATTGAATATCCGATTTTAGCGTTGTACTGAGCCAACTCCAGGACATACCACTGTCTTACACTCTTGAAAAACATGGAGATAGCGCAAAATGATTGAAAAACTGTTTAATTGAGGTTCCATTTGCTAAAACAAGGCTACTAGGAGTACGAGGAGATAGCTCTTTGAGGCGAATCCAACGATTTAATAATCTCAAAATCTTGAAAATGGTAGATATCTTACTATAAGATTCGGGCGACGATATGCGCTTATTTTTTACCTGCGCCTATATTTAAGCCGCCGAATAAGCGCTTATTTATGATATGTCCTTATAGCATAAATTGACTGACAATACGATTACTTGTTGATACAAAACAACACTTTACCATCAATAAATAAGAGGAAAGACGTGTTTAAAAATGCAGGTTTATATATACATATTTCATCAATAAATTATTACTACATCTAATATAAAGTTAAAGAGACGGGTATGAGCTCATTTTAATGTATTCGTTGTCTGTAAGAGAAATTGTGCTTATTTTCAACATGAGGTTATTTTCGATCATGCACTTATTTTCGAGATTCTACAGTAATAGAAAAGTTATTTCTAAACAAAGAGCCAATACGGACTTTTTAACTGGAAACATGCATATCATCAAACTTATTGTCCTTTAAAAATATATTGCTTAATGAAAACCCATTGATAATAACAAAACAGTGGGAGCTGAAGGACTATCAATGTTCAAAAAATAAAACAAGAAAGATTTCGAATATCCTGTCTTCAGGAGCTCCAAGAAACAGACGTTTTTTAGGCAGACATAAGCATACATTTGATGCATTAAAGCGGACTCTGAATAATATCAAAGGAAAAACTCAGTGTTAAACATATCCAGCAAAAGCAAAATGGACACAGAATCTAGACTCTTTCCAAAAGGTTTGTCATTCTGTCCAAACTCAAAATAATAAAATAAAACTAGCACAAGAGATAGTTAGATTAAGCACCTTTATAAATTGCACCAATATATGTACCAATACTGCAGTGTTAACGGCCATTGTCATTACCAAAATCACCTAGGCGTACCATGTTTAAAAGTAAATATCTTTGTAGATAAAGCGAATTGGAAGCTGTAGTTGCAAATAATTTCAGGGAAAAAGTTGAACTTACTCATAGAATGTTTCCAAAATTTCAGATTGGGTAATAAAAAAGATATTTGCGGCCGATTCATGAAATGACATATTTTGTCGAAAATTGGCACACTTTTTCTGCAATTTCTCTATAAATAATATTCTGTGTACGTCATGATTTCGTCAGTAAATTCCCTTTTAAACAAGTAATCAAACTGTATATTTTCTGCTAAGATATTGCGGAAATATGTAAAAATCAGGCCAATTCTCATGTTCACCGAAAATCGTACATGTACATACGCAACTGTCGTCGGCATACCCACGGCATTCACCATACCTGGTTGAACGGTGTGAATTGTAACTTTTAATATCAAGTAAAAGAATGGGATTGATTATATATTTAAGAGATAAAATAGACCAATAAATCTGTTGATCAAGAATTTAATATCTTTCCTGACAAAATTAGAACTTCTAAATTTGAAACTTTGTCTAAAATCCATTAAAAGCATAAACGTGAGTTATCCATTGGATTTACAGGTATATCAGTTAGCAATTCTTGGAGAGTAAATATTTTAAAGTTTTTGATTACCATTTACAGCCATTGATGCAAGCTCTATCATTATATGTGAAAAATATAAGTGATTTTATCCTTTAACTGAAAAAAAGACTTACATCTAAACAATTACTTTGCCAGATTAGTGCCCAAGGTTATAAAACTGAGCATGGAAACCAGTCTCAAATCTCAAGCATCTGATTGGCTAGTAGACGTGTTTTGGAAAGTAGTTATCTGTGTTACAAAGGAAGATTACCAACTGATGACATAATTTTATGTGAACTTATTCAAAAAAGTTAGTATTAACTGACCACTTTTCTTTGTTGTAGAGATATTGGATAATTGATTGGAGAAATCTCCCTGTACAGTCAATCAGTACTGTTATCAACATCATTCTTTAAAGGCTGTTGAGCGCGATAATATTTTGATATTTCTCGAGTTCGGTGTCTTCCTGAGTTCTTTTCCATCTATTGAAACGTTTAAAAAAAAATACTGCTGTAAAAGCCCTTCATGGCTTTCAAACGCCCAAAGAGCATCAATGACAATCTTGTAAAAACTAATATTCAACCTATAAAGAACCATACAATATCATAAAAACTAAATCTGATCTGTGTCCTATCTTATTTTTATAATCTAGGTCCCTGTTATTATATGAAACCATTCTAGATATTCTAATTGCTCTAGCATCATTTAAAGTGATATAATTACTAGCTCCATGTGTCATACAGAATAAATATTAAATTACAATACTGACTGTACAGGCTCAGATGTAATTTATTGAATAACTTGAAAAAGAGGCAATATTCAAAATGTTGACCAGACCTCTCAGTCTAAAGGTATGAATATTTACCGTTTTGGTATCAACAGCTTTTTGGAAACCTACTTTTTCTAGACTTGTTGCTTCAGATTTTCATCAAAATGATAACAGTTTTAATGACATTAGTATCATGACAAATGATGAGGTACACAACAATATGAAGAGACTTATTAAGGAAAGTTAAAACATAACATTTAAAGACTCGTACTACGAGAAACACTTCTAGCATGCTAATTTAGCAACATATAGCTAATAGATCTATCCTTGTCAAATGATTTTGGAAAGAATCTTGACTTTGAAGCAAAATTAACAACTGGCTCTGTTTGAAAAAGTAAACATCCCTTTAATTACGTCAAATATTAAACTTATATGACTTAGTTATTAGCATCACGACGTAGTGTACATCAATAATATAAGTGCTTAGTCAATAACAGCAAACATGAATGTCGCGCGTGAAAACGAAAGTTGCGCAACGCGAAATTAATGATAAGTGCATCGTGCGTGCATGAACAGGGTGGCTGTACCACGTGACTTTTGGATTTCGTGCGCATACAAAAATCACTCGATTTAAATAAGTTTTTGCTTATTTCTCGGTAATTACCGGACAGATTTCAATAAGATAAAGAGCACCGTACTCCTTTAAAAAAAAAGCATTTTCACCGACATTTAACCTCCATTATCAATTGGCTGCCGTTTTCTCAAACATTCAAATACAAATTTTGTTTTAAAGTGTAAATTTGTTTCTGATCAACATCGGTCCAGAAATAACTGAGAATTAAGCAAAAAAACTACCTGAAGCGAGTGATTGTGTGTGTGCACGACATCCAAAAAGTCACGTGGTATAGCCACCCGGATGAAGAATTATAATTATCTTGCAAGAGTGTGAGGTGAAGATGGAAAATTAATCTGTCACCGAGGGTTAAATTTTTTCCGGGAACGAGTCTCTTATAATATTTGTCTACATGTAAACCATCTAATTTTTTATTCAAAACGCTGAAACGTTAACATTTAACGTACCTAATTTAGTTAATGACGTCACTTACATAAATACACGAGGTCAAATACCTGATGACGTGACGCACGCTAACGTTATATTTCCCCTAGGCAAAAATACTGTTTGCATACCGGATAAGTATTTCCGGGAAAAAATCTTATCTTTTACCTAGGGAAATGATAACGTTCGCGTGCTACACGAGTGAAGTCACGTCTTCAAGTATCTGACGTAATTTATTCGTAATTGACGCCATTTAGAAAGATTTAGTTAACGTCAATATTTCAGCGTAAGGAAACAAAATTTAGTTTGTATACATGTACACAACTGTTATGAACAGTAAAAGGTATGCAAGAAAATGTATCTTGCATAGGACATTCGGTAAAGATAGAAAAATATTTAATCTCGGGTGAACTGTTTTGGCGGGAACTCGGCAGACCCTCGTTCCCGCAAAACAGTTCCACTCGGTAACAGTTTTTTCATCTTCTCCTCACACTCATGAAATTCCTTCCCCGGTAAAACGCGCGGAAATACTTATCCGGAATGAAAACAAAGGTAAATCTCGTACAGCTAAAATAAAGGATTATTCTGGCTAGTTAGTGAAAACAGTTAAAGTCTTTGTCTTTCTAATAAAATACCTATTGGAACTTAGGGCGAACGTATTCTAATCAAAAATTAAAACTTCCCTTTTTTCAAATTTAAAATTTTGTTCAGTGAGGCTATTATTTATATTTCATTTAATATGTGGTATTTGCACTTATCTCGACATTGAGAAAGCTCGAAAATGTTTGGGTTTTTTTTCACAGATGCCATCTCCTGTTTTAACAGTCAAATTCGAAAGTCTGTGGCATTCACAGAAGGAGAAAACAAAATAATTTAATTTCACTGGTGAAAAAAAGCTACAGTTACTTAAAATAAACCAACTTTTTTTTAAGCAAACAACGTAACTTTTAATGAAAAAAAGAGAACAAAATCCACTTTGTTTATTCGCCGCAACCACATAATTGTTTTCTGTTTGTGTGGGTGTTGTTTTTGTTCTGTTTTTTTTTTAAACCGAAAGATACTGAACCAATAAATAAAATAATATTTAACGAATGTTTAAGTTCGTAAAATGATTCGACTGATTTGGATTTTGTAGAATTTCCATCTTTAGTTGTGCTGCTTACAACACCCTACAGCGCCTGTTCGCTTTTCTAGAGGTCGTCAAATTTGCCTTCATAGATCATTTGTGCATTGCACAATCCGCGGCTAAAAACAAATATGCGTGTATTTTCTTTTCCATCGCTTCGCGAGGAAAAACAAACAACTGAAACAAAAATAAATATTTATTGAAACAAAATAGATTGTGGCCCTAACTGGATAGAGGACCCAGATACCGGAGCCTGTTACTGGTTAGGTGACGATTACCTAACGTGGTCTGATGCTCAAACTGTATGTCAAAGCATGGGGGCAACTCTTCCCCACTTGTCAACTCAAGAGGAGGTGAAGTTTTTGATAGGTAAGTGAACCATAGAATATATAAACATTATTTGTTAAATATGTTTAATATTTATTATTGTTTCATCAGCTCTATATTATCATATGTTTATGCCGTACATATGTCAAATGCGTTTTAAACGCTAAATAAAATGATTTACTGGCAGGTTCAACAATATCACAAATTAAATGAAAACATTTGCAATACATAGAACTTTAATTTTTGTTACATACGATGGTGTGCAAGGCGAAGTGTCTTTCTCCAGAATTCTTGCTTCGCGTGTGTAATTCAGGCCTTCATGCAACTTTTATATGAAATCAGAAATCTCCTAACCGTCGACCAGGCGGATTACCTTATATATGTGAAAGATACTTGAATTCTTTAACGAATCTACCCATTTTACTTAAAACGCAAAATATAAGACGTGTGGAACGTTGCTAAATTTGAAAACATTTTCATGTGATACAATTTTATATTATAAAACAAACTTTTCATGCAAGAATCATTTCACTATCGTCAACCCACCGGAAAGAAACGATTTTAACAAGATCCAAGCGTTCTCTATCCCCAAGCGATGCAAACCGGCAAACACTGTACACGAAATACCGCATAAACTGCAGAAGCTGGGAATATTTGGAATACAACATGAATATGTGATGGGGTTACTTTGGTTTTTAATATCATGCAAAATGATCCAGGAATAAGCGAGAAAAAACAAAAACATAGCTTAAATCGAGAGGTTTTGGTAGGTTGGTGGCCATGTTTTTGTTACGTGATTCTCAGCCCGAAATGGTTTGGTACTTAATTGTGCAATACAGTTAACAACAAATTGTATCCGTAAATAACAAATCTAATCGCCTTTTGAAAAACAAAAACAAATATGCCGCTAACATGATTTGTTTTTGCAGCTCAGTTTTCATTAAATCAGCTTGACATAAAGTTTTGGTTAGGACTACAGTATGATGTCGGAAAACAAGTGTGGCTGTATACAGACGGTTCATCCGTTCCTTCTTTTACTACGAATAAAGGTATGTATTCACATTGAAATGTAAAAGAAATAGGATAACACAAATCATGTAATTTTGCCAGTTGATATGGTGTTTAAGAAAATGCCAAGCGCATGGATTTGTCTAATGAATACTCATGCGTTAAGAACTGCAATTGTTGTCTCATGTGCAGTGTTCCCCATTAATCACAAAACCCCTTTCCCATTTCTCTGTACGCGTGAAACTCAAGAGTCTGTTAAGCGTTAGATTAATAGTTTTCCACACATACTTGCTTTTTGTTAAACCCTGCAAGATTTAAAAATACCAAGTTGATTTTGATGCTTAAATGTTCATTAACCTATAATCCTTGAATCACCTAACAACTCTCTCGTGTTCTTTTGGTATCGAATACGCAATATCTAAACCAGGGCATAGATCTGTTTTCTACTTTGTCTCCTCTGCGCGGATCGGGAGCCGCCATGTAAAATCATTAGTGCTTGATTTTAGTTGCTCATATCAGCTAAAAAGGTCTAGATATAGATGCATTAAGGCATCATTTTGAGTGATGCGAATTATATGTTCCTCATGTTGTAGGATTTTTAGCGCTGTATCATCTTAGTTTCGAACTGAACGCTATCTAAAATAGCCCCTGGTTAAACACTGTCTACGAAAAAGATGGCTTTCAAATAACATACAACGACTTCGTCCAGAACTTCCTTGTGTAGCAAAACGCCAATGGTAAAAGGGACTATAACAAGTCCACCTTGCTCAGGTTAAAGTGTTCCTTCAATAAACATCTTGTTTGGCTCTACTTAAGCCTCATATCACATGATTAACCAAAGCTAAAGGTTCAGTACTTTTTTTCCTCCTAGTCACATGTACGGTACTTTATTCCAGTGTTTCCTTAACTTGGTTTCAGCACTGTCTATGCCAACAAAAACGGGTCTGAACTCTATCAATGGCTTCTCGTACTGTTATTTGGAGAACACGCAACATAACCTTAGTTACAAGCTACCCATTCTCCCTTTACCTGACGATGCCTTATAGACTCAAGCTGACTCGTCTGAGCCAATTCTTCCTTGTGCGAATTGAATACTTTTCTTGCTGCGTCTCGAATAAACATTCTTTGCCCGCCTGTTTCTGAAATATCTTACCCCAATTTTGCATTTATGTTTGTTTTTAATGCGTTATATTATTCAATAGGTCAGCAACCTGCTGGTTTAACAGCATGTGCAACATCCGATACCAAGTCCGTTTTAGAAGCTGCACTCTGTCTTGGAAGATTTGTCTTCAGCTGCGAGAAAAAAGGTGACTTCATCACTTCTTATTGATTAAGCTGATTTTGCTGTTATAAAGTCATCCTTTTTACACCTACTCATAAAGATCAGGATTTAAATTTAAAAAGAAAGGTTACCAACATGATATTTTACAGCGCTCTGCATGCCTGGTGATTAACCCTTCTACAGTTGATCATTATGCTTACGTCTTTGGTTGCACGACGGTGGCAGGGGTTTAAGAGTTTATGAAGGTTTATGGGGAAATCTTTTCTTAAAAGAACCTAGAAGCTCGATTTGTTTCTTTTATCCCTGTCATCGTGTTCTTGCTGATTTTACTCCAGGAGCTCTGGTCTCGGTAAGATCATTGAGTACCCGCCCTTTGGCTTTGCAATGCTATTAAATTCTTATGTTTTATATGTTTGTGTGCTTTTGCATTAGAACCTGGTTTAAACCCCCAGTGGCAATTTCATTTGCCACTGACCGTTCCAAGGCGGCAACCCCTCGGGTTCTCATTTTTGTCAATTGTTAGTGGTATCTCTTTTGAAACTGATCATTTTATTAACCATGCTCTCTCCCTCTCTTCTTGACTGTGTGGGGAGGCTGTTTGTTCTGAATGTTGCGATTCCTGATATGCATATTTAACCTTTTTATATCCCCCAGTGGTAATTTGATTTGCCACTAACCGTTCCAAGGCGGTAACCCCTCGGGTTATTATTTTTGTTAATTGTTAGTGGTGTCTCTTTTGAAACTGGTTATTTTTTAACCATGCTTTCTCCCTCTCTTCTTCTTGACTGTGTGGGGAGGCTGTTTTTTTCTGAATATGGCGATTCCTGATATGCATATTTCACCTTTTTATAGTAAAACATTTTTATATAAGTTCTGCAGATAGATTACAGGTCTCTTTGTCCCTTTCTTGGTGATGTTTTGGTAAAAAAAGTTGCTATTCAAAAAAAGATTGAAGGATTTAGTTTATTTACTAAATATATTGCACTTGTTAACACAATTCTCCAAATAGAAATCTTGTAGTTAAAGGATGCTTTTTGGTTTGAGTTATTGCTCTGTATTATTAAAAAGACTCATTGTTGTCTGTCACCGGAAGTTGGTTAAATTGTATATGGTGTTTATTTGAAATTTTATAAGAATAAAAGGTACTACATGGGTTTTAAAATGAATAAAAAAATTGGACATTTTTTTAAATTAAAAATTGCTCATTTTAATATTTTAAAAACATTGTTGCCACATAAAAATCGGACCTGGCAGAAATTATGAGACTAATTGAGTCTTCGTACCTTTAAAGGCTCTCTTTTACCCCTTGTGTCTTTTATTGTCAGGACCATTTATTCAGTACCGGACATCTTCTGATCAGAAGGAAAAAGAGATACCTTTTTCGATGATACAAACTGAAGTTAAAGATTCTGTGAAAACATTGTTTCTAAGTTTCGAGTTTAAAGGATACGACGGGGCTACAATTATGTTAAAGAACTCTGAAAATACCGGTTTAACGATCCGCATTGGCGGGAATCTTTTCCAAAAATCGTTTATTTTGAAAGAAGGATCGTCAAGCCCAAAGCACTCATCACTTTTACCAAATATGTATAACAATACAGTATTTATGCCATTTTGGATTAAGTGGACGGAAGGCAAATCAAATGGCGATATAATAAATGTTGGCCGAGGCGGTGATGCAGACAAGAATGTGTTTTTGACGTGGACAAGTTTAGATGGAATAAAAATTTCTTCCGTGGCTTTAGCAACGGTTGTCAGGCTGTCTACAGTATACGGAGGTATCTGGAGATTTAAACGGGGTAGGTTACTGTGTCTTATTTATTATTTTGCGTTTCAATAAATGGAGGAACTATTAAACTGAATGTCATGGTAAGTTGTCCTTCTTCTGCCTCACCTGTCAGTCTATAATTTGCCATTCAAACGACCACTTATTATATCAGTTAGGTATTTTTTAAACAAGAACATCTTTAAATGGCCATCTATCTAAACGTATTCAAATTATTAAACTGTCCTTCAGGTGCTCCTTCATGTGGCCCAATATCATAAACTACATCAGGAGACCAGTCTCAAATCTCAAGCATCTGATTGGATGAAATGACGACTGGTCTCCCATGCCAGTTTTTTTATCTTGGGCCGATGTGGCTTTTAATAAAATTCTTTAAAACAAATCTCGTTACAACCAACTTTCATAGAGAGTCAATTTTGAGGAAAGAACTTTAAGTTCTTTTATTTGAATGTTTACCCTCTCCAATGGTGTAGAATTGAAAATAAGGAGTGTTTGAAAGGAGAAATGTTCATTTTCTATTCAAAACTTTGATACAGTTTGGTAAATGTTTATCAAAAGCCTTTGGGAATGTACACACATATTGTTTCATTCTGGTGTGCTTTTGTTGTTCTTGTCAAAAAAATATAATTAAAAAGTTAAAACACCTTCTGTATAAGCTCAGCCCTTTGAGGACAGCTTAATTTTACATTTTCTGTTTACCTGTATATTCCTTTTCAGAACAAGATATTAAATCTGACAGAGTTGGTAAGTTACAGTTTTGTGACTATCATATTTGAAGACATTCAGTTTCGATAGTGAAATTTTGAACAAAAAGTGAAATATGCATATAAGGAATCACCACACTCAAAAGAAACATAGCAAGATCGTATCCATTGATATATACGGAAAACAACTCTTTCAAACTGTGAGGCTTTTAAGATTTTTTTTCTTTAAGGGAATTCTAATCTGCAGTTCCGGATCTGGAGTCCGATGCCATACATGTAGACCTGGGCCCAAGATCACAAAACTGACTCTGAAGATCAGTCTCAAATCCCAAGCATCTGATTGGCTGAAATGGCGACCAGTCGCCATTTCAGCCAATCAGATCCTTGAGATTTGAGACTGATCTCAAAAATTATTTTTATGATCTTGGGCCCTAAATTTCTTGTAAATGAGATTATTTGTAATATTTACATACACTGGTCGCCATAAGGTTGAGAATCTCGGGAAAATTTGTTGTCAATTATGTGTTGGTTATCGTTTACAGATATTAATCTTGCGCTCAGAAAACCAGCTAAACAATCCAGCACGTATTTAGTGTCGAGTGGAGCAGAAAAAGCAGTTGACGGATGCTTTAACAGCGTTTTTTCGAGCGGATGCGTAACTCATACGCAGAAGGATATGTCACCTTGGTGGGAGGTGGACCTTGGCGGTGTATACCCTATTCGTGAAATAGTTGTACATCGGCGCTGGGATTGTAAGCTGATTTAAACACTTTAATTGTGCTCATTGTCTCTTTTTTAACACTCACAAAGGTGATTTGCTAGCTAATCTGCTGAGTATAAAAGTAACATAAAGTGAAATATATGTTCCAATGTTTAAAGTGAATTTGGCGAAAATAATGGAGCTCGTTGAAGGTTAGGGTTAACTTAGAGTTTTAAGAATCTGGCATTAAGAATCCAAATCTCCGATTTATTTAACGCTCCACCCGGGGCTAGACGGAGTGGGCAGTAATATACATTTACCCTACTTCCCATGAACAGGCTCAATCAAACCGAGCCTGCAATATTTTCGTATTTGTTGTGTTCGGTGACTTTTAAAGTTCCATCTTCATCTATTTTTATTTAATAAAAATAAAATCTCAGAAAAAGTTCTTACAGAAAATGTTAATAGAAAAGATACAGTCACGATTAGTGACATACTGCAAATGTTTAGTAACATTTTCATAGCTCTCACAAAAAGTACGATACATAAAGGCACTCAGTTTCGAAAACATTGCTTCGGAGAAGATATTGATTTCAAAGTCGCGATAGTGTTAGATATGACGACGGCACTGACACGAAAGGAAGTATCCCCTTTTTCGCGCTTGTGTAACTTGTGTTTAGCATCGTCTCCACCGATTGACTGAGCCGCCGCCGTCGAGTCATCGTGGTGTTGGTCTACTTGATTTATCAACGTCTTCCTAATTGTCGAGTTACAGAGACAGCCTTTGATGTTTAGAGTAAAAATGTAAGAATTGTAAGTGGTGTTGTTGGAGTATATTAAGTGCTATTGTTGATTTTTATAGGCTGCAGAGACCGCCTGGGATATTTTAGAGTGTTAGTCAGTATGCTTAGTGATTCTACCATGCCGGAAGATGTTGTTTATCAAAGCAAAGAACAAGAACCTCCAGAAAAGACATATGTTCAAGTCAATGGAAAACTTGGGCGGTATGCATACAATTTCAAAACATTGAAAGTTAACTATCAAAGTTATTTTTAAATCTGAAAATTAAAATAAAGCTAGAGTTTTAAGGGGTATTTCCCATTTGTTATTTTTTTAAACCTTTACAATAATAATGAACTAACTTGAAATCCTGGAGAACTTCAAGTCTACAGACTGAATTGAGACATTTAAAGAAAACATGTTATAAAACTGCAAAAACCCTGCCAGTGGTGACGAAGAAAACGTTATGCCTTAAATATTATCAACATTGTCGTAACATATTTTAATAATTCTTACATTTTATAGTAAAATTCCGTTGAATAATTTAGACTTTTTGTTTTAAACCTCCACTTCGTGACCTTAGATTAAAGTTTCATTAAAATTATTAGGATTTTTGAATTCTTTGCAGATATACTTTATGCTTATTGAATTCTTCTTTTATGGTCCTGAAATCTATTAATTCATTAATTCATTCTGTATGATTTTGTCTGTTTGATTTTTTGCTAAATTTCAATATCGCCGATCCGCAAAAATCTTGACCTTCTTTGGGAAACGTCATGAAGTTTATTGTTAGATTTCAGGGATTCCGTTTATATGATTGGAGGATTTCAGTTCCGCTCCCTATGAAACAAAATGGCATTTCGTTTTTGATATCTGCTTACACTTAGGTGCAATTTTTTTAAAAGAATATTCCTTCGAAAAGTAACAATGGTTACATTTCTTTAAAATACAAATTTGCTTAGATAATTATCCTAGATCACTGAATAAAATTTACTAGTGTTAAATTCAATGGTTGTTTATTTAAATGTCTGTCCTGTCCTATGTAGATCAAGATAATTGCTGTTACTGTCGGAGGCATTTTTCAATATTCCGATCATTTTATACCTTTTTCCGGTTATGTTATTTTATTTCACACAGTAACAAAGAAGCGCATTTTTCGCCATCCAATTTAGCTGCCAAATAAGTTCAAGTAAAAAAAAAACGGTGGTCTTTTTTAGTGAGAACACAACTTGTCTCCTAATGACATTCAAAGAAGATATGTTTATTTCAGGTTTGTTAAAATCGATATTCCTGGTAGGCAAATATATTTGGAATTGACAGAGGTTCAAGTGTTTGAAGGTATTCAATATATAAAACGTTTAAGTACCGCACGAATCATATCACTGAAATGATCCTAGATTTCTGTGTTTGTGTTTCTTGTGTTATCTGACGCTATAAGTTCTAAGCATTAGCTATAAAACAAATATAGCGATAGTTCTATGCTCAAGGTTATAAAACTGGGCTGAAGGTTATAAAGCTGAGCATGGAAACCAGTCTCAAATCTCAAGCATCTGATTGGCTGAAATGGCGACTGGTCGCCATTTCAGCCAATCAGATGCTTGAGATTTGAGACTGGTTTCCATCCTCAGTTTTATAACCTTGGGCACTGAGCGTGGAAACCAGTCTTAAATCTCAGCCAATCAGATGCTTGAGATTTGAGACTGGTTTTCAATCTCAGCTTTATAACCTCCAACCCTAGTTTAATCTAATATATAAAATTCTACATATCTTGCTCATAAAACAATATCAATGAAGCAACTGACTGTTTAAAACAGCACAACTATGATATTTAAATGTTTCCTATATCTTAACTGGTCCTAATATGTGTGTAAATTTCCTATCTTGATGGTAATTTCATAAAGCACAAGCTATGCAGCATGTCCATCAGTATGGATGGCAGTACATAGTTGTTCTTACACTACCCGGTAAAAGAGATACAGATGATATGAACTGCATCTGTCTCTTGCAGAGTGGTAGATGATATATTTATATGGCCTCGGGGTTATCTATATATTTAATTATTTAGAGGAATTTAGAATATTGTTTTATGGAGATACTGATAATATGTACTTTATCTGTCTCTTGCAGGGTAGGTATGATGCCGCCATATTTATATGGCCTCGGGGTTATCTTTACAATTAATTATCTAGAGAGAATTTAGAATTTTGTTTTAAATTATCTTTGAGATCTTGATGCATCGCGCTGCGGACAGGGATGGCGGGATTTGAAAAACGAAGGTGTTTGCTATAAGTTCAGCGACGTCTCTATGCAATGGTCGGTGGCCAAAGAGTTCTGTGAAAATCACGACGCTACAATGATTGTGCCAGAATCGCCACAACAACAACTATATATGTTTGGTAAGCAGTGCATTTGATAATTTGTAGCCGAACACAATAAACATCTACTGATGACACAAATAATGTCAAATAACTCGCATCTATTCGTCATTGATTTGCAGTTACAGGTATTAGCATATTCGTCTCTATAATGACTAATAAACGTGGGTGTTTAAAGCAACCGTTAAGTTAAAGACAAATAACTTAAATTTAAGAAATAGTCAAAGTCTGGTGATTTTTATAAAGTGCATAATTGATTTTCATGAACAGTTTCGTTTAATCCGAGCCGCAGGCATATATTCTCTAAAAATACTATATACATGTAATTGATGTAATACCTCACAGCAAAGCATTTTCCGAACAATTAAGATTTGACATGTTATTTCTCATTTGTTAAAATGAATACCTTAACACGTTAAGAGTCGGTAGAAGTTATTGTTACTGCTATTAGCTGCGAAACGCTACTATAAAGCTTCTGGACAGAAACTATCTTTTTATATTTTTTGTTTTTAAATTCGATGTCACAATTGACATTGATTGACGATGAAAATAAATACCGAAATGTTTTGTGAACGATAAAATGGTATGTCGTCTCTTTGATTAAAAAAGATAGTACATGTATCTGCAACTTTAAAATCCTAATACCGTATTGTTATAATAGTTTAAATAATTTTCATGCGACAAGATCAAATAGCTAGTATAGTTATCCACTGCCTCTTCTGGATGCAATACTGACAGAAGTCTTTTTTTCTTATTCCCAGATATGTCACTGCCTCTTCTGGATGCAAATACTGACAGAAGTCTTTTATTCTTATTCCTAGATATGCCACTGCCTCTTCTGGATGCAAATACTGACAGAAGTCTTTTATTCTTATTCCCAGATATGTCACTGCCTCTTCTGGATGCAAATACTGACAGAAGTCTTTTATTCTTATTCCCAGATATGCCACTGCCTCTTCTGGATGCAAATACTGACAGAAGTCTTTTTTTCTTATTCCCAGATATGTCACTGCCTCTTCTGGATGCAAATACTGACAGAAGTCTTTATTTCTTATTCCTAGATTTGTCACTGCCTCTTCTGGATGCAAATACTGACATAAGTCTTTTTTCTTATTCCCAGATATGTCACTGCCTCTTCTGGATGCAAATACTGACATAAGTCTTTTTTCTTATTCCCAGATTTGTCACTGCCTCTTCTGGATGCAAACACTGACAGAAGTATTTTATTCTTATTCCCGGATATGTCACTGCCTCTTCTGGATGCAAATACTGACAGGCGTCTTTAATTCTTATTTCCAGATATGTCACTGCCTCTTCCGGATGCAAACACTGACAGAAGTCTTTTATTCTTATTCCCAGATATGTCACTGCCTCTTCTGGATGCAAATACTGACAGGCGTCTTTAATTCTTATTTCCAGATATGTCACTGCCTCTTCTGGATGCAAATACTGACAGACGTCTTTTATTTTTATTCCAAGATAAGTCACTGCCTCTTCTGGATGCAATTACTGTCAGACGTCTTTTTTTTCTTATTCCCAGATATGTCACTGCCTCTTCTTGATGCAAACACTGACAAACGTCTTTTTTCTTATTCCCAGATATGCCACTGCCTCTTCTGGATGCAAATACTGACAGAAGTCTTTTATTCTTATTCCCAGATATGCCACTGCCTCTTCTGGATGCAATACTGACAGAAGTCTTTTTTTCTTATTCCCAGATATGTCACTGCCTCTTCTGGATGCAAATACTGACAGAAGTCTTTATTTCTTATTCCTAGATTTGTCACTGCCTCTTCTGGATGCAAATACTGACATAAGTCTTTTTTCTTATTCCCAGATATGTCACTGCCTCTTCTCGATGCAAATACTGACATAAGTCTTTTTTCTTATTCCCAGATTTGTCACTGCCTCTTCTGGATGCAAACACTGACAGAAGTATTTTATTCTTATTCCCGGATATGTCACTGCCTCTTCTGGATGCAAATACTGACAGGCGTCTTTAATTCTTATTTCCAGATATGTCACTGCCTCTTCTGGATGCAAATACTGACAGACGTCTTTTATTTTTATTCCAAGATAAGTCTCTGCCTCTTCTGGATGCAATTACTGTCAGACGTCTTTTTTTTCTTATTCCCAGATATGTCACTGCCTCTTCCGGATGCAAACACTGACAGAAGTCTTTTATTCTTATTCCCAGATATGTCACTGCCTCTTCTGGATGCAAATACTGACAGGCGTCTTTAATTCTTATTTCCAGATATGTCACTGCCTCTTCTGGATGCAAATACTGACAGACGTCTTTTATTTTTATTCCAAGATAAGTCACTGCCTCTTCTGGATGCAATTACTGTCAGACGTCATTTTTTTCTTATTCCCAGATATGTCACTGCCTCTTCTTGATGCAAACACTGACAAACGTCTTTTTTTCTTATTCCCAGATATGTCACTGCCTCTTCTGGATGTAAACACTTACATAAGTCTTTTTTTCTTATTCCCAGATATGTCACTGCCTCTTCTTGATGCAAACACTGACAGAAGTCTTTTTTCTTATTCCCAGATATGTCACTGCCTCTTCTGGATGCAAATACTGACAAACGTCTTTTATTCTTATTCCTAGATATGTCACTGCCTCTTCTGGATGCAAACACTGACAGACGTCTTTTTTTTCTTATTCACAGATATGTCACTGCCTCTTCTGGATGCAAACACTGACAGACGTCTTTTTTTTTCTTATTCACAGATATGTCACTGCCTCTTCTGGATGCAAACACTGACAGACGTCTTTTTTTTCTTATTCACAGATATGTCACTGCCTCTTCTTGATGCAAACACTGACAGACGTCTTTTTTTTCTTATTCACAGATATGTCACTGCCTCTTCTGGATGCAAACACTGAAAGACGTCTTTTTTTCTTATTCCTAGATATGTCACTGCCTCTTCTGGATGCAAACACTGACAGACGTCTTTTTTTTCTTATTCACAGATATGTCACTGCCTCTTCTGGATGCAAACACTGACAGAAGTCTTTTTTCTTATTCACAGATATGTCACTGCCTCTTCTGGATGCAAACACTGAAAGAGTCTTTTATTCTTATTCCTAGATATGTCACTGCCTCTTCTGGATGCAAACACTGACAGAAGTCTTTTATTCTTATTCCCAGATATGTCACTGCCTCTTCTGGATGCAAACACTGAAAGAGTCTTTTATTCTTATTCCTAGATATGTCACTGCCTCTTCTGGATGCAAACACTGAAAGAGTCTTTTATTCTTATTCCTAGATATGTCACTGCCTCTTCTGGATGCAAACACTGACAGAAGTCTTTTTTCTTATTCACAGATATGTCACTGCCTCTTCTGGATGCAAACACTGACAGACGTCTTTTTTTTCTTATTCACAGATATGTCACTGCCTCTTCTGGATACAAACACTGACAGAAGTCTTTTATTCTTATTTCCAGATATGTCACTGCCTCTTCTGGATGCAAACACTGACAGAAGTCTTTTATTCTTATTTCCAGATATGTCACTGCCTCTTCTGGATGCAAACACTGACAGAAGTCTTTTATTCTTATTTCCAGATATGTCACTGCCTCTTCTGGATGCAAATACTGACAGACGTCTTTTTTTCTTATTCCTAGATATGTCACTGCCTCTTCTGGATACAAACACTGACAGAAGTCTTTTATTCTTATTCACAGATATGTCACTGCCTCTTCTGGATGCAAACACTGACAGAAGTCTTTGGCTAGGCCTTCATGACATGGACTCCGAGGGAAACTTTCAGGCATTAAATGGCAAAAAGCTCATGTACACAGACTGGGCTAAAGGTATCATATTTAAAAATATTGGTAACACTTTTATATACTATATGTGTTATGTTTTATAGACTGTGTGTTAATGTTCTTTAATGAAATCTACACGACAATAACTACATGTAAAGATATGTCATTCAGGTGAGCCAAATAATCTGAACAATGAAGATTGTGTTTCTCTGAGGATTGACTCGAGTGCACAGTCTGGTCGATGGAATGACAAACAATGCGATGTTAGTCTGCTGGCCGCCTGTATGAAGAGTGGTAAGTTAAATATTATACATTCTGTGACACGATTTTGTGTGCATTGAGTACATGCATGTGGATGAAATCCTAATCTTCTTTTATAAACCTTTTTCTACTGGCTGCGTAAACAGTAAACTATAAGACAATTTTACACTCAAGCTTCAGTTCAATAATTCAACTCAGATGACTAATTCATCCTTTTTATCAAATTAACAATACACACCTAACTTATTTTTTCATCTATTTTTCAAATTTTTTACCTTAAAAATAATAATAACAGACTACAAAAGTGGTCCTTATCAAATTTTGAGTAGTATAAAATTATTTATAGCTAATTTGTAAACTTCGATTTCCTGTATAATTCAGCATAAAAATATTTGTTTTGATTCCTTTCATGAGATTCGACACTCTTACTTGTCTGTTATCAATGTTTCAGAAATACCGACAACAACAACAACAACTGTAGCTACTACAATTACTACTATTAAGTCGACAACAACAGTAGCGCCAACTGTTGCCACGAAAATGACAACAAAAGAGACGACACCTGCCATTATACTTGAACAAAAAGGTAGGCTCATTTCAATAATTAAAAGTGACATGTTCTTCCAGTTACACTGAATATTTTACGCCCTTAGCAGTTTTGTCTTGTGTTTGTCATATTTTGTCTTTCAAATAAACAAATCTTTGCCGCAAGATCCTAAGACAAAATCGGTGAAATAAAATTTAAGTTTTCAAGATGTGTATTTTTTATAAATTCAACTGTAAAAAATGACTGTCATAATTTTTTTTTAAATGTGTAATTGTATTTTATGTGTAAATGGAAAGGCAATTGCATTTTATTATATAAACCAATTAGTGATATATTGGAGTATACCGACACGAAAAAGAAATGCATAATGATATATGTTAGTTTCAGTTTGGTTTTTGAATAAACTATAGTTTTTTTCATTGTAATGATCTGTTAATAAAATGGCCCAAAAGCATACGTCTATCACTAAATGCATTTTAACAATAATACAATATTCTATTCCCAGAAAAAAATCAATAGTAAAATTTGTGGTTTTTCTTTCGTGTCTGTAAATTTTTTTAACAAAATAATATCGTCCGAATAAATTCTAATTGACAGGTTGCAAGGAAAAGTGGCTGTATAGTCCAGTTTCACAGTCGTGTTTGAGAGTATTTGGGGAACAAAAGCTTACCGTTTATCCAGCTGCCAGAAAGTGTATGGATGAAAATGCCAGATTAGCCGACATACAAAATGATAGTGAGCAACGAGTGTTTGCAGGTATTGCTTTATTGTCGCGGCAAGCTCATTCGGTAGAGAAATCTAATTGTCGCTGTCACCGCACAGTACGGGTTCGATTCACAGTGTGGACATTATCATTTGAGGCGAGTCACGGGAAAAGGTACCTTAAGACGGTTGACGTTAATCATTGAAATGACGTCATAAAGTTGAGCAGACGACATTTATTATTATGCACTTCGCGATAAAAATACCATTTTGTTAACAAAAAAATGTAACAATATCACTTTTTAGTTGTGAGAAAATAACATATTATTGTAATTTCTTTCTAAATATAGTAACTACTGAAATGTCACAAAATATGACCGAAGGTACCTTTTCCTGTGGCGTTTTAAATAGTTGATGCCTTTCACTAACTTTTAAAACATTACTGCTTCTGGTAAAGTAAAACAATTGACACGCGATACATATAAAAGTGGATGTGAGATATTGTTTTTATAATTCAAAATACAAAGCTATTTATTTATCTCGTTTCAACTAGATAATTATGTTTAAATGTTCCCAAAGTATGGTAATTATCAAACCGCCTAATACGAAGAACGTCCTGAATTCAATCCTTGCATAACTTCACATAATTCAATCACAACTATCTGCCAGTCTATTTAACGTATTACTTTGTTGTCGACTTCAAGACTGAATGATAGTTTTACCTTCATTATTATAGAACTTATTCGCCTAAGTGGTGTCAGTGGTGTTAAATGGGATGGATTATGGACTTCAGCTATCGATGCTCAAGAGGAGGGGAACTGGCAGTGGCTTATGTCTAATACACCGCTGCAGCCCACACTGTGGAAACCGGGTAAGGCGAATGCTGTTCATCAGTTCTATAACACATTATTGGCTATGTGGGGAGGCCTTGTTAGGTTTTGCTGTTCCTGAATGTATATTTCATTTTCTACCACAAAATTAAAACCGGGAACAGCCGATAATCGGACGTAGAGTACCTTTACACATAAACATATTTTTAAAGAACGTCGAATGATCACTGGACCTGTTAATAGTGTGTATACTCGTACTCTGTATTATCGACGCATCTCTATTACCGACGTATATTAGTTATGTAGGCATGCGTTTCCATATTGATAGCATTGACCTAGATATGCCTTTGTCATTTCGCCTTAAAAACTACGTTAAAATGTTAGTAATTTCCATTAAAAATACAAAAGTAATGAACTAAATTTGAACTTCATAAGAATCTGTGTTACTTTTAACAAGTATGTCGATAATACAGCGTTCTGGCTATATGAATATCCAATTTATTTATTATTTAACTTTTCATTATGTAAAAGAAGAAATAGAGGATATATGTTTTTACCAGTGTAAGATAGAAATTTATTTTATGCTTTTCAGTGAATTATAGATTTTTCTCGGTGAAATAAAAGTGGAATAAACTGTTTTTAAACAGTGGAATATCATTTTTATTTTAATTGATTTTTTCACGTTGGTGCCCAAACGCACAAAAACAAACCAAATGGGAACGTTTAGAAAACGGGCTCAAATTTGTAATTTGACGTCATGACGTCACGTCATAAACAAGCGGTTTAAGCGCCATTTCTTGCAAGTTTTCTGTCAAATTCACGCAAATTTTGCATTTAAAGCATAAAATAAAAAAAATTGTTTTTACCAGTGAAAGATAGAAAAATATTTCACTCGTGCACTCTGGAATTAAATATTTTCACTCGTGACTTCGCCACACGTGAAAATACGAATTCCCCAGCTCATTCGGTGAAATATATTTCCATTTTACACTGGTAAAAACAAATATCCTCTATATATTTCACCGAGTGAGCTCCGGAATTCTTATTTTCACGAGAGGTGAAGCCACGGGTGAAAATACATAATTTCGGAGTTCACGAGTGAAATATATATTTCTATCTTTCACTGGTAAAAACAAATTTTCTTTTTATTTTATGCTTGAAGTGCACAATTTGTAAGAATTTGACTAAAAAAAGTACACGAAATGGCGCAAAAAACGCTTGTTTATTACTTGACGTCATGACATCATAACTCCAAACTTGAGCACGTTTTCTAAACGTTCTCATTCGGATGTTATGTGCGTTTGGGTACCAACATAAAAAATGGTTAAAATAAAAATGATATTCCACTGTTTGAAAACAGTGAAATACCACTTTTATTTCATCGGGAAAATTCTATAATTCACTGAAAAACATAAAATAAAGAAATAATTTCCATAAAAACGCAAAATTAATGACACTTTGACTTTGACAAGTTGATACTGGGGAATGTTAATTGATTCAGTATCTTGATGGTTGCACGCAATACGGTAAAAACTCCTTCCTTACTTCAACGTTAGAACTACGGCCTTGCTTGCAACCCTAGAATTATTATCAAGAAATATGTACTCGCATCTATAAATTGTACATATTTAATAACCAAACACATCGAGTATCATATTCATCTAAATGTGTCCAAATTGTCAAACTGTCAGGGAAAAATATTATCTTTAAGCGGACAAACAAAATGTGTCAAGAGCTGTAGCGTACTGGGTTACAGTATCTGTATTGCTCGAACTTTGCACCTCCAAACATCATCTGTTTGGAATGACAGATTAGATATGTATTTCGTGGTTTTCGGTTATTTATGAATATTTTCGTGGGCTATACAGTAGTAAGGTCTTTAATACATGCCGATTTTGTATAATGACTGAATCTCACCGCGAAATCCACTGATCAAAGTATAAACATTATGCCTTAACATAAACAAGTATTCGACGTTTGTTTTGAAGAATAAAGCAGTTTGATTTTGAGACCACGTGTTCTTGAATAACTAATTCGATGGTAGTGTTCTTCTTTTCCCAGTTAAAGTTAAAGTTTCACTGTTCTTGATTTTCAAGACCTTCATATATTGGTAATTAATAAAGCAATTCATGTTAACGATAAAGTCGAAATCAGCTACAAGTACTTCTACAGTAATGGTTACCTGGGTTTTCATGGAAAGAAAATAAATATATCTATTTCTACTTTAATAAAAATGTTGAAATGTCTGTGTAAGGTTACCGGTGGAAATGCCTGTTTTGTTCCAGGCCAACCAGATAACTATGGAGATGGCGAAGACTGTGCAACAGTTCTAATAGATAAAACCTATATTGCTATGATGAATGATGCCCCATGTGAAACAGCATCAAAGGGATACATCTGTAAATACCTCCCAGGTAATTACTTAATAAAAGCATCAAAGGGATACATATGTAAATACCTCCCAGGTAATTACTTAATAAAAGCATCAAAGGGATACATCTGTAAATACCTTCTAGGTAATTACTTAATAACAGCATCAAAAGGATACATCTGTAAATACCTTCCAGGTATACTTAATAACTGTATCAAAGGGATACATCTGTAAATACTTTCCAGGTATACTTAATAACAGAATCAAAGGGATACATCTGTAAATACCTTCCAGGAAATTACTTAATAACAGCATCTTAGGGATACATCTGTAAATACCTCCCAGGTAGTAACTTAATAACAGCATCAAATGGATACATCTGTAAATACCTTCCAGGTAATTACTAAATATCAATTCTTCATGAGAAAACTGAAAAAAATCGATTAAAATGGTCTCTTGATTGAGTTTTAAGCAAGCAAACTTTTTTGATCTAAATCTGTCCATTGAAAATGGTTACGTCACTAATAAAATATATAATAAAAGAGATGATTTTAATTTTGATATAGTAAATTTTCCGTTCTTAGACGGTGATGTTCCACGTGCAACATCTTACGGGGTTTATATGTCACAGCTTGTTCGCTTTTCAAGAGCTTGCAACGATTTGAATGATTTCAATGAACGTTATCTTTGCTGTACAGAAAAACTATTAAAACAAGGTTGTCGGTTTCACAAATTAAGGAAAACCTTTTGCAAGTTTTATCGCCGATACCCAGATCTTATTCATAAATACAGATGCAGTTTAAAATCACTATTGCAACAAGGTATTTCACAGCCAGTTTTTTATGGAGATTTAATTTATAAACTTAAGAAGATAAAAGTCAATGTTAATTTCTACCGGTTATTCGTAAAAACCCATCTGTAAATTTAAAAAGAAAAGTTACCAACATGATATTTTACAGCGCTCTGCAGGCCTGGTAATTAACCCATCTACAGTTGATCATTATGCTTACCTCTTTGGTTGCACGACGGTGGCAGCGGTTTAAGAGTTTATGAAGGTTTATTGGGAAATCTTTTCTTAAAAGAACCCAGAAGCTCGATTTGTTTCTTTTATCCCTGTCATCGTGTTCTTGCTGATTTTACTCCAGGTGCTCTGGTCTCGGTAATCATTGAGTACCCACCCTTTGGCTTTGCAATGCTATTACCTTCTTTTGTTGTATATGTTTGTGTGCTTTTGCATGCAAGATTGTTGAGCCGATGGGTGGGTTGGAGTTATTTCACCAAGACAAATTGTACTTGTTTTGTGATACGAGAACCTCTTGGGGCAAGTGTGAGGTTGGTGCACCCTAGAACCTGGTTTAAACCCCCAGTGGCAATTTGTTTTGCCACTGACCGTTCCAAGGCGGTATGCCCAAAGGTTCTCTTTTTCGTTTGTTGTTTTTGGCGTCCTATTTGAATTGACTGATAAAAAAACATGCTCTCTCTCTTTCCTCTCTTCTTTTTCGCTGCGTGGGGAGGCTGTGTTTTGTGAGTGTGGCGATTCCTGATAAGCATATATTACTTTTTTATGATCTTGGGCCGAGTTCATTAAAGATAAAGTACTTTGACATGCTTATCATAATTCACACGCCTCGGTTGCGTTGTCGGAATTGCATGGCTATGCGCTGTCGCCGGGGCGGTGCGGGTTCGCTCCCAGGTAGAGGCAATATAATTTCACATTGTAATATACCAATGCTAATTTTTTATCTTATAAATGTATAAAAAAAAAGCATATTGTGGTTATTTTTTGCTTCGTCTGTTCACATGTGTCTACTTTATCAGAAAATAACTGATAAATCAAAGTATACTTAAAGAAATTAGAAACGCAACTTCTTTAAACACGAAATACATTTCATGTTTAAAGAAGTTGCGTTTCTAATTTCATCAAGTACATATAATAGAGTAAAGGAAATTAAAAACGCAACTTCTTTAATCACGAAACATATTTTGTATGAAAAGAAGTTGCGTATCTAATTTCTTTAAGTATATATAAGAAAGCTATATTAGAATATTAGAGAACATTATCCTGGGGACGTATTGTCGTCCTTTAGCCTGAAATATAATCGAAGTACTCCTCATTCGTGTTTAATTGTTTTAGATCAGAACCGATGTAGCGACGGATGGGTGGACAACGAGGAAAGCAGTGTCTGCTATTGGTATTCGAAAGATAAAATGGCTTCTTGGCAAGATGCTGAAAATGAATGCAAAATTCTGGGAGGGAAGCTAGCCTCATTTACACGTGTTACCGAACAGTTGTTCCTAAAAGGTGAGACATTCTTTCAGTTCTTCTAACATTGTCGAGCTGAATGGTGGGTTGGCGTTTTTTCACCAAGACAACTAGTGATTGTTTGTTCATATGAGAACGTGTTGGGGCAAGTGTAAGGTTGGTGTACCATAGAACCTCATTCCAACCCTAAGTGGAAACATGTTTTGCCACTGACCGTTCCAATGCGGTAACCCAAACGGTTCTCTTTTTCGTTAATTGTTTGTGGTGTCTTTGACAAAATTAGAAACACATGTTCTCTTTTCCTCTCTCCTTCTTCGCTGCGTGGGGAGGCTGTGTTTTGTGAGTGTTGGGATTCCTTATTTGCATTATTCAATTTTTGGAACTTTTAAGTGCAACTAGTAATAAGTTCTTGACTGTTAGTTGAAATAAAACATTAAAGGTTCCATGTTTACCGCAAAATGTATATAATGGGGGCCTACCGATATACTGAGTTACCTCCCATTGAGAGTTGTTTCCCTTGCTGATTGGGTAGTTCCGGTTTAAAAGCGGTAATAAAGCGTAGCGTTAAATGTGTAAATAAAAAGTCTCAAAGTGCTTTTGAAGTTAAAAATGCACTGTCGAATTAACAAAAAGTGTGGAACAGACATATAAGGAATATCATTCATCTTTGTTAATTGATTTTAAGTTAATAACTAAATGCAACTTTACCTATTTACGCAACTTCCCATATCCTTTATGAAAATTTGTTTTGACTGGCATGGAAATTATAGCTTTTTAAAACTTTCATTTAAGTATTTATCCAATCACCGTTAAGTCATCCAAACAATGCTTATTAAGAAAAGGGCCTGGTGTTTTATGACCATGTTACGTAATCGGATTAGCAAGATTGGGTTTTACCAGCTGGAGGTGTGATAAAGGCCTTTTGAAGTTCATTTGTACATTTGTAAGAGGTTGAAACCGTGTTGAGGGTAAAAATGTTGTTTTAGGAAACTGACTAGAGATTAAATATTCTAATTAATTGTCACAATAATGTTTGAGACTGAGACATTTATTATTTGATATTGGCAACTTAAAGCGTCCCGAACTGAATTAAATAAAACTCGGGAAGTTTTACCCAAGCATATATTTATTTAAATAAAATTGATTGTAAAACTAAATGAACTAAACAGTTTCAGAAAAATTTTCGTGAAAACATTATTAAACAATGTTTGAATATGTTCTTAATTGTATAAGAATAAGAAAGAACTTTTTGGAGAAAAAAAGAGCAGTATATTGAAAAATACGTCAATACTAACATGGCACAAATCTATAAACCGAATCGTGTGCATTCAAATTGTAGGATAAGATTCAGTTATTTACAATATCTATTTAATTTCTGGCAAAAAAAATGTTGAATCGGCACTGGATTACTATAATCCAGACCGGCATGAAAGAACACTTATAAAAGTGAACAGGCGTTTCATTGGCAGATGTCAAACTTTATTTTATATCATGTGTTATAAATTTTACTACCTTTTTTAAAGGTTTTCTAACTTTTCTTTTCCTCAAATCTGCCATTTTTAAGCATAAGAAATGTGTTGTTTTTTTTTACTCTTTATTAGTTACTGAAGGGGTCGAACACAACGATGTTTAACACAAACCTCTCCAACGTATTAAAATGGCTAGAAGAGAAAATTTAAATATTATGCGCTGCACTACAAAAACCATCTTTTTTCCATTCAATGATAATAATCAAACGGTTTAATGCATTATGCTGATCTCTAACCAACCTGACCCTATTAAAACGTATTTGAAAGGACCACGGATGATTACTGCAGGTCAGTTTTAATTGTCAATCTCAGACCGGAACTACCCAGTGACACGTGCGCGTTACAAAGGGAGGTAAATTAAGACAGAATATTGAGATAACTTTGTATATCGGTAGGACCCCATTGTTTGGAATGCATGAACAATTCTGTTTACTTAGTTATTCAGTAGTGTTTGTAAAAATATGGTCGATTTTTTTTTATTTTGAAAATAACTTTCTCAGAAAAACACTTCAAAAGTTTGTGCATTACTTCACCCTTTAAGCATGTTTGCCAGTTTTATATGTATCATGTGCATTGTTGAAAAAACTGTTTTCAGGTGTTTGGCTGTCTTCAACATGCTGAAATTTTAGCGGCATTATTCATGATTTTAACTATTACAATAATGAAACTGCTTCCTACACAGTTATTTTATCTATATCAGCAATTGCTGACACACTTCAATTTTGTATTTCAAATAAACGTACAGCACTGACTGGGTTAAGCAAAACCCCATCATGGATAGGAGCTCGGTTCAATAAGGAAGAACTGACTTGGGAATGGAATGATGGAACCATGTGGTCAAATGAAATTAAAGCGATGATACGTGAGTACTTACACCCATAGTACATTCACTCCGTTTAAGCTGAAAACAACACTGTGCAGACTATCCCTGAAACATTCAGTCGCTCTCAACAGGTCTACAGGAATTTTTTTTTATTTTAGTTTAGCTGATTAACCTGTTTTACAAATATTCTTTTCTCAAAAGATATTAAATAAATTACAATTGGCATAGTCTTTATTGTTTAACTGTTTCGGACTACCTGACATTTTAAGCAACTAACAAGCGCATGGTGGTGGAGTAACTTAAAAATCCATGGTTTCCTGTACATCATAAAAAAGGAAGTGAAATCATTGGTTATATTTGTTTAAATATATTTCACATTTTTAACTATTGCAGCATATGTAACACCAATGTGAAATATATACAAAAGGTTTTTTGCCCAATGCCTTTATGAATTTCAAATTTTGCATTTCGAAACATACATATGGCGCCAAAGCTAATGTGTGACGACGACCTTATATTAAACAAGTATTTGAATAGCCATTGTCTGTCTAACACTTATAGGAACTTCCTGTTTAGAAAAGCTCAGCCAAGAGTTATTTGACTGCTATTGTTCTTGTTTACAGGTGTAACGCCAGATGATAAGGTATCTGGTTTAAACAGGTTAACTGGTTATAACTGCGGTATGCAGGACTTTATTGACGGACTGAATGTGTACAACAATTATTGTTCAGTCCGTTTGCCATACATCTGTACTAGAAAATGTAAGTCTTTTTTTTAAGTTTCGTTTCAATTACTGGTATTGACAAAAGAACTTGCTCTGCGCTCAAGATTATAAACTTTAGAATAGAAACCAGTCTCAAAACTCAAGCATCGCAATCCAGTTGCAGTTTCAGCCAATGAGATCCTTGCGATTTGAGACTCTTGTTTTCATTCTCAGATTTATTATCTTGGTCAACGCTCAGTAAGAAACCATATTAAATAATGTAAACAGGAACTTTAAAACGTCTGTGGAATCTACGATCGCCAAATTAAAATATACTACTAATTACTCAGATTATATTTCGCCGTTACCTCAGTGAATGGCTGGCTTGTTTTTAGTTTCTTGTTTGTAAATTAAATGCAGCTACAATATTTTTCTCAGAGAAGGATTGTGGTTTATATTTTATATATTACTTTCGAATATTCTACAATTATGTAAATATTATTACTTTGCAAGGGAATATATTGATAGTTTTATTATCAGATTTATTCAAGTTGAACCAGGATCAACTTTTGCCTAAAAGAAAGAACTTAAAAATCAAGAGTTACACAGGAAAAGTTTGTGTTCAAACATTATCGCTACCGATAAAGACCGTAATAAAAGAATTACTTATTTATTTAAATTTAAACTTTACACAATTGTTGAAATTTGACTATGCCCTCGATAAAGCAAGTTTTCGTCGGGGTTAATATTAACAGAGACAAATTTTTTATCTAAATATCTAGTTTATTCTCTAAATGATAGTTTTGCTATTAACTCAAACTGCAGAGTAACATCCGCCGTTGGTCTTTATCAAAATTGCTGGAAAGTTTCTATTTCGTAAGCGCGTATTTGTAATAGATTTTAATATCAGTTGGCACGATTGTTTCTTAAGAATGCCTGAGTGTTTCTTTGCAGGGCCCACGATCATAAAACTAAGATGGGAAATCAGTCTTAAATGTCACGCATCTGAATGGCTGAAATGGCGACCAGTCGCCATTTCAGCCAATCAGATGCTTTAGATTTGAGACTGGTCTCCTGATTTAGTTTATGATTCTTGGGCCTTGATCTTTTGTATACTTTTTTATGATTCTTGGGCCTTGGTCTTTTGTATACTTTAAACTTATTAACAGAATTCGTTTAATTCAGATAACTACGTCACTGAACCTACGGGTAAAACTACACTTCCAACGACCCCAGTCTCGGTCCAATCGACAACTGAATCTTTTTCAGGTATAAGGAGTGTTTAGTTTATCGTTTGTATGATGAACGTAAAAAGGTAAAGATAAAGGCATGGGTTTATAGTCTGGTATCTATATAAGAACATCTTTACCCGACTTTGCACCTTTACCCTCTGACCATTTAATATTTTGTCGCCGGTTAACAGTCGGCTCCGAATGCGGCCATGGTGGTGGAGTAAATTCCTCATAGGTACCCGTTTATACACCTGGGTTAAGAAAATCAATGAAGGCTTAATCTCCTGTGCAAGAAATTAACCGTTCGAACTGGTGCTCGAACCCGGGATCCTCCTTCTCTTTGCGAGCGAGCTTCTACTGGACTACCGCTACCTTCACGCATATGTCTAAAAAACATTATAGAAAATTGAAAACAATTTAAATATCCGTAACTTAAATATATGGTTACGAGTACGCCTACGTTCTTCAATAATTCCATGGAACTTTCCTTAAAGGGAGATGTGCAGGGTCGAGCAGGTGTACTCGGTAAAATCGTAAACAGATCGATCTATGTAACACTTACGTGTACTTTTCACTAAACTTTACATTTCAAACCCTCCAGGAGGAAGTTTTTGGTTAATTTTACCATTTTACCGGACCTGAAAACAATCCGCTGAAGAAATCCCTATAGAAAAATACATTCTATATTTAGAGATCATTCTATATTTAGCTCATCGCTGAGCTTACTATTCGTGGTGGCCCAGGCATTTTGAAACAAATGGCGACGTCGATAGTCAGCAAGGTACACCGAATGCGTATTTTGGTTGAAGTGATCACGTGACAATCCCCAAAACCACCGCGGCTTTACGCGGGAAATACAAAAATAGCTAACATATGCGCGTCGCATAGGATAGGAAAAACCATTTATATATCTTTTTAGCTCACCTGAGCACGAAGTGCTCATGGCGAGCTTTTGTGATCGCCTGATGTCTGATGTCCGTCGTCCGTCGTCCGTCCGTGTGTCGTCAACTTTTTCTTCAAACGACTTCTTCTCCTGAACTCCTGGGCCAATCTCGCTGAAACTTGGCAGGAAATCAATTCCATGCAGAACTCTGGTTGCCATGGCAACCGAAAGGAAAAACTTTAAAAATCTTCTTGTCTGAAACCACAAGGCCTAGAGCTTAGATATTTGGCATTTAGCATCCTCTAGTGGAACTCTACAAAGTTTGTTCAAATTATTTCCCTGGGGTCAAAATTGGCCCTGCCCCAGGGGTCACTTCATTTTACATAGACTTATATAGGAAAAACTTTAAAAATCTTCTTGTCTGAAACCACAAGGCCTAGAGCTTAGATATTTGGCATTTAGCATCCTCTAGTGGAACTCTACAAAGATTGTTCAAATGATTTCCCTGGGGTCAAAATTGGCCCCGCCCCAGGGGTCACTTCATTTTGCATAGACTTATATAGGAAAAACTTTAAAAATAAATCTTCTTGTCTGAAACCACAAGGCCTAGAGCTTAGATATTTGGCATTTAGCATCCTCTAGTGGAACTCTACAAAGATTGTTCAAATGATTTCCCTGGGGTCAAAAATGGCCCCACCCCAGGGATCACTTCATTTTGCATAGACTAATAAAGACAAACTTTAAAAATCTTCTTGTCTGAAACCACAAGGCCTAGAGCTTAGATATTTGGCATTTAGCACCCTCTAGTGGAACTCTACAAAGATTGTTCAAATGATTTCCCTGGGGTCAAAATTGGCCCCGCCCCAGGGGTCACTTCATTTTATATAGACTTATATAGGAAAAACTTTTAAAATCTTCTTGTCTGAAACCACAAGGCCTAGAGCTTAGATATTTGGCATTTAGCATCCTCTAGTGGAACTCTACAAAGATTGTTCAAATGATTTCCCTGGGGTCAAAATTGGCCCCGCCCCAGGGGTCACTTCATTTTGCATAGACTTATATAGGAAAAACTTTAAAAAATCTTCTTGTCTGAAACCACAAGGCCTAGAGCTTAGATATTTGGCATTTAGCATCCTCTATTGGAACTCTTCAAAGATTGTTCAAATGATTTCCCTGGGGTCAAAATTGGCCCCGCCACAGGGGTCACTTCATTTTACATAGACTTGTATAGGAAAAACTTTAAAAATCTTCTTGTCTGAAACCACAAGCTGAGAGTACTTTTGTAGTCAGGTGAGCGATATAGGGCCATCATGGCCCTCTTGTTTATAAAATATTGGTTTGAAATATTTCGGTTGTTAATCAATATTTGACCTCTAAATAATGATATTCAACTGATTAATAACCCTTTTCGCAAATCTGTTCCATTCATCAATCCTGCACATCTCCCTTTAAATTTTAAATCCCTGACATCACCTTCCAACAAAGAGGTAAGCAAAGTGATCAATTGTAGATGGGTTAATCACCACGCACAGCGCTGTAAAGTGTCATGTTGGTTTTTAGTATTCGTTCTTTTAAAATTTATTAATATGTATAAGAATAATGTGGAAAAATTAGTATTGCCTTTTATGTTCTTTAATTAATAAATCAAATCTCCATACAACACATATTGAGATATACCATTATGCAGTCGTGATTTTAAACTGCAACTGTACTTTTTAAATCTTATTCATGTTAGACAATAGTTGCTATTGTTTTTACAAATCATTTATTTTAATACAATGATAAAATTAACAATGTAAAATGCGTATCATTTTTAAGACCTGCAAAAGTATAAACATAATCTTTTTTTGAGAAAAATAAAAGGCAATGGAAAACAGACCAATATGTAATTTTATCGCAGCTTGGTAACAGTTTGTTTGTTTGTTTGTTTGTTTGTTTGGGGTTTAACGCCTGGTTTCAACACTTTCTGGTTATATCCCGGCGGTCAGTCCACCTAACCGGTGTTCCTGGGTCTCTAACCAGTACTAACCAATTTCTCCGCAAGCGACTGACTGCTTCCTCACTTGAATCAGAGGTGAGGGACAAATGACTCTCAGACGCAATGTCCGAGTTCAATTATCACGGAGAAATTTTTCCCGCCTCGGTTGTCTTGGTAACAGCAAAATTAACTGGCATTTTATAACAACATGTAATTAAAAAATAATAGTGCCTCTTGCTGGGAGCGAACCCGCACCGTCACGGCGACAGCTCCTACATGTAGCCCTGCAATTCCCGCGACGCAACCAATTGAGCTAACCGACAACCTCAAAAGAAGGTTGATCGGATAGCCCTGATATACGTAACGATCATTGCATGACATCGGTAACGGGTTATTTTACTGATAACAGTAATAAGACATAATTATCAACTTAAAATGCTGTTAGAACTTTTTTTTTTATTTTATTATTTATTTAATTATATTTAGAGTTGTGCGTATATTACTGATGCGTTAGATACAACAGAACGTTTTTTTTTCCTTTCATAGTCATACATTAGTGTTTCTGTTGTTATTTTCAACATCGCTTTAACTGCCCAGTTCAGGACAAAATATTGCTTCCAAGAAAAAAAGAATCCTATTTGGACATACCTGTTACCGATTGTCTGAGTTACTGAAAGCAAATTCAAGATAAGACATACTATATGCGTTTAAATAAAAAAAGATAACATAATAGGCCTATCTTCAATCATTTTAAATCGCAAGAAATTGTGTATAACTGTGTATACCTTTATTGTTTTAGTGACCAAATGCGGCGTGGAATGGGATGTTGGTTTTGTTCCAGGGGTATGCTATAAGTTCGTTGCTGATTTAGTCAGCTGGACGGAAGCGCAGGATAAATGTGTAGAGGGTGGAGGGAATTTGATCAGCATCCTTTCTGACGAAGAACAGTCTTATGTGACCGGTAATAACTGTGCTCTATTTTAAAATACATTTTGCATTAAATATATTTAGTATATGTTTGTGGAAAACACAGGATATACTTCCTGGTTTTTAGTTTTGCAGGATTTATAATTTCAGATCCCATCTTAAAATCCTATTCTATTCAGTTCCGCCCATTTTTATCGTTTAGAACAAGCCCATTCTTTGATATGGTGTCCATGCGCTGGTGATCATGGAATGGTGTATCTTAAAATACCGCATTGAAGGTTCCAAGTTCACCGACAGCGGATTAATAACCTTAATAATGTATAATTATTACTTTCGTATAGAACAAGATTATGACAAGGTCTACTTATTTGATATATATTTCAGGTCGTCTGCAGGGAATGGGCTTTTTATCAGGGTCTGTGTGGATAGGGGCCAATGATCGGGACATGGAATTCGGCTGGAGATGGACGGACGGCAAACCGTTTACATATTTCAACTGGGCACCAAGTATGTTTCTTTCCTTCGACCATTACGAAAAATGGCACTAACGAGTAAATCAAAACGTGGTCTTTCATGTTACTGTAATGCAAATAAAAGAAACTAATTAGGAAATTTCATACGCTAAAAACGTCGACTCCACACTGCCTTAAGTAAAAGCATATAAATGCATAAATGTAAAATAAAGAATATAAGCTATATATAATATGTATAGTTGTTCAGTCTAAGCAAGACAGATCGAGTAAGATTTCGTAACAGTAAAATACTAAAACTACCTTGCTACCTTAAATTTCAATAATTAAATGGAGAAAAAGATGAAATTTATCTTTATGCAAGCGTGTAAATCAAAATGGAATATATTAAAACATAAACTTATCTGATTTTAGAAAAAAGTGAAATATGCATATCAGGAATCGCCACAGTCACAAAACACAGCCTCCCCACGCAGCGAAAAAGAAGAGAGGAAGAGAGAGAGCATGTTTGTTTTAAGTATGTCAATTTAAATAAGACGCCACAAACAATTAACGAAAAAAAAGGACATTTGGAGATACCGTCTTGGAACGGTCAGTGGCAAAACAAATTACCACTGGGGGTTTAAACAAGGTTCTAGGGTGCACCAACCTTACACTTGCCCCAAGAGCTTCTCATATCACAAAACAAGCACAAGTTGTCTCGGTAAAATAACTTCAACCCACCCATCAGCCTAACAATGTTGCATGCAAAAGCACACAAATATATAAAACATAACAAGCTAATAGCATTGAAAAGCCAAAGGGGCGGGTACTCAATGACCTTACCGAGACCAGAGCTATTAGAGTCAAATCAGCAAGCACGCGATGACAGGGATAAAAGAAACAAATCGAGCTTCTAGGTTCTTTAAAAAAAGATTTCCCCATAAACCTTCTAGAAGGTTAACTTCATAAATGTTGTAAAATCTCTCGATCCAGGTAAACGTTCCGCATTATATGTCATTTCATGAAGATTTCTTATAAGCATTTTATTGCATTTGATTTAAACATATTAATTGCCATTTGATATGTAATGTGATAACAGGCATATTTGGAATTGGTTTGGGCCCAAGTGCAGAGCTCACGTTATTGACGGCCCTCACCATACAATTTGATAAATAACATTTGAAAAGGCACCGAATAAATTAATAAAGATTGATTTTTAACTGTGATAGCACATGGGTGGAACTACGCATATCAATTGCGGTGGACAAACGTTGTTGGAACCTTTCGTAGTAAATGAAGAAATTGTATGCATAAGCACGCTGCTTAAAATCTTTTGGTGTCTTTAATAAAATGATGGACACATTTAAATATTAGTTGATTATCATCAATTGTAAGCGATCTGTTTCCAAATAATTATATATCTAGATTAACATCGAAATTATGGAGAACTCGTAGCAAAAGAAATCTTTGGACATTATAATTTAAACATATTAGTAAAAAGTGGTTTGCATCTTCAATACCATTGTTGCAGCTGCATGTCGGACTGTCAGTTAAATGTTTGTTATATAGGTCACTATTTAAGTTACTGCGCTTATTCCTAATCCTGGCATGTAATACACTTTGCATACGTTTCCCAGAAACAAAATACTCTGGAATACTATAGGATTTAAGTACAAGCGTTTCAGTTTTTAATTTAAAAGTTGAAATAGTAGAGCAAGACTTAATGTCAACTTGTAAGGTATTCCACAATTCAGTCGCAGACGGTACAAACGATTTTGCAAATAGGCTGGTTCTCCTTGCAACAGAAATGAAGTGTTCAATGTTTCTCAAATTGTAGTGGCTTACATTTCTTACCAAGTCGGGAAATATATTAGAAAATTCTTTTGGGAGCGAGCCTTGGTTAAGTTTGAACATTATACAAAGTTTTTGCATTTACGTCTATCATCAAATGACATCCAACCAAGTTCGTGAATAAGATTGTTAATCGAGACAGATCTTGTATGTCCAGTTACAATTCTAGCGGCTTCATACTGTATTCTTGTTTAATTCAGTGTTTTTTTTTCAAATTTCGAACACCCGTCCCAAACCGCAGAAGCATATTCTGTAATTGGTCTTAAGTATGAAATATAAAATTGATTTAATGTTTTTCTGTTCATTTTGTATTTAAGAGCTCGCATTAAGCCTAAAACTTTTGAACAAGAAGAAATAATATTGTTTATATGTTCATGCCATCGTCGCCTAAGTGCTTATGGTAGTGAGTAAAATTTAATTCAACATTATCAAATATGAGTTTGGGTGGAACTACTGTTTTTGATTTTGCTGTGAATAGCACCTCCGTTTTATCTGGGTTAAATTTAACTAACCATTGTTTAGACCGAGCTAATATATAATGTGATTCAAAATTCCTTCTAGGTCTGCGACGTTAGACGTAGATTGAGCAATGGATTTGTCGTCAGCAAATAAGCGGATAATACTTAATAAATTAACGACTTTGCCGTTAACGTAAACTAACAAGAAAAGAGGGCCTGGTATGGAGCCTTGAGGAACCCCCGCGTTTATAGCTTTAATAGAAGATACACTTTGACCCACAATAACCTTTTGAGACCGATCGGAAAGATAAGTGAAGCTCCGTCGATAGCCATTGAAAACAGAATAGAAAAGTTCCAACTGGTTCACCACAATAAAATCTAAATAAAGCAATACAGTAACAAAAAAAGTAAAACAAAAAACAAGTGACATGAACAGTTGCATCCATGTTGATAAAAAAATTAACTAGCGATGCCGATGTTACTTCAAATAAATATATTGGAGTCGAATTATAGAATAATCCAATCCGAATTTTCTTTTTCTTTTTTCATTGACAACGCTCAGCAAAAAAAGTGACTACTCCATTTCGCGCCTTTCGTATCATGATAAGGTGCTTTGAGGGTAATAACTTGAGCTCCAGACAAAGGTTCCAATCAATTACTCTTTAGAAATTTGATTGTAGTGGAGCCAAATAATTTCCCAGACGATGATAAATCCGAGGAAGATTGTGTAGGAATCGAGATTTGGACAAAAGAAAAGTTTGGATTATGGAAGGACCTCCCATGCTCCTTTAAATTTGGTTACGTCTGTAAAAAAGAGGGTATGTACGACAAAAAGGAGGAAAACACAATGCTCCAAACAATAAGCGTTATATGTTATTAACATATTACATCATATGTTAACATATGAAAAAAGTAGTTAATAAATTTGTCATAAATAGAAGATTTAATATTAAATAACTTGATTTCTAGTGAAACACAGTTTCTTTTTTCACAGTTGAAATCGGATTTAGCTTCTATTATGCATTCATGTGTTTTAAAGACATGGCAGAATTTGTTGAAAATCTGGATGGTCAAAAAGTTAAAATAATGGAGAACTGATATATCGAGTAACTGTCCCGTCAAATTATATATTTTTATTTAGCGCAAATATCAACTGCCAAGCATAAACTACACGAAATATAGGCCTATATTTGTCATGTGAGATAAAATAAAACATGGATGCCATAATGTTGTGTTCCATGTCGAATTACAGAAAATTAGGCATAAATATCGAAGAAAATATATCAAAACATCATCAAACAAGCATGAAGGAAACTAATTCTTCAAAGATTGGTTTCATGTGAAACATTTCAGAAGGACAAAACACAGCGACAATATTCGTATAAACTGCGAATTTCCCATTAATGTATCGTAATTGTTTATTATATATGTTATAGATAAAAATATAAATTTAACAATATTTTTTATTTCAACAATGACACAATAATTTAAACCATAAAAAGTCAGAGCCACAAAATTCTCATAGGTTTATATCTCAACGTGAAATATAGATATCAGGAATGACCATATCCAGCACACACAGCATCCAGACACAACTATAAGTAGAAATATGTGTTTAACAATGATCAATTTAAAAAAAGACAGCACAAATAATTAACGAAAGTGAGAAGGCGTGTGTTTATTGTCTTGGAAGAACCATTACACTTGTCCCTACAGATTCTCGGTGAAAAAAAAACCAGCCTAACCTTAAACTCGACAATGTTGCGTGCATAAGCATAATAACATATTCCAAAATAAAACAAGCGTATTGACAATTGTTTTGCGCAAGAAACATCTCAGAAACGTTTCCTATTAACTCAATAGATAGCGTAATTGACATTGCATGGCTAGGCGCCGTTGACGTTCGGGTTCGCTCCCAAGTAGGGACAATATCATTTTTTAACAAGCACTTATTCTATAAATCTCTATATTACAGCTCTCACAGAGGGAACAACGACATCGTCAACAACCAAACCAGAACCTAAGGGTAAGCAACAGTAAAGTGAACTAAATTAGTACTTTAAGAGTTGGCAATGTTTTGATGTAGAACGATTCAGGTATAAGCTAATTACAAGGTATGTACCTTGAATTGTTCAGGAATTTTACTCTTCTCGTGATTCGCAGAACACGAAAGATGACTGGAATATATACGCTGTGATAAAGAATCATCCTATTCCAATAGAAGAAAAGGGAACTTTGAAGACCACCGAACACGACAAATATGAAAATATTGCAGGCTAGGTTTGATTGAGCCTGTTAATGGGCAGTATTGGAAATACATATTACTGTCTATGCCGCCTAGCCACGGGCAGAGCGCAACTCAGTATTTACACAAGTATCGGTATAATTTAGATCCAGACTCTCAGATAATTAAACAGCTCAAAAAACCGCCAGAAAACTGCTGTTCATGCACACTGCCCGTCTTTCTGTTAAAGTTTTCAGTGCTTTGAATTTAAACACTTTTTTCAGTTATTTCACCCACAAGAGTTGAAAGCAATAAAACCATTTTGAATTTTAAAAACATATAAAATTTGTTTTGCATGTGCTGTGGATAAACAAATCTCAATTGGAAAGTTGATATCATTTTTATGTAACTTTTTAAGGATAACCAAGCAATAAATAAATAGCGCCCATGATTCTTGGAAATCGACGAACAGAACGTCAGAGTGCCGTAATGAATCCTTACAATCACTTATTTTTGTAGATCCAGAGATAATTGAATTTTATCAACCTAAAGAGGGCACACGTCCAGATTTCCGGTCTCACGATCTGTACGAGATGGGAGTCAGACAAACCGGAAGCTTTCGTTTTTCAGTGAAGACCAAACACGACGCTCATATAATGCTACATAAAGATAGGGGCGATTTTGACAGCAAAAATAACTACCTTATTATAATTGGTGGGTGGGGAAACACCAAGTCAGTCGTAGAAACTGTAGGTGGTAATGACCGAGTATTTAGCGACGAGACGGGCCTTTTAACAAGTAACGAATACAGGTACGTGATGATTATATATTACGTATATCAAAAAGGCAAAGAAACTCGGATGAGAAAGACTTGAGGTTATAAAACTGAGATTGAACCAGTCGCCATTTCTGTCATTCAGATGCTTGTGATTTGAGACTGGTTTCCATGCTCAGTTTTGTATCCTTGGGCAAAAGCGTCAAACTGACAAAGCATGAAGCTTAGTCGATCATCTTTTAATTTGCAAATAGTTTACGCCTAAAAAGGTTTATTTTGTTTAGGATTTATTTTGAATAGTGAAAGAAGTCACACTATGTTTAGCGCTAAACACAAAATCTCAAAATACAATTTAATTTACTATTGATCTAAACTGTAACCAAGATTATAAAACATAATTTGCTGACCAATAACAAATCTCAAGCATCAGGTTCTTGTGATTTGAGACTGGTCTCTTATATTACTTTTATGATCTGCCTGAAAAATGCAACCGTTGATGGTTTCAGGTGGTTTTGGATATATTGGAATTCAACAAACATCCAAGTTGGGAAGACAGATACAATAGGAAATGACGTATTTCTTACTCTCCAAGGAAAAATCACCGACATAAACTATGTGTCAGTTGGTACCGCCCAGTGGACAGATGCCTGGTGGAGAATCCCTAAAGGTTGGAATTGTAAATAACAGAAAACGGATCCTTGTTAGAGAATGAATCTTTCTTGGCGATTTTTTAAATTATTATTGAAGATAATAAAATGTAGCGCCAAAAATGTATTTTCATTAATTAAAGTGACTAGTTTTTCGAATCTGGTGTTATATAGAATGCGGTTCCAAGGTCATAAAACTAAGAATGGCAACCAGTGTCAAATCACAAGCATCAAATTGACTGAGATCGGAGACTGGTCTTCAGTTTTAGTGGTATGACGGTTAATATGACCTCGGGTCTTTAAGTTGTTGTGTAAATGATAGTTTTCTAAAAAAAACTACTACAATGTGTATTCGTTTGTACATGACATCGTATATTAATACCACAGAGAGTAATGTATACGGGTGCGAAGGTAACGGCTGGCTGAAGTATCGAGACTCATGTTATCTCCTCGTTGAAGAGATCAAAGACTGGAACGAGGCCAATAGTTATTGCAGAAAAGAAGGTTCCGAACTCGCAAGCATTTCAGATGAAAATGAACAGAACTTTATATTCAGCCAGCTGCCAAAAGGTATGAAACTCACGTACTAAAGCTTGTTTCAAACTGCCTTGTACACAGCTTTTCTCTCTCTGGACTGATATGCATATTTTCCTTTTTTTAAAAATCATATTTAAAAAAAAAAGCTACCGAGACAGTTGGAATGAAACGCATTATCATGATGATTTATATCAATACTCTATCTTCCCTCGTGTCAATTGACTCTGAATGAATCATATGATTATATAGGCTATCTAAATTTCACCGGTGTTGGTTGACACGAAATGAAATATTTGAAGATCTAGCAAATCTTTCCAGGTTTCTGTGGAATGGAATAAAGTATCAAAATAATTGTGTTTATCATTATTCTAACTTCATGAATTAATTGTATTATGTTTAACAACAAATAATCAATGTCTGAATGTCTCATGCAGTATGATCTTACATTGACAAATGGGGCACGTCACGGGAAAAGGTACCTTCGGACAGTTGACGTCAATCCTTGAAATGACGTCATAAATGTGAACAGATGGCATTAATTATTATGCATTTCGTGGTAAAAATATCATTTTATTGTCAAAATGTGTAACAAAATCTCATTTTAGTAAGGAGAAAATAATAGATAGTTGTAATTTTATTCTAAATAGTAACAACTAAAATGTCACAAAATATGTTCGAAAGTACCTTTTCCCGTGGCGTGCCCCAAATAAGATATGTTTTGGAACACGGAACCAATACCAGTTGTTGTTAATAACTGTCTTTATCCATCTTTCAGATGAAAATGAACAGAACTTTATACGCTTTATACGCTTTGACACATATCTCTTCACCAATCACCTTTTTAGCCTCTCTAATAAGATTTAGATAATTAGATCTGTAAACTTTAAGGGGCGTTTTAGCTGACAATTATGGATGCAATTGTGAATGTTTCTTTCCAAAGTTGTATGTCTCAATCTTAAAACATATTTCAGACATATTAATAATAATTTAAAATGACGAAGAAAACCCCCATTTTAAGTAAATTTTGGCTGGACAAACAATTAATCTCCCTTCAAAAAGAACAAAATATTGTTAAAACATCACACGTCATTGAATTTTTTAGTGTTTTCAAACAAATATCCTTATTTGATTTGTCTGTTTAATTCATATTTTAGATAGCTATTGTTTCAACATTTATGAGAACAACACGAAATGTAATATATGGGCAGAGCGGGGCGAGTGTGCGAGGAACCCAGTCTGGATGTCAACTCACTGTCATCTTGCATGCAAACTCTGTATGCACAACTGTAGGGATCTGTAAGTGAGAATATATGTATACTTTTACAGGTTCGATGAATTGTATGCGAAGTCACATTTGAATTTCACATTAACGCTATTAGTGCAGTGAAGCGGCCGTAGAAATTTACCCCATACATATAGCCAGTACTGTTGTCAGTAAAAAATCGGTTAATGATGTCATATAATGATGATCACGTATATTGTATACGAATGCTTGCAAGCTCAATTTAGTCTATTTCATTGTCTAATTATCAAGCACATACTAAAATAAAAGAAAAAACATTTGCATGAGAACTCTTTTATTCATGGACAATATACCAAAACAGCTCATATATGAAATAAGTATATGCTGGTCTACAATCATTAGTGCCAATTCGTCAAAATAATGTTAGGGTTTTCAAACATTAACCAACTAAACAATAGAGTATGTTATTAAAGAAAACATTGAAAATTTTCAGTTTCTAAATAAATTTAATATTCCATGACAGAAAGAAAAAGAAAAGACTTTTATATGTTTTCCCGTTGGTTGTGATGCAATTTTGTCTTGTTTATTTTATTGTTTCTATTAAACACTGAGCTTTGTAATTTGGCAGCAGAAAAAGCCTGGTAAGACTTTAAAGTACCCGAAATTGCAAGTGTATAACAGTGGTAATTTGCCATACCCAATGGTTTCAAGTTCAGCAATGTAAAAGTTACGGTAAAAGTGATCACTTTCTATTGACGGCCAGTAATAATGTCCTCCATTAAAGCCAGTCTTTAGATGCGAACATCTTTAGATGCGGACGTGATTTTTGAATAAACAAATTTTTAAAAAGCAGCTTTTGCATCCATCACATCTCGATAAAGACGCTGACTGCCAGTACAGAAGCACTGAAGAATGTGTTTTACCTGTTTACCAGTCCATAGCCTAAATTCCGAAATTGAAATAATTTCAGTTTAAGGCAATCATATATAAATTATGCAGTTTAACGTTTTTGTGCATAATGCATCTTTTTACATCGCTAGATGACGTTCAAGTTTTCACATAAGCTAGTAGCTTCTCGCTGGATTGCTGTTTAAAATATGATTACGTGTTAACTTCAGGTATTTTCCAAGCACAAAATGTATGGAATGGGCAGATATTGGAGAGTGTGGCAAGAATAAATGGATGATAACAAACTGTGCTATGTCTTGTGGTATCTGTCAAGGAGGTAATTGGCCAAGATCATAAAAACTAAGGTTGGAGACCAGTCTCAAATCTCAAGCATCTGATTGACCAATCAGATGCCCGAGATTTCGGCTGATCTACAGATTTAGTTTTATGATCTTGGGCAAATATATCTAAATATCCAACTTTGTATTGCAATCGTATGTAGTATTGAAGCAGTTTTATGACCATTAATGATGCCGAAAATTAAATCAATAAGCCACAAAAAGTTGAACTTAAAAATATTAAAATCGGATGTCATTGTAGAATAATGCCAGCTGCAATAAACTCAAGCTACATTATAAATACTGTATGTTGTTACACGTTTTCCTTTTCAAGAAAAATAAATAAATGTATTTTTATTCAATGCTGATTACACGTATATTTGATTGCTATCTGGTAAAATCTATTCCGTTGAGTTCTACTCTCTGTTTGCTTGTTTAGGGCAAACCATTTTTAATTTGGAGAATGTACGTCGCTAAACATGGAATGGTATTAATCTGAAAAATACCACATTGAAGGTTCCATGTTTAGAGCAATATGCACAGCATCGTTTGAGGTAGATATAAACTGTACAGTTAATTGGTGTAATTATTTTGTATGTTCTCAAGACGGGGCTAGGATGTGTAAGGAGTAATTTGCATTTCCATTACAGCCTATATACGAAGTCTGCAATATTTTCTTATTTGTCTTGATCGATGGCTTTCATAGTGCTCTTTTCGTTTATATCAGCCCCGAACCGTGGTTTTTGGATTGGAATGAAAAGAATCAGCACAGAGAAAAGTTACAGTTGGTCAGACTATGAAGTCGTCAAATATACAAATTGGGACACACACCAACCGCGAGGATTCAGTCAGGTGAAAGGAAGTTGTGCGGCGGTGTTTTTGCAGGTAGACGTTTAAATATATTGTCAGAAGTTTCTAAAGTGAATGGGCGGCACTTACCGAGCACTATATCAAAAAGTGATATTTAAGACCAGTCTTTAAAACATTACTGTCTCATTGGACTATTTGACCTACTTAAAGCGCACATAAAAATCCAGTTGTTTCGTACCTGTTTTTACTATTTCAAGCTTATCGAAATTCATAATAGGACACATAATTTTTGTCAATTTACAATCTACAATGACAAGTACTTACAACTTTGCTCTCCCATCCTCTATATTATTCCACCTGAATGCTTAATGTCATGCTTGTCAACGTTAGTGAAAAAAAGGTGAAATATGCATATCAGGAATTGCCACATTCAGAAAAAACAGCCTCCCCACACAGTCAAGAAGAAGAAAGAGGGAGAGAGCATGGTTAATAAAATGATCAGTTTCATAAAAGACACCACAAACAATTGACAAAATGAGAACCGGAGAGTTTACCCCATTGGAACCGTCAGTGGCAAATCAAATTGCCACTGATGGTTTAAGAGTTATCTTCGTCTGCTACTTTTATTTCTTCTAATACCACAATTGTGTTGCATCGACTACAATCTTGTTTTCTGTGTTATCAACTGAAAATGTTTTCTTTGTTATCAACTATAGAATTGCTATCCTGTGTTTCAACGTCCACATTTTTGGTTTGTCGCCCAATACTTTGCTGTGTTCTTATCGAAAACTATCTTGAATAGTCTATCTTATTTTTGTGTTGGTATTATCTTCTACATTTATTTTTTTCACCGACTAGATCTACTAACTTTTTCGACGTCGAATTATATTTGCATCTTGTTTTATCATCGGCTGCTATCTTGATGTGTCATTGTCTACCATCTATAGGGTTATATTGTCCTGTGTTTGACTTGTATTTTGTTAAAGACCGACAGAAGTCTTGATTGTCATTGTACAATTGTCTGCGTTGTCGCCGACTAACATATGTAATTGTCATCGCTTACTATCAGTGTTTTTTCACGTTTTGTTTTGTCCTCATCTACAATCTTTTTGTTGGCTTTTACTTCTTCGATTTTTCTGCAGGTTGTTAATTTATACTATGCCCTTTTTGCGTCTTGTGCTTTCTTGTTTTGTACTACCATTTTCTTCATGTATAATTTCTTGATTTTTATTGACATATATCTTGTGTTGTCGTTGTCGTTTGTCTTGACGATAATTTTAATACCGGGTTATATTGTAAAACGCAAAGGAACACAATTTTAATTATTTTATTCTGCATTAAGCCGATTGCATTTTCGTTTGAAACTTTAATAAAAAAAATAACGCCATAAATTGTGAAAATCTTAGTAATCAGATATGGTGTTCCAAATATAAACAGTAAGTGCTTAAGATAATAAGACTTACAGAGATTTGAAACCATTCTCAAATCTCAAGCATCTGATGGGCGGAATGGCGACCATTGGGTTGGAGTTATTTCACCAAGACAACTAGCATTTTGCTACTGATCAATCCAAGACGATAACCCCAATGGTTTTCATTTTCGTTAATTGTTTGTGGTTTCTTATTTGAATTTGACATACTTATAAAATATGCTTTCTTTTCCTCTCTTCTCTTTCGCTGCGTTGGGAGGCTGTGTGTTGTGAGTGTGGCGATTCCTGATATGCATATTTCACTTTTTTATAACTTTTGGACCAGATTTACAGTTGTTTAATAACATACTTTGAATATTGCAGAATGGTAAATGGAATGACGGAGATTGCGAAGACCCTTTACCAGGATTTATTTGCAAACAACCTCAGATTTTAATGTCAATTACAACAATGTCACCATTTGCAGTTGGCTGCACTGCAGATGATTCGTACGGTTATGGGTCGTACTGTTATGTTTACGTCAAATCTGAAAAAACCTGGGCTGAAGCGAAGTCTAATTGTGCGACTATGGGTGGCACCTTGGTTTATATTGATGATTCGTGAGTCTTGACTTCTTTTTTATTGCTGTGTTTTCATCAAAATTCGCGCGTTATTTTACCCGAACATTTTCATTGGATGATTTTTTTAATTCTCGTTACACTAAAAATAAGTTCAGTTGTGAGTTTGTATTTATAAGTTTGTCCCAAAATGAAAGAAGGGAAATTTTAACTAACCAAAACTATTATTTTGAACTTCTATGGCGATACATTTAGCAGATTGTCATTTCATAAGAGTAATCACTTACAATGTTACAGGTTTTTCCGTTTTGACCAGTAGAAAAAGCAGAGAAAACAAAAACTGTTGTCAATATGAAACATAAATAACAAATTATCAAATTATACAAATCAATGATACCTTGAAGACTTAAATAACCGAAACCTTTAACTAGAAAAAACTGGTCATTCGGAATTAGATAATTTGGTAAACCTTTCGCTTAACTTACTAAAATGTTGAAGATAACATTCACATAATGGACTTACACGTAATAAACAACTTATAGGCCGCTGGCAAGGAACATGTTTGACCCCCCCCCCCCCTTTGGGAATTTTGTAGACATGATTTTTCTGAAAGCCTGTTATGTCCCGGATATTTTGCAGTTTGTTTGAATTCTGGTGAGTGGGACATAAAGGTGTTACGGGGGGTTTTATATGTTACCCCTAAATTTTGTAGAAAAATTATATGGATTTTGAACCAGCAATTCTGGTCTATTCTAGCTGTGATAAAGCAAAACTTATATTTTTATATAAGGTTGAAGTATTCTCTTTGTATTGGTCTTATTTTCATTTCAAAACTTTTGCTCTAACCTAACATTTTAGTGTATGACCTACATAACCCTAGAAAGGTTAAATTTAAGTCAGAAACTTACCTGTAGGATTTTTATTTGTAAGCATGCTTAAGCTATGTTATTTGTATTTGAAAGCTCCATGACCAAACAACATAAAACAGTTTGATTTTTATGAAAATAATACCGGCAAAAGTAATAATTTCACCATAATCTGATATGTTACATAATTGATAATTCAAACATAATATTCATGTTTTAAGATGACCAAGCATAGAATATTGTGTGTAATTGAGTAATTGTGTTTGACAACTGTAAGTGTTCTTGAAACGTGCCTGACTTCAAATTTTCAACATACATAACATATGTTACTCATTAAAATGATGCTGATTTTACGTTATTTTTATTTATTTTTGAATGATGTCGTTTAATATCTATTTGAGGAAATAAATTATGTATGCTCTATGGAATTTTCGGATGTTAATTAGCCCTGTATAGATAGCTAATTGCATTGAAAGTCGTTAACTTTAATGATTGAAAGATTTCCCTAAAACTGATAATGTTATTCAAAAATTAATCACTCTAATCACAACTCTACAATCATTTTAGATTAAATAATACTACAATAAATAGTAAATAGTTTATAGTGTACACTGTGTTATGTTTGTGGATTAAAATGTGAAATAAAAATGTTTAAATTTGTCCATTTTAAACTTTCAAAATCTCCATAACATGTAATTCTTATGTTACAATATTGACAAAGTACACATTATTGACAAAGTACAATTTATTTATGAATTAAATAATTACAGAAAAATCGTAAAATTGGTTCTGAAAGTGAATAGAGATTTCAACATGAGAGATAAAAATATTGCTTTGAAAAGTGTTAAACAAATTATTTATATGCTACTTAATTTAATTACAATTTTTAAAAAAGATTGCTAGAATAAAGAAAAAAATATTTCTGAACCTTGTTGTAGTTTGTATTTAGTTAAACACAGAGTCATTCATTATATAATTATGACATTTCCATAAACTACTCTAACTAAAATTAGAGTTGAAATTATCATTTCTGACCTTTTAGAGCAATAATAACTGATGTTACTATTAAATAAAACACGTGAAATAAGAAAAATAAATTGTATTTAATGAATCATCTTTTTTCCATTGAATAGCAAAAGCTTAAGAATTACTTATGATATTTTTAGAATAAGATTTTTCTTAAGGATACATAATTGTTTAAGAGAAATAACCCAATGTGAATGACAATTTGTGTAATGCAGGTGATAGAAAGCTTACAGACATATTAACTTTGATATTGTTAAATTATTGCTTATTGTGTTTCAATGTTTTAAAAAATCCACAGTGAACCTAAATATTTAAGATAAATAATTTTTTTAATAACATTCTTAAATAGATTTGAATCAGCTTATTCCTGTGAAATTTAAATTAATGAACAACTTTATCATAATATAATATGATATAAAGATGTATATCAAAATATAAATCAATTGTTTGCAGTTTCTTGCTTTATTTTCTTATTATTTTTGCTGACTATTCAAGTAAAAAATCGGTAATATATTGTAAGATAAGAAAGATGTAAATAGAAAACTTTATTGCTTCAAACATTTTTTAGATTCTTTCTTGTCTACTTTTTAATAGAACAAATTAAATAGTATTTATCTTAATTGAGCGCATCTGGACTTAGCTAAAGGCTTGATGTAAAAGCCCATAATTAGTGTGAAAGTAAGCTGTACTACGTCAATGAGCCATGTTGATAGCTTTATTGTTAGTTTAAAGAGAAAAAAGCACGACCATCTACACCATACACATTTATTTCAAAACATATTGAACAGTCCACATATCATTAACCTCTAAAGTTTAACAATATTTTAATTAAAAATGCATTACTGTTTAATATCATCAGCACCAATACCTTAATTTCATTTTGAAACATAACTCCTATTTATTACCTATATTTAACATGTTTAATACAGGATACATAAATTGCAGACAGTTGTTAACCTATATACTGGATAAAGATACTGGTATATTTAAACAAAACTTGCAGTGATTTTAAACTGTTTTTATCACTATAAAAGTCATATTACCTCATCTTACTTATGGTTTTATAGTGACTAAGCATCAATTTAAGTTAATTTTATTGGAGACAATTAAATTGCAAATCATTGGGAAAAAAACTAGAAAAAGGATATCATGAATAAAACTAAAATTTTCAAATAGGATAATCTTGAAAACACGTTTGCTTATCAAAAGCAAAATATTAAATACATTTTCATTACCGACTTGAATTTCCTATTTTCTTTGTAAGCTTTCTTTGAAAACAATTGATTGAATTTATCACTAAAATCACTACCTTTTATGAATAGAATAGTAAATTAAAAAGGAAATTTCATCTAAAATGTCTCCTTTACTAACGAAGAGCAGGCTGATGTTTGTTGGTTACTTTAAACACATTATTGTCACAATTTATCATGTAAGAAGGTATGTATTGTGTAGTTACTAAAATTGGTTAATAACTTCATTTGGGTAACATATTTAACGATGGTGATTTATTACATGGTATTTAGTTTTATTTAAGTTGTGTGGCTAAATAACCTTTATAATTCAGGAAGAGGTATATTTAAAAAAACACTAACACCAAAACTTTAAATTTATAAACTATAAACGTAAGTATATAATATAACATATTACTATAATGTTACGGATATTTACGAAATGTTTAACAAAGATTACCTTGTAATCACAGATGTCTTTAAGTGATTATTTATTTATAATTTTAATGTCTTTCTTTGTCTTGTTTAAGATGTTTTGTTGCATTTTTCAGATTTTTTTTGGTTGTTGGTATTACCAAATATATGTAATTATTCACATACATTTAACGTGGCTGTTTTACATTTAAATACTATATTGTTATTAATATTAATATATTTAACAAATCAAACACAAATTACATGCTTATGCAAGTAAGAAATGTTTCGTATATCTTATTATACTAGGTTTTGATGTTAAGTAACATATCTAAATTACTGTTTTAGACCCATACCTTAGGTTGCAGACGTTTTATTGCATAAAAAGTTTTAAAAAAAGATCTTTCTGGTGTAGAAAAAAATAAGTTTGCCAAATATTTCTTACTTACATAGAATTTTCGCAAAGGTAACATATTCAAACAGGCGTTACGGTAAAACGCCCCACTCGCCAGAGTGCAAACAAATTGCAAAATACGTAGAATGGTATAGGCTTTCAGAAAAACATACTCTCCAAAATTCCCCCAGGGGGGAGGGGGTCTATTGGCAGCTCAAGGTCTATTATTGAAATAAAACATATCAAAGAGAAAATGTAAGTGTTCGTACTATTCATTTATATCGGTCTAAACAGAAAAAATGAATTACCCAATTACCAAGTATTCGTATAGCACTCGCACGATTTTAATGGAGAAGTAAAACATGGAATTTGTATTGAGTTCCAAACTTCATTAGCCTGAAATCTAACCACAGAGCAGCATGAATGATAGCATACATGTACCAATGACAAATAACCAATATGTTATTAAGTACTTTAACTATTAAAGTGTTAGAAATATATATTTCAAATACTTTTAGATAAAGTTAAGGTGTTATTTAAATGAAAATAAAAAATCAAACTTATTATTGAGAAACATTAGAATAAACACGTTCCAAATCCATGAAAATGGAGTGACAGAATACATTTAGAAGGATATTTACTGTCTTTAATATTCCATTTTGCTAAGGTTATTCTTGTAGAAGATTATTCGTTCTTAGTGAGATTCTTTAATACTAAGGTATGAGGTTTGTAAGATAGTAAACACAAACCACTTAGATGTTTTAACATGTTTTTACCGCGCGATGTCAGTGACAAAGTTGGCCGTGTGATCACACCATTAATGCAGTAGATGTATTCAAAGAGTTGCTTATTTACGTTGTTAATCTATTATACATAGATGATACCCTCGACTGAAATAAGTTGGTTCCAACATTAATCTGTAAGTGTTTATGGTTTTTTATTTTATTTTCACTTCTAGGTACACCCAGGCCTTTGTTGCTAGCGAGTTACAAAACCTTCTTCAAGACCACTGGATTGGACTCTCTCTCACAGATGGAAATTTTACATGGGATGGAAGACGACCAGACACATTGAAAATGACCCACTTTGAAAAACCTGGATTCATTACAACATGTAACTGGACTAATAGTTTTTGCAAGAATAACAAACAATATGTGAGGTCCTATAACCCTGCTTAAAGTAACAATCCGTATACATTTTAGCATACTGAAATATCTTAGAAAACTTCCTCTGACATACGTCATACAGAGGACCAAAGTCGTCTTAATAGTGAGGTGGTCTTAATTTTGGGAAAGAAAATATTGCAAAACTGTTAAAATAATGAAATAATAGTCTAATTATGGGAGAGGACATAATTTCAGGATGGTTTTGATGAGGGGTTTTACTGTATTTATTGATTATTCTCATTCGTTTCTATTGTAGTAAACAAAGAAAAACAGAGCGGTTGTTTTGCTATGACGACAGTTAAGCCAGTGGGACTTTGGAAGCTCTATTCAGACTGTGCTTATAAACTGCCATCAATTTGCCAGATATCCAGGGAGGGGTATACAACACCACCAAGCACAACAACAACAACAGGTCTTCCAGAGACTACAGAATCTACTTATGAATGTGAGGAAAGATGGACGTTCTTTAATCACGGAGGACGAAAATCTTGCTTCTATGTAAATATTTTGTTTTCAGTTTACCATTGCAGTGAAAATACTTGTTAATTCTTAAACAGAAAATGTTTCAAATATGAAGTTGTTTCGCTGAATAACACTTGAGTTAAGTTCTGTTTTAATAAAAGAAACACTTCTTCATGTAGTTAACACACGTATAGTTTAACGTTATTATGATCAATTCATATTATTTAAAATAATTACAAATTATTAAGTTTACACTGCAAATAACAGTTTTAATTGCAGGTTTCGGACGAAAAAGAAACATGGAAAGTTGCCCAAAGAACATGTACAAGTTACGGAGCTTCAATGCTGACTATTGAAAGTTTTAACGAGAACTTACTTTTTGAAAAATTGTTAGTAAGCTTATTACTAAAGCAGTTGTAGACACCTGTAATAGCGATTATAATTACACCCTCGTAACATTTCCAGAAGTGCACATCCGATTGGTTTTTTGGGTCACATGTCTGCATTTCATTTCTCAGTAAAGCAGCTGCACATGTTCGATTGGGTTATTTGGGTCACATGACTGCATTTCATTTCTCAGTAAAGCAGCTGCACATATCCCATTGGCTTTTTGGATCACATGACTGCATTTCATTTCTCAGTAATGCAGCTGCACATATCCGATTGGCTAATAAGAGTCACATGACTGCATTTTCTTTCTCATGGAAGCAGCTGCATACTCATGAGGCGATATTTCTACACTTAAATGTATACAACACGATCATCACTATGAGAAATACAGTTTGTTGAAGGCTTTTACTTTTAATTATAAGAATTTAATTTCGTTTTATCGGATCTTATTGTCTCAATGTTAACAACTAATTTTAACATAAAAAATTTGAGATGTTAATATTCTGAGCATACATCAATGAAACGCAGACGGACGAACAAATTTTCATTCTTAAATAGCACATGTCGTTTGGAATATTTAATATCATATTATATTTAGCATTAAAGTGGGAAGACTGGATAGCCGCTATGGATCAAGGTGAAATCAATAGTAGTATAATAGACAATGGCTAATACAATTGTTCGTCATACACGTATACACCTTACATGATAATTAGTTGTCAAAAGTATTGTTTCTGCTTATAGAAATTCTTCCAAATTGCACACAGATTGAAAACTCCATGCGCAGGTGGAGTTGACGCATTTAAGACTTCCAGAAACATATAAACATATATTTATTTTAAAATCCTAAAAAATAAGGAAAATATTGAGTGTAAGAACTACTGTCTTGTGAATTGTATGTTATGATAATTGCGGCAAGAATTCTATAATGTTCGTCTCATTGCTTTTGTATCAGGTAATTTATTGCATAACAGAAAAGTGTTTGGAATGGCCAATAATTTTGGGGTGACTTGCGTTATATAATATCTTTTAAGATTATCTACATTCTGTAAGTAAATATAATTTTTTGAAATATATAATTATGCATTTCAATAACTCATGATTATATTTGTAGAATTTCATCGGATTCGACGATGTATGACGAACCCGTATGGCTAGGTCTTCGAGACGCTGACACAGAAGGACGTGAGTAAACACTCACCTTTTAAGTGTTTTTTTTTTGTCGTGTGATAAAACGATTTCATCGAGATGTTGACTGAGAAAAATTCTTGATTTTTAATATGTAAGATGTACTTTTTTGAAAGTTGATGCCGACGGAGGCGGTTTGTTAGCAAAAAACAGTACATTTTGCATTAACTTGAATTTCAAGTTTGTTCAGTTGTGAATAATAATTTCGAAATTTCGAATAAATTTCGAAAGTGGTTTAATTTAAATTTTTAATTTGAAGCCAATCAATGTTTGTAGTAAAATGCCTGATTTGTTTCGTTGTAAAACAACAGTACTGTTCTGAGGATAATAAAACTGAGATTTGAAACCACTCAAAGCTGAAGCATATGTGTCCAAGGTTATATTGCTGAGATTGGAAACCAGTCTCAAATCTCAAGCATCTGATTGGCTGAAATGGCGACCAGAAAAATTACGATTTTTGTATTCAATTTGTTTATTGTAATCAATGGGAAAAAAAGCTTTATTTGCTTTCAGGTTAAAACAGTTTTTAAAGGTTTTACTTCATCTTACTTTTTCGATTTATTGTCACTTTATGTGCCAATGTTTAGTTATATTCTCAAAAGTTGTAACTACAATAGTTTTCTGAAAGGTCATAATCTTATTTTTACGATTTATAATACCATTATATACTCGCAACAATCTTTACTTCTGTGTTCAAAAGTAATGACCAACTTTAAACAAAACAGAGTTTATATGGGAAGACGGCTCCCCGGCAACGTTCTATAACTGGGACTACTACGAGCCCAATGACGCAGGTGATGAAGACTGTGTAGAGGTTATTCCAGAAACTGGAAACTGGAATGATGTTGGCTGTTACAATTTCAAATACTATATATGTCAAATTCCATACGGTAAGATTTATATCATGTTCAGTTCAGTAGGATCGGGTATATTGGAATAGTAGCTTTGTCCGTTGTCTGTCTAAGTATTATTTGATAAGGTGTTGTCTTAAGAACGTTTCTTTATTTAATTGAGTAAATCTTTCGGAAACTTGTCTGACTTATAATGCCTGAGTCTGTTTGGTCCGAAAAGGGGTTTTGGTTGAGATTAGGTGAACCCAACCCAACCCTAACACTTTCAGCCCGAAATAGTTAAACCAGCTTCCGTTATAATTGCCTCCCTTGATATCAATTCGCTAACTTTAAACCATGTAGAATATTAAGAAGGTCTTGGGGTATTCTATAAATTCAACAATATTTCACACCATCAGTTACCAAGTTAAGAAATAGCTAAACCAGCTTCAGTTACAGTTACCTCCCTTGATATCAATATGCTCAAACCTTGTAGAATATTTGTAGGCCTTCGGGTCATCGTTACATTCAACAACATTTCATACATTATTAATTACCAAGAAAATGACCTCTTGGCTCTATTGTTCTTAATGAATAATATGTACCACATATGTATAACGTTTTCGTTATATTATGATTCATTCTTTTTCATCAAGGTAAACCAGTAAACAAAGAGGCATTTGAAAATACTTCATTGAAAGGTAAGGGGTTTATTTATCTTAGCTTGTAACTTCAAGCAAATGTAATAGATTATTACACTGGATAACCATGCTAAGTTGTTGAGGTTGCCAAAAGTAAGGATACAGTTTAATTGAGTAGAAGTATTGACAAAGTATTAGAGCCATGACATGCAAAATTAGGTCTTCGCGAATATGACGGGTTTCCTTAGAAATGAGGTCATAACGTTACGAAGCATACAATACATCCAGTATTGTGCGTTTTACTGACACACACACACACACACACACACACACACACACACACACATAATAAACGTGTTCTTTTCAAAAATACCAACAATTAAAATAATCCTTAAAAACGCCTTAGCACGTGGCGTGGCTCCTAATACACCAACGCTAAAACTGTAAATCTGTAATGTTATAACGCAATACCAATATAACAAATAAAATCTTATAACATCTTATACTATTGACTGTCGTATGTAAACAAAATTAAAAGAGTGTAGTGTTTGAAAACAAATGTTATAAACATAAAATTCTTATTTTGTTTGCTAATGTGCCTTTATACCACTATTTTTTCTTATAGCTTGTGATGAAAATGACGCAAATAATGGATGGTACAAATTTCAAGACTTTTGCTATTATGCTAAAAGAGGATACCAAACAACGTGGCACGAAGCAAACAAAGCTTGTACCAGCAAGGGGTCTCAGCTCGCAAGTATTCATAATACGGACGAACTGGAATATATAATCCGGTTTGTAAGTAAACCAATTCGATACGTATGCATACTTACTTTACCTAATTGTGAGAAATGTAAGATCTAAACATAACCAAATGTTAGCAAATACTCACAACGAAACATTTACCTGTCTTCGTAACGAAACAACTCGCGGTTTGACATCATCAGCTACCAGTGATATTATTCTATATTATTCTACTTTGTTACAGTATCACCGAGTCCAGTCGTTAACAATACGTCCCAGGAGGATAACGCATGGATAGACCGCTTTTTCAGGAGGGAATTGGGTACTGTGGTAAGTAAATCGTCTCGCAAAATGCATCTATCACATAAATATATAGCCTATGCTTATTAACAATAGGTATAGGTTTTTTGAGATACGAAAGCGGAGACTAACTTGAAATAATATTTTAGACATTCAGATGTAATATTCGGGAATATGACGGTCGAATAGTCGATTGTACATGAAAACGTTGGCTTAAAAAAACACCTCTTGCCCATGCGTTCATGTTGTAAATTGATGAAAACTTCTACCCATGCGTTCATATTGAATATTTTCTAACTTGTAGTCTAAATTCAAAAATACGGCAGTAAAATAGTGGAGGCTTGTGGCATATGAAGACATGTTCTAAACAAACCTTTAGGACCAAACAAATGCTCGGGGCTATGCTTCATTGTCGAAATATTGACTTTTAAAGAGCGATTTTGCCAATTTTTGCGATTTTCTTGTGCAGTTGTTGTGAATGTTCTCAAAAGTTACTGAAACATTGGCAAATTTGAGATGACCATCGTTTAAAGTGAATATAGGAGGTCAGTATTGGCTAAATCTTTATATGATAGATGCATTTTCTAAGACGATTTACTAACCACAGTGCCCAATTCCCTCCTGAAAAAGCGGTCTATCCATGCGTTTTCCTCCTGGGACCTATAGTGAACGATGGGACTCGGTGAGTATTTAAGCCCTACTTCAAGATTTGTGTTTCACAATTTGTACTTAAATGTCAGTTACAACCCATGCTCTCGTCTCAATTAGTTGCGTCGGCTGTAAGAAGCGAGGTGCAAAATAGCGCAATTCCCGACAGGGCTCTTAAATGATTTTTCGACTTTTCGTCAGCCTCAGGAGTGAATTTACGTTTATTTTTAAAGAGGTTGCGCATGCGTTATGATCATCATTGTATATGGAAAAGTTACGATCAACATATTGCTTGTTTTCCTTGGCCTTCGTTCATAAAACTAAGTTTGGAGACTAGTCTCAAATTTTAATCATCTGATTGGCTGAAATGGCGATCAGTCCAAATAAAATATGAATCTGACTATTCAGGTTTATTTTGCAAATCTAGTTTAAATCTGGTTTCAATCCCTATTGGCAAATTGTTTTGGTACTAAATGTTTCAAGGCGGTATTCATTTTCTTCAATTGTTTGTTGTGTCTCCTTTTGAAATTGATCATTTTATAACACATGCTCTCTTGTCCTCTCTACATTTTGGCTGTGCGATGAGGCCGTCCTCTGGATGAGTCCATTCCTGATATTGCATTTTTATTAACAGTTTTATGCCTCCCCCCTTCGAAGGTGCAGGGGCATACTACTTTACCCATGTCGGTAAGTCAATCGGTCGGTCGGTCGGTCCGTAGACCACATCTTGTCCGATCAATAACTAAACATCGCTTTGACATAAAGTTTTCATATTTGGTGTGGAGGTTGGTCATGATGAGTAGATGGCCCCTATTGATTTAGAGGTCAGTAGGTCAAATGGGCACAGTGGCCTTGATTACAAAAGTTTTGTCCAACCAATAACTAGACAAAGCTTTAACCAGTGCCCAAGGTTATAAAACTGAGCATGGAAACCAGTCTCAAATCTCAAGCATCTGATTGGCTGAAATGGCGACTGGTCGCCATTTCAGCCAATCAGATGCTTGAGATTTGAGACTGGTTTCCAAACTCAGTTTTATAACCTTCAGGCCAATAGTCTTCATATATAGTATGGAGGTTGGTCATGACCAGTAGAACACCCGTTCTGTATTGATCTTTAGGTCAGTAGCGAAAGGTCAAGTTTACAGTGACCTTCAACACAAAAACTTTGTCCAGTCAATTACTGAACCATCCTTTTCGCCTATGGTCCTAAAATATGGAAGAGAGGCTGATTATCACCTGTAGATAACCCCTAATGATTTTCATGTCATTTGGTAAGAGGTTAATGTCACAGTGGCGAACCCCACAAAATCCTTGTCCGATCAATAACTAAATAATGCATTTACCTATGATCTCAAATTTGGTAAGGATGTTGGTCATCACCTGTAGACGACCCTTATTGATTTACAGTTCAGTTGGTCAAAGGTCAAGGTCACAGCCACATTTCACACCAAAAAAATTCACTTAGCAATATCTGCATAAGGACTGAGCCTCTGATCTTCCAAGGTTTTCATTACATGTACATGAACCTATTCGTTTTCAGGTCAGTAAGATAAAGGTCAAGGTCACAGTGACCTTCACTACAAATCTTTTCTTGCCAAAAACTAGACAATGATTCGGTTGATCAAAAGCAGACAACAGTTTATTATACATTTTGCGTTGGGGAGGGGGGATACATGCTTTACAACCATCTCTTGTTAATTAGAAGAAACAATGTCGGCATGTCGGCGCAACTTTAAAGCAATTATGAAAAGTATTGGATACATTATTTTAGATGGGAAAGACGGCGACTGCATATTCGTGGATTGGATTTAATGATTTGGACCTTGATGATTCATATCAGTAAGTGTCAATGTTTACTTTTTATTTCATACAATTCACACTAGGTCTTTAGATAATGTTTTAATTTCATACGATTCACACTAGGTCTTTAGATAATGTTTTAATTTCATACGATTCACGATGTGGCAATTCCTGATATGCATATTTAACCTTTTTTCATATAACTTTCAAATCAAATGTGCTCCATGGAACCCAAAATTCTACTCGAGTTTCATAGAAGTGTTAAATATAAAAGTTTTGCTTTTTAAATACCATGCAGTAGAATAGTAGAAATCAATCTTTATTTATATAAATAGTGTTCCTATATATTGGCATCAGGTGGCTTTCAGAGTTCCTTGTTTATCTACACTTAACAACTTTTCTAAGTATTCACCTGCGTACTAGGTCTTTACTGGCTTGATAATTGAGCTATTGCTCTAAAACTTTCAATAAAACATACAAGTAATACTAACTGATTTATTAGTAAAAAAAGTGAAATATGAATATCAGGGAACATTATTCAAAATGACAGACAAATGATTGCTCACAATCATTAGAATACTGACACCCACAGAAAACAAATTCACAATTTCAGTTAAAGACGCATATGGCCACCTTCAGCGATGAACGGTTTAATCGCAAAAATATTGTTGAAGCGGATTTTTTTACTATGGGTGATCAGTTATAACGCTGTGGGCTGGTGTGTCAATGCACAAGAGGACTGTAGCAGTTTTAATCCAATGGAACTTATATTCTGCAGAATATCAGCGACAGGTCCTTGTTCCGGTTGTCCTTTCACGTCTCCAAGCACAAAGGCGCATGCAGTAAATGCATGGTGGTGCACTGTGTCATCGTTCGGCGAACACCAGACGTTTCCTTGAGGTGAACAACGTCAAAATATTTCCATGGTGCGCTAGAACTCCGGATCTAAATCTAATTGTCAATCTGTTGTGTGATCTTGGAAGAGGCGTACGAAACAGGAGGGACCAACCATGCAATTTGAAAATGGGCTTCTTCAGGAATGGGCTTAAGATTCCATAAAGAAGTCATTCAGCACTGTATTAGCTCAATGAGATTTAATGTGTCTTGCAGTTATACGCTCTGTTGGTGTCATACTCTTTATTGACTGGTGTGAATTTGTATTCTGTGGGCCCCAGTTCTCTAAATGACTGAGAGCAGTCAGTTGTCTGTCTTTTTCAAATCTGCTTTACTAATAATTAGTTAGTATATGCATGTTTTATTGAAAGTTTTGGAGCAATAGTTCAATTATCAAGCCAGTAATGCCCCAGTACGCAGGTTTATACTTAGAAAAGTTGTTAAGTGTATGTGATTATACTGTAGCATCGTTTGCGCTGAGTGAATCTGTAAAATGTCCCCGGATGGTTTAATTAAGCCTGTTTATGGTCTGTAATGGAAACGCATATTACTGCCAACGCCGCCTAGACCCAGTTTGAGCGCCACTCAATAATTTTAATATATACAATTATCGGATTCAACCGTCTTTCAGGATAATAATTGATAACAGTACTGATTGAACGTACAGGGCGAGATTTTACAGTTAAAAAATGATAATTCAATGAGATAAGAATCTCTCGCCGTTAACTTACGGAAGTCAGTCTTCTTTTGTTAAAATAGTAACCAATGTAATTTACTTGCATTTCAGCATTGTTAAATTGACTTAAATTTTGAAGGCCCTGCCGGATTCAGTTGAAAGAATATAACACGTTATCTTGTATTTTTCAGATGGAGTGACGGCTCATTGGTTGACTTTGTCAACTGGGCAAGAGGGCAACCCCAAGGCATGTTTGAGAGATGTACTGTCATCTATCCAAATGGTGCGTTACTTTAGTTGATTTTCATAGTTGTGTAGATAACTTGCAGTTAACCCTTATCTCCATTTTTTTTCGTTACATATGCGCCATCTGATCAGGATCTACACTGTTTTTTGTTTTATTACGTTATTTCTGACCAAAAAGCGGACTGTGCAAATCCAGATCAGATGGCATGGATGTGCCAGGTAATCTGGATCTACACTGTTCGCACTTGTCATCAAATCAGTATACATGGAGTAATGTGTTGAGAATCACTGAAGAGGTTTACACAATGATTGGTGGCTATTTACAGTGGTTGAAGATGAAACACTTCGATGACTGATTACAAATAAAATGACGATATCTTCACTAGAACTTATGTGGTGGAAGATACTGTAAACGTGATAAATGTTTAGTTCAGATGGGTACATGTTTAAATCAGTTCATCTACGGAAGAAAAAACTATGAACAAATGTAATACACTTACTGACATCAAATAATGCTGTGGTTTTATTTCAAAACGAACTGTGGTGCACATTCGGATTATCCAGTCTGACTACCGCCTCTGGACGTTACAGAATGTAGATACAATATACGTCCCAATGTTCTTAATTTAAGACGACACCTTCAAAAATCAACAATTGAAATTTAAAATACATTTAAAATCGAATCAAAATTGAAGCAATCATGCACATGAGATGGGACAATGCACAAACCTTGAATGTGTTTTTCCTAGAAAGGCTTAATTTTATATACAAAATATATCGTATCATTACAAACACTAAACAGAATAATTTGTTGCATACTTTAAAAATGAACTTCAATACAAAATATATCGTATCATTACAAACACTAAACAGAATAATTTGTTGCATGCTTTTAAAATCAAGTTCAAAGATAGACATTATTGAATTTTACAGGTTAATCATTTGCATCAATTCTCAATACTATAGACCATACAAGCAAAAATAACATGTGCAAAACCTGATCAATGTTATCCAAATACACTATGTTGTTGGGATACTACTGAAATGCAAAGTTAACTTTAAAATAGATGAAAAGGTAACTGTGTAAACCACCGAAACCGACAAATATTGCAGGCTCTGTTTGATTGAGCCTGTTCATGGGCAGAAACGGAAATGCATATTACTGTGCCTAGCCTCGGGCTGAGCGCAACTCAATATTTACACCAATAAACAGTACAATTTTGATCCATCCCAAACGATGGTATGCATATGGCAGTGACAATGAAACCTTCAATGCGGTATTTTTGGATTAATACTATTCCATGTTCAGCGGCGTATGGTCCCCAGATAAAAGAATGTTTTTCCCTAAACGAGAAAACAATGGGCGGAACTAAACAAAATAGAATTTTGACAGGGGATCTGAGAATAGAAATCCTGCATATCACAGACAACGCCAATGGCAAAATTTAAAAAAAAGCAGGAAGTTTATCATTGGGGTGATCAAACAATAACCGAATCTATTTTGGCTGGGATAGTGAAACCACCCATCTATAAACTGGCCGAAATATTTACACAAAAGAAATTTTAGAAGTACTTTTGACATAATTCATAAGTATCGTGCTCAACAACCTTCAAAAGACGAAACTGATAACAGCACTGATTGAATGTACGAGGAGACTTTTTACAGCCGCCACACGGAAATTCAAGAAAGACTCCTATTATGTTCACCATGACTTCCGGGAGAAGTGACAGGTGGTACCTTGTTTTATAGGTTGGTGACATCATCACATGGTTTTATGTAATAGTTTGTATTACAGGGGAATGGCACGATTACCCTTGCAGTGCTAAAAAGACGTACTTATGCAAGAAGAGGAAGGACAAGGTCATCCCACTAACTACAACTGTGGGAGTACCACCTGTAAAGGGCGGTTGTCGGCCTGGATTTAACTGGACATTGGGTTAGTGGTGTTCTTAACCACATATTCCTAAAACTGTGAAAGCTTTTACTCGTATTTTCGTGAGCCTGAAATGTCTGGCTATAGCGGGTTTTCCCGATAAATATTTTTAGAAACAGTCAATAAAGCATGATTTATAACGCTCGCAAAATGATCTGAAGTTGTCATTACAGTGTTTATAAATGATATACCACATAAACACACATATCTTCATTAAAATAAGCCTTACGCGGGATGCTAACATTTCCGTGATTAATTACACTATGTATACATTGATATAATAAACAATATAACTTTCGGATAAATTTCTACTGGATATGCATATTCGACTTGCATGGCTTTCGGTAAAAAGACATTTTCGTGCTTTTTTTGATAATTCGTTTTCCAAAATATGTTAACTTACAATTTATGTAATAGTATACTTCTTTTTGGCTTGAAATGTAATTTCATTTCGTGGAGCAAAACTTCCAAGAAATCAACGGAAATGAGTACCCAACAAAAATTGATTATTTCTCTGTAAATAGAATTGATGTAAGGATCCAGTATTCAACTTTATTATCAGGTGACTTTGCTATTTTGAATTTGAAAACTGTCAGTTCATATAATAATTCAGAATCAAATTGGTCATTTCTAAAAGTATTTTTATAAAATATTTCTCTCCTTCTGAAGCTGATACAGCGACACCTGCTACTGAGTCAGTTTTATAACCTTGGGACTAGATGTTTGAGATGTGAGACTGTTTTACTCTCCCCGTTTTTATGCTCAGTTTTATAACCTTGGGCACTTATGTTTTTGGTGGATTCGAATTTTGAATGATGTTCAAGGTGCTTAACTGATATTTATGTACGGAGCAATGTTTCTTTTACAAGAAGACGTTCTCTTCTGACAGATCAGCCCTAGTCTGGAAAACATTCAATTCGTGTTGTTTTTTGCTTCCACAATAACCTCCTGAAAAAAAACATTTGTATCGATTTCGTTTAGTCAGATGTTACATGAACATCAGTTGAAGTATTTTTGTGCAGCATACAGAGGACGAGATACTCATTTTTAGAGTTATAGAAAAATAAGAATTATTTATTTGTTTCGGTAAAAGTTTCTCAGTTTAGAAACTCAAATTGCCTTGGTTACCTTGCAGGGAATAAGTGTTACCACTTCAGTGAAGATGGAGATACACTAAACTGGGGACAGGCCCAAGATAAGTGTGATCTTATTGGCGGGGAAATAATCAGTATACACACAGAGGCGGAGCAACGTACGTACAGTCTTTCCAATACAGGCGCGTAGGTGCCTTTACGCGAGTAGGCAGCTGAAGCCACATTATTCTCTTCAGAACTCTCAAAAATTCACAAAATTGCACCTTGTTTCAAGCAATTTTCGTGATGAGCATGCAATAGCACAATTATAATTCCACTTTCCGATTCATTTTGAAGACCTTAAGAACAGATACAACCAAATGAGCACGACTAATAGGACTACGTCCAGCTAAAAGTTACTTAATGTTGAAAAATGTTGCCTTTACCGGGGAGCGAACCCGTACGGCGACAGCGCCTAGCCAAGCAATTCCATTTACGCTATTGATTGACCCAGCCAGGACAAATACCAAAAAAAGGTTGATCGGATTATCTTGATAAAGATTATCATCACTGTATGACACCGGTTACCGATTATTTATTTATAACAGTGTATATGAGTGTATACTCGTAATTTAAGGCCGTTTGTAACCCCCAAATGCCTGAGGTTAATTTTTTAAAGATATTTCGACACGGAAATCCACTTTATATGAATAAGCTCATTAATATCGTCAGCTGTATTGTATTTTTTTATTTCAGATTTACGTTATATTCACAAATTTGATATTAAAACATTTCCTTTTCTTTGAGTTGTAAGCGCTCTAAAATAGGGTTTATAATATACTATTATAATATTATAATATATAGTAATAATGTATCTAACAGATAATAAAACTTTTTAGGATTTAAAATTTGTTGGGCTTTTAATAATATAAGATTTCTGGTTATTTTCTGGTCGCAGGATTTATCGCTGTGAATGTGTTTGGTATGGCGACAGGACTATGGATTGGTCTACATAATTTAGTTGAGAACGGACAGTTTGATTGGTTGGATAACTCTCCACTTGACTACGTGGCTTGGGCTCCTAATGAACCTTCTACCAGCACCTCGTACGCACAGGTAAAAGTGAACGGCATGAAAAACCAATGTCCAAATGTCATTCATATTTCACTTGTTTTGGAACAAACAAAGGATCTATCTTTTTAATTTTATTTATTTTTATTTCTGTTCCTCTTTTTAAAACAGTTTAAATAGGAATTGTTTTAGGTAATGTAAACTTAATTGCTGTGAGTAAACGGTAAATTGCAAACAAGGGCTTTTACATGTCTAACACGTTTAACTGTGTGTCTCGTATGGAGCCGACAGCTATCATTTGTTTCGGATTTGAGACAAGTCCCCCATGCAAACAACCAGCAGTTTCAGACTTGACTTTTAATACAGATAAAGCATCTTTCGCATTTTATTTGAGTGATTTAACTTTTCTTCGTTCGGGACATCAGGAAGTCACAATTTGAAGTACGGATGCAATAACATAGGAATTTTCCAATTTCTGTTGCTGATAAATCGTTTTGGTTGTTAAACCCAAAAATAATAGTTATACTGTAATTAGTTCATGTAGCTTTCGTGTAAAACTATTAGATACTTTGTTCAGTGTCATATTTACACGATTACCAATTTACCTGAGAAAGAAAACAATCGTAGTATCTCCCTTTTATTCAGGAAATAAAACAGTGTAACCCTAAGCCAAAACCGTAATTTTTTTCTCTGACGTTTTACTTTTTACTTTTAACAAAATAGATACTAAATTAATAACCGCCAAAACACACTGGTGATCCGGATCGTCTAGATCTATGTATTGAATGGCATCAATGACTATAGAAACTTTAAATGTTATTTAGCGAAATTTTCTCTTTTGTTTAATACATGTTTTGGGTAACTTTATTCTTACACTCACAAATCTTAAGGCAATTAATAAGGGAACTTAAAAAGTCACCGAACATGACAAAAATGAAAATATTGCAGGTTTAGTTTGATTAAGCCTGTTCATAGGCAGTAATGAAAATGCATATTGCAAGGCTGGGCAAAACTTCAAGTCGTTTTTTTATCTCTGTTTTTGGTTGTGTGTGGAGACTGTGTTACCCGAGTGTGGCTTTTTCTTGAAATGCATATTTCAGTATTTTACAATATCTTTGTGTTAATGTAACGCCTTCGTGTTGATGTGTCAAAGTAAACTCCTGAAAAGCAAGATTTATGTTTCTTTAGGAGCCATGTGTAGAAGTTTTTGGAAGTGGAGAAAACTACGGAAAATGGAACGATGTCAAATGCTATGCACGACGTGGTTACATATGTTCAGGCGGCAAAGGTTTGTTTAAATGCTCATAAACTATGTTAGTCAAGGCTTTAAATGCGGTTGATATCAGCCATTTTAAAATCGCAATGACAATCTTTAAAACTGCCAGTTTTGAATAAAACATTATTTATAAACAAAACAAAACACAAATTTGAACATGCAAAAATAATCGATTTCCAAAGGTCATGTTTGTTAATTAGAACCTCTTAACTGGCTCTGGTGCGAAATCGATGTATAGATCTTAGGAATCGGACGTTTCCTTAGATAGTCGCGACAAGAAAGTTCGATTTTGTTTCTTATCGACAAGGAATCCAAAATCCTTGACAAATTGTTAACTTATATCTATAAAAGTTTAATATGCGTATCTAGAATATTCACATTAAAAAAACACAGCCTACACGCACACACAACAGACTTGAGAAACTTATTTCGTTTTAAATTTTTACTTGACTACAAGTAGATTTTTATTTAGATCCATCTCTATCAGAAGTTGACTCTCAGTGTACAGATGGCTACAGCTTGCTTAAGAACAACTGCTACAAACTACTTACAACAAAACAGTCGTGGGACCAAAGTAAAGCGCAATGTTATAGTGAAGGTGGAAGCTTAGCACAGATATCTGAAATGGAGGATGTTGCTATCATACAATACTTGTATGAGCTGAATAACATGAAACCTCTTTGGATCGACACCGTGATTACTAATGTAAATATTTGTATCTACATGTTTATTGGAGTTTTTCCAATAAAGAAGATATTTTAGAAGTTTACGTTAAAACGTATACAGGCAAACATAAACCAACTGGAATGCAGATAAACATATCGAACCTATAAATTTAAATGATTCGATATTTAAATAGATGAAAAGGGAAAATTGAAAGCCGACGAACACAACAAATATGAAAATATTGCAGGCTCGGTTTGATTGAGCCTGTTCATGGGCAGTAATGGAAATGCATATTACTGCCCACCCGCCTAGCCCCGGGTTGAGCGCAACTCAATATTTACACCAATAATCAGTACAATTTTGATCTATCCTAAACGATGGATCATTATGAATCATAAAAATCATAATGTGTCATAAATATACTCTTTTTCAATATATATGTTATCGATGCCGTGAAATCATTATTTTCAAGACGCATTTATTCAATGTTACAATCCAAATATTAAATCAAAAATATCATATTTTCATTCAATTCCAATTTATATTGACTCTTTCTCCAAAATCGCGCCCAAAGATCGATCAGTGCCCAAGGTTATAAAACTGAGCATGGAAACCAGTCTCAAATCTCAAGCATCTGATTGGCTGAAATGGCTATATCATGCAAACCCCTTATTCAAATAACCATGAAATCAATCTTTCTGTGTATTCTGCTTACTTAGAAATATTTTTCCGCTTGAATTTAGATATTTAGACTGTTAACGAACGACTTATATCCAGTGATCGGGGATGTAAATGTGAGTCGGCTGAATACAGTATTTACAGACTATTAACCCATACCTTTACCAATATTTATTTACCCTTACCTATATTTATTCAGATTGACATTATTTTGTTACAATTTTTATTTTTTGTCTAGATTCCTCTAACGTCACACATCACCAGACATGTAAAAAAATTATAACATTAAAAATGGCGACCTCTGATTATTTAGCGCTTTTCTCGAGGATTAATTAATATTTATAAAATAAATGATTAATATTTATGTAAGAACGTGGCGAAGAATTTTTTATTATATTTTGATCTGTTGTTTAAGCGCCACTGCGCGATGATGTCCAAAGATACTTCCTCTTGACACGCGCGCATGCTCGACTTTTATATAACATAACATAAAGTTTATTAAGCATTAAATGGCATTTGCACATTTATAGCCTTTATACAAACAACATACAATATTCATCAAAAATGGCGAGGAATACAATCCATAATGTTATACCGAAAGTTAACAGATATAGATGATTATGATAAATAAATGATGTGGTAAAAAGACATTAAATAAATAAACGCGCAAGTTTTCCAGAGAAGTTTTACATATGATATACATTCATGAGTTATTTTCGTTGTTTCGTAATTTAAAAGCATGGTATATATATTTCAACAGATTTTTTAATGTTTTCCTTGATTAAGACGACATTTACGTTTCGAGTTTATAGAGATTTGGCCAGTGGCGATAAAATGGTTTGAAGAAGTTTTGCCGCAAATGTGTATATTTAGGACAAACTAATAAAAAATGGTATTCGTCTCCGATATATAGGGAGTATGGGGTCCGCTTAGCAGCGTATGTCCAAAACTGATTGTTCGATAGATTCAAAATTGTATTCACCTTTGAACATTAAGCACATTACAGAAAGTTTCTGGAAATAATCCTGCTGATTTCTTTCAATTCAAGCATGCCGTTCGGTGATTACCTTTTAGTCAGCTTACTCAAAAACAAAAATAAAATATGCATTTCAGGAATGGCCACATCCATCAGACACTACCCCCACCACACAGCAAAAGTCGGCTTTTAATAGACCGTACAACATTGTGTAGCTCAGTCTGTATATATTGTGTTATCTTTAATGTTACAGAAAGTTCAGAGACTCATCGTTGCCCCTACACCGGATATTGAGCCGTTTGAAGGACCTAGTTGTATGTCCTTTATGTCTTATTATTGGTACAAGAATTCATGCAGCGTCCAAAACGCGGCTGTATGCATTATAAGGAAAGGTAATGCTCGTACTATTTTCACTTGCATTATAACGAAAAGTAAGCTCATATTCATAACAGGTACATCATAAAGAAAGGAAAGTTCATATTCTTTACACCTGCATTATTAAGGAAGGTTATTTCGTGTTCATTACATCTGCGTTATAAAGAAAGGTCACTTGCATTATAAAGGTACCGGTAATTTCATGATCATTACCACTGCATTATTACGAAAAGTTATTTCATGTTCTTTACGTCTGATTTATAATGAAAGGTCATTTCATGTTCATTACACCTATATTATAATGAAAGGTCATTTCATGTTCATTACCTCTGCATTATAATGAAAGGTCATTTCATGTTTATTACTCCTGCATTATATTGAAAGGTTATTTCATGTTCATTACACCTGTATTATAATGAAAGGTAATTTCATGTTATTTACACCTGCATTATAATGATAGGTCATTTCATGTTCATTACACCTGCATTATAATGAAAGGTTATTTCATGTTCATATAATGATAGTTAATTTCATGTTCATTACACCTGCGTTGTAAAGAAGGTAATTTCGTTTAATTTCACCATCACTATAAAGAAAAGTAATATCATGTTAATTACACTTGCATTTTAACGAAACGTAGTTTCATGTTCATTACATCTGCATTATAAAGAGCGGTATTTTCACGTTTCATGTTCATTACACCTGCAATATAAAGAATAGTTATTTCATGTTCATTATACTAACATCGTAAAGAAAGTTACCTTTTTATGTTCATTTAACCTGCATTGTAAGGATATGTATTTGTATGTTCATAATATGTTTAACGTGTTGCACGACAGTGTTTATTTCGAAAAGAAAGTCGGCCATTATTTAACTTGCATGTGCTTATATGTGTCTTTTACAATAAAAACATCAGTTTTAAGAAATACTTGTATCGAAGTGGCATCCAGATGACTCTAAGTAGCGTACTTACATTAAGTGGCATCCAGATGACTTAGTAGCGTACTTACATTAAGTGGCATACAGATGACTCTTATTAGCGTACTTACATTAAGTGGCATACAGATTACTCTAAATAGCGTACTTACATTAAGTGGCATCCAGATGACTCTTAGTGGCGTACTTACATTAAGTGGCATACAGATGACTCTAAATAGCGTACTTGCATTAAGTGGCATCCAGATGACTCTTAGTAGCGTACTTAAATTAAGTGGCATCCAGATGACTCTTAGTAGCGTACATACATTAAGTGTCTGAGTGCATGATAGTTGCACTCAACCCGGGGCTAGGCGGCGTGTTAAATTATAGAATATTTGGAGATTTTTTCCAATAACACCCTGAAATTTTGGTATAAAAATTTCTCTATTATTTTGGGAGTTAAAACTGCATATATATTTTGGATTAGATGGCAAAGGACAGACAGAGGCTTTAAGTACCTCAACCATTTCACAAGAGACGGCAACTCGAGGAGTAACGGAGAGAAACTCTTCATCGACTTTAAGCCCAACAAAGCAATCACAGTTTCTACCCCCGTTCCATCAACCTTCACGGTCAGAACCAAGTAAGTATAGACATTTTCTCTTCTTTGTTGTCATCAGTAAATGACATGATTGCCATATTTTCGTTTTCAAACTTTTAATTTTAGAAGCGAAAAAAACTATGTATCACTTGAACAAAGCGAATTTCTACCAAATACTTTACTAAGTGATATCCTTCGGCGTGTATAAAATACTGAATTATGATAAAGATATGGCCAGAAAAGAACAGTTTAATCAAATATTCATTTAAATCGCGTAAGCATTATAAAAATCAGAACATGGATTTAAGTATATGATATATTATTCCATTTTACAAACGAAGCTGCTTTTCCTGTTATGAAAAATTTCATTTTATAATCGATATGTATTACTTCTTAATACAATAATCACGACACACTCAAAAAAAATGAGAGACGTTCTTATCATGTAAGAAAAAGAGTGGAGACAATAATCGGACGGAATCGCTGTGTTTGTAGGTCACTCTCACTGTATGACAACATTTTGTTTTTATTTGAAACGTCTTCATTGAGGGTGGCAGTATATAGGCATTCTTGAACAGTCCTTTTTGGGGTATATAAAATGGTTTGTACTGTGGTTGGCTAGGCGCTGCTGCCGCTGTATGGTTTGAGGTTATCTATACATGGTTGGCTAGGCGCTGCCGCCGCTGTATGGTTTGAGGTTATCTATACATGGATGGCTAGGCGCTGCCGCCGCTGTATGGTTTGAGGTTATCTATACATGGATGGCTAGGCGCTGCCGCCGCTGTATGGTTTGAGGTTATCTATACATGGATGGCTAGGCGCTGCCGCCGCTGTATGGTTTGAGGTTATCTTTACATGGATGGCTAGGCGCTGCCGCCGCTGTATGGTTTGAGGTTATCTTTACATGGTTGGCTAGGCGCTGCCGCCGCTGTATGGTTTGAGGTTATCTTTACATGGATGGCTAGGCGCTGCCGCCGCTGTATGGTTTGAGGTTATCTTTACATGGATGGCTAGGCGCTGCCGCCGCTGTATGGTTCGAGGTTATCTATACATGGATGGCTAGGCGCTGCCGCCGCTGTATGGTTTGAGGTTATCTTTACATTGAAGACTGATCATAGCCAAGTTTCTTTTTGTTTCAATACACTTTATGCAATAAAATTACACCACCTGTATATAAAATGTGTACTAGTATTTAATATGTATCAAAGTCCAAGAGTGTATAAGTAACCAAGATCTTCATTTTTGCGACTTCTAATATCTTTTTTTTCAATAAATGCTTATGTTACTTGAAATAACAAATTTTGCGATGATTTTAAATGCTTTTTTTATTTCGTATTAAATTAGTACCCAGGCCTGATATAGTATCCGGATATCCGAATATCCGAATATTCGTTGACATCCCTACTTACTTCCAATTTTACTGCTTAGGTGATTACCTCTTAAATTTTTCTATTTTTCAGTGCAAATGAACGAAGGACTAAGTGGGGGACAGATAGCAGGCATAGTGATCGGCACAATCGGTTGTCTGGTTATTGCTGCGGTTGTTTTCTATATTGTGAGATCGAACTTTTTCAAGAAACCCTTGTTCGACTTTCAACAGCCGTCGCTCGGATTTGATAATGCGTTGTTTCACAAAAGTGATGATAGAGTGTCCATTGAATAACGCAGGAAAGTGACTCTATCATTGTACCATAACTTATAATTTCTATTCTTCACCATGCTTCATTTGATAAGTTGTACATGTACAGTGTATTGCGAGTTCCATACTGTATTATTTCGGATATTTGTTACTGTCTGTGCTTTTTCTGTCTGCTAGAAGTTTTGACTTTCTATGTTTAAATGGTCTGCGTGTGGATTTATACACCGATTTAAATGGAAGCAAATGATTATTTTGGAAATTGCCTCGTATAATATGGTATGTATGTGATTCCTTGATATGATAAATTAGTGTGATATTTTAATCACAAATTGCATAAAAATCTTATATTAAAAAAAACTTGTTTTATCTATGACATAATTTTTAACGCTGATTTGTGTAGGTAGTTGTTAAGTCTTGTTTGTCATCTCTTTAGAAACTACAGTGATTAAAGACTTTAAATTTCACTTGTTGTACTCTACTAAAAGAACACCTTCCCGTAGACCTTAGGTGCCCCATTTTGCGTCCTTTCCTGTGTCCTTTTGTAACAAATTTAATGTACAAACGGCATCTACTCTGAAATTGCTTAATTGGCCCATAACTCCATTGGATGGCTGTTATACCGTGGTCGAGTGCAGATCCTGGCCTGAAGGTTATAAAGCTGAGATTGGAAACCAGTCTCAAATATCAAGCATCTGATTGGCTGAAATGGCGACCAGTCGCCATTTCAGCCAATCAGATGCTTGAGATTTGAGACTGGTTTCCATGCTCAGTTTTATAACCTTGGGACCAGGACCAACCGGCACATCCGGTGCCGTCTTATCAAGATGTTCGCTTTTAGATTCCCTAGGTTATTTCTGCATAAGAAGCTACCAGTGTAGAGCCAGATCATATTTCAGAGATGTGCCAACTGATCTGGATCTACACTGGTCGCGCATGCGAAAAAGAAAACTCATAAATATGGAGTAAAGGGTTAATTTTGACGAAACTTCATAAATAATAATATCCTTATAAAACTGTGTAACGTGCCTCGAGCGGAAGGCACTCAGACTATTTGTCTCAGCCTATATATATATATAATTTTTCTCGTAAAATGATTTCAACGTATGTCAGGGCAATGTATTGTTTTAACAATATAATAAATTTTTCCTGAGCTACTTTGCTCCAAAATGATTTCAATGGTTGCTGAAATGATTGGGGTGAAACACAATAATCAGGATAAGAATCAGCTGAACATATAACAATATTCCCAGGGCAATGAACCTCCTGGACAAAAATAGCTGATGCTAAAGTTTCAACCACTCACCCAAACAAAAATCACAGTCCGAAACATAACAATCACACACGAACTTCAAGCACGATCTCAGCGCATATGCTGAGCAATAAAACTATATGGAACACAATGATGTTTCGAACTACTTTCAACAGATCCTCAAACAATAACACACTTACATCAAGCAAACCTGAGCAACTAAAACTTTCAAATTCTGCTCAACAAAATCATGAACAATCAATATTCAAACAAAACCTCAAGCAAAACGCCTTCAAACATACCCTCAACACTAAAACGCTGCTGAACAACAGTGTCTCAGACCTATGTGATATCCCGAGGATGCGAGAACCTCTTCGTCAGCAATAGTCTGGGAACACTGTCTAACCTGAAACCTATCCTCAGCACCTATTCTGAAGCTACCTAAGAGACAGAAGTGTCTCAGACGCATGTGTTTCCAGCAATTGTCTGAAGGCACTATCTAGAAACCCTATCCTCATCACCTACTCTGAAGCTACCTTAGGGACACAAGTGTTTCAGACGCATGTGTTTCCAGCAATTGTCCGAGGACACTATCTAAATACCCTATGCTCAACATCTACTCTGAAGCTACCTTAGGGACACAAGTGTTTCAGACGCATGTGTTTCCAGCAATTGTCTGAAGACACTATCTCAAAACCCTATCAACCCTAGCTTCAACCAATACTATTCACATCATACATGTTGAACGAAACAACCCGGTCAATATGCCCTAGTACAGTGATGTACTATATTGGACCTATAATGCAGACCAAAATGTTGAATCTCAACGATGTGAATACCTCGACACTCGGCGACAGACTGCACTGTATCAATTAACGGTAATTGCTTTTATACCTTCCGACGGAAGTCCTCGGACTTTACCGTTCAACCACACTAATTTAACACAAAGCATTAAAATAACCCAAAAGATTTAGCAGTTAGACTCGCCCAAAGCTAAATCATCAAATAATTTTCCTCACAACTGTATTGACACTACCTTTTGACAGTAAAATTTATTGACCCATATTGTTTTCATCAAGTTTAATAATACTATAAAGTCTAATATGCATTGTAACGCCGCATAGCAGCATCGCCTAATAAACAGTTTTCAACGCATAAACAGGTCGACCGCGTTTATGCGGCGTTTATGCGGTGACGCTAAACGCATAGAGCAGAAATTATGGGCGCAACTTTGTCTTTTTGCCACATAAAGAGGATTACGATTACTTTAACCATTTATTATAAAGGATTATATGCCGCAAAAGTGTGGCTTTATGCCACATCAAAAACACTTCTAAATAACCGCAAAAACGATAAAAAAATGTTTATGCGGCGATGCCGTTATGCGGCGTTACATCAGAAATAGTCACATCAAGAAAATACAGCCACCCCAAACAGACAAATAGTACAAAATAAAAGAAAAAATGTGATACCGATAACCTTGTTTTAAAAGTTGTTCTGTTATGCAAAGATTACGTTCATCGTAATAAGAAATCAAAATCTCTGCACAGGCAATAAAACAGTAAGCAGTACAATCATTGTATGCATGTTAAAATCTCATGTGTTAGAACTTTCTCATTTCAGTCGCTCAAGGTTCAAACTAATGAAAGTGAAACGTGCAAAAAAGTGAAACATGCAACTTTTCTCATTTAAGAACGATAAAATACAAATACAAGTGGATATGTGTTGTAATTCTTACCTTTACACACAGCTAACATGTGAAACATGCAAGGGCATAAACATATCGAAGTTGGAAAAAAACTTACTGTTTTGCAAAGCAAACATTCTCTCGATGAGATCTCTCAGAACATTACATCAAACATAAATCAGCAAGATCACTAGAGTAGTAGTTACAAAAAAACTATACAGAACGGATCGTATAGAGATGTTTGAAATGAGAAGTACGAACTTGTCCCAGAAGATCAATACAAAATATCGACTACAGGCACAGACTCATTATCATACTGACTTTTTTTATAGATGTCTGTCATGTACTTCGAAATGCGACCATCGTATACATTGAAAAGCCCTTGTTGCGCGAAAATAGTTGGCTACTTGAAAACACACCTTTATTAAATCATTAATAGATGAAGACATCGCAGAGTCGTGAAGTTAGCTGCCGCCGGTCGATCTTTTACACATCGCTGAGAGCAGTCACATATAACTGCCAACAAAATGCACCAGTGATGGAAAATGGTTATTATCTATATTTAAAGAATCATCAAGGTATCTCGAGGTGTTATTAAAAGCTGTAATAATATCATCTTGATTTTTTGTAGAAAGAGAAGAGTTCTGGTCTCGGTAAGATCATTGAGTACCCGCCCTTTGGCTTTGCAATGCTATTAGCTTCTTATGTTTTATATGTTTGTGTGCTTTTGCATGCAACATTGTTGAGCCGATGGGTGGGTTGGAGTTATTTCACCAAGACAACTTGTACTTGTTTTGTGATACGAGAACCTGTTGGGGTAACTGTTTTTCGTTAATTGTTTGAGGCTTCCTTTTTGAATTGACATACTTATAACAAGCATGCTCTCTCTCTCTCTCTCTCTCTCTCTCTCTCTCTCTCTCTCTCTCTCTCTCTCTCTCTCTCTCTCTCTCTCTCTCTCTCTCTCTCTCTCTCTCTCTCTCTCTCTCTCTCTCTCTCTCTCTCTCTCTCTCTCTCTCTCTCTCTCTCTCTCTTCCTCTCTTGTGGGGAGGTTGTGTTTTGTGAGTGTGGCGATTCCTGATATGCTTTTTTTTCAACAAACTACGAATACGAAAAAAAACATACTTGCTTAATCCTTCTCTGGCAAATTACCGTTTTCCCCTTCTATGTTCGTTTTGGCGATTTTGTCTTTGTTTCTTTGTTCAAAATGGCGCGGATTGTTTGCATTTAGATTCGATTGCACACATTTCGACAATAACCCTTCCATTGAACAGCAAACCATTCAAACTTAGAAATTAATTTCCTTCGTACGTTTTTGAATTAAATTTATGCATATGAATAGGAAATTTGGAAAAAAAATAGTTATTCGAAAATATTCTTTCCTAGTGGGTTAAGAAGTCAAACAACTGACCAAAAACCGACGTCTATCCGATGTTATTTTCCGACGTCTAAACCACGTCGCATTTTCGACGTTGGATTAAGGCTGGATTTAGGTCGCCGACGTCGCGACCTAAATCCAACGTCGTTCTGACATCGGGTGTTTACTGGGTAGGTATAGCCTAAATCATATAATGAAACAAACTTCATTCATGATAAATATTTTTTTTAAAAGAATAAAGACATTTTCTGCTTAAGCAAATATACTTGATTTTTTTTATTGAAAATCAACAAAATAAAAATTAGAGGCTCTTTTCGATCAATTCTTGGGTTATTTTCGGTATCTTGCGGTACCCGTACCACGTAGTGTTTCGGAAAGCTAAGACTTGTTCCAAAGAAAATAATCTCTAAACTCTTAACATTCAAAATTAGTCTAGACGATATTCATTATAAAATTGTTTATTAGAAGACTTGAAATAAACATAAATATCTTTTTATGTTAATGATAAAACAATAATAAGTGTCACTGAAGTAAATTTATCATAGTTTGGAGACTACAAACAAAAAAGGAAGGAAGATGGCCGACTTTTCAGAAGGTCGGCTATCTCCTTCTTGTTTGGAAGAAATGGACGAGGAAGCTCTTGATCCAAGAATTCAGGTGATATAAAATGCTATTTTTACAGTGTTGTTAACAGTTTAAAACTAAACTGAACATTATCAAAAGTAATTATCAAACTATATCGAATCCTGAACTTTTCTGACATAGTTTTTTGAAAAAAAATGCATTTTTTAACCTTTCAAAATATTACGTATTTGTGTTATAGAGCACTCATAAATGTGAATAAATATTGCTAGTTATTAGGTACTTCTACACATATGTCGGCGGTAGAAAGTCATACATGTTATAATCTGAAAACAAATAACATGGTAATTGCTTCACAAATCAGGAATAATCGGGGGACGTTCATGGCTGAGTGGTCAAGGTTTCCGACTGAGAATCACTTGCCCTTCACCGCTGTGAGTTCGAGACCTACCATGGTCAAGATTTTTCATGTGAGGAAGCTTGCTAGCTAGCGGAATGTCTGTGGTTCTACCAAGGTGCCTGCTCGGGCCTGAAAATCGTCCAGAAGGGCACCCGGGGTCTTCCTCCATCATGTAAAGCTGGTATTCCAAATGGGCCTAAGAAGCAATAAGCTTAGCATCTGCTGATGTTCTGCCCTCTAATCTACATGAAACTACATGAAATTTGTTTCCCTTTTGCTTCACCCCATTTACAATAATATATATAATATATATGCCTTTTATCACATCTATGAAATCTGTAGATCTAAAATAGCCATTACAGTGGTGTGGGGCAAGTCTGCGCATTGCCCAACTCGGCGCACCAGATTTGCATGTTAATAAAAACACTGATATCATAAGAACCAACTGCAAACAGTGTTTTTTGTCAAGAAATAAGGCAATTTTTGAAAATTCTGATGGGTACATCTTGCTATTAAGTGTCTTGTAAATAAATAACTACTCTAAAGAGCCAAAATGATCAAATAAATTTAATTTAAATACCTCCCCACACCAAATCTTCCTCATTTTGACAGCGGTTACCCAAATAAATGTTTGTTATTTATACTGAACTTTCACTTAATATTTTTTTCAAAGGTTGGCAGCTTTGGAGAGTGGTAAATTTTAACAGAAACAGAAAATATGATATGAAACCAGGGCTTTTCATCCTTATATAACAGAGGCCTATAAAAGGCCTCTTCCCAATCCAAAAATATAGTATTTTTTCCCAACTGTGGCTGAAATTCTTCCCAAAATGCTAGGTAAGATGTCCAAAAATGGTTAAAACTCCTCTGAGGGGTGCTTGAAAATTGAAGTATGAAAAATAAAGTGATTAAAAATTAGATTTAAGTTAAAAATACCTATTACTTTTCAATTTTATGAACTAGAACCCATCTTTCAATTAATTTTGTTTTCCCAAAATAAACAATTATCGTGCATAAATTTCCCAACTGGAAAGGCCAGGGCCTCTTCCCAATTTACTGATGAAAAGCCCTGGAAACATAGGCATGAGCAGAGTTGGGCAACAATTTTTACATCATGTTAATACGGGTGTGCTTTCAGTATGACATCATTTTAAAGCCTTATAAGAAAATTAATGCACACAAATGACAACAAACCAATTCCTGAATGGATACAGTTTCTTTCCGGTAGGCAACTGCCTTTAGATACTGAATGTGTTATACATCACAGTGAAGCTTTTATGATAGGTGCGCAGACTTGCCCCACACCACTGTACATGTTTGGTTTTTCTAATGAATCTATAAGCACGGTGTGGATCCTGATCAGATGGCACAGACATGCTGGCTGATCGGTATCTACACTGTTCACCCATACTATCTATTGAATACATGGTTAACCATGGATATTTCATCAATGCAATTGGAAATTTAACAGTTATAACACATAAAGATATAAAATGTGGTAGTGGCTAGAGGTCCGGTAATCAGATCGCAACGCCAGCAGCAAAAGGTCTGGTAACTTGATTTCTAGTAAGTCCTACGAGGATAGTTTAGATAACATCATTGTCCCTAATCAGTAGGTATATAATGTGCAATAAAAACTGGAATGTAATAGCAACTATATACAAACTGGCGATAAAAACAGAATTTGTATACAAGTATAATACAAATGGAATATTTTAACATTATGCAGTCTGTATGTTCATTTTTTATCCCCCGCCGATGAAATCGGGAGGGGGATATTGTTTTGGCGTTGTCCGTCCGTCACGGCGTCACGGTGTTCGTCCGAATTTCGGTTCCGGGCTATTTCTCTGCAACCACTGGATGGATTTCAACGAAACTCTCTGGGAAGTATCAGTACCAAGAGGAGATGCGCATATCGTCGTCTTGTTCCGGTCAGACCATTTAACACAGAGTTATGGCACTTTGATAACCTATGCATTATGTATATAGGGCAGTATTCGTTTCCGCGCTATTTCTCTGCAACTACTGAATGGATTTCAATGAAACTTGCTGAAAACCATCTATACCAAGAGGAGATGCGCATATCGTCGTCTTGTTTCGGTCAGACCATTAAACACAGAGTTATTGCCCTTTGATAACCTATGCATTATGCATATAGAGCAGTATTTGTTTCCCCGCTATTTTTCTGTAACTAGCGGATGGGTTTCAATGAATCTTTCTGAGAACCATCAATACCAAGAGGAGATGCGCATGTCGTTGTCTTGTTTCAGTCAGACCATTTAACACAGAGTTATTGCCCTTTGATAACTTATGCATTTTGCATATAGAGCAGTATTTGTTCCGCGCTATTTCTCTGCAACTACTGAATATATTTCAATGAAACTTGCTGAAAACCATCTATACAAAAAGGAGATGCGCATATCTTTGTCTTGTTTCGGTCAGACCATTTAACACAGAGTTATTGCCCTGTGATAACTTACGCATTATGCATATAGAGCAGTATTTGTTCCATGCTATTTCTCTGTAACTAGCGGATGGGTTTCAATGAAACTTGCTGAAAACCATCTATACCAAGAATAGATGCGCATATTGTCGTCTTGTTTCAGTCAGATCATTTAACACAGAGTTATTGCCCTTTGATTAGTTATGCATTATGCATATTGAGCAGTAATCGTTTCCACGCTATTTCTCTGTAACTAGCGGATGGGTTTCAATGAATCTTTCTGAGAACCATCAATACCAAGAGGAGATGCGCATGTCGTTGTCTTGTTTCAGTCAGACCATTTAACACAGAGTTATTGCCCTTTGATAACTTATGCATTATACATAGAGCAGTATTCGTTTCCGCGCTATTTCTCTGTAACTAGCGGATGGGTTTCAATGAATCTTTCTGAGAACCATCAATACCAAGAGGAGATGCGCATGTCGTTGTCTTGTTTCAGTCAGACCATTTAACACAGAGTTATTGCCCTTTGATAACTTATGCAGTATACATAGAGCAGTATTCGTTTCCGCGCTATTTCTCTGCAACTACTGAATGGATTTTAATGAATCTTTCTGAGAACCATTAATACCAAGAGGAGATGCACATATTGTCGTTAGTTCCAGTCAGACTGTTGAAGACAGAGTTATGGCCCTTTGATAGCTTATGCATTATGCATATACAGCAGTATTCATTTCCACGCTATTGCTCTGCAACTACTGAATGGATTTCAATGAAACTTCCTGGAAAACATCAATACCAAGAAGAGATGCACATGTGGTTGTCTTGTTCCAGTCAGACTGTTTAACACAGAGTTATTGCCCTTTGATAACTTATGCATTATGCATATAGAGCAGTATTTATTTCCGCGCTATTTCTCTGCAATTTTTCGATGGATTGCAATGAAACTTACTTAAAACCATCTATACCAAGAGGAAATGCACATATCATCCTGTTGTTCCTGTCAGACTATTTAACACAGAGTTATGGCCCTTTGATAACTTATGCATTATGCATATTATAAGACAGTATTCTTTTCCTCTATTTCTCTGCAACTACTGGATGGTTTTTAATTAATCTTTCTGAGAACCATCAATACCAAGAAGAGATGTGTATATTGTTGTCTTGTTCCAGTCAGACTGTTTAACACAGAGTTATTGCCCTTTGATAACTTATGCATATTTGTTTCCGATCTATTTCTTTGCAACTTCTAGATGGATTGAAATGAAACTTTTTGGGAAACATCAATACTGAGATGCCCATTTCGTCATCTTGTTCCGGTCCGACTGTTTTACACTGAGTTATTGCCCTTTGATAACTTATACCTTATGCAAATAGAGCATAATTTGTTTCCACATTATTTCTCTGCAACTACTAGATGGATTTTAATGAAACTTTCTGGGAACCATCAATACCAAGAGGAGACGCACATATTGTCATCTTGTTTCAGTCAGACTGTTCAACACAGAGTTATGGCTCTTTGATAAGTTATGCATTTTGCTTGTAGAGCAGTATTTGTTTCCTTGCTATTTCTCAGCAGAAATCTATGGAAACCATCAATACCAAGACAAGATGCCCATATTGTTGTCTTGTTCTGGTCTGACCGTTTAACACAGAGTTATGGCCCTTTGAAAAGTTATGCACTATGCATATAGAGTGGTATTCGTTTATATGCTACTTCTATGCAACTTCTGCATGGATTTCTTTTAAATACAGCCCTATACTTTTACTACTGCATTCTTCATTTCAACAACTTGAAGACTTTTTGCCTCATTTTTATATTCTGGTGAGCTGCCCAACCCTTTTCACCATCTGAAGTTTTTTTTTCACCTTTTTTGCCATCCATGATAAATATCTAAATAAAGCCCTATGACTTCAGCTGTTGTGTAAGTAATAACCAGTACTCGGCGGGGGATATAAATTCAACGAATTTGCTTGTTTGAAGTAGCATGTTTAAATAATATCACAATTCACAAGCATGATGTAGATTACCTTATACATACACAATGTGAAATGATACAAACCTACAGACTGCATACTGTAAAAATATGTTCCCTTAGTATCAACCCTTTTTGCTATAATATAACAAATTTAGATACACTAATAACAACAAAATTTCAGTCAACAACTTGGTTTACACAATATTAATAATAACAGTAGTAATGTGTAAACTTAAAATCACATTATCATATTTATGTTTCTAGGATGAGCTTGAGAGACTTAACCGAGCATCTGAGGAGATCAACAGACTTGAGCTGGAACTAGATGTGAGTAGTTAAAGTACACTTCAGACTTGATCAAATGGGCTTCATCATGCTTTGTGGGCCCCATGTTTTTCATTTAAAGTCCACTTTATGATCCATGAAAATGGCAAATAATCAAACCCAAAAGTTGTAATTTTAACATGAACATTCATAATGCACTCATTAACCCATTCCTGTACAAATACACCTTTATTGCCAGGGCGAACAGTTTAGATCCAGATCAGCCGGCACATCCGTGCCGTCTGATCAGGATCTAAACTGTTCGCTTATTGATTCATTAGGTTATTTCTGACCAAAATGCGACCAGTGCAGATCCTGATCAGACGGCACAGATGTGCTGGCTGATCTGGATCTACACTGGTCGCACACGCGTAAAAATGTGTATATATCCAGGAAAGGGTTAATTGTCTATAAAACAACATTTGCCAGTTTGCTTTTCTCTATTTTAGTGAGAATAGATAATTATAAGTATGAATCATCAGGGATTAAGTTAGGAGCAAATTTTAGGAAGAAGTGACTTCTCCCTCCTGGAAATTTAGGGAGAAGTTTTCAGAAACAGGGAGAAGTGACCAACGCGGTCGGTCGGGTTTTAACCAAATAGCTCTTATTTTCTCTTATACACCCATACATATTATAAAACAACAATACTGATTATTTAATCTATTTTATTCTACAAAAAATGACAATAATAAATATGGCAAGGTATTCCTGTGGCAGAAAATGTAAATTTGCCTTGGCACTTTGGACAGCAACCCCACTTTTTTTCCACTGAAACTTGTCCAGCAGTCTGCTACTGTTGCTGGAACTTGCATCTTCAACAGAGCTGAAAATGACAGCTTGTTAATTAAATTAACAAGCTGTCATTTTCAACATCTGGGTAACTTACATCATTATCGCTTATGTCATTTACAATAAGAAAATGCTGAAGACTAACGAGCGATTTTATTGGTTTATTCTGTATACACCAGCCAATAAAAATCTCATTTTGTGAAGACTGATTAGGTAATCAGATCAAATTTGTTTATGATACGTGTTTGTCAATGTTTATAATTGAGTAAGTGAACATTTGGGGGATTATTGGCAGGTGTTTGATTGTTCGCTCAGGCAAATTCAACAGGAAATCGAGGGCGAAGTGAACTTCGCTTTTCTATGCAAATAAAGGGAAGTCAGGCCGGTCTGGGCGCCTTCTTCGCCCGAATCGCCTTGATTCGTGATCCATGATCATGTAAGTTCTTGTCTGCATTATTGAAAAATTCATAAACAGAAAATAAGATAACAAGAAACAGTAATTAATGAAACTTATCAGGGTCTGCAGTGTTGTTGACCTTGGATCAGATATAATCTAAAAGACCTAAGAGCAATCAGTTAAGATCCTTTTTAGACTGCTTAGGTGTGCAGGCTGATCTGGATCTACAGCAGTTGCATAATCCATATATCCATGGATTTAAGTGTTCAACTGAATATGAAACTAGAGAACTTGAGCTTTTAAGCTTCCAAATTTGAGCAAATTTAAGGTACTTAGTTTCAATTGGTTATTTGGTTTATAGTAAGTACATTATGGTAGATGTATCTGACATTGATGTATTACTGGTAATATTAAATTTTGTTTGCTTTCAGGATGCAAGAGCTTCATTTAGACAGGCATTGACCGATTCAACCTACAAGTTGGACTCCCTGGCAAAGAAGTTGGGTACTTGTGTAGAGAGGGCAAGACCATATTATGATGCTAGACTTAGGGCAAAAGAAGTAAACATTTTTAATATGTACATTCTTCGAAAATTAGCTTTAATGTAAATTTTTTAAGCAATTTACTTGTGAATAAAATAACTGACTATAATAAATGTTAAATTGCACGGTACTACACTAAGGCATAAATAAAGGTCCTATCCAGTAAAGGGTTGAAATACTTATAATATTGTTCGAAATTATATTTTTGTTCATTGTGCCTACAAAATGATGACAGATATATATATGATAATGTGCTATAGGTACATGTAGAGACCCAGAAGGCAGCATACATGTTTGAACGAGCATGCAGCATGCATGAGGCTGCTAAAGAGATGGTCCAGCTTGCAGAACAAGGTTATATGCAACGGGAAGATTCCGCAGACCCTGCCTGGCAGGAAATGCTGAACCATGCTACCATGAAGGTTTGAGTTTATCAAAAAAATAAATCACATTAAAAACTGCTGCTACTCCTGTTTAGTTATTATTTATAAGTCCCCCCACCAGGGTTACGGAGGTGACTATCCTGGGATCCTATGTATTTTCCGGACAATCAATTTACCAGACAAAATTTATATCAGGCGAATACACACTCAATTTTTGATCGAATTAGGGAAAAATTAAAATCATGTAGATACCTTTTGCCTCCATGAAAATAACAACAATGTCGCAGTCGGTTAATTTACATGTAAAAAATGATGTATTTACTACATGCCCTTTTGTTTACAATGAGAGTTAATGATTACGTCACACGGGGGCTTTATTGTAACTGCGCATGCGCCAATCTAGAGGAGCCCAAATGTTGTTTGAAGATGTCTCATCAATTACAGAACAAGTTCATAGAATGTTTTTTGTGCAAGTATATAGGAAATAATTAACAGCAGATGGACAGACTATCATGAATTGATGACGTAATCATTTTACATTTTATCTTATTATACTAGTACTACCTAAATGTTCATCCATTTAGGACCTCACTGTAGCTTACATACTTCTAATTATTTATAGAAACAGTGGGGGGTTTTCCAGATGTAAATGATGATGCATAATGGGAAAAGGCCGCTTCATGAATTTTTATGGAAAATAATCAAAATTAAAAATGAGACTTAAAAAATATACATTGAAACTCTTTGTCAGGTAAATTGAGCGTCCATTACAATTTTTTATCTGTTGCCATACTGCCTTCCTTTGGAGCCTCTTTTTATAAAATAAAACAGTGCTTTCAGTATCAAATTATCACGTATGTAAAAGAAGAACCAACGATTACTGCATGCAAGTTTTTCATGATTATGATGCAAAATACAAAAGTTAGAAAGAAAAATTATCAATTTTTGTCCAGTAATATGAATGATCCCAGTAGGTTTACCCTCATCCTTCTGATATCTTGTTTAAATCTTTACTTACTGATTAATCCTATTAGTAATACATGTAATCACAGCTTAGTAACATCTGGGTTGAAGGTTATAAAACTGAGATTGGAAACCAGTCTCAAGCATCTGATTGGCTGAAATGGCACTGGTCGCCATTTCAGCCAATTAGATGCTTGAGATTTGAGACTGGTTTCCATGCTCACTTTTATAACCTTGGGCACAGGGTATGTGTAATTTGATATAATTAGCCTAGAAATCCACAAAATGTAACCCTCCATTATTATTGATACCACATTAATAGAAAATAAGAAATCAGTTGCTCAAAAAGAACATGTTGTAGGTTAATGATGCTGAACAAGAGCGGCTGGAGAGTGAGAAGGTCCACCTGAAGACAACACAGAGGTTCAAAGAGGCTGAGGAACAAGTTCTGAAGCTTCAGAAAGATCTCAAACGAGCTATCAACAAATCAAAGTAAGAATGAAACAAGCACAGCATGTAGTTCATTAGAATGGGCCCCAGGATAATAAAACTGAATAAAACTGTGACTGGAGACCTGTCTCAAATCTTGAGATTCTGATTGGCTGAAATAGACAAATCAAGATTTTTGATATTTGAGACTAGTCTCTTGTCTCGGTTTTATGATCTTGGACCCAGATTGTTGAATCCAATACACAAGAATGTTGTAAGCTATCAAATACCTAATAGTTTAGATGTTGAATGTCTTTTGGAAACTTACCTTGAATTTCAAGTTTTTGCTTGAGGAAAATAAATTCAGTGCAGTGCATGGACTTTAAGACATGCATGAATGAAATATTTTAAGTTGCTTTTAAACAATTTGTCACTCCTTGTTCAAGATGGATAGTGTTGCATGAACACAGATCTGTAATTTCATGTTTCACTTTTTTCAATGAAAATTGCATTTAATGCACAAGACTTAGTCAGAAATTTCAAAGATTCATAACTATCATGTTTAAAAGTAAAGATTGCAAAGAGCTAGCTTGATTCTTAAATACAATTAATACCCAGTTTCTGAAAAATATGAATCGTCTAAAAAAATGTCTTAATGGTTTTAGCTGGTTGAAGTTCTAACATTCCATTTTGTTCAACAATTGACGACAGTCTGAGAAAATCAGCTTTGTTTTTTAACTGGCTTGGTTTAATATGTGATCCTTAATTACATGCATGCATTTTAACTTAATATTAAAAATCAAGCATTGTGTTTGAATTTGAAATGTAACACAATATTTTTAAATAAATCAATAAAAAAGAAGTTCTAAATCTTGATTAATTAAAAGAAATAAGAAAAGTAATTTGTGTGTGCTGATGATGTTTATAGCCCTGCAATGTCTTCTTATTCTTTAATTGTTGATGCTTGACTAATTGTTAGTTTTTGCTTGGCATGAAAATGGTATATGTGAATGATAACGTCTTTCATATTCATTTGTTATAACAATTTCAAGATAAACAATCAGAATTTTTATTAATCTTTTAAAATGTCTGTAATGTTTTAAAAAAATATTTATAAAACAGAAATACAAAAACTAAACATTGAAAGCCATAAATTATATTTAAAGTATTCAAAGTATTTTAATTAAATTAAAGTAGTAGAAATTTTAACACTTGATTAAGAAAAAAACATATAAGAACAGTGATTGTGTGTGTGCTGAATATGTTTATATTCCTCAGATTGTCCTGCCAGCGTAGTTTTCTCAGACTCTCTGATATTGTTAACCAATATGAAATAGAGCTCTTGTAAGTGATATCACCCTATTTTATAACTATATAATTACAAATCTTTGAATACCGGGTATACCATTTATATCAGAAATACACAAGTACTACAGGTCTTTCAAAATATTTATGCTCACTTTCTTATTTACATTGGTTTTTTTGTTGTGCTTGTATTAGTGCATATGCACTAGAAGGTATATTGTGTAGTAATCATCAATATTTGGTAGGGATGAAAATGAGAAAAATGGGTACTCATGTGCATGGTTCCTTTTCTATCTTTTTTCTATCTATGTATTTGAGTACTTGAAACTTCTTCAGTATAAATAATAAAATGGTCAAATACATGTACTCATATTTTGTTGTACATGCCAGTTAATTCTTAGCAAAAGGGCAGTTGTAATTCTGGACATGCTCACTAAATTAGAAGGTGCACTTGCATATTCAATTCCTAGGAAAGTAGTTTCTTCATCAGTGAATTTAGAATTGCACTTGTACCTGCAATATAAAGTAGTCTTTTTTTATTTTATATATGTACATACAATGGTACATTAAATTAAATGTTGAGTTATAAGTAGATTGTACCTGTTGTACATGTGTAGTTTTGATATATTTGGTACACCCGACAGCTGTTAAACTTTAAACAACAGGCTTACTTACATTTAGATACAGTTGAATAAGAAATAAATCTGTTGTCATGGATAATTCATCATTCAGGTTTAATTGCATGTGTGAACAGTGTTGATCCAGATCAGCCAGCACATCTATGCTGTCTGATCAGAATCTACGCTGTTTGCTTATTGGTAGGAAATGCCTTTGATGAATCAAGAAGCAAATGATGCACTGTCACACAGTCATCCTATGGAGTCAAGGGTTGGGCCATTCATGTTATTCAGTAATTTTTTAAAAGTTAACATTTTTGGTTTGGATCCATAGGCAACTGTGTAACCCTTGGTGCTAAAATATAATATGTCTTAGTTGTCAGTGAATTACTAAAAAAAATATTTATTTTGGATTTGTTTTAGACCATACTTTGAAATGAAAGCCAAAGTCAACCAAATGATGGAGGTATGTATAACATAATTCCCATTGTCTATATGTTGATAAGAGACTGGTAAAGAGTTTTATTTATGTATAAATTAGATATATACTGCTCAAAATTTGCTGATGATCAGTTTTGACATTTCAGATTTCTTTTTATATTAAACAATTTACAACCATGCATATGCAGTCTCAAAAATGACCACCATAAAAATATACATGTACAGAACATGTTTATAAATATTTATGCATGCACTGGTGATTTTTTTATAGTTTCTGTCAATTTTTGTTCCTTTAAAAAGAAGAATTATGCCTGAAAATAGGCATGCTCTTTCACCCCCACCCCATCCTCCCCTTCCCGTTATGCCAGTATTTTCCTATTAAATATTTTTCTTTGTTGACCATTGTAGGATCGTAAGAAGAGTGTAATAGGCTTGGAAGCAGATGTGAAGGCTTCAAAGAATACTTATTCTAACGCATTGCGAAGTCTCGAGGAAATTAGTGAAGCTATCCACCAAAAACGTTTAGAGATGCGTAATCAGGCAGAACTTGGAATCCGAGGTGCAGGTGTAGGCTCAGAATCTCCGTCTCCACCTCCGATGCGAGGAAAGGAACCTGTGTCTATTGATGGTAAGACCACTAAGCTGGGCAGTGCTGACAGTCCAACCACGGAGACCTCAACACAATTTAGTATTGGTTCTTCTAGTCAAGAGTTCAGACCTCCTTCAGTAATATACTCCTCAGCAGACAAAGCTCGAACTGACAGCTACAGACAGGCTATAGAAGCCAGGCAGGCTGTGCAGGGTAACCTTGACAGTATCACTGAAGATTATTCAGTAAACTTAGACGATGAATATTTTGCTTTACCAGGAAGTTCTTCCAAGTCTACTGGCACTGATGAGCCTGATGATGTATTTAATGCCATGTCCAAAGTTGACTCAACTAAATCAGGACTAACACAGACCTCATCAGTTGCTATAAGGAACAAGAAACCTGCCAAATTAAAAGGTCTCATTTTAACCCCTGTAGGGGCCGGGCAGGACCCATTACAAGCAAGTCTTAGGATTGCTACTAAACCTCATATTGCTGAGCACTCCAGACCAGCTTCCTACCCATATTCTTATCAACCAAACAATAGAAATAGAGTTATCTTCCCTGCTCCCAACTCTCCTATAGCTGAGGTAAAGGAGGTCAAGGAACAGGAAGTGGTTACACCAGGATCTGAGAAGTCTGGGAGAAGATTGTTAAAAGTCCCATCTATGCAGGATTTTGACGAAGGTTCGATATCCGACACGGAGAGTGTGACCAGCGGTACTATGTTAGGGGACGATGAAGTAGAATTCCTAACCATGGATTTCACAAAGTGTAAATTGCCGACCGCAGACGATAAGTCTGAAACTGAGCAAGCTTACAGAAGACTTAGTTTACCTGCCACTCTTAGTGAGCTTGATGTTCTAGTCAGACAGCTTTCCAATGATAAAACAAATGATACTGAAAAAAGTCATACTGACAATACGCAAATGTGCAATGATACATTACCAACAGACAATGTAAATGATCCAGAAAGAGTTGTAGAAGTGTAGAGATTTTCATGTTATTTTGATTTTGGTGATTTCAATCAGTGTAGAGATTTTCATGTTAGTTTGTTTTTGGTGATTTCAATCTACACTGAAAAATACTCAAAATAATATCCGTCGCAATGATTACCTCCAAAATTTTTAGACCGAATTGATTGCTTTTCCTTTTCTTTGTAATACAATAAAGTCAGTTATTATGATTAACACACTTTCAAGACCTCTTTTTAACAGTTGAACATAAAGACTATTCACTATAAAACTACTTCTGTAAACTCAGTTTTATTGATAGAGTTTAACTCAATTACAGTATCTAGTGTTTGTCAGTTTCTTATTCAGTTATCTTTTTTTACTTTGTAAGCAACCAAGACTAAGAATATAACAGAACTAGACAAAATTGTGTTTATTATAACAGAATCAACTTTTAATCACTCAAGTTCAGAAAAAAATACAGTGATAGTATAATTTTATTTTACTCTTAATTTATTTTGTTTAGTGTATTACTTTTTCATTAGTTGTTTTATTTTCTTCAGAAGTTTTCTAGTGATAGATGTATGATTATTAGAGAAGATTGTCGATTAGTGAAAAGGTGCACAGTTGACTGTAGCATTTGTTTTTTATGGTGCTGAACATATTAAGATTTTGTTTTTGTTTTTTCTAGAATAACCAGATGTTAGTTATGTTTCCTTTCATTGTTTAACCCTTTCCTCCATAAATATGCATTTTTACGCATGTGCAACCAGTGTAGATCCAGATCAGCCGGCACATCTGTGCTGTCTGATCAGGATCATCACTAGTTGCAATTTGGTCAAATATAACCTAAGGAATCAAAACATGAACCCTTTAGATCCTGATCAGACGGCATGGATGTGGCGGCTGATCTGGACCTACACTGTTCGTCCACGCAATTAAGGAATGTCTATGGAGGAAAGAGTGAAAAGTTTCCCTACTTGCTGTGTGTGATACTACTTCTTTAGACACAAAGTGTAATTTGTTTTTACTCAGCATGAGATTTTTAATTCTTATTACTGGGGTGATTGCTTTGGAAGATCATTTTATTTGATTGCATTGACTGACTTAAGACATCAAAAAATGAAATGTATTTTGAAAATTTCACTTTTTTAAACAGATACTCTACAAAAAGACTGTTTAAATCTTAACTCAATATATATGGGTTTCATTGCATGTGCAAACAGTGCAGATCCAGATCAGCTGGCACATTCATGCAGTCTGGTCAGGATCTACAATGTAAGCTTCTTGGTCAGAAACAGTGTAAGTCCTTATTGGTTGGCACAGATGTGTCGGCTGATCTGAATCAACACTGTTTGCAAATGCAATTAAACATGGAAATATGGAGTAAAGGTTTAACAGTATTGTAAGTGTGCCAAATATTTGACCTAGTTTCTATGAAAAGCGTGTTAAAATGGGCTTCAATGGTAAATCTTTCTGGTTTTTAAAACTGAAGAACTGACAAAAATACTTCCATTGATTAATAAGGGAGTTTAACAAATGGACATTGACTGTAAGAAAACCCTTTCAGATTTAATGCTGTTACCACCTGCTTCCTGGAAATGACCATAATAGACTTTATTCTGACTACGCAAAGAACTTGATGTTACATATTTGAATATTTTTGTTTTCATATAACTAGCATAATGTTACATGTATTATATGGATTCAGCAAATAATACTGTGTTATAATCTATATTTGTTATTTATTTATTTGTATATTATTATTTGCATTTTTCTTTAATTTTTAGATTCCGTATTACAGTGATGAAAGTATGTTGAATATTTTATATTGTACCAAAAAAGGACAAAACAGTAGAGTCTTATTTTACACTATTCTCATACATCTACACAAAGTGACATATATTGATTTGATTTCTATAAAGCTGTTAGTGAAAATATATAAATTAAATCATTTATTTTAAGCAATTTATGCCAAAGTTTACAGTTCCGGAAGTTGATTGTCACAGGCGGTGTTCTTTTTTCACAAAAGAAACTTCAGTTGCTTATTTTTGAGAACTTTAGTTTAACTTGAGTTCCTTTTATTATAAGGTTTTTATTGCATGGGCAAACATTGTTGATCCAGATCAGCTGACACATCTGTGCTATCTTGATCTGTATTTACACTGTTTTGCTTCTTAGTCAGGTAAAACCTTATCAATCAAACATTGTAGAGCCTAATGAGACCACATATTTTGTAGGCTGATCTGGACCTACACTGTTTCTTTGAAAAACACTGGATATTAGATTGAGGTAAGTTTGGCTGGCAGGCATTAACATTTCATTAAGTTTTTTGTTTAAGTTGACTTTTTCTCAGTAACCATTTCAGGTAGAGCTTTGAAACTTAACATAGAAGTCTGACATCACAATCAAGACTAGTGTCATAATTCTTGACTGTATTTTGTCATAGTTTGCTTTTTTTTCTTGTTTTTAGGTTAAATTGTTGTTTGTTCCCAGCATTTTCAACATATTTTTTTGTGTCTGAAGTTTACCAATGTGAGATCAAACTAACCCAGGTTTGATTAGATGACGTCTTTGGATACTCTAGACTGAGTCATTGGTCAGACTTCATGCTTTTTTTCTATTTCTGTATTCATGCCAAGGAGGGGGGAGATGGAGATGCATACAGTTCATAAAACTTGGGGAGCTTATGGAAAGAGGGGCACACAATTTTTACAAAGAATTCCAAATTTTATTAGGGGAAATCAAAACTTGCGTATCATTGAATGTGTAACTGAATTTAAGTAATAGTTTTGAAACATTCTAACATTGTTTTCAAAGCTGTGTTTTCAGCTTTGCAATTGTTAATGCCCTTGATTGTTTCTGGTAAAAGAGGAGGGGCTACCGAGGACTGACTAACAAAGGATTAATAATTTTATTGTATTCATCATTAATTTGAAAAACGTTATTCTCTTTGTGAAAATCAAAATGTTGTATAACCAAATATTGTTATCTAGCATAATTTTAGTATATATGTGGAGTAAGTCTGTGAACGATTTTTGATATGGATACATTTTAACTTTTTACTTTATATATATATATATATGAGATTTTCATGCATAGGACCAGTGTAGATCCAGATCATTTAGCACATCGGTGTCATCTGATCTGGATCTACACTGGATATATCTGGATGATACATCTTGGACAGAACTAACCAAATGAATCTAAAGTGCACAGTTTAACCCTTTCCCGTACAGATACACCTTTATTGCTAGGGCGAACAGTTTAGATCCAAATCAGCCGGCACATTCGCTTTTTGATTCATTAGGTTATTTCTGACCAAAATGCGACCAGTGCAGATCCTGATCAGACGGCACGGATGTGCCGGCTGATCAGGATCTACACTGGTCGCACATGCGTAAAAATGTGTATATATCCAGGAATGGGTTAAATCCTGAATAAACAGCATGAATATCCTGGCTGATCTGGATCTGCAGTGTTCACACATGGGATAACATCTACCTATATCACATGGTGTAAAGGGTTAAAAACTTGAGTGACCAGTGTAGTGTCAGATGAGTGACCAGTGTAGTGTCAGATCAGTGACCAGTGTAGTGTCACATCAGTTTACACTATATTCAGTCTGATCAGCATCTTCATTCTTAGCTTATTGGTCAGAAATGATTATGATAGCAACAAATGTTAATCCAGATCAGACTTCAGGGATGTGCAGGCTGATCAGGATCTAATGATACATTTACTGAAATTTGTTTGATGGGTTTACAGTTATATTGTGTTATAAGATATTTTATGAAAAATCTGAGAGTTTCTGCTCAGTGCTGCATCTGTAAAGAGTTTTATTGTTAGCTAATATTTTCTAAATGGCTAAATGGTTTCTTATGAAATTTAAACTAGTTCTATAGATTTTACTTAATTTTTTTATCATATTGGTAACGTCGTATTATGGTGTCACTCATTGAATGAATTTTAGGCTACAATACATGTACGTCTTCGGTAAAAGTTTTAAATTAATTGATTTGTAAGTATAGCAGTTTTAGCGTCAAAAAAAAACATTTTGGTATCCATTTCCTTCATATATACGCTTTTATAGCGTGGCAAACAATATAGATCCAGCTCAGCTGTCACATCTACACTGTTTGCTTTTTGATTTATTAGGTTGTTTCTGACCATAATGCAAACAGTGCTGTGCTGGAGGTTATAAAACTGAGATTGGAAACCAGTCTCAAATCTCAAGCATCTGATTGGCTGAAATGGCTACCAGTCGCCATTTCAGCCAATCAGATGCTTGAGATTTGAGACTGGTTTCCATGCTCAGTTTTATAACCTTGGGCACTGATCCTGGTCAGATTGTGCAGATGTTACAGGTGATCTGGATCTACACTGGTTGTACATGGGATAAAATGCATGTATATGAAGTAAAGGGTAAAAAATCAGAACCAACTAATTACTTTTCACATTAAATATTAAGTAAATTGTATTTGCAAGAACTTTAAAGAAAAAGAGGGATTATCTGCTTGGGAAAGAATTGAATTAATCTTAGAATTGAATAAGATTTTTTGATATCTTCTGACTACTCTTGTCTAATTTATGTTAAGGATCTGATAAACTTCTTGAATTCTGAATCTCTTCAATTGTTTTGCTCAATTGTGTGTTAATGATAAAAGCAAAATATGTCTCGAAATGGCAGTTATAATTACTTATAATAGAAATTTATGTTTAAAACTGTTTTCTTAGGAAAATATTTCCATTAAAATGTTGTAACGTTTTTCTTGTGTTCCTGGTTGTATATTTTCAAGACAAAAAGTGAAACCTAAAACATTCCATTTTTATACACCCGTTTGAAGAACTGGATCTTTATTAAATTTGAACACTTTGACAGTGGTGTCCTCAAAACTTGTCTGTCTAATATGAATAAAACCAATTGATTACCAGCCTGCTATAGGAGTCTGGAGTTATGTCCCTTTATGGAATTTTGACCCACTGTGACACTTGAATAGCCTTTATTCAGTATTCACCAAACATAATCAGAATGTTAATTACAATATATGTTGGCCAAGTTTGATAATTAGACAGACTGCTGCAGGGATTCACCAGCTATTTACCTTTCATTGCATTGTTGATACACCATATGCAGTGTCTACTCAAACTTGGAACAGCCTTTCCCAATACTTGGTTAGAATGCTTATGAACATACTATTTTTTTGTAATTTTTTATTCAAGTAAAGCATGTTCATACAAGATATGCAGGTATTAAACAGTGTGAACATATTATGCAAAGTGTTATTAGCCCAAATCAAAAATTAATATAGTACTATATTCAGTAATCAAATCGAGGATTAATTTACTTTATCAGATGTGAATCCCCTGGATTAATTCAGTTGATCAAGAAAATTACATTTGACATTGTAAGAGCATACATGATTATATTCTCATATAGATGTTTATAATAAAAGATAGAATCGAACATAATATTTTTACTAAGTGTGATAACAACATGTTGCTATATTAATATATTGCTGAATTATACAGAGTTTATATTAGTTGATATTTCACCCAAGTTAGCAGCATTGTCTCCTGTCTGGCTTAGAAAGCTCTTTACTCGTACTTCCCCAAACTTGGTCAGTTTGTTAACTATCATAATATCTCAATTTCAATGAAAAGTGAGCTCGATCAGTCATTGTAGATGTTTGGTCAATAAATTGCTGATTTCTTTGCCAAATTAGCACTAACTGCTCTATAACTTAGAAAACCTTTGTCCAGTCTTCACTGATACTGGTCAGAATTAAATTATTGCTGGTCTATTTAAGTCCGCATTCTCTATTAACTAATTTTGTTCAACTGTTGATAAGCATGATATTTTGGTTCATATTTTTGGTGTTCATGTTCAACTTTACACAGACCTGTTTATAACAATATAAAAATATAAAATGGATCAAAGACAATTTTGCATTCTACATAATGCACCAGCCTTAAATGTTAAATACCTCGCGCTGTCTTCAAAAGTGAAAAAGCTATCATGTTGTCTGTATCTACCTTTAATGATTTTATTAACATGCAGTGCATAAGCCTTTTATAAAATTTGCATCACGGTGTCTAAATGTGCCATGACTGGTACTGCCTTGAAGTTAACATGCTGACCAGCAAATGCTTTGCGCGCCTTGCACCAGCCATAATTGTGGCGCGTCACGAGAAAGGTTTCTTTGGATAGCTGACGTAAGTCATTGGAATGACGTCATTATGTATTGCAGACGACATTGCTTATTATGCATTTCGCGATAAAATTAATTGTCTAACTTTGTTACGATAGTTCTCTATAGTTATGAGAAAATAAAAGATAATTTTAACTCATATAATATAGTAACAACTAAAATAATGAATTATGACCGAAGTGAACATTTCCCGTGACGTGCCCCACATGGTCAATGGTAATGGAAATCTTTCTGGCAACGACAATCGAATCGGTAGAAGAAAACACACGACAAACAAACGATTGATATTATAATATTTTTATTCAGCGAGTTACATATTCTTTGTTAGCACTATATTCTTGGAATAAATCTGACATGGATACGAAGCCCCACTTCTTGCCGGAGAACTTGGAATGTTTCTTTTTATATCCGAATCCCTGCTCTTTATCCGAGGACAACAGCTTCAGCTTCACAATGTTTCCTAAATGGGGTTAGAAAGAATATACTACAGTTATACAACCAATGCTCTAAACACATTGATAATAAAATAGCAAGAAATTGGAATACTGCATCATAAGATACACCTTTTTTACTTCTTTTTAAGAGATTTTCGTTAAAATCCCTTTCTGACTTTGTAAACCAAAAGCACACCTAATCGAGGGGAGGTAAAACCAAAAGTCACAAAATTACCATAGCTTTTGGAGGATTATACCGAAATTGGATTGAACTACTGACATATCTTTTATGTTACTGCAGAATCGCAAAGAATTATTCTATGAATTTGAATCCATATAAAATAAAGCTGACATGAGTTTTCGTTAACGGATAATAATCCAGTTACTGGCATTTCTGTGTTTACCACTACCGTGATTAAATGCCAGTGATCTCCAAATGAATGGAGAGAATTTAATGGTTATTTCATAACAAGAAGTGTAAATGATTTATTGTTTGAAGAATATTTTACGATTCCACGCTGAGAAATTAAAAAAGTCTGATCGGTGTAGTTAGAACATTGGTTAAGTGTATATGTTCATACCATGTACATTGGTTATTTAAACATGCGCTGTTAAGTTTTTCTGAAATCTGATCCGTCAACACTTAGTTTAAGTGCATGTAATACAAATATAGCACCGTGGCCAATTTTCTGTCTAACTAATTGAAAACACAATACCTTTCTTTAAACTCAGAAATTTGGTAAGCGTTTTGTCGTTATTCACTGCTTTCTTTACTTCCATTTCGCAGGTACCTAACCCTACAAACAACATTGTAAAGTTAGTCCTTTAATAAACCAAAACGGACAAACTACGATGTATCTGGTCCAGTTATTATATTATAATTTATAACTGTTCGACGAAATAAAGTTTAAACGATGCCACACAAAGTTTTTACCGGTATCTTCAACACGACAGATGAAAAGGGGAAATTTGAAACTAGATAAGAACATATTTTAGTATTTATTTGTATGTGCCCGTCCAGTTTGATAGTTTGCTTGTAAAAATATACACAGACTAGTGCTTTAGTGAGTCGAACTTTCTTGGATTTGGAGCCAAACTCGTTTCAACAAGAGGCCTAGTTTTATTATATCCGTGTCTGTTTAAAGACGATTGCGGTAGTTTTCAATTTCACAACGTTATGAATTTTACTTGCGCACCGTTTGTTGATTTATGACAGGCAATAGTTGATTCACAAGTATTTTTCACGGAAGAATGTCTTTCCATTGTCATTTGATTAAGACGTTTAAATTTCCTTCTGATAAAACTCCCTTATTGTTCTCTTATTGATTTCATTTCTAAACTTGTTTAAACAAACGGTCCGCAAATAAAATTCATGAAATTGTGATTTTTTTTAAAATTCTATTATTAAATAGTACACTCACCTCCGTATGTAGCATGGGCAATTTCAGTCTTCAAATAAAGTGAATCTTCAAATCTTGGACGTTCTATCTTTAAGTTAAAATCTGAACTTGATAAATCATTCTGAAAAGATGTTTAATATTCGTTAAATGGAACTATGAAAGTATTCTTATACAACAAACACGAAAATGTGTAAGACTCGATTTGTTTAATCTGTTCGTGATTAGTGATAGAATTGCAAACTAATTCAAAAGCCGTCACGCCCAGTGTCGAGAGCAACTTCGTATGTGCACAAACTTTGATCCATCGGCCATGTAACCTTAAATATTATTACCATTCCATTTTTAGCGACCGACCTTAATAAGAGCAAATCGTGCATACATAAATCAAATCCAATATTGAATGAAATGATAGTGTTTAAGCCATTTGCATCACAACAACCGACAACATGTAACTTTGAAAACACCATTGAAATAGAAATAAAAAGTCATGCTGAGCCTGTTTGATAGAATCTTTACTGCTTTCTACGACCTGGTAGGTTTAGCGCAACGCATACTTTCAAAATCAAACAACATTTATTGATCTTTACCAAACAATTAATGAGGCAACACATTTTTTTTTCAGGAGGTCGTATATTAGTTTCATTTTTGAAATGAAAATTATGGACAGTGTAGTTTATTAACTGACAAGAAGTTTGCAATATTAGTCTTACCGGTGGAATATTAATGATATAGTATTTGCAGGTGAGGTCGTATATGCCTTTGCTGATTACGTCTGTTTCAAGAATGGTGTTGAATCTGAAATAGCATATTTAAATGCGAATATTACGAATAAACATTCAAGATGCTTCAAGAAACCAGGTTTTATTTACATATAATAGATCTCAGTAGTGTTTGTTTGGTCATCGAAGCTAGTGCTTCGGATGGGTTGGAGCTAATTCATACAGACAACTTGTCCGGAATGTCTTTTTGGGTTTATGGGGGTGCTGTGTTTTCTGCGTGTGGCTATTCCTTATATGACAAATGAGTGGTGCCACTGAACAGTGTGGTTACTTTTGAGGCCTAACATTTTGTTAATTGTTTGAGTAGTCTAATTATTTGAATTGATCTTATTATAACCTAATTCTCTGTTATTGGTTGTATGTGGAGACTGTGCAAATTTCATTTTTTTCAGATAATTTTGATATATCACTGACTTTCTTTTGAGGATCACTAGCTCTACATAGATTGTCATTGGGTTACTTTTGAGGATCACTAGCTCTACATAGCTTGTCATTGGCTTACTTTTGAGGATCACTAGCTCTACATAGATTGTCATTGGGTTACTTTTGAGGATCACTAGCTCTACATAGATTGTCATTAAGTTACTTTTGAGGGTCACTAGCTCTACATAGATTGTCATTGGGTTACTTTTGAGGATCACTAGCTCTACATAGATTGCCATTGGCTTACTTTTGAGGATCACTAGCTCTACATAGGTTGGTCCACGCCTGAATAATAAAGTCATGAAGCCGACCTGTGATACCTAACTCCAACTCTGACGCAATCTGAAATGAAATCGCAAATAAACATCAATGTATATTTATTTAGATTTTTTTCAAGCGCGCCTATTGTAACATATAGATTAAAAAGGAACCACGAAAAATGTGAAATTAATGCAGGCTTGACTTGATTATGCCTTATAACGCCGCATAGCAGATTCGCCGAATAAACATGTATCTTCGTTTCTGATGTGATTTTGAAGTATGTGTTTTAATTATTTTATGAGGCGAAAGTGTCTTTTTGCCACATAACAAAGTACTGTTTATGCGTTGAAAAACACAGAATAAACATGGTCGATTTCGATTATGCGGCAATGCTGAAATGCGGCGTTACATTGCGATTAATGGGCAGTAATAGAAATGTATGCTAAAGCCCACACGCCTAGGCCAGGCAAGAGCGCAACTCTATATTACACAAGTACCGAAGTTTATCCATCCCAATCGATGGCGTGAATATAGTGGTGAACATCGAACCTTCAATGTGGTATTTTCAGTTTAATATGCAATGATCAGCGACGTATTCCCAGATAAAAGAATAAATTAAGATTCCGGCAAAGAAGCTTTGTTTCTTTAAAGCTATTTTAGCATCAACTATGAGACGCTTGACAAAGCGGAAAGTCCGTTGCGCAAGTACCTGTTTCATTTCCTGTCGGACGTCTTTCTCCTCAACGAGTAGCTTGTGGTACTGATCGAAGTTTTTACAATGGGCTTTCTGGCGGGCCCTAAGGTCCTTCTTTAATGTCTGAAAAACGTGTAAAAGCATTCTTTTTTTAATCGGATTAAAAAATAAGAGTTTTGTGGATGTCACAGAAACCCAATTTGCTGTTTTTGGTGTTTCTCTCCTTTTGAAACTTTCGCTCAAAGATGGTTGTCAGTTTTATGTTATTATTACGTTAACATAAATTTAAAATAATAATAAGATATACATTTTGTATATAGTCAACATATCCTAATGTGTCCCTCTAGGACTGTGTTAATGAAAAATGCAAAAATTGTGGTAAAGATTTATTTTATTTATTTAAAAAGGCCACATGACTATACATCAAAATTTGAACGAATTTAGAAGAAATACCAATGATGCAATCAAAATAAAATTCCCAAGTATATGTAGTCGTAAATAGCTTTATAATTTTTATGTTTTTCTTAATGAGTCTAGAAAGAATTTTGTCATAATATCAACCTTAATAGAATGTTTCCTGGCATTATACTCTGTCGGATTGTCATGGTAGTATGGCAGAGACATCATGGCGCACTCCAACATGTCCACATACTGTTTCATCTTTGCTCGAGATTTCCAGCAGCTCTGAAATAGAAAAAATAACCCTCTATTTACACGTCGCTTAAAATAAAGAGAAATAACACAAGGTCTAAAAGAAGAACGTACTTATAGTAGAAAAATAAAATCGATACAGTGCGAAAGCGGCACGTAGCGAAGAGTAGAAAAATAAAATCGATATATTGCGTAAGCGGCACGTAGAGAAGAGTAGAAAATATATTACGGAAGCGGCGGGACGTAGCTAAGAATAGGGAAAAAAATAAAATTGAAAGTACGTAGCTAAGAGTTGAAAAAATAAAAATGATACAGTGCGAAAGCATAGAAAATAAAATCTATAGTACGGAAGCGGCGGCACGTAGCTAAGAATAGGAAAAAAATAAAATCGAAAGTACGTAGCTAACAGTTGAAAAAATAAAAACGATACAGTGCGAAAGCGTAGAAAATAAAATCGATAACACCGAGTCAAAAAGCAGCACACAGCTCAAAATAGCAAAATAACATTAATAAAGCCCTCGGAAGGCAGGTTGCCCAGAGAGTAGTAAAACAACACCGAAATATCCCTCTAGCCCCATCTGGGCCATATTCTTGAAAAATAATATTGATATAGCCAAGAAGCACCACGTGGCTCAGATTAAAGATAAGGATATGGCCCTCTGATAGCACGTTACAGTCTGATCGAGATACTTTCTGATAAAGTAGCGAAAAGTGTAGATCCAGATCAGACGGCATATCTGGATCTACACTGATCGTCCTTGATAAAAGGCGTATCTATATGAGTAACAAGAGGTTAATTTGACCTTGTATATAAATAATATAAATAACAGCAAGCTTTTATGTAACCTCTGATTTCAGCGACATTTTCTATTCGTTTTCTAAGCGTTTTCAGCACAGTGTTTATGAATACACCTGAAACGGTTCTCGAGTTCTTGATAACTGGTTGATATCAGACAATATTATTTATGAATATAGTTTGCTTACCCTCTGACAGGCTATCAGGCTGACCATGATTTCAGTATGTTTCTTTGTCAGCTTCTTCAACGTTCTACGATGCTTATCCCACTTGCCGAAATCGCTGAAGCAAAGGAGAAACAACATCAATATCATTGATTCGTAATATTATGTTATAATTAGATGTGTGAAAATGTTAGAATTCGACAAATACTCCATGTCTACTTTTGTTTTCAAGGTTAAAATATTTTGAAAATATCACATCTTCTTAGAAAAACTCCTTTACCGTATATACCTTTCCCAATGAGCATGTTTGCGTTCCCTAATGACTAATAAAGTATTTCGCACGAAACAGCGGTGGCAGAAACTATTTTACATGAAAATGTCCGAGATGTCGCAACAATGTTCAAATTTCTGTACAACTTTTCGAAAGGGATTTTCTCCACCTTTACAAATTTTGTACGGAAAAGATTTTGTCATTATAGCGAGTTAGTCTTATTGTTTTTCTTAGGTTTCTGGCATGTGTACAACACCCCAACACCAGAATTGTTTTCATACCAAAGGACCTAGTACGAGTGTCTATGTAACGTTTACCCAGAGAGCTCAGTCAGCTTAACATGCGCGTACCAGTCAGACGCACAGAATAATTGCTGATAAAATATTTCTTTTCGTTTTACGAAGTACAGTGTCAATTAAAATGTTTTACCAACATGTAAAGTAATATGTGTTAAAAATGTAAATATTCTGACAATCAATTAGCATAAAGGTATATCGAATTATGTGCCGACTTTCTACTTACTGAAAATGTTCGTGCAGGCTTTCCTGTAACTTAAATTCTGGAGGTCTGTATTTAAATGCTGCTTCTTTTAAAGTATCGAATAAAACTTGTATTTCTTTAACTGCAAATCACAATAAATAGATATTAAGAACTGCAAATAAGCGTGAGTTAATAATTAGTCAACGAAAGAAGACTTACAATTTTAAATTAACATAATAATTATTGTATTATATAATTCGAATGTTAATACAACACAACAAATATTTTAGTCTAAAGCAATGTATAACGCAATACGTGTACACACGGAAACATGTAAACACGAAATTATGTAAACACGAAATTATGTAAACACGAATGTAATGTAAACATGAATGTAATGTAAACATGAATGTATGTTGTAAACACCAAAACATGTAAACATGAATGTAATGTAAACATGAATGTAATGTAAATATGAATGTAATGTAAACATGAATGTAATGTAAACACGAAAACATGTAAACATGAATGTAATGTAAACATGAATATAATGTAAACATGAATCTAATGTAAACACCAAAACATGTAAACATGAATGTAATGTAAACATGAATGTAATGTAAACATGAATGTAATGTAAACATGAATGTAATGTAAACATGAATGTAATGTAAATATGAATGTAATGTAAATATGAATGTAATGTAAACATGAATACATGATGATGATAAGAAGACTAGCACATACAACACTGGTGAGGCAATTTGTTAATTTCTCAGTCACGGCCATAACAGATAATCTTTCAATTTTGTCATATGATTACCTTAGCCATTTTTTACAAAACTAATTTCATTTCAACGAAGCCATGTTTTTTAGATAGCCCGCTTTGCTATACTTACATGAAAGATTTTGTGTTTCTGAAAGCCGCCGCAGAACGGCAACTGGCGGGGAAGAATGCCCTGTCTTGTGGCTCGGCTGACCTAACCTTTCAGCCAAATGGACGAACTCGGCCACGGAATTGTATCTTCAAGGAAAGGAGAAATAATGTTGTTTTTTATTTTAATAATTAATAATTGTTGGAAGAAGAAGAGACAAAATAAAAGAAGAATAAGGATCGAAAACTATTCTTGCGTTCTTGCGGGATAGGGATCTCTCCAAAACGAAAGAGATTTCTTTAATGTAGATATAAACGCGTACAGTCATATCGTGATTCGTGTTAAGATTATTGTTGACATTTGCAGAAAAAAAGCGATGACAAATAATATATTTTTTCTTTTACTTCAATAAGAATAAACTCTTCAATATGGCTTCCGGAATCGATCATCTGTTAAATTAAAAATTAAATGTTATTTGACGGCTTCAAACAAAATACGAGTTACTTGACATACACCGTAACTTCCTCCTTCCCAACATTAAACTGTGGAATTTTTATTATATCTGTCTCCATTACTGCCTTATCCATCTCTAATGTCTGCAACAAATGTCATGGGGATAACGTCGTACGCTACGTAAAACTTAGCGTCATAACGTCAACGTTTGACGTGCTGGCTAATGACGGCATGCACATTTCTTTTCACAGAAAGCTGTATTATAGAACGGCCGGGATAGGTACAAAATCGCTTTAAGTTTCATTAAGGTACACCATTCTAGGTTTCTCATCATATCTAGTTTCGATTAAACGATCTGCTAGACAAAATATCGCATTCAAAGAAATATTTACAATTATCGTTCATTTTGCTACTGAATGTTTAGTTAAAGTTCTTTCTTTTACGATGAAATAAATTATCCGGGGCTTGGCTAGAATATGTTTATCATAAACCATTATAAAGTGCACAATCTTTTCACTAATGACGTCCATGCGCAGTTCCTTTTTTCAACGAGTTTCCAGGTGAAAAAGCTTGCCATTCGCTATATCGTTAAAGTCGCTGTTCCAACAGCTTTTAAATTCCAACAGCTTTTAAGGGCTACCACGTTCATCGATAAAAAGAAAATTATCAAAATCTCAATGATGGCAAAATGCCGTTCAATGAAACTTTGCACAAATGAATGTTACTAATGTATCTTTATTTTGTATACAGTAAGACACTTTAGAATAGTAAAGAAAAAAAGCTAGACCTAAAAATGCCTTAAAATTCTATTTACATAAATTCACAAAACATAATTTTAAATTTCCATGTGAGTGAAATGATACTGACAAGAAAATGTTGTGTACCTTGTAAAAAAAACTTTCAACTACTAAAAGAGAAATCAGTGGCCATCCGTTCATTCTTTGTTCGAGTTTTGTTATCGTGCAATCGCTTATACGTATGACACACTGCTGATCTACCAGTGATCTACTTTTTTTGATTGTTTAATGTCGTTTTGTTTTGAATATTGTTGATTAAATGATTTTTTGCCATGCGGTAGACGTTTTCAAGACGCAGTGTAACTACCGGTAAATAGGATCTTCATTTTACTTTTTCCGGCTCGCCCACGGGCGGTCGGATATACGCTATGAATTTACTATGAAACAGCGAAGAAAACCAAGTTAAGCCGTTTGAACGGAAGTTCGTGGTTCTCGCTTTCTCTATTCATTCTTTAATAATTGAAGGAAATCAGTCTGGGAATACCCCTTTTCAATCCTTTAATATAATTGGATTATTAAATAGTAGCCAATCAAAGTCGTTGTTACAAAAGCATCTAGGCGTAACGCGGAGTTTCCATGGTCTGGGTTATCTAGACGCTTAGACTGGTAGACGCTCTGATTTCGGGATATTACGGACCAGACATGTCCCTAGACTCTTACTCAGTCGTTATCAATAAATAAACGACTGCTGTAAACCAAACCTAAAGGCCTTTCATTGGCTAATGTATGACGTTTAAATTTCTGTCTGTATCTATTTAAACATTCCTTTCCTAGGCTTATCACTCATCGTGAAAACATAATATTTGTTGTTTGTGAAAAACAAAAAGGTACAGCTTATACTTTATGAAAACAAAGAAACTAGAATGTACTCGTACTTCAATACATCTTAAATTTATTTATATGTTCTAGTTTTGGAAATTAGTTTTTGTTTCGAAAGCGAATAAAACGAAAACATACTTAAACAGAACGTGAAAAATAACTAAAATTTCACAAAAAGGCCATCTGAAAAAGCGCGCAAATATTAATCCGCTATGAAAAGTAAACTCCATGTCGAACATTAAATTGAGAGTTGTTATTTCGCGTCTTCTTATATTTGTTTAGATACATAACACCTTTAGATCGAAATGAGCAGCATATGAGTTATTTTTCTATTCGAAACACGAAAATAATGAACGTGATATAGATGTAACAACGGAAGTTGCTTTACTGACTTCGGTAAGACGGAAATGATGCGTTTCTGTACTCCAGAATTGAAGTTGAATTCATGAAATGACACCGAATTCAACAAAAAACGCTAAATTCTATTTTGATGTATTAAAGCATGCATGTTATAAGTTGTAGGTTATATGTAGTAAAATATGTTGTACTTAAAAATTCTCTACTACTGATCGCTTTGCTCACATTTTTGGTTACACGACTGTGGAATGATTGGATGAGATTATGAACGTAGCTAAGGTAATGTTGAAAAAGAATGTAGACGTACGATTTCTTTCTTTTATTCCGGTCATCGTGCTCTTGCCAATTCACTCCTGGTTATGTAAGGTCACCAGGTGCCTATTTCGCTTGACAGTGCCATTAGCTGTCACTTATGTTTGCTTAGTTTCTATGCTTTTGCACGCAACATGTATATGTTAGTGTTTATTAATAAGCATTTACAAAATAAATCGGCCTAGAGTGGTGCGCACGTGCATCCGATTTATTTTGAAAATGCTCATTAACTAAGTGGTTGAAATTGTATTAAGTAAGTTAAGTATATCAATTTACTAACTGGCTAAATCAACTGATTTATAAATAAATCTCCGAACAATTTGATAAATACAGCAATGACATTGGAAAAAAATATATTCTCAACCACTTATGTCGAGTAATGGGGTTTGGTGTTAATTTACCCAGGCAACTTGTACGTGATTGTCCATATGAGTGTCACTCGTGGTGCTACATTAAATCTGTTCGCAATGGATAAAGAAACGCAGGATAAGCGTTAAAGATGATTCCAGTTTTTTTTCCGTTATATGCTTTCCCTGGAAGACGCAATTCCATTCTACGTCATTCTATACAGTACCGCGTGCACTGTAACCTATAGAGAGAGTTACTTGACAGAGTTTCGTCGTTTTGATCAACGTGTTAATATTGCAAATACTGTAACATTGCGTTACTTTATTCATTTTAGTATAGTTTAGACCCCAATGTTTTCCAGTAAATCATATGGATTCTCAGTGAACTAGAATCGGGATGTTCACTATATTAGAACTGCGAAATACCATTTTTTATTTATTTTAGTCTACTTCCCGAACTACTTTTTAAAAAATGTATTACCTTCATTTTCGTTGGTGTTTTTTTTTCAGATTTATTAGACAAAAAAAGAACATAAAATTAAAAGAAACTGGTCTGTTTCAGCGTAATATCTAATTAAATTCACTCGGCTATATCAGCAAAATGATATTTTCTCTCGTATATATTCCAGTCGTGAAAAAAAATTCTGTTCAACCGTGAAATAAAGACGACATTTCACTGAAGCAAATAAATATATTCTATATGACCTTCTCTTCCTTTACTAAGAGAGAGCCTAGCTGGCCCTGGCCTATTGCAAAATAGAATCAATGTAACAATATCACTTTTTAGTTATGAGAAAATAATAGATAACTTTAATTTTTTTCTAAATATAGAAACAACTAAAACTTCGAAAAAATATAAACGAAGGCAACTTTTCCCGTGACGTGCCCAAGATGGTCAGTGGTAATGGAAATATGGCCGGAAACGACGATAGAAAACAACAAACTACAAGCAAACAACTGCGACTATAACATATTTATTCAGCGATTATAACATTTTTAGTATTCTCTGTTATTTTTATTAAGTGAGTATAATATTTTTAATATTCTATATTATATTCTTGAAATAAATCTGACGTGGATACGAAGCCCCACTTCTTGCCGGAGAACTTGGAATGTTTCTTTTTATATCCGAATCCCAGCTCGTTATCCGAGGACAACAGCTTCAGCTTTACAATGTTTCCTAAATGGGGTTAGAAAAAATATGCTATAGTTAAATATGTGCTGTTTCAAGGTCGGATGCAGGATTTCCAGAAAGGGATTATGTTTTGGGCAATCTTATGGTAGTTACATGATATTTTCTAACTTTCTGGTCGTAGACCGTTAAAAATTACAACTATCTGTCCGAAATGGGGGTTTGAGCAACCCCATTGAACCTCCTCTGTATCGCCCGTGATTTTATGAAATCAGATCCGTCGTCATATATCAAAACAGGTAAAACAAATAGAGTACCATAGTCAATTTTCTGTCAAACTAATTAAAAACGTCTTACCCTTTTTTAAGCTCAGGAAGTTGGTAAGCGATTTGTCTGTATTTATTGCCTTCTTAACTTCCACCTCACAAGTACATAACCCTATAAACAACACGTTAATTAAAGATAGTCGGCGGTCATAGTTACTAAGTGGCATAGTGCGTAATAACTGTTTGACGAAATTAAAATTATATTTTAGTAAGTTTTTTGGTTTAGGAGCCAAACTCGCTTGAGCAAAAAATATAGCCTTACTATCAGTGTATGTTTAACGGTACACTCACCTCCGTATGTATGATGGGCAATTTCTGTCTTCAAATAAACTGAATCTTCAAATCTTGGACGTGCTATCTTTAAGTTAAAATCTGAAGTTGATACATCATTCTGAAAAAAATGTAAAATGCATTAAAATTAAACTAAAAAGTAATCTTATACAACAAATATGAAATCATTTGAGAATTATTTTTAATCTGATCCTGATTAGTGATAGAAACGAAATTATTTCATTGGCCGTCAAGCCCCTAAGACAGGAATTCAGTATTGACTCAGTTAATCAGTACAAGTTCTTTTCCATCGGTCTTAACCATTTATATTAAAACCATTCCATTTTTAAGCGGATGACCTAGGCCCAAGAAGATAATACTAAGATTGGGGACCAGTCTCAAATCTCAAGCATCTGATTGGCTGAAATGGCGACTGATGCTTGAGATTTTAAACTGGTCTCCAGTTTTAGTGTTATAATCTTTGGACCTAAACGACAGCAAATTCGGGCATACCTAAATCGAATATTGACAGAAACCTTGATATACTATTAGTATTATCCATGGCATTTGTATCACAACAATTGCCAAAAACATAACATAACATAACATAAACTTTATTGGCGTTAAATAGCATATCGCACATTTATAGCCACAAAGTAGTAAATAACATGTATAATAAAGACATGAAAATCCACAACGTTACATTTTACCAAGACAAATTTTTCAAGAAGTTACAGAAATACAAGCAGTAACAACATTTATCGAGACATTTTTTTTCAAAAGTTGAACTTGATGACAGTACATAAATTGAAAACATAATTTTATTAAACTATGCATTATTTCTGGATTTAAATGCAAAGTGTACAAATTTTGCTAAATTGTTTATCATTTTTGTATTACTTGACGACATAATGGATTCAAATTTTTGTAAAGTTGGCCATCTGCAGAAATATGGTTTAAAGAATCGTTTACGCAAGTCTGAATATTTTGGACAAACTAAAAGAAAATAATATTCTGTTTCAATAACGTTCATATTACAGTGTACACATAATCTATCATTTCTGTCGATATTTGTATGTCTTCCTTTCTCAATGGCTAGGTCATGTGATGAAAGTCTAAATCTGGCTAAAGATAATCTATAGTTATTTTTGCTAATACAATTGAGATATTTTTCTAAACAAAATTCATGCTTGTAAAAACAGAAAGATGAAAGTCTGTTTGAATTGTTTATAGCTGAATACCAACTCTGTTTATATATATCTAATATTCTTTGTTTTATTGACTGAAGATGTACTGCAGTTAAGTTTTCAATATCCCATAAATATGACATACCAATTTCATTTAAAATCTTCTTAATTTGGGATGCCCAATTAAGTTCACCATATGTACAATTGTTATCAGCATCTTGTTTTAACATAAAAAATATTCGTTTTCTTAATGAATTATTATCAGCATTTGAAAGTTTAACCCAATATTTCATCAGGATTAGCTTGCGTCTAATTTTCATCGGATCTCGGCCGGTTTCACCATATACTAGTAATCCATCAAGATTAGTGGATTTATTTAACACCCATAACTTTTCGCAAAAACTTGCAATGTTGTTTTGGACTCCCTCCTTCCATGACAAGTATTGGACTTTACAACAAGACCGGTATGCTGCAGCTCCCTCTATCATCTATTGTAGAGGAGTACAAAGTCAGCAAGGCAAGGCTTGTGTTGACCCTCAGAGATTCTAGCGACATGAGCATCAGTAGAGCAGGGATCGAGGTTCGCACGGGTAGACGTTGGTCAGCATCCAGCGCTGTGGAGAAGGCGGAGAGCAGATTGAAACACCAGGACATTGTGGGGATAAGCTGCTCAGGCAGACAGGGCCTTGGAAACAACACCAGGCCACTATGGAACTCTGCCACTACAGGCGAACGCAGAGCGCATGTCCAGAGTGAGATCAGGAGAGAGGAGGAAGAGTCAAGGAAAGTGAAGGCAGTCCAGATGGGGAACCAGGGAAGCTGGACAAAGTGGCAGACATCAGAAAGGAAACTAACCTAGACAGACATTTGGAAATACCAGTTTTTCCAACTTCAATTCCTGATCAGGGAGGTATATGATGTCTTGCCAACACCTGCCAACCTTCAGAGATGGGGGCTGGCGGAAGCTGCTGAGTGTGCACTATGCGGAAGCAGAGCTACTCTGGACCACATCCTGTCGTCGTGTAAAGAAGCTTTATCCCAGGGAAGATATCGATGGAGACACGACCAGGTACTTCGGGAGATAGCTGACACCCTCGAGAGACAGAAGAAGAAGGCGCGGGTACATGTCAAGCCCAGGCACATCAACTTCATCCAGGCAGGGGCAAGGATAGAAGACAACAAGGGAGGACAACCCTGCAGCATACTTGACGGCTCTAATGACTGGGTGCTGCAGGCAGACATTGGGAAACAACTACAATTTCCAGACGTTGTCCACACCACCCTCCGTCCCGACATAGTGATGTCCTCAAACAAAGCAAAGAAGATTGTCATTGTGGAGTTGACGGTGGCTTGGGAAGAAAGATGTACCCAAGCGCACGAGCGCAAGAAGGCCAAGTATGAAGACCTCATCCAGGAGTGTAGGCATGCTGGATGGAAGGCTTGGAACTATCCAGTCGAGGTTGGATGTCGAGGGTTCCCCGCACCATCATTGGGGAAGATATTCCAGGATGTTGGCATCGTGGGACAGGCAAGAAAGTTGGCCATTAAGAAGGCTTCACAATCTGCTGAAAAGAGCTCCAGCTGGCTGTGGCTCAGGAGGAACGCCAGTAGCTGGAAGCCGTCCACTAATGGGTAGTGTCTGATCAACACTATTGCCCACCACTTTGAGCTTGTCCTGGGTTTAAAAGGGCGAAACAAGCAGTGACAAGTGGTACCCAGCTGATGACATTAGTGGAAGCAGTTCAACTGTATCAAGCAACCTACAATTTCGATATCTTTACTATCATAGTATCCACAGACCTCTGCTCCGTAATTGAGAACAGATCCTATCAAATAATTTATTTCTATCATTGATTATTAGATCTAACTGGTTGAAAACAATAAAAAGATTGTGGAGGGCGAATTGTGAATGTTGTGCTATGCGTTTCTGGGATCTGAACCATCCTCCATTTTTAAAGAGATGTATACATAAGTACTTAAACGAGTCTACTACATCTAATATTGTGTTGTTACATATAAAATTATGTGTTGTATGACGTCCCTTTTCAAAGATCATAACTTTCGTCTTTTTGGTATTAACTTTAAGACCCCATGTGTCACAGTAATTTTGTAAATCATTTAGCATAGACTGTAATGCTTTTGGTGTATGAGCAAATAAGACTGCGTCATCGGCAAACAATAAAATGTAAAGTTTTAACTCGTTGATAGTAAATATACCATCTATGTTAGAGTTAATATTTGACATAATGTCATTTATGAAAAATAAAAATAAAAGACTAGAACTGGGACCCCCCTGTTTCACTCCGATATTTGAGTCGAAAACGGGAGACAAGTTTGCGTCAAACCTCACACATGTTTTTACAACACTATACATGCTTTGCATAGCCTTAACAAGTTTTGAGCTTACATTTTGTTGAAGTAATTTTTGAAAAAGATACGATCTGTCTATTTTATCGAAACATTTTTCATAGTCTCAGAAGGCACAATACAATTTTTTCTTTAAACTTAATGTTTTGGCGATTAAAGAATGGAGAATAAAAATACAATCAATTGTAGACTTTCCTTTTTGAAAACCAAATTGATTATCAATTATTTTCTCATGTTTTGTTGACCACATTTTGAGTCGATTTAGTATTATTTTTGAATAAATATGTTAATTAGTGTGATCCCTCTATAGTTTTGAGCATCTTCAATATCCCCACCCTTAAATATTGGTACTATTATACCGGTACCCAGGATGTCGGATATTCACCTTTCGATAAGAGTCTGTTAAATAACGACAGTAAGAATGGAGCTATAATATCGAAGGAGTGTTTATATATCTCAGCAAAAATAGTATCAATACCACTGCTTTTGTCGTTATTTTGTGAGAATATCGCGTGCTTTAGTTCTTGAAAATTTATTTCTTGGTCGATATCATCATCGTGTATTACGTCATGTAAGTCGTCATCATTTAATACGTTATTTAAGTTATCATTACCATATAGATTCTTAAAATGAGTAAATATATCGGAAAGCTTTAGATTGTTCGGTTTGGCATTGTGTTTCTTATATTGTTTTTTTTCCAAAATTCATTTGGTTTAGATATTCCTAAATTCGTTAATTCACGTTTTTCATTATCCTTGTATTTATTTCTATAAATTTTCTTTATGCGATTATAGTGCGATCTAGCATTCATAAACTGGCGTCTATTATTCGTTTTATTTCTTAGAAAAGTATTTCTTGTCCGTTTGAAATTGATTCTCGCATTATTGCATTCTGCGTTGAACCACGGAGTACTTTTTCGCTGCGTATGTAAAGGTTTACGAAAGTGTTTTTGTACAAAGACCGCATGCGTACATTCTTTTAATATTTGTGTAAATCGACAAGTTATATCATCAATACTGTCACATTGATTAATAGAATGGGTAAGTGATGATATTTCTTCAGATTTTGTAAACAATAGCTGTTGAAAGTCATTTATCTTTGCTTCATCCCACTTTATAAACGTTTGTCTATCATACGGATGACCGGATGGTTGTAAACTGTGTTTTCCCTTAATGTTAAAATAAATACCTGAATGGTCCGGAAATTCTGTTGGAGGTAAAATTTCAAAATGCGAGATGTATTGAAAAGTATCTGCGCTTAATAATAGATAGTCTACAACACTAGATCCGTTTATTGAATGAAATGTATAATCCCTATTCCGAAAACAAGACAACGTTTGAAATACCATCGAAATAAAAAAAATGTTGTACAAACTGTTTGATAGAATCATTTCTGCATTAGACGCCAAGGTAGTGTTAGCGCGAAGCAAAATCAAACACAGCATCTATTGAGCTCTATATAACTAGGGTCTATATGAACGAGGCAACTTACATTTCCATAGTAGTATCATATTATGTCTCTAGTATGAACACTAATTCATTGCTTAACGGGAAGTTTACAATATTCGACTTACCGGTGGAAAATCCATGATATAATATTTGCAGGTAAGGTCGTAGATGCCGTTACTAATTACGTCTGTTTCAAGAATGGTGTTGAATCTGAAATAGCATGTTCAAACAGCTATGACAAGTATAAAACCCAAACAGTGGGCTCTGAAATTCCACGAAACCAGGTTTTATTAATTAATTACAGGACAACAATGCTAGTGATTCGAATCACAACTCATATTTCCAACGATTAATTTATTATCATTTAAAAAAAGAAATCGGTGCTTTTTCCTTAGGAAATACTGGCAAACAATTAACGTCTACAACTATCTAGAAAACATAAGCTTAACATGTTTTTACAAAATTCTTTTAAAATGATTCTGTACACAACATGCATTAAATCAATTTTAGATGAAATCCTATTTTTGAATATTAAGAAATTAAATATTCCTGCCACCATGTACTTGATGATTTAACTTGATGTGCTCTGGTTTCTGTTATAAAATTAAAATCAAGTACTAACCAAGGCAACGTATTTGAACATACGAGAACCTGATGGAGCAAGTGTAAGACTTTTGCGCCCTAGAAGCTGGTTCAAACCCCTAGTGACAAATATGTAGTGTTGTTACTTTTAAGGTTACCAAATGTTTTGTCAATTGTTCGATTAGCCTTATTAATAGAATTGATCCTAATAGTATTATAACTTAGCTCGCTCGCTCGGCTGTATGTGGAGACTGTGTTTTCTGTATCTCTATTTTCCTGATAAACACAATTTATTTTTAAGATGTTTAATTATATTGTCATTGGCTTACTTTTGAGGATCACTAGCTCTACATAGATTGTCATGGGCTTACTTTTGAGGATCACTAGCTCTGCATAGATTGTCATGGGCTTACTTTTGAGGATCAACAGCTCTACATAGATTGTCATTGGCTTACTTTTGAGAATCACTAGCTCTACATAGATTGTCATTGGCTTACTTTTGAGAATCACTAGCTCTACATAGATTGTCATTCGCTTACTTTTGAGGATCACTAGCTCTACATAGATTGTCATTGGCTTACTTTTGAGGATCAATAGCTCTACATAGATTGTCATTCGCTTACTTTTGAGGATCACTAGCTCTAGATAGATTGTCATTGGCTTACTTTTGAGGGTCACTAGCTCTACATAGATTGTCATTGGGTTACTTTTGAGGATCACTAGCTCTACATAGATTGTCATTCGCTTACTTTTGAGGGTCACTAGCTCTACATAGATTGTCATTCGCTTACTTTTGAGAGTCACTAGCTCTACATAGATTGTCATTCGCTTACTTTTGAGGATCACTAGCTCTACATAGATTGTCATTGGGTTACTTTTGAGGATCACTAGCTCTACATAGATTGTCATTGGCTTACTTTTGAGGGTCACTAGCTCTACATAGATTGTCATTCGCTTACTTTTGAGGATCACTAGCTCTACATAGATTGTCATTGGCTTAATTTTGAGGGTCACTAGCTCTACATAGATTGTCATTGGCTTACTTTTGAGGGTCACTAGCTCTACATAGATTGTCATTGGCTTACTTTTGAGGGTCACTAGCTCTACATAGATTGGTCCACGCCTGAATAATAAAGTCCTGAATGTGACCTGTGATACCCGTCTCCAATTCTGATGCAGTCTGGAATGGCAATCACATGAAAATATCATAGCGTATGTTTTTTTCCATTTGTTCACGATTTTTAAATTTATAATGTATTTCAGGAATGGTCACATCCAGAAAAAAAACAGCCTACTGGTTATACCCAAGTAGCAAATTGTTTTTTTTTTCACTGACCGTTCTAATGCGTATCCCCTGAGGTTATCATTTGTTATTAATTATTTGTTGTGTCTATTGATTTTAATTGATCAGTGTATAGAACATGCTCTCTTTTTCTATGCTTTTTGGGAGTTTCGAAATAGAAAGCAAAAACAATAAACGAAAATGAAAACAGTATGGAGTTACTGCCCAAGAAAAATAATAAAATATTTGTTATCACAATGCTGAGATAAAGGTTTCGACTTTCACACATAATCTTTGTTTCCTAAAACTGTTTTAGCATGTTATTAGTTATGACTGGTCGGTCGGTGCGATGCGCAAGTACCTGTTTCATTTCCTGTCGGGCGTTTTTCTCCTCTGAGAGCAACTTGTGGTACTGATCGACATTTTTAGAATGGGCTTTCTGGCGGGCCTTAACGTCCTTCTTCAATGTCTGAAAAACACTGTAACGTTTGATAGCAATCTGTTCTAATTTGGTAATTTCAATAGTAACAGTAGTGTGGATTTTACAGAAACCCATTTTACTGCTTTTCAGTGTTTATCCCTTTTTCAAAACTTTGCTTCATTTATTTTCGTATACTCACAGCTGTTTCTCGGATAAATAAATGTTTATCGAATCTAATTAGATCAGCGAATTTAAGAATGTCTACATTGTATATTCAAGAACGAATATACGATATTAAATGGTTGAACGAATTTTGAAGAAATACTCGAGTTTATTTCATAAATGAAAAATCCTGGTATATGATAGTTTAAACAGGTTTATCGCCTTTTAGCCTTTTATAAAGGCCATAAGTAAGAAAATTATGCTTGCTTTCCTTTATAAGAATTTTGTCATAATATCAACCTTAATAGAATGTTTCCTGGCATTATACTCTGCCGGATTGTCTTGGTAGTATGGCAGAGACATCATGGCGCACTCCAACATGTCCACATACTGTTTCATCTTTGCTCGAGATTTCCAGCAGCTCTGAAATAGAAAAAATAACCATCTAGTTACGCGAGGCTCAGATAATAGAGAAATAACAACGATATATATAATCAGCTTAGAGTAGAAAAATAAAATCGATACAGTGCGAAAGCGGCAGATAGCGAAGAGTAGAAAAATAAAATCGATATAGTGCGGAAGCGGCACGTAGCTAAGAGAAGACAAATATCGATATAGCACGGAAGCGGCACTTTTCTAAGAGTAAGGATAGATGAAATCGAAATATTCCAAACGCAAAACGGAACTATTAGTAGAGTTATAACATCAATATAATGCAAAAGTGGCATGTAGCTCAGAGAAGAAAAATATAGCATCGTTATCGTCTAGAAGAGCATTTAGCTGCAAGTAGATATATAACATCAATAAAGTCCAGACGCGACATGTAACATTGATATTGTAGCATTTAGTTTGCTAACCTTTTGACAATTTATGAATATAATTTGTTTACATCCTTACAATGTATAAATATAGTGTGCTTACCTCCTGACAGTCCATCAGGCAGACCATGAGTTCTGTATGTTGCTTTGTCAGCTTCTTCAACGTACTACGATGCTTATCCCATTTGCCGAAATTGCTGAAGCAAAGGAGATAATAAGACAATACCGCCGATTTTTGAGTATTCTGTTATAAGTAGATGTGTGAAATATTGTTGTTTTATTTTGCGATTTGTTTTCACGCACCGTTTTTTTTTTCAGTGTAATATATACAATGTATTTAAAAGTATGTTATATAATATTGACAATAACTGACAAATCCCTGTCAAAAAACTTTACTGTTATTAAAACGAGTGGACACAGTCCTAAGTAAAATCATCAATTTTAAGGCGACGCAAATATTCTCTTTGATTGGATTAACGCAAGAAGATTAAATGTGTTTTCTAAGATAGTAGAGTTATTTTTTTATAAAAATAGACACTATTTTGAATAACATATTGCATATAAAAAAACAATAACTTAGCTCAAAAGATAAACACAAGTGATATTACAGATTAGAACATTGCATCCATTCACAATTCTGAAGCTCATAATCATTAGCAATAGTAACGGGCAATTGCTGAATAACATATCAAAATACAATATAATTTTTCAGATAATACTGAAATGAAAACCAGCTTCAAGAAATTCGAGAAAGACCCCGTCATGTCTACTTTCGCTTCAATGTCAATTGATTTTGAAAATATCTCAACTTTCTTGGAAATACTCTTTCAATGTTTGTGCCTTACCCCACCCACTGAGTATGTCTGCGTCACCTTAATGGCTTAAGCATTATTTCGCATCGAACAACGGCGACAGAAACTATCTATCATGAATCTTCCTTAGATGTCACAACGATGTAACCAACATGTAAAGATATTTTTGGTAAAAGATCTAAATATTCAGACAATTAATTAGCATACATATATATCGTCTTGAAGTTATTTAATTATATAGACTGTTTACTTACTGAAAGTGTTCGTGCAGGCTTTCCTGTAACTTAAATTCTGGAGGTCTGTATGTAAATGCTGCTTCTTTTAAAGTATCGAATAATACTTGTATTTCTTGAACTGCAAATAACAACAAATGGTTATTAAGAAAAATGCTCTTTAAGGTAAGTCTTTACCACAATCCTCGGCTATCTTCCGCATTGGACATACCGAAAAGTTTCCAAGCTTGAATAAATTGCATGTGCGTACAAGGCGTAAACATTTGGATATGACGAACAGCACACACACTGGGGATAAATTATGAAAAGTCAGCACATTGTTCAGCAAATTTGAATTCTATGGTCACCATTTTCGCAAACAACGTTATTATTAACGTAAATCTGATGTCTGATTGAAAGATTTTCTCATGACACACAATTGCTATTCATTAATTAAGTATCTCATTTCTGGGGGAATTTGTAGCTATTCTAGAAAACACTTCTTTGGATAATCTGCAGCAACTGCATAATAAAGTGTATGTAATCTCCAGCAACAGCAAACAAAAGAGAGGTAAGCAGACCACGGTACTTGACTGTATATTTCGGGACGGATTACTTTGTATATAATAATTAACATAGTACTCTGTATGTGTTTATATGACTTTAATTGGAACGTCAATTTGACCGGAAGCGCAAATGGGAAAAAATAATGAAATGTTTCATTAATTGTATCATTACTTCCTATTTTTTTGTTACTTATTTCCAATGACATGCGCTAAAAGATATAAAATATTAAGTGTTGTTTTCTTTTAAGAATAGTAGAAAATTTATTTGTATAAAGAATTGTTTTGGGAATTAGTAATTCGGCACTCCCGATAGGACTAAGTTATTATTGCGCGTAGAACTTTATAGATTTTTAATTTAAACCGTTGCGAACTGCATGTCTAAACAACTAAAGCCGCATGGTACATACGGTCAGCGGGGTACGCATATGTATAACGACATAGGAGTTATACGTAAAATTGATCTTTTTTCAAAAATTTTGAGATAACCTTTCAGTTTTATAATATGTATGCCATTGGCATTTTTATAGCACTAATTCATTCTAAAATAGTCTTCGTTAAGATAGCCCGCTTTCATTAAACTATACTTACATGGAAGTTTTTGTGTTTCTGAAAGCCGCCGCAGAACAGCAACTGGCGGGGAAGAATGTCCTGTCTTGTGGCTCGGCTGACCCAACCTATCAGCCAGATGTACAAACTCGGCCACGGAATTGTATCTTCAAGGAAAGGAAAAATATATCTTTTGTGAAATTTTGCAAGAACATGAATTTTTAATTGTAAAATTGTTTAATTGTTGAAAGAAAGAAAAAAAAACAATGAAAAAGACGAAAGGAACGAAAAATCGTCCTGAGTTCTTGCGGAGTAGGAAGCTCTCCAAATAGAAAGAAATAAAAAACTGCATCTATTAAATTGAAAATAAAATGTTATTTGACTTCTTCAAACTTAATATCAGTTACTTGACATACACCGTGTATTCCTCCTGCCAAACATTTAACTGTGGAATTTTTATTATATCTGTCTCCATTTATGCTTTCTCCTATCACAGATAACTGCAACAAATGCTATGGTGATAACGCCATACGCTAGGTAAAGTGACAACGTCATAACGTCGGTTGGACGTCTTGGCTGATGACGGCATGTACATTTCTTTTCACAGAAATATATATATATAGAAAGAGAAACGGCCATGCACAACCTTTTTTCCACGAGTTTGCACACAATGTCGTGAAGGTCGCTTTTCCAACAGCCATTCTTAAAAGCGGTTATATCGTTATATAAATTCTTCTGAATATTTTTATACAAATTGAGAATTCAATAAGTGTTGCTATCAATTGAATCGATAACTTAGAGTCGGGCTATAAAAATATTGGGATGTTTAAGGTTTCACAAAAATTAACTAGCCAAATGTTTTCCATACGCTCATGAACACAATAACATATCAGTATGCAGTTTTTGACGACTGTTTTGGATCCTGGCCTATCATGCTCTTATGCTTTGACATAGTTTGGTTACCTTGCAATCGCTTATACGCAGGGTACGCTGTTAGTCTACTTGTGATCTACGCTTGCTGATTGGTTAATTCAGTTTCTTTTGAAATTGTGGATATAACGATGTTAAAAGAGGTTATTTTAAGATGCAGTGATATCTAAATAGGACCTTTTTCAAGTTACTTGCGTCTCAACTGAAACAAACTGAATTAAGCAAGTATTTTCAAGATAAAGATCAAGTTTTATTGACCATTAGGGCTAATAGTAACCCTAGTTGGAACTTCCATTTCGTTTTGAATACTACTTGTAGATCGAATCCTAGAGACAAAAAATTAATCGCATGTAATAAATACAAGCAACGATGTTAACTTAGAAGTCGGAACTATGTACTTACTTTAATACATCTTAAATTTATTTATATGGTCTAGTTTTTTTGTTTTGCGGCGGACAAAAAAAGAAAAGCGAAAACATACTAAAAGAGAACGTGCAAAATACAAAGAAAAAGTCTATCTGAAAAACAGCGCGCAAACATCAAATCCGCTATGAAAAGTAAACACAGTGTTGATTGGTTATTTTCGCGTCTTCTTATTTTTGTTAAGATATAGAGCACCTTTAGACCGACATGAGCAGCATTCTATTCGAAACACGAAAATAATGAACATGTTGTATAAATAGAGGTAAGATCGGCAGTTGCTTTAATGACTTCGGTAACAAGTAGGTGATGCGTTTCTTATACCAAAATTGAAACTGAATTTATGAAATGACAATGCATTAAAAACGCATCTAAAATCTTTTTGATGTATTATAACATGTACGTTAAAAGTGTTAAGTTATATGTAGAAAAAATGTGTATGCTGTCTTTAAGCATTCTCCGCGACTCACATTTGCTCACCTTTTAGTTGCAAGACGCTGGCAGCATTTAAAGAAAGGTTTAGCAGATATCTATCATGGTAATTTTGAAAAAGAATATTGGCGCAGGATCAGTTTCTTTTATTCCTGTTATCGTGTTCTTGCCTAATTAACTCCTAGATCAATAAGGTTTACAGGCCTGCCAAAACTTCTTCATTAAAAATCCGGAGATTTTGTCTTATTATGTCAATGATGAAGACGACGATGATGATGATGTTGTTGTTTTAATGTCTTGTTGCTGTTGTTAATAATGGCCATGTCTAATCACAAATGATGATGATAAAGATGATAACGATGGGGTTGTCTTAATGTCTTTTTGCTCTAATCACTATGATTGTGACTGAAAAATGAAGATGATGATTATAATATTTTTCTCAAATTCTTTATTTTAATTATATTCTTCAAAGAAATTTATAAATGTATTTTGCCGATTTTGTTAGAAATGGTTAAAAAGACTTGTTTAAAAATGACTATTGTCTATTTTTAACAGTATCATTCGTTAACAAAGAGCTGTTTCGTTAAGGAACACATTCGAAATCATCAAACATTGTTAACCTTTTTCACCTGTTTTTGTACTGTTCATTTTTATATTAAAATATATTAAGAATACTGTGTAATTTAGTAGAGTGAATATGATCTAATATTTAAGATCTATTGACTGATAGCCAATTACAAATATAACTTGCATGTTACGATTACACACAAAGATGAGAATTATCTCTGAGTAGTTATCAAAAATATTACATATTTAACTTGACATGGCCGCAAAACTTAATGGAGCTTAATGTGTTAACGCAAAACTTTTTTCGTTGTTAAATAATCATCTGAGATCATTGTATAACGTTAGATAGCAAATAGTCTGAATAATATTATAATATTTTTATTTGCAATTATTCATCATTCACATACCGAAGGCACGGTAGATATATCTCTGTAGCGCTCATTCCCAGGCTAGGCAGCGTGGACTATAATAATGCATTTCCATTTTTGCATATGTACAGGCTCAGTCAAACCGAGTCAACAGCCAAACCGAACCTGCAATACGTATTTTGAGGTTTGTCGGTGGCTTTCAATGTTATTTTCCAACAATGTATTATGTTTGATATATATTTTATACCTACTCTGGTGGGGTTTTTTTTTTTGCACGATGTATTCTAATTACATATATGATTCGAGCTATAATAATTTTGCTGAAAATAGGGTCTGTTGTTACATGTAGCACGTTCATTAGGAGGCAATTTGATTTTCCTATTGAATAAAGGTCGTACATATTTACTGATGGGTCAACGCCCTTAAAATCTTAAATTTCTCAAAAGAACCAAATAAGAGACACATTAAAATATTAAAATCTCACTTCTATTAAAGCATGACAGATAAACTTGTTTCGGCATTTTTTCGAAATTGTATCACTCAAGTCTCCGTGGAACTTTGTTTACCATCTTTAAAAATACTAATTGCTACTTTTAAACGCTGAAAATTTCTGTGGCTTACTTCTTACTATTCAAATCCTATATTTTCTCAAAAATCATTTTCTTTTTTAAATTTCAATGTTCATTTTCCACAAATCAATTATGGTTTCCTTGTTGTTGTTGGCATCCTTCTGTCTCTAGAGACAATACAGTCTGCATCCGAGCGTTTGACCTCTCCAGGTGTAGGCCTGGACGAGTTGTATGGAGATCCTGTAGCGCCCAGTGCCAGGATCTCCCTCTCGGTGTTGCTGGCAGTCCGGCGGAAAGGCAAGCCGATACGGCCGGTGCAAGCGCAGCTTCAGGTGCCAGAAGTCATCGAAAAGCAATCTGCCTGCGGGTATCCGTACCGGATTTTCTGTCTGAATTTCCAATATCAGTTTTATAATCTCCAACCTGGATTGTGCTTGAACTGCTTAACGAGTGTATTGTACTAATAGGTCTTTACCCTCTAGACTAATATGGTAACTCACAATTAGTTAAAGAATAATTTATTAGTGCTCGGCAGTACATTTTAGTAATTATTGCCCCCGTGTTGACACAATTGCCCACGAGAAATTAAATATTATCACTGCTAGGCTCTTCACAGCCAAAAATTTTATGTCGTTTTAGGCAGTTCGCAAATAAAAAAACGCGTAATAATGTGTAATAATTTCGCGAAGTAAAAAGTTCAAGAAAACATTAAAGAAATGGTGCGAAGTGTCAGAAAAAAAGGTTTCACATGGTCAAATAGATTCTCTAATAACTTTCCTGTAAGTGTTAAAACTGTGTTTTAAAAGACACTTAGAAGCCATTTGAACTCTTGGTAGTATTAAGGTAATTCATACTTGCTCATATAAAGTTTTACTGATGATGAGCTGTGAAAATAAAATTATCATTTTTTTTAACAATTTCCAAACAAACTGTTATTATATTGTTATAAACAGATACATATTGAAAATAACAGGAGACAAAAGTTTTTAAAAAAATGCACAGTTTGTTAGAAAAGTAATAAAATGTGGTACTTGCTATGTTGTCTAATCCGGGTGTCAAAATACTAGTAAAGCATTTTCCACTCAAATAAACTAAAAATAATTAATTACAATATACAGTTCAATGTTCCCTCTAGGGCCAACCAGTGTTATATTTTTTAGTCTGACATCTCATCCCTAACCCTTTCCCCACCATCCTCCTCCCCACCCCACCATCCTCCTCCCCACCCCACCATCTTCCCTCTCCTCTCCCTTCATCCCACCTAACCTCTCTTCCCTTACCCCAACATGTCCCTACCCTACCATCTTTCCCCACCCTACCCATCCTCTTCCCCATCCTCTTTCCCCAACCCACCCTCTTTTCCTACCCCTCCCCATCCTTCTCCCCTCCCCATCCTTCTCCCCTCCCCCTCCTCCTACTCCCCCACCCTCTTTCCCCACTCCACATTTTTCCTTCTCCCCTACCCATTCTCTTCCCCTTCCCCATCCTCTTTCCATACCCCACCCAATTACTTCTCGCCTCCCCATCCTCAACCTCTTCCCCTCCATACCCTCTTCCCCCTCCACACCCTCTTCCTTCTCCCCTCCCCTCCCCTCCCAACCCCACCCCACCCCACCCTCATCTCCCCAACAGGGAGAGGTTTCAAAGCATGAGGAACAATAAAAGGCACGACCACCTTAACCCCCTTAACCTGTGGGCCTTCAGTAGTTCCTTTCACTGAAGTACCACAACCACGTAACAATGCTATCTTATATCCAACTCTTAAGACATTTCAATTGGTTTGAATTCAATTATATTATTTCTTTTTGGTAATCTACAGACAAAATTTCCAAATAAATTAATTGGTGGGAAAAAAGTAGAAACGATATGATGATGATGTTAATTTACCTCAAGTGCTGCAGATTCTGTATTTTTTCCGATTAAAGGGACTTAATTTAAATAATTTAGGTAATTCATCTTGGCTATATTGGATTAATGATGCTTACGAAGTAGGGACCCGCAATAGCTCAGTCGGTTAAATCGCAAGTTAGCAAGCTAGCCGACCTGGGGGTCAATGGTTCGATTACTAACAAAGATTGTGAAATATTAATTAATAATATATTAAATAGTATGAATTTACTTAAAAATTTAAATAGTAAAAATTTTAAAGACATATACTTTACTGTATATCAAACGACTTTTAGCCATTGCAACTTTAGTTCTTGATGATATAACTCCTGCTTTTTTAGCGTTTGACGTCTGCTAATTGTCGAAATTCATAATCAGGTCTACCAAATCATGCAATCTCTTTAGATGAGCAATGTGTCAACAGATGTCCATACAAGCAACAACTGTAACTCGTGATGGTAGTAGTTTTGTTGCATCAAAGCAAATGATATTTTGTTATAGGTGAACGCTATCTTACACGACAAATACGGTACATCGCTTTGATTGAGCCTTTTCATGAGCAGTAATGAAAGGCAAGTACTGCCCACGCAGACTAGCCATGGGTTGAGCACAACTAGATATTTACACAAGTAAACAGTACCAATTTCGATCCATCTCAAATGGTGTGTATATGACAGTGATCATGGAATTGTCAATCGGATATTTCCAGAAAATACCATTCCATGATCAGCGGCGTTTGGAACTAAACAGAATAAAATTTTGACAGGGAATCTGAGAATATAACCCTGTGCATCACAGATAACGCCAAGGAAAACGTGATAATGCAGGAGAGGGCTGATTGAACAATATCCAAAGTTATGCACGCTGTAATATTGAAACATAATCGCCACACGGCACAAAAAATGCGGAATTTGGGACTTTGATATGTATATTGTATGTAAGGCTGTAATCATTTACAAAATCGGTTCTTACGGAATTCATACATTCATTTGATATTATCTTCTAATATTTTAGTTCAGTTGAACATACTCATCTGTGTGACGATGGATTATCACACACACAAACCGTGCATGCTTCCAAGAAAAAGATCACAATTAATTTATTATTTTATAGCTTTTGTGTACGAAGTACAACAATACGCAAACGTTCTTCATCAGATCATCGCTTCATGTAATTTCAATATAAATCGATCATGAAAATGAAGAATTTGCTATCATGCCTTTATGGGGCTATACTGTAGAAAACAGAAAAAAAGAAACGCATACTGAAGTTGTTTTCTGTGTATCTTCAGAACATAATTCCTGGCATCCTTGTGATAGGGAGTTCACTGTAAGGGTAGATCTTTATTAAAATAATTGTCACTGTTAGAATTTTGTTTCATTGGTATTGCTCTGTAACATTTGTATTTCAGTGTGTGATATGTTTTACCTATGTGACAGCAGGTATGTTACAAATTAAAAGGCTTCCGTAAAAGTGTTATTGGGCTAAAAAGCTTTAGTGGTAAGTATATTACATAATTATGCAAAATGACATTCTGACACTAAACATGCTTGCTAATATAGGGGTTTAATTAATGTCCAAATATCTTCCTATCTTGGATTTAGCCATGCTCGTCTCAGCAGTAATGAATAACGACGGCTGCACTATATTTATTGCCAGCTAAATGGTGATCATGCATCTAAGACAGGCTACATTATTTCTAGACAACTTACGAAATAAAGAATATGATTATTTTATTCAGTTAATCTAGATAATCCTGTCCATGAACCGAGCCTGCAATATTTTCATATTTGTCGTGATCGATGGCTTTCAAAGTTCCCTTTTCATCATTTTTTTACATTCACGACAGCATTGTCTCAAAAAAGTGAAATATGCTTATCAGGAATTGCCACATCAAGACAACACAGCCACCCACGCAGCAGCCAAAGAGTAGAACGGAAAGGAGACAAAGGGTTTATCAAATGATCAATTGCAAATGAGACACCGCAAACAACTAATAAAAATGAGAACCTGAGGGGTTACCACCTTGAAATGGTCATTGGCAAAACAATTTTTAAAATGCGTCTTTTAACCAGGATCTAAGGTGCACCAAAAATCCCGGATTGATTAAAATATGCCTCCTCCCAAACGATAGTGTGCATATTGATGATGATCACCAGGCCTGCCAAAACTTCTTCATTAAATTTTCCGGAGATTTTGTCTGAATATGTGAATGATGAAGACGATGATGATGTTGTTGTTTTGATGTCTTGTTGCTGTTGTTAATAATGACTATGACTAAACAAAAATGATGATGATTAAGATGATAACGATGGAGTGTTTTAATATCTTTTTGCTCTGATTGTGACTGAAAAAATGATGATGATGATGATATTTTTCTCATATTCTTCTTTTTAATTATATTCATCAAAGAATGACTGTTGTCTATATTTATCATTCATTTTTTAACTTCCTGTTAAACCTGTTAAGACATGTTTTTGACAATTTTAGAATGAATATGCAATGCAAAAAGATGAAGCAGATGTAACATCGAGGGTCTTGTTTAAATTATGACACGCGGTTATTGTATAGTTGTGCCAGAGAGACTGAGGCAGCATGTCACTGACTACGTTCTCGTTATCTCGGAATAAACAGGAAATGTGCGACTGCAGTAAAAAAAAACTATAACGTTCTTTGCACTTCTTTAAATTAGGTTTAATTAATTATTTTATGTAATTTCATAGAAATCCGGAGATTTTGTCTATAAATCCGGAGACCCGAAGAAGTAACTTTAAATCCTGAGATTTCGGATAAAGTCCGGAGATTTGGCAGGCCTGGGTTTATTTCGCTTGAGAAGTGTCATTGGCTGTCACTTATGTTTTATGAGTTTGTATGCTTTGACGTGCAACATTAATAAAATTCGTCTAGCATTCGTTCATTTGTCTATGCTCCTGATATTGTTAACCGAAGTGATTGAAATCATATAAAGTAAATAAATATAACTGGCTAAATTAACTGGTTTATAAAAATAAATCTCCCAACAATTTGAAAAATAACCCCGTGGCCTTGGGCAGAATATAAAATTTCAATCTCACTAAAGTCAGATCTAACAAACCGATAGCGTAGCTCTTTCAGGGCTGGAGGTTATAAAACTGGATTTGGAAACCAGTCTCAAATCTCAAGCATCTGATTGGCTAAAATGGCGACCAGTCGCCATTTCAGCCAATCAGATGCTTGAGATTTGAGACTGGTTTTGATTTTAATCAGACTGATAGGATTTCTACCACTTTTTTTCGAGCAGTGGGTGATTTGGAGTTAATTTACCAAGGCAATTTGTACGAGTTTGTTAGTATGAGAGTACGACGTTAGTGCACCCTAGAATCTCGGGGGATAAAGAAACGCAGGGTAAGATTTAAATATGATTCTAGTTTTTTCCCCGGTTTAATCTTTCCCTGGTAGATATCGTTACTCAATCCCATTATGCGACATTAGACACCGAGACTTCCTTAGCAGATTTCATTGTTTTAATCAACACGTTCGAAAGATATAGAGAATAATATCACCCAGTTTCTTTATTCCTTGAGTTTATTTTAAACCAACAACTACAAAATTTGCCATTTACCGTTCGAATACGCTAACCCCTGTTCTCGTTTTTGGTTTCTTTTTGAAATTGATGATACTATAAATGCACATCTTTTTCCTTTAAACTAGCTGTAAGACTGTTTTATTTTCAACTGGGCTTTCTCTTTACACTTCTAGCATCATGATTTTACTCTTTCAGTCAAATAGTTAATTTAGTGTTGTATTCAGAAAACAGTAAGGGTGAAGATTCATCTTGTAAAATAGAAATTTAAGAAAAGGCAATCATGGTGTTATATTTCATGTTTTTCGGTAAATTATAGAGATTCTAGGTGTAATAGAATTGGTATTTTCACTCTTTTGATAGTGTGGAATACCATTTTTATTTTTGTTATACTTTACGAACTACTTAAAAAAACGCACCACCTCACTTTCATTTTTTTAGTTTTGTTTGAAAAGAGAATATAAAAATAAAAATGGTTTGTTTCAGTGTAATATCTATTTTATTTCACTCGCGAACGCCAACAATGTGATATTTGCTCTCGTATTTACGCCACTCGCGAAAATATCAGTTTCTGTTCACCCATGAAATAAAATCGGTATTGCACTTAGACAAATAAATTCATCTTCTGTTCCTTTACTACGAGAGGGTCTAGCTGACCCATTGGCCTATTGCGAAACAGAATCAATGGACCGCAAAAATCTATTATCTTACAGATTTAACTATAAATGAGTAAATTGTCACATACACCGTATATTCCTCATGCCAAATGTCAAACCGCGGTATCTTGATTACTTCTGTCCCCATTATTGCTAGCAGCTTGTCGCCGCAAACGCCATGGTAATAACGTCATGCGCTTCGTTAAAAGACAACGTCACAACGTCAAAAGTCGGCCCTTCCCAGAGACGGATCCAGTGGGGTTCAGGGGGTTGCTCGAACCCTTTTTGGGACAGAAATATTAAATTTTCGTGGAGAATAGGGCCAGAAAGTGGGAAATAATCATGTAACCAGGCTAAGAAAGCCACAAACGAATCCCCTGTCTGGAAATCTTGACCTTGCTACCTTACTGACCTTTTACTTCTTTAAACGCATTAATGTTGATTTCTATCCATGCAATGTCGAACAGAGGTAAATTACAAGTTATTTCAAGCCAAGGTAAACGTTTTGTATGGTTGCCCGAAAGTTTAGGTTAAAATCTGTGGCAATTTTCTGTTATGATAGACCAGTCTAGACTTTGATGTAAGACCTTTCTTAAGTAATTCAGCTGAGAAAGTACCACCAAGTGCTCTATATAGGCGCAATATTCACCGATAATAAATTTCACAAATCGGTGACATTTATATCTGGTCGAGCATATTTTTGCACAAAATTCACACGGTTCTAGCGAAATTTTAACACGTGTACTTAAGTGACCATACAGGTACCCATGATGAAACTCATTAAACAAAAGTTGATGTCATGTTATGTTTTCTGTACTTTAAATCTGTAACTTTTTACTTTAAACGCGATTTATTCGAATCATCATTTTATATACACCATGTTTAGTTTTGAACATACTACTAGTACTTTATACATTATGTTTAATGTATAAACAAAACCCAGACAATTTACACTTTTTGCGTTTTATAAAGAGTCACGTAAACCAAAACTGAGTTCTTTATCAATTTTTTAGTGTGTTATGTATCTAGATTTACATTGAAATTATTTGCGCGATGTTTGCACTCTCTGTTTTTTATTTGTATTTTGTTTTTGGTTCATAAACAGGTATGATTCTCAGCTATATGATTCAATTTCCACGTTAATCAAGATGAAGGGAAGTACACGTAACTAAACTGCGTCTTATTCATTATTTCATATAATGGAGTCTTTTTAATCAGCACCGTTTATCATTTTAAAGATATTATATGGTTTAAAATAAAAATCCAGCACCCTCGGGCCGGCGTGAGGATTTTAGTAATTTTTATTAACAGTAATACCAGTATCCAATATAATCAAATTCCAGTCTTAAATTCATATTGCTTATTCTTGTACTACGAACGTTTTTAAACCATAAACATATTTATGATCTAAAACTAATAGAGAGAATTGGTTTTCGGATAACAATTCTCGTGGGTCATCTTAAAAGATTAGTGTGCATAATTTATCAAACGCACGATAATGGCTCAGAAAAATATCAAACGGGATTTTCCTTAGAAGAAATGTCTTTGTACTAGATTTTGAGAGGTTGTCTATGAAACATTCAATATGTGTACAGTAAACTATGATAAACAGATTGTAACTTTGACGATTGTACGAGGGGTGTTCAAAAGGTATTGCAAACGTCATTCCCGCATTCGTATTGATGAGTCATGAGTTGCATTACCTTTCGAACGCTCCTCGTAGATCACTTGGCATTATGAGTCGACCTGAAAAAAAGTCATCAATCACTTTTCTATGAGTTTTACTTAGGCTATGTAGACAAACAACGACTTTGGCACAGTGTTCGAATCGACGACGGGCCTGATGGTGCAGTGCGTATTCTTGTTTTTGATTCACAGTTGGTCCGTATTTTCCTAACACGCTTTTTAGATAAATGATTGCGGAATGCAACATTTTTCTTTTGAAATCATTTTAAAGAGATGTTTAACAACGGTAAAATATATAAATAACATTTTATAACAAAACCTTTATTTATGAACTTATTAAAATCCACTCTGTATTTTTTATTGTATTGTCCTTTCCTCTTAATATTTGATAATGTGTAAATATTGCTTTTATTTATCGTTGTAATCGAAACTAAGCCTGTAAATAAAAGATTTAAGCTATACAATAAATAATGTAAACAAAAAAAGACATTGATTAGACCTAGCTTAATATTAACCAAAAAAAAAAACTAAAAAAAACTGTAACCGTTTTTGAATGTTTATTTATTGGGTCATTAACAGAACAATTTTTTCCACTAAATATCTAGTAAAGCTCCGAAATCAGTTCTGCCCTTTGAATTGCAAGAGACTGTTTCCAATTGTTGATCGACTTTGATACGCTATCACCATTTGCTTTAACTCTTGTACTCCGAAAAAAAACAAGAGAAAAAATAGCGTTTCAAGCTTGATACAAAAAAACATGGTTTGTACCAACAGGGAACCGAAAAAGGATTGAAATAAACTTATTTTATTTATTATTGTGTAGCGCATTCTTGTAAACAATTATTTATATCTTGTCATTCTTTCTGCGATCTCGTTGCGGTCCAGAGCAGGGCCGAAGGTTATAAAATAGATTGTAAACCAGTCTGAAATCTCAAGGATCTGATTGGCTGAAATGGCGACTGCTTGAGATTTGAGACTGGTTTCCATGCTCAGATTTTTAACCTTGGGACCAGAATGCAACCGAAATACAAATCACCAGTAATGGTGAACATCCAGATAGCAGTTCTGTATGAAAAGTGTTCTTTTTCTTTGTACAAGAATTAATTTCAAAATAAGACAGCTTTCGATTGGTCAGTTTGCAGACTGAGCCTAATTTGAAACAAACCATAATTCTAGAATAGTTCCCAGTTCGGCTTTAAAACGGAATTTAATTAATTGAGATTATTTGCGATACAATCTAGTGCTGTTTTAACGTCATAGAAGTTGTAGTTATACCCTAGGGCGTATAAGATTAACTTCTTCAGCAGGAAGAACCCAAATCTTCCTTGATTAGTGATCTATATACGAACCGGGTCATGCGAAAATGTGACTGAAAATTGGGTCATTTTTCCCATGGCACGATTTATACCTAAATTTTTAATTATTTTTTAATTAAATCATTACTTCTTTTTCTTCTCTTCTTTCATGTAGTACAAAACTGTTTTCATCTGATGCGTCATTTCGCGTTCAAGGTCAAAACATTTTACTGTATCTTTTCAAAACCCTCTGCGTATTTCACTGTTTAATTTAAAACGAGTTCGCTAGAATAAAATGCGTATAATGCTTTGTGTAACAAAATTTGTATGAAAGGCGAACAGTACATCTCCATAACTGCTAGAAGTTCTAGGACTTTGAGGCAAGATTTTGCCTTAACATTTCGAGAGCCCTGTCTCGTCGACGAGTTTTAACAGACTTCACCTTGGAACAAACTTCGTAGTCGAAATTCGATGACAGAAAACGGTTCAGCTCGGAACTGGTTTTGTGTTCCGAAACGGAATGTGGAGTCTGGTTGTAATTCATGAACAGGAAACCAGACTGAGGATCGTTGATAAACATCTCGCCGTTTTCCGCATCGTCCGGATATGATTCAGCCATCGGTGCGGCCATGTGTCGTATCTTCTGAATTTCGCGGAACAACTTATACACTCTATGCTCTCTTGGCACGCTTTTCTGTAAAAAGAAAAAATATGAATTAACCTTTTACTCCGTGGATATGGGTTTTATCATATTTGTGACCGGAGTAGATTCAGATTAGCCAGCACATCAGGATCTACACCGTATGTCTAATATTCGTAGTCATTACTGACCAATTTCGGAAGTGAACAGTGTAGATCCTAATCAGACTGTACAAAAACATGAAAAATAGAAGTCCAAAAGCCACGAGTATCGACATTCCAAGACCATGTTAAAATTAAATGAAAATCCAAAAACATGATTATCGAAAATAGAAAAAAATCCTGATTTACGGAAGTCCAAAAAAACTGTAAATGAAATTCCACAAACAATGCAAATAAAAATCTAAAATCATGAAAAATGAAAATCGAAAATCCATTATTAATGAAAATCCAAAAATCAAGATTATCGAAAATCAAAAATCGCGAAGAATGAAAATAAAAAAAAAACATTAATAAAAATCCAAATGTTAATTATCGAAAACATTATTACTGAATTATTATTATTATTATTATTATCATTATTATTATTATTATTATTATTATTATTATTATTATTATTATTATTATTATTATTAAATCTAATAATCATGATAAATGAAAATTCAAATTATATATCAATGAAAATCCAAAATCATGATAAATGAAAATCCAGAACCAATGTAAATTTAAGTCCAAAATTCATGATAAATGAAACTGTAGACAAAAACAGTTGATGTCATAATTATGTAATAGTTCCAAACAATCGTAGGCCCATCACATAATTTTTTTTCTGTCCCTTTTCCGTGATGTACGATGGTACGATGGTGAAATCACAATGATACGATGGCACGATGATGAAAACGCGAAGGTACGATGGTGAGACCACGATGGCACGATGGTGAAAACACGAAGGCACGATGGAACAATGAAAACGCGATGTAATATCGTGGTTTCATCATCGTATCATCGTGGTTTCACCATCGTGCCATTGTACCATCGTTGTTTCACCATCGTGCCATCGTTGTATAACCATCGTGCAATCGTTCTTTCATCACCGTGCAATTGTTGTTTCACCATCGTGCCATCTTTGTTTCACCATCGCACTTTATTTGTTTCATCATCGTGTCATCGTGGTTTCACAATCTTGTCTTCGCGTTTCCAGCATCGTGCCACCGAACCATCGTGATTTTCCCATTGTCCATACGAATCACCGTAAAAATGTCAAGTTTATCGGTAACGTATTGTGAATATGTCTCAGTTGGACGTTTAGTCACATTAATAATTACTCATTTGCTAACCTGAACCAGAATCAATATCCGATACTTCTAATTTCTAATTTCTATTAGAAGTTGATATATTATTTATTTGCTTTATATGTCAAGTGTTCGCATAGGAGAGCATAACGACGTCCGATTGTCTCGTATACTGGTTTTATAAAGACTGTTCAATCTTGAAGAAACAGATTATGACATTCAATCTGCAAATTAATAATGGAAGCCTATTATCAGGTGAGGAGATATGTCCTCGGCCGAGAACATACGTTCTTATCTGATCAGAAGATACTGGTTTAGATTTGAGAAACTATGGCTTTGGTTGAAACTAAAAGTGTTCAGTGTAAATTTCAGAACATTATGTCCTTTGTACATTATTAATAAGTTCGAAGTCTTACTCGTTTGCTGAGAACTTAGCTGGTCTCGTAGTGAGAATATAGTTTTTTGCGTTAAAGACATGTTGTTGTTGTTGTTGCTGCTGCTGCTGCTATTGTTGTTGTTAATCTTGTTGTTTGTTTTGTTTTATAACTGAACGTATTTTGGCAGATTGCTACATGACCAAATGGTTGAAATTGATTTTTGGCATTTGTGCACTGTCACTAATTATTTAATGGAAACTGAGATACACAAACATAAAATTAAACAAATTTTGTTTAACATCTATAATTATGTGTGCACGGTCGGACACTTACCATTTCGTTTATCGGTATACACTTGTTATGTGAAAGTTGAATTTTTATTTTAAAAAGAAATAGACTTGTTCGACCATTCACAAATGAAAAGAGTTAGAAAAAAAATTGGTAATTATTTTGTTAAATTCTGTTTTACATAATATCTTAGTAGGTGAAACAAATACATAGACTGGACTACTAAATTAATTTAAGATGAATGAAAACCTTGTGATCCGAAACTTGGAAAGTAGGTTTTTTACAGAAAGTATGACTAAGTTCTCCACGGAGCATCTGATCTCAAGCGAAAACAATATATATAGATTCTGGTGAATGAACAAACGTAACCAGCCAAGCCATTAGTTGTGAAAATAATTCCAACCGGGAATAGAAGTCTTTTAAACAAACGTATGACATCAATTAGGTCGAGAAAGTAGGTTCTCGGCAGAGATAAGAAAGTACGTTCTTGATCGAGTACCACTTTCTAAAAACATTTCTCAAAACATTGGTTATTTTTACTGATAACAGCACTGACTATATGTACGGGGAGATGACTATATGTACGGGGAGACTTTTTACGGCCGCCACACTGCACAAATAGCGCTACTGTGAATTTCAAATGATAGTGCCTCCAGCTGGGAGCGAACCCGCACCGTCACGGCGACAGCACCTAGCCCTGCAATTCCTGCGACGCAAAAAACTGAGCTAGCCGGGACAACCCCAAAAAATGATTGGTCGGATAGCCCTTGTATACTAGTACGTAACAATCACTGCATGACATCGGTAACGGGTTATTTAGAGAAATTATTTACAATAACATGAATTATAAATACTATACGCAATTTTTAAGACTCTCATCTTTCCAACGTTAGCCTGTCATTCATTGTTCATAGTTGTGTTCTGACTAATGTCATCTGGATCTAACTGGTTGCAAAACCGACCTAATACTTTACTCCATTTAATATGGCGTCACATACCACAGGCTAAAAGCGTAGATCCAGATCATGCAGTCTGATCAGGATCTACAGTGTTCTCTTTTAGATTTGTTAAATTTTTGGGTTATTTCTGACCAAGAACGAAAAGTTTACGTTCCAGATCAAACCGCACGTATGTGCAGGCTGATCTGGATCCACATTGGTCGCACAAGAGCTAAAAGACGTATCGGTTAACTAGTGCTGGAAGCATGCAAAGAGTTTATACATTGATACAATAATTAATACAGTAACAGCGGTGCAATATATATTACAAAACGCATGTGAAAGAAAAGGGGTAGATTCACGGAGGGTCAAAGGTGGCCTTAAATTATCTAAAACTTTGTAATTGCAATTACATCACAGAAAGTTTTCCATTTGTAATCAATAATGGTTGTTTTCTGTGACAGATAACAAACGAAACAAACTTATTAGCAAAAAAAAATCAAAAATTAAGCATGTCAAATATGTTTTTGAATTTTAAATATCACAAAATATGCATTTTTAAGGTAAAGACCAACATATTTTGGTGATTTTCATATCGACACAGGCCTCGACCAAAATAATTTTAATAATTTTGTTTGTATCTAGTATTTTAAGTCATGTTTAATTCGTGGTCAAAATCTGGTCAAAATATGTTGATTTTTTTCGAGAAGCTTGCCTTCACTGAAATTCTGTAAAAAAAATTCTGAAAATGGACAAAATTCAGTTTTGGCGAACTTACCTCATTTTCGGCAATTCTGATGACGCACTCTTCCACTACTTTAAGAATTGTTGATATAAAACTTTAACTATAAAATACCTAAAGTGTAACCATTTATGTGTTCGAAAACATAAAAAAATTAAGGTGTGTAACAAAACTTAAAGTTTAAAATATTGAAGGCCAATACAAGGCCTTCGTGAACCTGCTCCATTATATGTATTACATGTGTGATATATGTGATACAATTGTGTTATATGAGTTACACGTGTGTTATATGAGTTACACGTGGTGTGCGAGATTACCCCAGTATACATCACTCCTCATGTGCTCTAGTGTACTGCCATTGCTCATTTTCTTCTGAAATAGTACACGTCAGTGATACCGTAATATTCGTATGGCCCAAGGTTATAAAACTGAGCATGGAAACCAGTCTCAAATCTCAAGTATCTGATTGGCTGAAATGGCTGAAATGGCTGAAATGCTCGAGATTTGAGACTGGTTTCCAAACTCAGTTCTATAACCTTCAACCCAGTTAGAACCTTTTTCTCTCTGACCCCAAGTATTGTACGTAGTCAGGCAACAAAATACCATAGAAAAAAATTACTGCACAAATGCTACCCCAAACAGGAGTAACCTCTATAGACAGGAAGACAGGAAAACAGGTTTAGCAAGAAAAAAAACTCAAATTCTGTAGAGGTGATTCTTCACGACTGACATTTCTTGTTATCACGCAAAGCTGTAGCAATATGAATCATGACAAAGTCTCTAGAAATGAAAAAAGTAAATAAGTGTCATAAGACACTAATTAATGCAGGGCGGATCCAGAGGTACATGTCGTATAGTGGGGATGCTCGAATGCCAAAAGGCAGCGAAATATTGAAATACATCTATTTTTGAGAGTTTATTTAACTTTTACACACATAAAAATACGGTATTCCAAAAGGTAAAGTGTTGCGTTTTCATTGGAACTAAGTATATGTCATGTTCTCACGTTTAAAAAATGCGAACAACAAGCGATATGAGGTTTTGGGCAAGGAGGTATGTCTCGACGTCTCTACGTGAAATCGCTCCTCGAATGCATTGTTCGCCGTCGACAATTACTCGCTTAGCCCAACGACTGCTTATTCAAATTAAAATACATCTATTTTTGAGAGTTTATTAAACTTTTACACACATAAAAATACGGTATTCCAAAAGGTAAACTGTTGCGTTTTCATTGGCACAGTATATGTCATGTTCTCACGTTTAAAAAATGCGAACATTAAAAGTTTGAAAATCAGACAGACATAAATAATATCAATACAATATATTTTATTCGTGCATTTTCATTAAACTAGTTTCATTACAAGTCATTTTATTTAAAATCTCATTAAATGAACTGGCTTTTACGAGACATTTTTATCGCCAAAAAATAAAATAAAATCGCGCGTTATTGGTGTTTCGAAAAAAACAGAAAATAGGTAAGACCAGTAATTCTTTTCCCATAAACTCCCAGTATGAATTAAGTATTGGTTCAAGGCCTTAAAATCTTACTTTTGCGAATATAAATAACATGGAGACATCTTAAAACACAATAAAAATACAATTATTATTTTTATTCTGCTTTTGCATTTTCATTCAATCAACGAGTTACCGTACTTCATCTACTGGTCCGCACAAACCCTAGACAAAACTGGTTCCCGAGCCACTTGAATTACTGAAGTGTTATCAAAAGAGAATAACTGGAATGAGGTGAAGTAATGCCCACGTTTCCATGCTGCTAGGCTGCCGACTTCACGAACACGATCAAATAAATTAATTAATTCATAATTAATTGCCCGGCTCTACTTTCCAATAATGTTTTTCTTTGATAAAATGTGTGATTGCCTACAATATTACTAATGAGACCTGAATCTATTAAATATATCTTACGATGAATAATTTATTTGAAAATTATATGGCCATATGATGCTAAATACACCTTCTGATGCTAATCGATACTAAATAGAAACCCGCCGTTATAGTAAATATTTAGCTATATGCATCCATAATTATAAGCTTAATTGAAATAAACTTGAGCTGAAGATTACCCATGATACTGATTAACAAGGCTATAACGTGTTGGTATACCGACTACAACAAAACGTTTTTAAATTTCCTACACATTAAAAAAGTTAATGTTAAATGGTCAATCTTTTTATATTTATTGGTTGTATATCGAGTACATCGTAAACAATAAAAACGTATATGTTTTATTTGTATTTTTAAATCCACGAAATTGGTATGAAATATGAACCCCCCTTTTGGGCAGCAATATTTAATTTGTTTCATTTACTATGACTACCCCAAATGAACGAAACCCCTTCAAGTATGACAATCTTGTGTCCGACCCCGCAACAAAATATGTTGGAGATATGTTGGAAATTCATCCAAACAAACATTCCTTTTATTTTGAACACATTCAAATTGTTTTTATTGGATCTTCTTAAAAGTTTCTGAAATACAATTACAGAAAAACGACACACTATAAAATCACGAAAATTGAATTATAAATGTAACTCTGTTGTGAATCTACCCCCTTCTCTTTAGTCTCCAAAATGAACAATCACAAAGCGGAGTTAAGAGAGTGGTCTCTAGACACAGTGCAGTTATCTTGTGCGATTAATTAATTAATTTCCTTCTGAAAATACCTTCATGGATAAGTGCAAGAACAATAAGTGCAGTATCACGAAACAACATCCCGCTGCAGCTTAATACAAATTATATGTTAAATTTGATTGTTGTTGATTTAAAGAAAATAATAGGATTATTCCGGTATGATATGACTAGAACAGAACAAGCCTTAGTCTTCGTTTAACGCAAATTACAAGAAGAAATTGCAGGTTTAAATAACTCGCCAAGTTTTCGACGTAACGCAAGAGCGAGTTTTAATAAACTGTTGGCATAAGAGGAGCTAGACACAGCGACTAACCAATGTTTCAGGCGAAGCTTAAGAGATGTTTAATGTTATACACTTTCATTCTAAAGATACCAGATTACTTTTAATGCGCCATATCTTACCATTCTGTTTAAAGATATTACTCAAAGGGGTTTCTGTATAAATGAAATGATTTTTCAACTACAGTAGGACGCGAACGACCTTGAGTATTCACATACCTGTTCATAAACGACATAAAACAGTGTGCATTATGATGTGTCTAGCACATGTACTCCTTTATTCATATTTTCAAATGTTGCTATGAACATTTATGTAGCCGGCGCTTGGACCGTTTTTTAACATAAAAATTTAAAAACTCACCTTTTCTTCATCATCGTTACTAAGGAACTTGTTTCTTGATTGGACGATTTCAATAGCAGTGCTAATCGATATATCTGACTGTAACGAACTCTTGCTAGCATTTCCTAAACGTACTGCTGGACTGTCGGAGTGTCCTTTGGCTTGATCCGGTGAATTATCTGGCTGTCTGGTGAACGTTCTGATGCGTGACATCCGGTCGTCTGTTAACTTATGGTCCATTTCATGTCCATCTGAATGCATAACATCCGGGTTCTTTGAATTAGAACTAAATTTAATTGGCGGAGTTTTGGTTTTGTTTGCCTGTTTATGTGATAATCCCGTAATATATCCATTTTGTTTAAGGCTATTGTTTTTGATTATGGTGTTTGTATTAACAAGTTTATGATTCTTCTCAGCGAAATCACGACCTGCTTTAAGTTTTTCTTCAACTTCGCCGTCTGTGCGCAGGTTTTTCTTTCTCGAGGAAACAGTTTGCAGCTCTGGTCTGCTTCTTAAAGGACTAGAACTTTTTGATCTTGCCCCATCGCCACTGTCTTTACTGTGACTCCTCTTTCGAACTCTAGAGTTTATGTTATCGGTCCCTTCTACATTTTCGATCCTGGTCCTCTTGTCTCTGCTCTGTTTCAACGGGTGTACATCTTTTCTTGCCTGTTGTGAATGTTGATTTTTCTCAGTATGCTCATTATTGTTTCTGTCTTTGCTTGTATGTGTTTCATTCGGCTTCTGGGCAGAGGTACTTAACCCTGAATGATCGGATTTCGACGCGAGATGTGTTTTAGCGTGTTTTACATGTTTCTCGTTAGTATCTTCAAAACCCTGTGGGTAGATTCTTTTCGCTTCCTGTAAATATATATTATCTTCCGGAATATGTTCAGTGTTAAATTTTTTAGTTTTTAATTCTTTGTGTTCTTTATGAGCTCTATACATTCCATTTGAGTCAGGTATTTTAATATTGCTTTTAAATCCTGATTGAATAGTGTCATAAAGCGGATGCTTAGGGTCCCATTTAGTGTCGATTTTTGTCGATGCCTTTTTCTTTATCGATTTGACAGTTACAGCATTTTGATTAACAACAATTGGCTTAGTAGTCGGAATTTGACCTTCTTCGTCATGTTTCCAGTATTTATCATGAATTTCTATTAGCTTTTCCTCGCTTAATCTATGTCCGAGACTTTTCTTGTGTTGGATACTGTCTGGTGGCTCCGTATGTTCACTGATGTTTTCGGGATTTTCCGTGGTTTCCGTCGAATCAGGTTCGGCATCTTCCGGTGGTTCTTCCGGTACGATACCTTTCATAATATCAAGTTCTTTGTACAAGCTTAGTCGCATCTGTTGAAGTAAATCTAAGGTCTGCGTGTTCTCGTTTATGTGTAGTTTGTTGGCTTGCCGGGCCTTCTCTACCAACAGGAACACCCGGGTTTCCGAACTCATCGTCTTTGAAGACAGCGAAGTACTGGTCTGAAATATAATCATTTACAAACTGCCTGTATACCAATTTCGATATTACTAACGGATGTTTCTGTCAGCTATAGGGTATTAAGGTAACAAATTGAACACATGCACTTCAAAACCTACTGAATACATGCATAGGGCCGAGGATGATAAACTTGATTAATCACAAGTCTACATTTAAGCAAATTAGGTTATTGAGATCTGAAACTGGACTCATGATTTTCAGGTCTATGATCTTCGGCTCAGTTTTGACATTTTGAACAATCTACCGAATATAAAATGTTAAAAAAAATAGACTATTGGATTTGTCCTATAATAAATTATAAGTAATTCCAGAATTATTTATAATCATTATTGTCTCAATATTTTTTATCTTTAAAGTTGTAAATTAAAGTATTAAAACATAAACAACTCACTTGCCATCCCTCCGACATATTTATATTAATGTAAACACGATTTTATTTGTCAAATCCAAAATGGAATATGCGACAGCAAAATATTTTCAGCAAAAATATATATTATTTATATACCAGGTGATTATTGGTTTTTCTCAACATAGGTTATCTGTTTTGACATCGTACAATAATGCTTAACACGAATTAATTATTTACGGCACTAAGTGAGGTTCTGATATGCTTTGTGCACAGCTCTTTGGCTTTAAAGGAGTGGTCGCAATAACGCAAGTCTTGAGAACATTATATTGTTGCCATACCATTACTACGATTAAAAGACAAAAACAAACGTTTTGAAATAGAATTAGTAATAAATCAGCTGTTAAACTGATTTCTGATAAGCAGAATCGACAATTAACAGATTTATTATATAAGTAGACAGTCATGTGATATTATGTTTATCATAATAATTTTGATCTCCGGTGCAAATATGGACGATTTGAGTATTTTTCCAGCGAACAATCATGACATTTTCAAATTTCTAAAACTGCTTGCTGATAAACGGTATTTTAAGGGTCCACTACACTTTTCCTTGCACGTTCATCGTTAAAAAAGAAAATTATCAAAATCTCAATAACGGCGAAATGAAAAATTGAATGGCATTATGCCGTTATTGGAATTTGTTTTGTTTCTTTTTATCGACGAACATGCAAGGAGGAGTGTAGTGGACCCTTAATATTACCTGAGTGTCATGTGACTGTCAAGTTATCATAAACGTACTAAAATTTGCAGGTGAGTTAGGGCTCGAAAAAAATGAATTTATTTTCTTATATTACAACAAACTTTTTTCTGTATTTCTCGTTAATTGATTTAGTAGTTGTCATTATGTTGTGCATGTATATGTATGCGCTTAGAAACGCGGTCACGTGATCATAATAAGCTAATCAGATATATGCTATTTTGAAAACATTTGCAAGGTAATTATGGCGTAATTAACATTTCATCATTGGTTCCACGCTTCATCTAAGTAGCTTAATTTACTTTGTTTTAATGTTGGATATCCAAGTACGTCATAAATATACAAGTTAACGTTTGTGTTGTTTTAAGGCACGTTATGATCGAGCATTAGTATGTCACTCTGTTCTATATCGGCATATCGGCGCATTTGACGGAATTCTTTACCTGTGCTAGGTGACCATAAAGGCGCTTTGAAAAAAAGCAAAAGTCGAAACTTGTCTTTGAGAAGAAATCATGATTCAGCGCATTCAGGGCTGAAGGTTATAAAGCTGAGTTTGGAAACCAGTCTCAAATCTCAAGCATCTGATTGGCTGAAATGGCGATTGGTCGCCATTTCAGCCAATCAGATGCTTGAGATTTGAGACTGGTTTCCATGCTCAGTTTTATGACCAGGTAAATACATTTATACTTAGGTTCGCACTAAAATTTGCATATGAACAACAAATGACAGCTAACTTTGTTATTTAGTATGTTTCAACACATGGACATAAGCGTTCAGCAGAATGATATCGCTGACATATAATTAATTCATATAATTAAGAGAAAATCGGACACCGTATCGACTCGCGGAATGACTGCGTTTAATGGTCAGATGAGATCGCTATCGAGTTTTACAATATTATTACTTACATTCCAGTCCAAATCTCTATTGATTGTGTCTGATATTTTAAAACACTAGTAAAATGTTAAGTTCTCACCTTTTTTGAAGTACTTGGATTTTGTAACCCGCCTTGTTGGTATGGTTCTGTTCTAGGGTCGGTCGCAGTTTTGACATTTTCATTTACTTCCACAGTGTCTCTTGACGGACCACTCTCGCTGTTTCTCGGGTTTGATACAATATTCAAAGCTTCAATTGTCTTATTCTTGTCTTGCGTATCATCTGCCTGCTTTGAACTGCCAGTATCCGTACTTGTTACTTCCTTCATGTCGACTGTCCCCTTATCCACTAGATGCTTCGGTCGTTTACCTCTCATCCCTCCAGCATATAAAGTGGTGTAATTTACTTGGTTATTCAAACTTTGGTTCGCAGACAATTCAGTTTCATCGCTATAATATCTATTTTGATTATTCAATTCCACTATTTCACTTGCATTTTGATCAGAATGATTTGTAGATTCTGTAAAGGTATTGTTGTCCTCACCCTCATGTGTGAGCGAACGTTCAGGGTCGTCGAACACGGAGACATTTTTCTCCTGTTCACTATTTATCTGTCCGCTCAAATTATCGTTTGAAGAGGCGTTTTCTCGATTTTCATTTTCTGATACTGATGTAAGCTGCTGTGATAGTTTTGCATCGGTGGATGAACTATAACTATTATAATCATTCATACGACCATTAATATCCTCATTAATATTAATTGCTGACTTTGATGAATGGCTCTCGTGGGAATTCTCTTTTTGAATTGAGTAAGTAAAATTATCTGAAATTGTGTCAACTTTTTCATGTTTCGCATCGGTAGGAGCGGATTTGGCCTCGGTAAGCTTGACATCTAAGGGATCGGTGTCATTTTCTGTTTGCGGTAAATCATTGTTATAGACTTTTTGATTTGAATCTATCTTGTTCTGATTGTTTTCGCTCATACTTTTTTCTCTAACTTTATACAAGACTAAGGTAGAATTCCCATCTTGGATCCTTACTTCATCAATTATATTCTCTGAGTTATCATTCGGTGGAATTTGTTTACTTTCCCCAAGCTGGCGTGCATTTAAAACTCCGTCGTTTTCTTGTATACTCGCCGATTTTTTTTTATCTGGTTCTTGTTCTGGTACTGATTTCATAACCAATACTTCTTCGATTACTTCATTGTTTAATTCGTGTTGTTTCTTTGTTTCTGTTTTCAGGGTTTTACGCGATGTTTCATCTGCCATGTCTAAGTTACTTTTACTGCCTGTAGTTTCCATTTTGGAACTTTTAAGAGCAACTTTTGAAGAAGTCTGTTTTTCTTCGGTATCAGCTTTACTTGTGATTGTCGTGTCTCTACTCCCTCGTGAATACACCTCTGCAATATAACGAGCTAAATTCTGATTTTTCTGTCGCCATCGTCTTGATTTTCTGCGCATGCGCTGTTGAAGAATTTCTTCAGCGTCCAAATTGTTTACAGCATCCGTCTGCAAATTCATTTAAAAAAAAATATTTTAATTTATTTCATACATTTCAGTTAAGCAATCTGGCACAATATGTTTTACAATATCATATTTTCATTAATAATATGATGTTTTTAAGAATTCTACAAAGTTTGAAGCTCGAAATTATAAAAGCCCAATAGCTTAAACCACTAGTTTATTTTTTGCATATAAACTTACAAATAGTCAATTCTATTTAATAACTGCTTTAGAATAATTGTTAAACATTTCAAATATATATAATAATTCACTTTTTGATCCTTTATATGCATAATTTATCACCAAATTTAAGGGTATTTGATACGGAATTCATAAATGCTAACGCAAATTCAAAACCCCTTTGCCACACATAAACCCAGATGCTGTTTTTTTAATTTCCTTGAAATTGGTCAAAATTCATTTTTGACAAAATAAAATTGCAGAATACACTGTGTATCATGTGCTGCCCTCCACTTGTACTTAAGAAAAGTGTGTTTTTCAATATCGGGTATTTTATATTTATGAAAATATTATGTCTTTAAGAAATATATTAGAATTGTATCTCAAAATAGACAAAACTGAATCCAGTATGGTGAAAACAAACAAAGAAACAAACAAAAAGCTGGTCGGTCAATAACTTATCCTTTTAGAAAAGGCAACAATAACGATGCTTATAATCCTTTCTTCTAACGTGAAATAGCCATATTCAGAAGAAATAGCCACACCACAACAGCTCAAACTATAGTAGAAAATAAAGCACACGTTTATATTTATTCAAAAATACTTTTAAAAAGACATCATAAACAAAAGGGAGAACATGAGGAGTTTCGAACTTACACCGGTACGTGGCAAAACATTTTGACAATTGGCGGTTTAGAACAGGTTCTAAGGCACACAAATCTCACAATCTCGCATTCATTAAAATCGTTTATAAGTTGCCTTTGTGAATGAATACAGTCCAACCACCTTCTTAAAAAGTTTCTTGCAAAAGCTAATAAACATGCAAAAAGAAGCAGCTGTTGTTGTTATTGTTGTTGTTGTTTTCAAGCGAAATAATGTTTATGTTTTGCAGACCATCTACACATTTTCCCTTCATGGTGACAAGATTAGCTTAGCGTAGCAAACGTTGGATCGTGGCAGCATTATAGTACACTACATCAAACCATCTTCTGGAATTCGAAAATGAAGTTTAATATGCTTGAGATATTATATGGATGGAGATGGTGTGTATGATTTATGCACTTCGGCTAGATTTCATGTGTTTCGATGAATTTGCGACAGATTTGTCTGTGGATCAAGAAGATCGTCGCCGTGACGGACCGGGTTCGCTCCCACAGAGAGAGGCAATATCATTTTAAATAAGTAGGATCATTAGACAGAAGCAAACATTTTTACATGTTTTTGTCGTCAAAACATGAGCAAATTCTGATATAAAATCCGGATATTAGGCTCAATGTCCATCTACCTTGCCGAAAACAGTTCCAAAGTTAATTCTTCCAGTACAGAACAAGTTTGAATGTGCCAGCAAACTCATTTTTGTTTTAGATTTTGTATCTTTTAGTGTTAACATTGGTGACAATGGTATATTTTTAGGGAGATGGGGTAAAATTCTTCTTCAAAACTGAAAAACTTAAAAAACATATAAATAATTTTAAGAACAATATTGTCAAAATATTTCTGGAATCCCTCTCTTTAAATGACTTTAGATAGTGGTCAACAAAATATTTCAGCTCAATGAGGGATCGAATCGAAAATTTTGATACTGAACTCGCTTTCGCTTCCTTCCTTTTTACTTTGCTAGGATAATTATAATAATACATAATCCACAGTCACCTTCGCTGTCTGTGATATTCATTAACTGTTCCGAATGACAGACAAAACATACAGAATACAAAGAACATTCTATTTTCTGCGCATAATTTGATTTATAATACTGCACATAAGGTTATTTAATAAAATAAAATATTCATACCGTGTAAATTTGCAAACCATTAAGTTCCAGCAAAACTTATTTTTGATCAATGCCGAGATTGCGTGCTTCCGGCGACAGATTATTGAAATTAACGATTTCAGATTGGTCAATATTTAAATGTTTGATTAAAACCTTAAAAGCCTTTCAAACAAATTGACTATAAAATTTCGTTTTAGTTAATTCTGTGTTGAGATTTAAAAATCAATCATACACTTAACAACTTTTCTAAGAATACACGTTCGTACTAGGGCATTACTAGCTTGATAATTGAGATGTTGATTTAAAACTTTTAATAGAACATGCAATAAATACTAAATGATTAATTAATAAAACTTATTTAAAATGACAGACAACAGACTGCTCATAGTGGCACCCACAGAATGAATCCAAATTCACAACATCAGTCAAATACGCGTATGACCACCTTCAGGGCGTATAACTGCAAGACAACTCGGGCAGGAGGTTATAAAGCTGAGATTGGAAACCAGTCTCAAATCTCAAGCATATGATTGGCTGATTTCGGGGAATCCTGACCATGTCCTGAACAGGCGCATTTCCAAGTTCAGACCACAAATGTTCAATTGTATAATGATCCAGAAACCGAGCGTACCATGGATTCAGACGTTGTTCTTTTCACGAAAACGTCTGGTGTTCGCCAAGCGATGACACGATGCACCATCATGCATAAACTACACGCGCCTATTTACTTGTGAAAGGACAACCGGAACATGGACAAGTCGCCGCAATACGAAGGTGTATACTTAGAAAAGTTATTAAGTGTATAATTGGTTTATGTTAAGAGGGCTATATACCTTAGTATGGGTCATGTTAATAACATAATAATAATAATAATAATAATAATAATAATAATAATAATAATAATAATAATAATAATGATGATGATGATGATGATGATGATGATGATGATCAAACAAACTCAAAATGATTTCAAATCAACAAAGACTGTGGTACATCGTTTCGACTTCTTCATGTCATCTCATATTATCTAATGTAGTCGAAACTCATCGCTTAGCATATCATAGCATAGCATAACATAGCATAGCCCAGCATTGCACAGCACAGCATGGCACAGCATATCAGGTTAAATTGGTCTACACAGCACTACACTTTACATAGATAGCACTAAACTATAATACAATACACTACACTAAACTACACTACACTACATTCCATAGTACTTTATATCTTATTTACTTGTTTGAGAACATTTTCATCCGTTAATTTATAATATATATTATGTAATTGTGTTATACGGCTATACGTTTGATACCAATCAAGTTGTGGTGTGTGGTGATATTCCAACTTTTCCAATGCAGTTTCCTTGGCAATCGTTTGTAATAAAACGCAAAATCATAACAATGACGAAATGGACTTGAAATTTGGTCGGTTTTGTGACTTTGTTTCAAATTTCAGACGACAAGGTTCTTACGATTTGAAACAATGTACAGGCTAATATTGCTTAACCTTGTTTCAATGAGCACATCTCAGTGTACTGGGCGAGATAAATTTTAATGTACAGTCGGCTAAGGATGTTCGTGAAGTTGGCAGCCTAGCCGGTTAATGTGCTGTTATCAAATTTTTTAAAAAGTCGCTAGTGAAATTAATTAAAACAAGCAAATTCATTGAATTTATATCCCCCGCCGAGTACTGGTTATTACTAACACAACAGCTGGAGACATAAAGCTTTATTTATATTTTTGTCATGGCAAAAAACAGTGGAGAAAAACAGTTGGTGAAAGGTTGGTCAGCTCACCAGAATATAAAAATGATACGTAAAGTCTTCAAATGTTGAAATCAATAAAGCAGTAGTAAAAAATAGCGCGGAAACGATTATCGCTCTACATGCACAATATACATAATATATAATATATAATACATAACTAATCACAGGCCATAACTCTGTGTTTAATTGAAATCCATCCAGAAGTTGCAGAGAAATAGCTGCTCTATATGCATACTGCATAACTTATCTAAGGGCGATAACTGTGTGTTAAACCGTCAGACCGGAACAAATCTAGGATATGCGCATCTTCTCTTTGTATTGATGGTTCCCACAAAGTTTCGTTAAAATCCATCGATTGGTTGCAGAGAAGTAGCAAGGAAACAAAGACTGCTCTATAATGCAAACTGCATAACTCATCAAAGGGCCATAACTGCGTGTTAAACGGTAAGACCGGAACAAGACGACGATATGCGCATCTTCTGTTGGTATTGATGGTTTCCATAAAATTTCATTGAAATCCATCAAGTAGTTGCAGAGAAACAGCACGGAAACGAAAACTGTTTTATACTTATAATGCATAAGTTATCAAAGGGCCATAACTCAATGCTAAACGACCGAACTAGACAAAGAAATGTGCATTTCCTCTTGGTATTGATGGTTTTCAGAAAGTTTCATATAAATTCAATCAGTAGTTGCAGAGATATAGCACGGAAACGAATACTGCTCTATATGCATAATTTATAAGTAACCAAAGGGCCATAACTCTGTGTTAAATGGTCTGACTAGAACAAGACGACGATATGCGCATCTCCTCTTGGCATTGATGGTTCCCAGAAAGATTCATTGAAATCCATGCGGGGTAGTTGCAGAGAAATAGCGCGGAAACGAATACTGCTCTATATGCATAATGCATAATTTATCCAAAAGGCCATAACTGCGTTAAATGGTCTGAACGGAACAAGACGACGATATGCGCACCTCCTCTTGGTATAGATGGTTTCCAGAAAGTTTCATTGAAATCCGATTTCATAATAGCGACAAATGGGTTTGTTATTAATACCTATCAAATCACCAGCATCTAATTTATCAATATCGCGAATGATAATAACTGATTGAAAACACATCCTACTGAAGCTTTGGAGCGGTGTGTGTAAAACTAAAGTGTTTGTCAAAATGTTTTATATGTATTGTTCTACAATGTCTCGTTTAAAAACATCCGGTTCGAGCGAAATTTAAATTCCTCTATATAATTTCTTGTTTTCGATATTGATAATACAGGACGTTGCATAGAAATTTCGGAAAATTAAGAATCTCTTTTATCTGATTGTCTGAAACATTTTAATGCATGGTGTTGTACATTTTACATATTTTTTTCTTTATTCTTATCCATTTGTTTTCCAGCCTTTAATTTTTACATGTATTTCTACGTTGTAAAATATAAAACTGAAGGTACATCAAATGTGGCAGCCATATTATTGTGACAAATATGAGGACAGGTCCTAAAATAATAAAACTGAGATTGGAGACCAGTCTTGAGACTGGAGACCACATTGGTTACTGGTCGCCATTTCAGCCAATCAGAAGTTTGATACTGGTCTCCAATCTTTTATGATCTTTGGCCCTGGTGTCAAAAATAAAACCAAATTTTTTCTTGCATTATAACGTATTACATGTATGTATTAGTAATAGTAATGTTTGCACATAATATACTGAACAAAAAATGTTTTGCAACTTTCTCTATGTTTTGCATGGAAGGGAAATAAAAAAGACAAATGGTACAAAAACATATGTACAGTTCTAATGCCAGTTCCCTACTTAACGTCAAGTTATCTAAAAAAAAAGACACTTACCTAGCCTGGGGCTCAAGCATAGGCATATCAATGGGGTGACACTTCTCACTCATTTTGGGATAAAATCTGCTGATTTGTGAAAAAATTTCAGCCTATATCCAATCATTTTCGTCATTCTCTTTTAATCATTATTGATAAAAGTTTCAATTTGCATAAAGGATATTATGCTGGGACATTAGTTCTTTCATATTAGGATGGTTTTGTATCACTTGTTAACTTTCGTTGTTTTTAACTGTTAAAAAATGCAAAAGTTGCAAAACATTTTTTGTTGAGTATATTATAAAGAATGTACATACGAGGGTATTCTCGTTATTCATATTGTCTGCAAGTTATTGGGACAACCCTCTATCATATCCAAAGTTGCACATAACTTATTAAAAAATCAAAATGTTTACATAGTATAAAGATGTATCCACACAATACTGCAAAAACTGTTATAATATACTATATAACTACTGTATATACTGACGTAACATAAATATGTTCTGATAGCATGTTAAACATTTGGTACATAAAGTTATAATTCCATATATATTTCTTTCATTTAAAAGAAAGTTAACATTACTATCATCACTTTACATAAGAACGTTCATATTCTGGTACATTATGAAACGGTATCTTTATTTTTTTAAATTTATTTTTATTTAATTTTCATTTTTAAATAATAAAAAAAATAATAAAATAAATAAAATCAAGGAAACGGAATCATTTGCACTCCGAGATAGCTCATATCATCAAATAAATCAGAGTAAATATTAAATAGATGCGAAATGCGCAGACACCAAGGCATTTGTGACAAATCGGGGATGCTAAAGAATGGTGTCGTGGTCTAGCTTTTAACATGAACTGCTTATGGTCTAGAATTTAGTTTTGTTTCACTCAAGGACTTTTCAATTTTGCCATTTCAGCCAATCAGATGATTGAGATTTGAGACTGGTTTCTAAACTCAGTTTTATAATTTTCAGCATTTAAAAGGACTTAAACTTTTTTATCTAACGCCAACGAAACTTTGACTTCTCATTCTGACTTTAGAGTTGGCCTCATTTGTAACATCCAATTCTCTGCTTTGCTTTATCATGTGAAAATCTTTCATCGCCTTCAGTAAAACTTAACTTTTGTCAACATCTCCATAAATTTTCCTTTCTTCAATAAAATTTATCTCTTTCACCTTCTAAAATGAAGTTTCTTCCTAGATTTTCAAATGTTGCCTTCTCCATTTTGGACGTTTTCGAGTGTTTTGCACATCTCGCAAAATGCAATTACGCTAGTTTTTACAAAGCTTTGCAAGTATATTTTCCTTGCTGTCAGTAAATAATCACACACACAAACACATGCACATACTTGTCTGGGTCCAATTTAGCGTGGCGTTTCTTTGTCCATCGTCCTTCTTGAATACCTACTTTATAAGTCATTGTTTCCAGTTTATCATATGATTTAATTTGATTATCCTGCATTTGTTTTTGTTGGCATTTATTTAAAACACCCACTTTTTCTTGTATTACCACATGATTAGTTCGATCTGATTCTGGTACCGATTTTATTTCTGGTAGTACGTCTATGTTTAGTTCGTTTGTTGCGTTTAAAACTTTAAATAAATGTTGCTGGATTTGATTTGTTTTCGTAGTTTCACACGATGCTTCATCTGCAATTTGTATGCTATTGTTGTATTTTCATTTTCGGAACTTTCAAAGGCAACATTTGAAGATTTTTTCTTTGGCATCTGGTTTACTAGTGAGTGTCGTGTAACTAACTACTTCGTAGTCTACAATATGATGAGATTAATTCCTCGTTTCTTGTCGTCTTCTCAATTTCTCGAAAATACACTTTTGAATATTTTTTTCAGCGTCCATTTGGGCATTCTTTAGGACTTTCGTCTGCAAATCAATAATATAACTTACTTTTACTGTATATATTCTAATTAAGCATTCTTGTAAACAAGGGATGTTAACGGATATATGAATTTTGCTTCAGGATTCCGTTTACAAGAACTTAATATTTAATGTATCGGCAATTTACAAAATTGTCTTTATGCTGTCAGTGTATTTTTTGTTTTGTTTGTTTGTTTGTTGTAACACTGGGAATTGTTACGCATAGAAACACAGCCTCTAAATAAAGCCAAAACTGAGAGTTTGTTGTTGTTGTTGTTGTTGTTATTGTTGCTGTTTTTTTTAAATAATTATGCTGCGAGCGCCTCGCCGAATGAGATTAGTTTTATAATCAATAAATATATATAGTTCAATGTTATGAATCTTTATGCAATCGATATTATTATACCAGTACTTCATAAATACTTTCTTGTGTTAAATCCTGCGTGACAGTTTTGAGTGCCACATGCTTTATGTCTAAAGTTTCTGGAATTCCAATACCCCGCAATATATATTATCATTCACCACTTGCCAATGATAATATATATTGAGAGTAATGTCAAGATTTGAATATTATATTAAAAAGCTGGCTTGCAAAACTGGATGGTTATTTACATGCTATGTTCCAAATGCAGTCGAACTCTCGCTCATTGCTTCAATGGGTATTGTAACATAGTGGCCTATGTTTATTATCATGCATGGAGACTATGTTGCAATATTATATTAATTATGGTATTAATTATTTTATATTAATTTAATTTCATTTTAATATTTGGGATAGGTCGGAGGATACTTTAGCTGCATAAAAGTTAGCAATCTCTCGGTTAAAATACATGATGTTATTATTGGAGACGATTCAAATCACAGTTTGAAATATCATTCCCAACATGTAGCCTGACGCAGTAGTAGAACGGTTCATATAAACAAAAACAAGTTGAACTTTCAAATTGGCACTAATTAGTAAATTGTATTAAATTCTTAGAGATCTATTGTCTGTTTGCACTCCAGTACATGTAAATTATTACACAAATTTAGTATCATGATTGGCACTTTCTACTAACAAAGTTTCGCATCAGCAACATGTGTGGAGGCAGCTGCAATGTCGATCGACCTTCAAAAATACTATATAAACTGGATTGAATTTTATTTTGAGTTGGGAAAAGAAGAGAGACTGATTTCGAAAGTTATAAATGAACTTTGGGTTGTCGCTAATAAATTGTTGAAAACGTCTCGTTGCTTGTTTGCTCCAACCGGATACCAACCGACCCTACGTTACAGTATGCTGAATTAATCCTACGACATAAAACAGCATACGGTTCATTCCTTTTTACATTCCTGTGTTCAGTCTTTTACCACAGGCTACACGTATATCCTAATTACGAAAAAAAAATTTGGATTACTCACTTTTTCTTCTTTATTGCTAAAGAACTTTTTTCTTGGTTGGTCGATTTCAACGGCAGAGTTAAAAGAAGTGTCTGATTGCGATGAACTTCTGCCTGCAGTCTCTGAGCGACTGGCTGGATTGTCGGCTTTGTCCTCATTGACATAATTGTTATACAAAATGTATTTCGGAACACGATGATAATGGCCAGCTTTTGGTCTTGCGTCACGTTTGACATTCTTCCTCGATGAGATGTGAAGCGCTTTCCGCGACGTTAAAGAACTTAAACTCTTTGATCTAATATTACCGCCACTGTGGCTTCTCTTTCTTACATTATAAATGGTCTCATATTTATCATTCACAGCTTTGCCTTCTGAGAGCATTTGTTTCTTTCTCGATGAGATGTGAAGAACTTGCGATGTCCTTAAAGGTGTTAAACTTTTTGATCTAGCTCCAACGACACTGTCGTAACTGTGACTTCTCTTCCTAACGTTACAGATGGTGTTGCTGCTTTGTTCTACTGTATGCATCTTATATAAATGTTGACTTTCGTCATTATGTCCATAAATGTCCAGTTCTTTTCTTAAATATAACTCTTTTACATTCAGAATTGAATTGTTTGTTCTTGAATTGTCAAACTTTAACTTTTCCGTTTTGGCAGTTTTAGCAGCAGTTTTAGCAGCAGTATGTTTCACGTTTCTGTCTACAAAGCCCTGTGGGTATATTCTTTTTGCTTCCCGTAAATATTCATTATCTTCCGAGATATTTGCTGTGTTAAATTGTCTCATTCTTAATTCTTTGCGAACTCTATACATTCTTATAGAGTAAGGTGTATTAGAATTGCTTTTAATTCCCGATTTGATGACGTCATATATACGGTTTTCGGGTTCCCTTAAAGCCTCCATTTTAGAAGGTTTCTCTTCTCGGATCCCGATTTCATCAAGTGTAATCTCCGAGATATTACTCGACGACATTTGATCAAAATTACTTTCCTCCACCTGCCGGGCATTTAAAAACTGCTCCATGTTTTTGTGTGCCCGAGGGATAATGTTGTTCGAGAATTGTTCCAAATTTGGCACCACTTGTTTGTTAAATTCGTTTGTTGTTTCTAAACATGTTCTGCTAAAGTTGACCGCTGTGTTTTCATGGTTTCACACGATGTTATATCTACTTGTAAGTCATTTGTATTTCCTGAAACTTCCATTTTGTAACTATGAAAAGCAACTTGTGAAGCATTACTCGTTCTCTTCAGTGATATTAGGTTTACTGGAAACACGATAGTCTTGATTTTCTGCACATGCGCAATTAGGAATCTCTTTACTGTTGTTTAGTTAAGTATATTAGGTAACAACGTCGGTAAGTTTGTATAAACATTAAGAACACAAATAGAACTATAATGTCGTAGAAAAGTTGACTCAAACCTACCATGTTTTAAAAATGATAGGCCTACAAGAACAAAATGTAAGAGATTAATGCTAAATTCAAAATATCTGTTTCAATAATAAAATACATACCAAAATACAATGAAGTTAGTCATGCTCGTATTTTACACTTTCTGAAAGTGTTGGAATAAACTTATGTTGCAAAATATGCATCATATATTGTATTAGGTTGCATTGTGTCGTGCCGCGCCGTGACTTCCCGTCTTACGCAATATCTTGCCTTGTCGTGCCGTTCCTTGTTTTGCCTTTCCAAGCTCAGCCGTGCTGTACCGTGATGCACCATGCATTTCTTGCCTTGTGTTGCCTTGTCTGGCCCGGCTTAATTATTTATCTTATACTCATGGGTACAGCGTGTATCCTCGGGAAGGTTAATGGCAGCTGCAAGCTTACGTCGCTTACAAAACTAGCGATCGAATCATACAAGAGGTAGTAGCGAAAAGGGTATATTACATAATTATATGAACATTGAACACCATATCATACCATACCATAACATATTACAACACACCACACCACAACACTCCATGCCATACCATACCATACCATACCATACCATACCATACCATACCATGCCATGCCATGCCATGCCACACCACACCACACCACACCACACCACACCACATCACACCACACCACACCACACCACACCACACCACACCACACCACATCACATCACATCACACCACACCACATCACATCACGTCACATCACACCACACCACATCATTATTATTGGTTTTAAAGTATTCGTATGAATTGTAAATTCACTCTGGTGCTATAAATTTGCCCTAATCAAGTTGTGTTGTGGCAATGTCCGTGACAATATTTTATGATGGAAACACAAAAGCGCGGACCGAGATCATAAAATGACTCGAGTTGTTTTCTGACTCGTCAGTTTGGATAGTCTGTGTTCAGTTTCAGCCCATAAGAATCTTGGCACCTCAGTTAGGTTACATATTCGCCAGGTACGCAAAATACAAATTATTAATAAATTAATATTAAAACGATTCAGAATCTGTAAAACTTTATGTTACACGTTAGTTAAGCAATAATTCTAATTACAACTCAAGAATGTTCACAATTAAAATCTTGCATCACTACTAATATTTCAGATGGTTTCAATGTATTTTGTGAACCTCTATAAAATTCCTTTAAATATTAATGATATATTAACCTATTTTATTCACTGCAATTGCGTTGCCAATAAAAACTTAGTATGAGAGAAACACTTTTTCATGCTACTATAAAAATTAATTCTAATACAAAAACTAAATAAAATGGTGAAATAATCTTAATAGTGTTCATTATAAATATGTTTTTCTTTTCAATGATTTAATGAGAAGGTATGCATGTATGTATGTAAATTTATAACCGTCTGTACATGTTTTAATATAATAATAATAATAATAATATTATTATTATTATTATTATTATTATTATTATTATTATTATTATTATTATTATTATTATTATTACATATAAATGTATAAGATATGCTAAAACTATAGTTCATCTTTGTTAATTCTAATGAGAAAATCCGTTCTTCATGAAACTTTTTACGAGATTCCGTCGAGTTATCAATCTAGCACAATTCCCTCTGGTCGGATTTTGCTATCCGAACCTCGCGCACGTGCATGACGCTTTTATTCTAACTCGCTCTATAACGCCAAATTAATTATTAAAATTCACATAAGAATCGTACGCTAGAGCTTTAATTTCAACTTACTTGTATCTGGAAGTAAGGAAATCTTACCCTTGTTGTAAGACTGGACATTCGACTGGTGGCCTGTGACCGTCCGTCATCAGGGCCGCAAGTCGTCCTTGCCGAATCCTCAGTTTGAAATAAACTTCTCCGCTCTGTAATAGAAGGATTAATTGAGGACTTTCTGCTACGACTTGATGTGTCCACTTTAATATCGTCTCGCCTATGTTTCTTACCGTCACTGAACACACCTTGTTCATGTCTAAAAGCCCTGTCCGATTCGGGGACATTTTCCACGTTATTGTAAATCTGAAACCCTTTAGCGCGACAGAATCCAATTAAATCTGCCAGAGAATTGAGCTTGATGTTGTTTATTTGCTTAGTTTCGGGTTCTGTGTGCACGGTATCATCTTCTGCGTGTACGGTGTCATCAACTGAGTGTACGGTATCATCGCCAGCATCGGGTTTCACGATTTCATTGCAAGTTTTACCATCCACAACAGTCGCCGTTTTGTCCATTTCTACGTGTCTTGTAATAAAAAGCGTTCTATTAATAAACAACAAAATATAAGCGCAAACTTCTTTTGCTCACATGAATGCGTCCAGTATGCGTTTTCCAACTACCATACTTAATCACTTGCAATGGAATGATTCTAATCGTTGCAGAATCGACCTCTACTGTTCATTTCATAAACAGTGGAGGTTTTGTTTTGATTCTAGCAAACGACGTTTGTAGATGTAATTAACTTGTGCAAACACCATTGTTGTCAATGCGAATAGATTTTATTCCTTAATTGCATTTGCTACTTAGTAGCTGTTACAATAGGTCTCAATATTAAAAATAAAATTCACATCACCGATGTCAATTGCTTGTATTGTTCTGCTACCATTCGGTTACGGTTACCATTGGCCATGATTTAGAATGTGTTTGTTGTCAATACTAAAGTCAACAGAGATGAATTTAATTAGTATCCCGGTGTGACTTAAGCAACTCTCGCAAGCAGAAAAATCTAACAGGGCGTTCATTCAATTAACGAACTTATTGGCAGGACTTCAAAATGCTTTTCAGTAAAACAACAAGACTCCCCATTAAGGTTTGGATCGAATACTCGTCTATTTTAGTTACCTGGTAAAACGGAGAGTGAAACAAAATATAGTTCAATGGTTTGAATTACCCAGAAACTGCCACTGTGACTCGTAATAAATTAAATCAAAACGTAACACTCGCTCGTTAGGCATCCAATATGAGAATTGAGAAATGATAGCTTTGAAAGTTGTTTGAAGTCAGATTTTTTTAAATGTTGTTAGTCACAATAATTGAAAGAGTTCGCATGTTAAGTGTACGGAGCAACTATATAGACTGGAAAAATCAGTAACACTACACCCCGCGCGGAGTTTTGACATATTTGTTAAAAAATAAACACTCATTATTTGTTTACGAGTACATAGTTCATGTAAATCTCATTTTCTAACACCAAGAGTTTCCGTTAGAAAATTCCACGAATAGTCATTTAAGATTTTTAACGAGTCCCGTTGTCAACAAAGATACCATTGCCCAAGGTTATAAAACTGAGCATGGAAACCAGTCTCAAATCTCAAGCATCTGATTGGCTGAAATGGCGACTGGTCGCCATTTCAGCCAATCAGATGCTTGAGATTTGAGACTGGTTTCCAATCTCAGTTTTATAACCTCCAGCCCATGTAAGAAGTAAGCCACAGTATTACCAACTGACCATTTTCGTTTCAGTATATATGCGCTAGACTAAATAATACTGCAAAATTTTGTATTTATATTTAAATTTTTAAAGTTATTGAAGTGGGAACAAATATTTTTAAATTTGAAGGAGGTAGATCAATAAAATTAATAGATTTAAAGTTAAAAATCTATTAAAAATATTCAATATTAATTTAGTCGACAGCCAGTATATTATTATTGTAAACAAAGCACTGAAATAATTCTGTTTATTTTATTTATGAATCTTTACAAGCTAACTGAATTAGCTGCTAATAGAGAGTGATATGAACTTATCAATATCCGTTCGATATGGTGGCAGAATTCTGCTTTTCGTGATTGCGTGTTGGCCAGATTTTTTTTGTGTTGGCATTAGGACGCCTTGGAGTGGCGAAATACGAAAACTGAAACATCTAACGCAAAAAATTGAACAATCATTGTCTTTGTCGACTATTGGTTTTGGCCGGTATTTAATTTTCTTGTTATTGTAAAGCGCCCTTCTTTGGTGACTTCGCCGCGCCCGCGAGAATATTCAAAAATATTTTTTTAAAGAACTTTGGAAGCTACCGAACACGAAAAATACCAAAATATTGTGGGTTTGGTTTGACTGAGCCTGTTCATGGGAAAGAATGAAATAGAAGTGCATATTACTGTTTGCGTCGCCTATTCCCAGATTGAGCGCAATTCAATAATTACACATTAAAAATTAAAAATTAGCAGCACTGATTGAATGTAAGGGGAGACTTTTTACGACGCTGCTATGATTATTAATTAGACAAAAAATGTTTGAAAGCAAAGTTGCGGGCGACATGTCGTCTCGATATGAAGATCCTTTCTGTCAAATAATTTTAAAATGCGACTTTAAAATAAAAAAAAAAGTTATGGGCCGGACACGAATGCGTTCCGCATGCGTCAAGGACGTATGGACGGACGGACAAGTCGGCGACTATGAGATGTATATTCTCCCGAATTTATTCGGGGAGCATAGAAAGAACGTTTTTCACCAAACAAAAACTTGAATTCTTAAAGCTTGTATTTTTTACCCGTCGCTCAAACAATGTTTATCTTAAATCATATAAGCAATGACCCATTACAAATAAATATTATTTGACATGTTTTATCGTTTTCAGTCTGTTGGATAAGATAAAATAAATGTTAATTTTAAATGAGGCTTCTAACGCTTTATTTACGATTGGAAATACAATAATGTATATAGCATCGCCATAGCATTGACTATAGTAATATCAGCGTCTAATGATCGGCGGTTACCGAAGTCTGGTCACCATTTATCGATAGTGCCCGAGGAGAGAACCAATAAAGTGACGTAGTTGCGTTTGCATTAAACTTCAAAAATCTATATCATGAGGTGTGTGTGGACATTTCAAGCATGCAATTCTTCTATCCTTTTATTCTATACCTAGCAAAAATGAAAGGTATCCACTTTTCTACCTGTGATTTTTTGAAAGGTAAGAAAACAAAAATTAAAAATTATTTCTCTGGGCATATTTTCATTTCTGAAATCATAGCAAAGAAATAAAATTTTCTTGAAAATCTGCAGTCACAACTTAGTTATCTTTCCTATTGTTATAATTAGGTTTCAGGAAGAAAAAGTGGTTCTCAAAGTATTCACATTTATTAGAAAGAAATCAATTTCACCATTCTTGTTGTCAATAAAATCATTCGTTAATAAATCTAGATGGGTGTTCAGTTGAACACTTCTCACACAACTCCATCAAATGGGACCTTTAACTAAAGAATTGGCCTTATATGAGCGTATTGTCATAAGCAATATAATTTGAAAGTTTCATGAAGAAATTTTATTCAGAAATGGTGAAGTTATATCCAACGTTAAGTTTTTATGTCAAAATCCAAGTACAAAAAGGGGCATAGCTCCATCATATGTGACCTTGACCAAAAAAAACATTGGCATAATCACCAGCTTATCGTCATAAGCATTATAATTTGAAAGTTTCATGAAGAAATATTAAGAAATTGCAAAGTTATAGCCAACGTTAAGTTTTTGTATCGGACAGACGGATGAACGGACGGACGGACAGATGGATGGACGGACAAAGAGATCCCTATGTAAAAACCTCCAAATACTTTCATATTTTCCATCATTAAGGTGCAAGTTCCTAATCGGACGTTATATCCCAGCTCTGAAACCGCATAGAAGCATCGCCGTGTAGAAACTGCCATTTAAAAATGCATAACAATAAAAATAAACGAAAAAATCAACATAGGTAGAATAATGGTTCTTGCGCAGTGCACTACTACTCAGCAGAAGGAACCTGCATACCAAGTTTGAAGTGAATCCATCCAGAAGGTTTAACATTATTTTTTGGATAAGAAAACTAAGAGAGATAACTAAAGTTTGAAGTATGCATGTCAAAGGGTTATGAAGACATGACAAAACTATGATTGAAGGATGGAAGGACAAGCTGTGACTCATTCTTCCCCTTTGCGTAGCATAAAACTAAAACGGAAAATAATTCCGTACAAACTGTCATCCGGAACATGCTGATATAATGAACATCTTGTAGATTCACTCAATTTATGCCAGTGGTTGCAGAGACATAGCCCAGACAAAAGTGAGATGGACATAAAAAAGTGGCAACTGAGAGCTTCGCTGTATACGATGTAAAGTGACCATGTTAAACAATTTCAGTTCTCAAAGGAATGCAAGTTTCCATTCCAAGTCACTGTGACCGAAATTGATAGGGGTCACCTAATCTTCATAAGCAATCTAAATACTTTGAATACTGTAGTTCAAACTGTGATTCAGTTTTTAAATGCAAACCAATTTTAATCAAAATTTTCATGTGACCTTCACTTTTCAACTAAACAGTGGTCATCTACTTCCCAAGACCAATCTCCCTAGCAAGGTCAGGGTTGAAGGTTATAAAGCTGAGCATGGAAACCAGTCTCAAATCTCAAGCATCTGATTGGCTGAAATGGCGACTGGTCGCCATTTCAGCCAATCAGATGCTTGAGATTTGAGACTGGTTTCAGATCTCAGCTTTGTAACCTTCAGCCCAGATCATTTATTGATCAGAAACCAAAAAGGTTTACCACAACCTGCGCCACACCACAGCATGATCATTTTCCATAAAGGTACATAAAAAGGTAATTGATTTGGCTAATACATCATTGGATCAATTTATTTGATTAGGTTACCCCATTTGAATCGGCTGACAGGTATGCGAATATGTGACAGGATTAATGCTTCACAAGACAAGGTTTTCATTTCATTCCTGCAGCCAATTACACAAAATTTTCTCAAAGATTTCAATTTAATATATGCATAAAGGGCATAATTGCTTTTTTTCACCAATGACAATAGTTTCTGTACTAGATTGGTGTTCAGTTGAACACTTGTGTCCCCTCTGATGCTATGTCGAAACAAGAGGGCTATTATGGATCTAAATCGCTCACCTGAGTACAAAAGTACTCTCAGTTTTAAAAATTTAAATAATGCTGGTAAAGGGTCTCTTCACAATACTCAACACGAAATATCTAAGGTCTAGTCGCATTAGTTTCCGAGAAAAATGATTATTTACGTTTTCCTATATAAATCAATGTTAACTAAGAGAACCCTGGGGCGTGGCCAATTTTGGCCCAGGGGACATAATTTAAACAAACTTGGTAGATATCCACTAGACAATGCTACATACAAAATATCTAAGCTTAAGGCATTGAGGTTTCCAGTAAGAAGATTTTTAAAAATTGCCTTTTTTACATATTAAGGGCCCCCGGGACGGGGCCAATATTGACCCCAGGGCCAACATTTAAACAATGTTGGTAAAGGGTCTCTTCACAACACTCAACACGAAACATCTAAGGTATAGTCCTATTAGTTTAGGATAAAAATGATTTTTCATGTTTTCCTATATAAATCAATGTAATCTAAGAGAACCCTGGGGCGTCGCCAATTTTGGCCCAGGGGACATAATTTGAACAAACTTGGTAGACATCCACTAGACAATGCTACATACCAAATATCTAAGCTTAAGGCGTTGAGGTTTCCAGTAGGAAGATTTTTAAAGTTTTCCTTTTTACATATTAAGGGCCCCCAGGACGGGGCCAATTTTGACCCCAGGGCCAACTTTTAAACAAAGTTCATAAAGGGTCTCTACACAATACTCAGCACCAAATATCTAAGATCTAGTCCTATTAGTTTTTCCTATATAACTATATGTAAACCAAGAGAACCCTAGGGCGGGGCAGATTTTGGCCCAGGGGACATAATTTGAACAAATTTAGTAGACATCCATTAGACAATGCTACTTACCAAATATCTAAGCTGTATGCTTTGTGGTTTGTGAGAAGAAAATTTTTAAAGATTTCCTATATAAGTCTATGTAAAATGAAGTGACCCCTGGGGCGGGGCCAATTTTGACCCCAGGGAAATAATTTGAACATCTTTGTAGAGTTCCACTAGAGGGTGCTAAATGCCAAATATCTAAGCTCTAGGCCTTGTGGTTTCAGACAAGAAGATTTTTAAAGTTTTTCCTTTAGGTTGCCATGGCAACCAGAGTTCTGCATGGAATTGATTTCTTTGAACAACTTTAGAAGAGCTTCATGCAAGGATCATCTGTGGCAAGTTTCATCAACTTTGGCCCAGGGGTTTAAGAGGAGATGTTGTTTAAAGCAAAAATTGACGACGCACGACGGACACAGGGCGATCCTAAAAGCTCACCATGAGCACAAGTGCTCAGGCGAGCTAATAAAAAAGGAAGGAAAAAGGGGCATAAATCCATCAAATGTGTCCTTGACCTAAAGAATTTGACATCATCATGAGCATGTTGTCATAAGCAATATAATTTGAAAGTTTCATGAAATTTTGAGAAATGGCAGTTATAGCCAACGTTTAGTTTTCGTGTCAAAATCAAAGTACAAAAAGGGGCATAACTCCATCAAATGTGACCTTGACCTGAAGACTTTGTCATAAGCAATAAAATTTGAAAGATTCATGAAGAAATATTAAGAAATGGAAAAGTTATAGCCAACGTTATGTTTTGGTGAAGGACCGAGGGATGGACAATGCCATTCCTATGTATCCCCTTTTCTTCGAAAGGGTGACAAACAAGAGCTGTCAGAGGAGACAGCGTGCTTGACTATTCGATTCATTTGAAATAAATGCAATTTATAGATTAAAAGAACAAAACAAATATAGCCAAACATTTATGTGCAAACAGGAATAATGTTAAGAAGTAAGTGGTTAGGGAGGAAATTGAAATAATTCCTTAATGTGCCTTAAATAGTGAATTGAAAAGGGAAATAACTAAAATATTTGTTGAAGAGTTGGAAAACTTGTTAGTAATATATGCTTAATGCAAAATTTAAGTGAAAAAAGGGGCAAAAGTTAAAAAATATTGGAAGCAGGGTTATGGGTGTCATTGGGTATGATGTAGATTTATTGGAAGCAGGATTATGGGTGTCATTGGGTATGATGTAGATTTTGATGGTGAATACATATTTCAAGTTCAAGGCAATATCTCAAGTAGTTGTAAAGTTATGGGCAAAATGCATATTTTGCTTAACACAAAAGATAAGAAAAAAGGGGCATAACTTGAAATATATTGACAGCAGAGTTATGGGTCTCGTTGGCAATGATGTAGAATTTGATGGTGAATATATATTCAAAGATTCAAGTTGATATCTCAAGTAGTTTATAAGTTATGGACAAAAGTGCATATTTTCCTTAATGCAAAATTTAAGTGAAAAAGGGGCATAACTTGAAAAATATTCGTAGCAGAGTTATAGGTGTTGTTGATGTAATGACCTAGATTTTTATGGTGAATATTTTTTCTAGGTTTCAAGGTGATAGTTCAAGTAGTTTTAAAGTTAAGGGCCAAGTGTATATTTTGCTTAACGTAAAATGTAAGTGAAAAAGGGGATTAATTTGAAAAATATTGGAAGCAGGGTTATGGTTCTTGTCGGTTATGATGTAGAATTTGATGGTGAATATATATTCCAAGTTTCAAGCTGATATCTCAAGTAGTTTATAAGTTATGGACCAAAGTGCATATTTTCCTTAACGCAAAATTAAAGTGAAAAAGGGGCATAACTTGAAAATATTTGTAGCAGAGTTATGGGTGTTGTTGGTAATGATGTAGAATTTGATGGTATTCCAAGTTTCAAGTTGATATCATAAGTAGTTTTCAAGTTATGGACCCAAGTGCTTTTTTTTGTTTAACGGAGGCAGACAGGGACGCCGACGCCGGGGCGAATAGGATAGCTCCCCTATTCCCCTATCAGTCGAAAACTGGTTCAAAATACAAACAATAGTTCACATCCGATTTCAAAATCCCACTTATGAATAACAAACCACAGCTTTTATGTGTGATTTTGAGAGATATATAATATGTCAACACCCAGACTTCATAAAGTTAAAGCCTAAATTGGGTAAAAACAAAAACAATACTCAGGTATGTCTATACTTTTTTATTTTTTTACTTTTATGAGTCACTGGAGCAAGTGTCTCATTTTTATCACAGTTTTGAACACAAGAATAGTATTTTACAATACATGTCTATCTTCTATCTAAAAGACAACTCTCACTGAAAAAACCCTTAAGCCATCTTTCACTTTGTCAACTCTACAGATACCGTTAGTAATTTCATTTAGTAGATTATGCATTACTATTAAACTATTAACGACTTCAAAAACTGCCAAACAATATTCGTGGAAACAAAATCTTGATACCCTGTATCAGTATCAGATTGCTATTTTTTAAAGTAGAAAAGTTTGAAAAGGGTATGCATCATTATTTTTTTTAATCACTACACTTATTTTACTATTGATTGAATGGGTCTTTTATAGTCTCAACTCAATAATCTATATATTATCAATCAGTTTCACATCTCAGATTTTAAGGTTAATAATGAACACAGAACGTGGCATAATTTAGCATCAAGCACACAATAACACACGTGTATATATATGGGACTTCAATTACACAACTGATCTTTAAATAATTAAATATTGATATACAATTTCCCTACAAGCCATAAATTAACCCTTTATTGATAAAGATGCTATCAAAAATTAATTGAGAAACAAGTACATGATACTGCATTTCAGTGTAAAGCCACATAGTTTTTAAGGAAAAAAAACAAAACAAAAATTAAAAACAAGTACTATGTTAATTTCAGAAAAGTTGGATTATAGGATGGCACAAGGAGTTGGCTTTTGCACTGTTATGCTTTCCATGCACTTGCTGGTGTGGGTTGGTATTAAATTTTACTAAACACAATTTTTTCCACAATCAATGGCTAACTTTTTTTTACAACCATATTCAATTTGCTCATTCACACTTTCATTAACAAGCAGGTTTCTACAATCCAAAGTCTGAGGTAGCTTTTTTGCAAAGTTTTTTGTCATTTAATGGGGATGGGGTGGGAGTGGGGGGAGTGAAAAAACTTTAAATGCTACTGGGTAAAAATTTAAATAACTACAATCCAACTGTTCATACTGAAATACAGAAGTTTACAAACAATATACAAAATAATTACTGTTTCAATTAAATAATATTAGCAGAGAACATCTGGTTTTGTTCTGCACTTTATTTACATTTTTTCATGGACATAGCTTTTGGCAAATATTTAAGACCAAGGTTTACTGGTCTATCATGCCAAGACTTCTCCTATTGTGGCCATCAGCAGGCATAGCAAAATCACTATCAAGAAAAAGCTAATATAAACAAAATTTTCCCAACAATTATTTTTCAATTCTTCACCCCCAATTCTGGTTCAATTGCAGAATGCTATCACCTGTGACTTTAAACCCTCCATGCTGAATGTTGCTGAAACCTAATTGTTCAGTTTGTTTAAGTGTAAGCAGTATACATGATTAATTGATAAAAATGGTCCCATTATCAAACTACCCTGTGAAAGGCATACAAAACAAGAAATCACACACAACAATGATTCTCTCTCAAGAAAACAAATTTACACTATAAGCATACTTTATATAATGAAAGACTTTGGTTTTAAGAAAAATAGAAACACAATATGACAATGGAGTTATGTTCTATGTTAGGAAAATGTATCCAGCAGTGATATGAAAGGGTACTGATTATAATTCCTTAAGCTTGTTGTTGTATTCTATAAAAAGATGCTTTTTATTTTTAACAAGGTATGTATGGATGTCTGCATTTAAAAATAAACCCTAGGAAAGTTAAACCATCTCTGAACATCTTGCATCAACAACTTCCCACATCCCATGCCATTTTAACTGATTGGCCAGGTTGACAAAATACATGAAATGAAACCAGAGCCAAAGAATTGGAAAGATGAAACTGGATTGGAGACCGGTGGCTCCATACTCGAGACAGCTGATTGGTTGAAACGGAACTTAATCTTTTAACAGCCCAATCAAAAGCTAGAATTCTGACACATTTCTCCTATCTTGGGCACTGCTCTTAGAAAGCCCCCAAGCCTCAGCTGATCTAGAAAGCTAATAACATGGGGATAGAAGTTACCAAAGAAACATTCCCACCAACCCCTAATCGGAAGTTGATAATCTTACAATTTCGCTTGCTGAAAAAGCCACTAGCGATCGACAGGAACTATAGTAGTATATCTAACCAGCAGAGTAAGAAATGGAGTAGTATCCATAGATTGTATTATTTTTATAATGCAAGGGAAGCAACTCATTAATCTGTGCCCCGATTGTAACTTGTACCATAACAATCTGCAAGATGATCTACAAAGTCTATTCATAACTAATTATGCCCTCCTTTTAAAAAACCTCCAAAAATGTTTTCATTTGGAAAACAAAAGTGCCAAACTGACACAAAATACGCCCGTCAAAATTCTGATCATCAAAGTTGCGTAACAATCCGATGAAAATTATTCGACTTGGAGAGCAGATACCGCTAATTCAGTTTTTGGACAATTCAAGGGCCATAATTCAGGAGTGCCTGGGGGGATTTGGCTGGTTATAGAACTTGGTCGAGATATTATGCCCACCAACATATTCACCAAGTTTGATAAAGACAGGACAAAAACTCTTTGACTTAGAGAGCGGAAACCCAAATTTTAGACAATTCAAGGGCCATAATTCAGGAGTGCCTGGGGGGATTTGGCTGGTTATAGAACTTGGTCGAGATATTATGCCCACCAACATTCACCAAGTTTGATAAAGACCGGATGAAAACTCTGACTTAGAGAGCGGAAACCCTGTGGACGCCGCCCGCCCGCCCGCCGCAGGTGTTCCCATAATACGTCCCGTTTTTCAAACGGGCGTATAAAAACTATCAAAAACGTTTTACAGGAATTACTCACTTTTAACAGCTTTTTCAAACTTGATTGAACATTTTTACATCGACATTGTTAGTGCTTTTAATTTGTAACATAATCTAAAACATGTTTCCCCTATAACTTCAAAAATCAAGACTGAAACATTTACATAGGTACAAAAATGTATACACAGCCTGAAAGTATATTTATTTAAGTCTGAATAATAGAAGTTCCATTTTAATATCTCATTGCATGACAACACAAGTATGCAAGTTAATACAAGGCCAAGCTAGGTTTGTCATCATTTCATGACATGATTACAATTTAATTGTTCTGTATTTATATCCCCAATAAGTTATACACTGCATGCATAGCTTAATCACAAGTGTTAAATACAGCATTTGTATAAGTGTTTACAAATATGTTTTTTTATTGTGTATAACTTGAAACGTTTCAGTCTAGTTTTGAACAAGTGCATGCATTTAAGAAAAATAACTAAATTTGGTTGCCCCCTTAACAAGTCTCAACTTTAGAATGAAGTGCACTTAATACTGATTTGTGTATTACAAAATGTATAGAATTTTATGGTTATAATGATTAGTGGTTACAATGGAGTGTAAAAAGCATTTTCTTATCCCAATATCTGACAGGACACTCTGCAGCGGAGTGTTCAAGGCATTCAGTATCCTTGTTTTCCAGGCATTCCTCTGGGCCGATGTGTCTCCTCAATGCATCCTTTATAGGGCTGAAACAAGGTGTTGGGCTGAATGAGGGTGATTACCCAGCATGGCAACAGTTCAGTCTGAACAGTGTCTTGGCTGGACCATCATGTAAGTTAAGTCTAAATAGCGACTTGGCTGGACTATCAGGTAGGCACCACTGGAACAGCCTTCTCTAAAGACAATTTGTTCAAAGGTTTGGCATCTTCGTGATTCTGTCTGAAAACAGAATTACTACATGTAATCAAACACCCACCCACAATTTTCATTGGTTTATGATACTAGTAAATATAAAGATGAAACATAATAATTCAGTGCACGTTGTTTGAAACTGAAAGCATCAATTCTCTTGTATCTTCTTAAGAAAAAATAAAGCATTGAAATCTTACACAAGGAGAGATTCATGAATGTAATCACAATATCAAAGCTTAAAACTGATCAGACCAATATCGAAAGGTTTTAAAAATTTATATTAAAGTATTTAAATGGAGATTGTAAATGACTTCAGCAAATTTGAAGGAGTAATAACTTAACATAAGTTATTAAAATAAATAGTCAATTACCTAACACAGACTGATATCTATATTTTATGTTAGATACATAGTCATAACAACCAGAGTCAATGTACTTCTTGAAGAAGTAAAATGGAGGCATAAAAAACAGTTTCATTCTCTCTGTAAAGTATTCAACAAATTGCTTTTCATAATGCTTACAATACATTATATAGGTGTAATATGTATTTACTTTAAAAATCTGTCATGTCCTGTAAATGAAACTTACTTGATAGAGGCTTGAAGCACTGAGTTTTGAGAAACTGCCAGCTTGCCCCATGCCAGGTTGTTCCTGGCTGTGAGATTGTTGATGGTTGTTAGCACTGTAGATGATGGGACATTGGACAGAGTTGATGCTGATAGGGATGCTGAAAGACTAGGTGAGTTCGAGATGGCAGTGTTCTGTGGCAGGGAGCTGATTAATGTAGCCGGCAACAACTGGCTGTTATTATTATTCAGAGGGAAATTAAGCTGCAAAATATTAGCAGCTGGCGAGGTTGAAAGCCCTTGAGGTTTGTCTGAAAAAAAAGTGTGTATGTATTAAAATCAACAGTACATCATCATTAAAGTTCAGACAATGCAAGTAACTCGGGCCGGCCAATCACGAAGATTCTCAACCAAAATCTTAAATGTAAGCTGGCAAGTATTTGCAATGTTATAATTTGATAGATACTAATTTAATCATCTTGTAATCATTGCAAGGCTCATGTTTGCATATGGGAAGATTGAGAAATGGATCCCAAAACAGGGCACTTATTGTGCGTGACTTATTGTGCGTGATAATCTTTTTTATCCATGACAGTGTATAAAATATATCAAATGACATTGGATTGCCTAATATTGTGCATCGTAGAACTCATTATATGAGCCAAAAGTGAAAGAAAGCTGAACCTAGTCCTATTACAATTCTGCAGGTAAGGGTAAAAACAAGTCCCTAAATCAATATAACCATGATTTGTTGTTCAGTCTGAAAAGCAACCTGATTAATCCCTGAACACATAATATTCATAATAAATGAAAGCATGAAACTGGGAAAAAACTAGAATCCTTTTCAAAGTTTACCCTGCATTTCTTTATCCCTTGAGGATATTTAGACACCTTAAAGAGCCATGTACAGTTTAGAAGACACTGCCATTAGACACTACTCATAATTTCATTACACAGTACATGTACTCATAATTGGTCTTCAAAGATATTACCTTTGTCAAATTTTAGCACATATAATTATCACTGTATATAAATTGTAACTGTTACAAAATAAAACAGTTGTAATCAAGCATTGATTTATTAACAAGTGTTTATTACTTTATACCAGTAAATACCAATAACCTGTAAAGTGTAGTAAAATAATGGAGCATGACATCTGGTTTGTTAAGTCATTTCAGTGGCTGAATAATATAAACCATCATAAGGGCTGGGCAATCTGATTTTAGAGCAATGCACAAAGAATCTAGGTCAGGTCACAGAACTATTTCATATTAAGCCTAACAGAAGCACTGCATCGAAGACATTTCAAATTATTAACAGCTGCTCTAGAAACTTTAATTCAACTTTAAATCGAATCATATCCATGTATTGTTAATTAATCTTTATAATGTAAAATCACTACCACAAAACAATTTAATCATCCACCAAATCAAGTTTTAGCTGGGAAGGTGTAGGTTAATTGTGAAAAGCTGTCATTTGAATCAAAAAGTTGCACACTATGTTGAATGTTAAACAACAGCAGTATTCTTTGGCTCTTTTAAGTCCTTACACCATGGATAAAGCTTATATATAATGTGCAACTCCTGATTAACTATAACTTTGATTAACTGATTTAGGTTGCACCATGATCCATCTGCCACAAGAATCATAAAGTTTGATGGAGAAGTAATTTCTGGGCTTGATGGACAAGGTATTTGCCCATGTATAACCTTTAACTTTGAACATTGCTTTACAAATATATGAAAAACTTTCTAAAACTATCTGCAACTCACTTTCAGAAATAGCATTGATTGGTCCATTAAGTATATTCAAGGTTGAAGCTGCTATAGAACTAGCACCATTGATTGTAGCAGTAGAAGTTGCACTATGTTGCTGTTGCACTTGTGTTGAGTTTATCACAGCAGACACAGCAAACTTAGCACTGGCTGTGTCGAGAGTGAAACGTGATGTGGGTTGTGAAGAAAAGGAATGTTCCAATGTAGGGTATGAGTTATCGAGATCACAAGTCTGATGTCGAAGAAGTTGTTCCTGCTGCTCGCGCTGCATCTGGAGTAACTGCTCCTTGTGCGATGTGAAATGATCCATGTTGAACTCACTGTCCTGGGATGATGGAAAGGATGATGACCCTAGGAAGTGGTTTGTGTCTGAATCAGGTGGTGGTGAATGTGGACGAAAATGGGATCTAAAATATACATTTTAACAATATAAATAAGTAGCAAAGTCTTCTTTCATCTTCATTACTATGTAATCACTTAGTTTGTTGTTTCTTTTTTCAGGCCGAAAAAAAAGCCAGGCCTTTTTCTGGTTATTTTGGGAAAAAGACCCTTTCCAGAATTTGAAAAAAATCAACGGTCAAATAACCAATTTTGGAATATATGAAACTGTAAATCGTTAGCAAAGTCATGCTGCTACATCCTATCAATAAAAACCTCTTTTTTTTAGGTAACAAAATACATCACACAACTAATTTGAATTACATTTCTGCACCTGAATGACCACCATCTGTCCTTTGTCATAAGCTCACTTGATTTTTGACAGTAAATTGAACTCTTAGGAACACAGTTAAAAGAACAAGCTTGCAGGCCTTTACATCTCTGAATGCATCAAAAAGTTTTAACAAGTAACTCTAATGTCCGTCTGCCTATCAGATTCAAGTAATGAATCCGACAAACACGACACTGGCACTTTCACTTTCATTCTGGCCATTTTCCAAAGATTTGTTCACAGTTGTATCGCTAAGTCCAGTAATACTGAATGTTGACGGTGTTTTACTTGGTCTCAACAATAAACATTTTGAAGATTGAGAACCCTTTGTGTCTACCTTCCTTATTTTCTTTGAATAATATTTGCAATTTCATGAAGTTTTTTTTCTACCGGAAACGGAAAGAAACTGGAAAGCCACTGAATAATCCCATCATGTACCGTCCCAAAATGTGCTATATTGACTCTAGCGTCAGACAACAGGATTTCAGCATTGAATTTTCAACTTTCAATTGGGATTTTTTGGGGAAATTTGGCATTAGGAAGTATCGGACCTGTGGTATGCACAGAAAAAGGCCTGAAAGCTCAAATCTCTTAGAACTTACACTATTTTCTCCTATATGATGTTTGCATTCCCAAATTCTCTGAACAATCTACAAATTTTACCTCTCTTAAGTACTTTTGTGTGGAATAATTAATATTTTATTTAAAAACAGCAGCTATCAAAATTAATCAACAACAGTTATTTTATGGTTTTTTTATTAGAACTAAAATGAAAATAATCCCGAAATGGTTGGCAAATCTGTCAATTTATTTCAATTTAGTTCACCTTTTAATCAATTTACACTGCTTTTATCACATGTGCAAAAGAAAAGATCCTGATCAGTCCATTTGCTGTTAGGTTCTCATCAAGTAAATATCAGTTAAGATCAAGATCAAACAGCTGGCTAATCTGAATCTACACTTGTCACAAATAGGATAGAAGCCAGAGGAATAAAGGGTTGAATGTTTAGTATTTAGCAATATTGCAAACATGCCAGGTCAAACCCTTAGTTAATATATTGCTGTGCTACGGAAGATCTCAAAACGGAAAACAATTCTGCTCAAACAAAATAGTTATCTGGCAGTTTCTGCAGTATTGTCAGCAAAACTAAACTATCACAAAAACTAAACTGAATGTGAACAAGTGTTATCCTGTACAAATGATAATAAACTTTGTATTGTTTAAATGAAGAGATTGTCTTCTCTTACTTTCGTAGAATATATACAATGCTCCCCACAATAAATGCTTAAATCCTTTCTAATCTAGGGATTATTCTAGAGCAGAATAGGAGGGCGCCCTGTCCTGCCCCTTTTAACCCTTTCCTGGATATATATGCATTTTTACACGTGTGCGACCAGTGTAGCGATCTGACACCTTTTCGTCTGTCATACACTGCTTTAAATGATTGTACCGCGCCATACTAACACCTTTCCGCTAACTGATTGCATCAAGCATACATATAGCGCGATATAACCGATTGGGAATAAACAAGCCAATACACAATCATTAGACTGTTTGATGACAGCTTAGACCATAACTCGACAATTTTATCAGGGCAATTCTAAATTTGCAACAGAGTACAAGGGTGGTAATCAGCGTCCCTTGATTCATGTATATGTCAGCGTTTTTCTTTGATTGGCGTCCCGTGCAACCGATAAATAAAACATATTTTATGCGTTATTATTGAATTTCAAGTTATGTATGTATATTTTATGTAACATTAATAAAAACATGGAAGAATAATATCGATTAACTTTTATGCCGCCGTCTGTAATACCAGGAATCTCGAACATTTACGTCTAGGTATTTCTGATAATACAAACTCTTTTTACTGGGTTAACAAATTGCTGCACAAAGCGTAAATACAGACGAGCGAGCTTTGAAAAATATATATAATTCTGCAATTATTTTCAACTGAATTATAGTTTAAAATGCGACAGATTTATAATTTGGGTTAAAGCTTTATCACAACATTTTTGCAGTCAACAAATCGCATCCGAATCGTAACATGAAATGTACAAGTTCACGGACGTTGCTTCATTTTTGCCGATTTATTTCAACAATAAGCGTTTAAATTTAATAGGAAGGTTTGTGTTTTATGAAATGAATGATTTTTTATCGACTTATAGGATAAGCCAAGCCAGAATTTGCCAAAAAAGCAATATGTTCTACGTTAAGTAATGAAAACTTGTGGATTTGCCTACAATCTGCTTTTGATTTTGTCCGCTAAAATCACAAAACTTAAAACTCAATCAAACAGTCACAAGTGTTCTTAAAATAATAGGATCACATAGTTCTATCAATACAATTAATATCCTACAGAAAAACTTCAACACACCGAAAATCTACAGTTGTGGTAAGTGTATTTCATTTTGGATAGCCCAAATTTCGGATACGATTTTGAAACACATCTTTAATCTAAATTTAATTAAAGAACCAGAATTATGTTATATGTATCTGCAAGACATTTTATTATGAATCAGTTAAACATATAAAATTGAATGAAGAAATATTAAACTGTTTCAGTGTCAATTAATCATTCCAGTTTTGATACCCAAATTCCAGTTTGATACAGTTTTAGCACCGTTTTTTACTATTTTAAGTAATAGCACTTTTACCAGCTAGATCCCTAAAAATATGAAAGGATTAAGCTTATGGCATTATGCATCACTTACTTTTGTTTGTGGTTTTTATCTCTCTAAAAGTTAAATATGTGCTAACAATATATTTGAATAAGCAACTAAATAATCTAAAAGAATAACATGTACATAACTTGTACATTAAAATTTTTAAGCATTTTGTGTTTCGAAACAAAATCACGTTAACATAATGTGCCCCTCCTGTGAGCAGTCAGCACGCTGCCCCTTTTTGAAGTCTAGAATAGTCCCTACTAATCAAGTCACATAAACATTTTATTCCTGTTTAATGCATTATGATCATGATGCATACTTTTATAAATTAAATGCTTTCAATTCAAACATCATCTATTACAATCCTCTAGTTTCTGAACAGTGTGATGAACTTCAGAACTAACAACTTACATTTTTTTCTCTCGTATATGGGTTATATAGTCGCCTAATATTCCTGAATATGAGCCTGACCCAGACAAATCCACTTGATGCAAGCCATCATCCCAAGGGGAAAACCCACGATCTAATAATATTCTGAAATATATAAGTAACATGTATTTCTTCATCACAAGGGAAAAGCAAGAAAATTAAATAGCATTCTGAATCATATTGATCAGATTTATGTAATCATGGCAAAGGAAAAATCATAACTCAAATAATACTCTGAAAAATACTAATCACATTTATCCCAACAGACAAACCCTCTATGTGACAATTATCTGAAATATATATACATCATAACTGAATTCATCCAGTGGGAATAAACCTGATCTGACAATATTTTGGACACCGATTTCCCCACTGCTACAACATTTGTAACAATGGGCCTAACTGTTAAAAAAGGTTGCCAGAAAAAATTGTTTCTTTACAGTCATCAACATATCCTGCTTGATCATCTGTGCAAGTTTGAAAAAAATCCACACGATAGTTAATGAGGAGTTGATGCCACAAGATTTAAGGGACGTGCGTACAATTGGATGAACAAGTGCAACTCCCATGCCTCCCAATTCGTGGGGGCATATAAATACATTTATTGTACATCTCAAGTTTCATTTACAACACTTTAATACTTAAATAAATGTGGTATTTTCAATATTTTTGTTATAGCATATGCAAGTACTCTCTAACGTTATAAATACAATGACATGCATAATCTCCTCACTGCCATTGCCCTTTTACAATAAGCAAAGTTTCACAAACCCAGCTTCTATACCTTTTGAGATACTGCAGGATCCATCCAGGAACTGGATGGAAATACCACAGAGGGGAATCCTATATTTCTCTTAAAGACTAATAATTATTATTTAACTGTATACATCATACGCGAAAACTGTTATAGAAAACTTGCTGGGCCCCCTTTTGGCATACTTTATACTAGTGATTCATCAATGATCAAGCAGAATCGAACAGTCATCTCCAGACTTGAAAGTAAGAGACAATCGATTCTCTTTCCAGTAAATCGATGACAGTACTTAAATATCTTTGGGATAGGAATGGTTAGGGAAAATACTCATTTGCGGATAAAAAACATGGCTGCCATGAGCAATTCGAGCAACAAGTGTGTTTTTGTTGGGAGAAAATTGAAAGTTTCGACATAAAATGGTGTTTTGGAAGTATCAAGCTTTGGTTTGAGGATATCCAGGGTTCAGAGGGATGGTATTTCATGATTCACCAAGTAAATGTTTTGATGTTCGCAAAACTGAAAATGGCTTTGTTGCTGATGTTTAGTTTCATCTCATGGAAAAAATTCTTTAGTTCGTGCCAGTCATAAAATAAATTATACCAGAATAGCAAAGACTGACTGTTTTCCTGAAATAAGTCAGAGGTAAGTTCCCTTTTACAAAAATATTAAATAGCTAAATAAATTTTACATGTCACCCTCTTTCCTGGTATAACAGATAAAACCTCACAGGAAAATTTAGCTGTAATGTGACTCAGCCAGTTTGACTATATCTTTTGAAATATTTTCAATTACTTTCCAATTTTTAATCGATTGCATATATTTGATTCAATTCGATAATCAATTTTTATTTGGGTCCGATTCTCCATCCTTACTTAACACATAACCAAAAGAACTCTGAATAGGCACAAACACGCTTAAACACACTTTAACACACTTGATATTACTAACACAGATTCCTGTAGAAAACAGTTCAATTATTATACAAATTACTGTTCAATTACTGTACTGTGTAATTTCAAAATTCTGAACCAATCACATACATTTTTATTTACCTAAAAATAAATTCCCAGCTCCTGAATTCCCTAACACCATAATCTTAAATACATGATGATGATAAACCATGATAATAAAGTCAAAGCAAGGCCCTCAGCTCTCATAATCAATTATCACTGGTTACGCTGCTAGTCAGGTCCAACTTCAAGTACAGGTAGAAATCAAGAGAGGTGGGATGTGACACAAGAGGGTTGTAGGAAAGGCTGAAGGAAGGTTGGAGTAGGAAAGAGAAATTTCAGATAAAAGATTGAAAAGCTCGAGACTTGTTGTTATTCCATGACTGCCCCAACCTCCGATTGTTGCTTTCATCATTGGGCCTGCTCTTACATTTGTGGTTATTTCAGTATGCACAGGGTTTTAATTGTAAACAAAAAACTAAGAGAATGAAATTGTATTTTGTATACACATCTTAGTTATCAAATAAATTATGGGAAGACCTAAGACCTAGTGTCGTCAAACACAGAACAATTTATATATTAAGATTTTTTAATTAAGAACCTTAAAAGAGCAACTTAAACACACCTGCCACCTCGGCCAACTCTCCGTCTGGCAAAACCTATACACCTTTGAGGTTGTGAAAGGGAGGTAAGTGAATAACGGTATTCTTTTTCACCAAGTCCACCATCCTCAGGACTACACCAAGGCCAGTTTCCAAGGCGATCTAAAATTGGCTGTAAAAAAAGAAAATGTCTTGTATTAATAATTAAATGCAGTTAGTTTGTATCACACAAATACTAACCATTACTTAGTAATACAATCACAGCTATTAAGTTAGATGTTTGAGACAGTAACCTGCTATTCCTGATCACACGAATTAATTTTAAGTTATAATCAAAAAAGGTTTGTTTTTTTGAAGGTAAATGTGACCTCGACCTTTAACCTACTGAACTCAAAACAAATAGGGGTCATCTACAGGTGAAGACCAACCTCCCGAACATTTGTGAGGACCACATTATGCTAAATGATGGTCAAGTCATTGGTAAGACAAATTCTGGATTAGGTTGGACGGACGTACACGTACAAAGCAATTTGCCCCAGCAGGGGATATACATATATATTTAATATTCAAGGTAATTAAAATTTACATAACGCACTAAGGCTTATGCACATTACCCAGAAGGAATCAAATTTGCTTCATATGATCACAGTGTTGGGGTTGAACCAGTAAGCTACTCAATTAATACAATGAACTTAACTTGTATTAATTTTAGCCAGTCCACAATTGCTTATGCAGGTGATTTACAGAATTATATTTACTACATGTAGAAAGTAAACAATATAAACCTGGATCAGAATTTCAAGTTGTACAGGCTGGTGTTGGTCTACACTGGTCACAAAAGTGACAAATGCATTTATGTTGTAAGCATATTTTCTATCCATTTTTTTAAAAAACTTTTTTAGCTCAAAGTATGTGATCCATGGATATAACAAAACATTCAGAAACAGATCAACTTTTTACTATAAAAAAATCCTTCAAACTAATTTGCATCACTACCAAAGTAGGAAATTTAAAAATTACATTTCAACAGATACTTACAGCGTGATAAGAACAATTTCTCTTTCGTTTGAAGGCGAACATACCATCAGGGTCATTTTCATCTTCATGATCAGATGGGGACATCTGAAACACAATCAATTTTTGCATGTAGATCATAGCAATAATTGTTCTTAAATTTTAAACATTCAATGATATCATAAAACTGTGTAATATTGCTACAGAAAGTGCATGTTCACTCATTAAATGTCTGAACAATTAAATGATCTGCATTCCTATAAGTCAAGCATCGGTCATTAGGATTTTTCCCAGTTTTTGTACAACCTTGATTGAAGATGACCATTCAAACTATTGTTTTTCAAAATATCTTATAGTAATAGTCTTCCCAATATGTTCGAAATCTCTCAAAGTTTTTCACAAAATGTGATCAACTTGTACAACTTTAAAATTGATACAACTTCCTTTTTTGACAACCTAGGCTGATCTGAGGTCATGATACTTATCCTGTGGCCCCATGGCATCATAAAAATACAATGTCACACAACAAGCAAGAACACTTACTGGAGAAAGAACATCCTCATCTGAGGTGTAGAGATCAGATTGCAACATTCCCAAGTGGTCTGTGTTACTATATACAGGTTGAGCATTTGTGTTCTGGTTCGACTGCTGTGATGTTGATACTTTATGTTTTCTTTTTCTGTATTCTCTTTTCTTCTTGTTAACCAATACTTCTTCCTGGAGATAAAATTTACATACAACAGTTTACAGCACAATTCCACATAGAAGACCTATTGTTTACAAGGGGGTAACCCGGTATACTAATACTTTGCTTAAATGAATGTTTTGTGCCAAGTGCAAACAAATTGCATTGCAAGAGTCTCAGTTTCTTGGATCCAATGAAGTTCTACTTAGGAGACTATATTGTTATCCTAAAACAAAAATGGTGAACTATTCAAAGGTCTCATTACATTAGACATCAAATTAGTTAAAATTTCTTTTTTGCTGCTTTGTATTAAGATGTGAAATAGTTGTAAAACCTTCATGTCATTACATTTAAACAGGGGATTGCTTTGCCAGAAGCACTAGTATTGTTTAAGCAAACAAACATCATTTTTGATGAAATACATTAAAGACTTTTATGAAAAAGAGACTTATGAAATGGCATAATCTTGATCTGACAGCATTTTTATGGTCAATTATTGGCGCAGGAACAGGCCAAGTACGTTAATTGTATAATAACCATCTATTTAGATGATTAATCTGTAGAAGAATTTGCACCAATGTTGAAGATGCTTTTTACAGAAACAGGCATTTACAAAGCAGGAGAAGGCAAATCTAAATCCATACTTCAATTTCAAACCATTTATATTTCAATGCAGCATCATTTGTAAGCTTTGTTGAATTTTTAACCCACTTACAAATCTAGTCCAGTATACCACTATCAGTAACTAGATGTTTTTTGTGAAAAACGCATGTCTCCCCCCTGCGCCCAGACCCCTGTGACCTTGACCTTTGACCTACTGATCCCATAATCAATAGGGTTCTTCTACTCAATAAGGGCTATTACCCTATTTAGTTTGAATGCTCTGGGTCAAGCGGTACTCCAGTAATTGACCGGATACGGTTTTTACTCTTCGGGGCCCCTGTGACCTTGACCTTTGACCTACTGACCCCAAAATCAATAGGATTCCTCTACTCAATAAGGACATCCATCGTATGAAGTTTGAATGGTCTGGGTAAAATAGAACTCCTATTATTGAGTGGAAACGGTTTTCACTCTTCAGGCCCCTGTGACCTTGACCTTTGACCTACTGACCCCAAAATCAATAGGGTTCTTCTAATCAAAAAGGGCTATCACCCTATGAATTTTGAAGGCTGTGGGTCAAACGGTACTCCAGTTATTGAGCGGAAACGGTTTTCACTCTTCAGGCCCCTGTGACCTTGACCTTTGACCTACTGACCCCAAAATCAATAGGGTTCTTCTACTCTATAATGGCTATCAACCTATGTAGTTTGAAGTCCCTGGGTCAAAGGGTACTCAAGTTATGGAGCAGAAATGGTTTTCACTCTTCAGGCCCCTGTGACCTTGACCTTTGACCTACTGACATCAAAATCAATAGGGTTCTTCTACTCAATAAGGGCTGTCATCCTATGAAGTTTGAAGGCTCTGGGTCAAAGGGTACTCGAATTATTGAGCGGAAACGGTTTTCACTCTTCGGGCCCCTGTGACCTTGACCTTTGACCTACTGACCCCAAAATCAGTAGGGTTCTTTTACTCAATAAGGGCTATCACCCTATGAAGTTTGAAGGCTCTGGGTCAAAGGGTACTCAAATTATTGAGCGGAAACGGTTTTCACTCTTCGGGTCACTGTGACCTTGACCTTTGACCTACTGACCCCAAAATCAATAGGGTTCTTCTACTCAATAAGGGCTATCACCCTATGAAGTTTGAAGGCTCTGGGTCAAAGGGTACTCGAGTTATTGAGCGGAGCGAAGTGTGACAGACGGACAAACGGAGTGACGGACAGACAGACAGGGCAAAAACAATATGTCTCCCCCAGAGGGAGGGAGACATAATTCCCTTACAGAGTTACAGAGGTACAATAATGTTAATATATGTGACCAACTGGTCTGGTCTCTTGCAATATCACACACCTGCTGATACCTTGACAAGATTATCATGCATTCTCCACTTAGTAATAAGTGGAGAATAATATCCATGGTGGCGACAGTTTTTTCACATTATCACAAGCAGATTCATACTAACCCCAGTTCCCCAGTCTTTCCAGGTGTAGGCCGATACAAAGGGAGGTAACTTGTGCCGGATTGATTCTGCCTCTGTGAGCATTTTCCCATCAAAGTCATCCAAGTTGTATCTATCAAGGTATAATAAAATTCATTAGATTGCAGGCTTCTTCCTCAGTTGTTGATGCATCACCTATATACATGTTTAAGCAATGTCAAAGACAGAGATGTTCACAGTATTCTACTGACACTAAACTGTGTATTATCTGTAACAATCCAGATTACAACTTCCATCAAAATAAAAGGATGTTATTCCAGTTGAATTGCCGTTACTCATTACCAGCTCTTAGTATATAATCCTCTTTAGGAATCTATTGAATTCATTTTCAACTAAACACATTTGCTGTTGCATGGGTCCATTCATAAGAGGTGGGTAGAAGTGGTTATTTTGGGGATGTAATACTTTATGATTTTAGGTGGGGTGTTTACCTTTTCTCAGCAATTTCTATGGCAAGCTGAAGCATTTCTTTCTTCATTTTCTCTCTTCTTTTCACAAACTCTAACAAGGTTCTAAAAAGTAAATGCACAAAAAATTCATGCCATTCTTACAGTAAGTTTTTCTATCTGTTATTGGACAAATCAATTAGTTCAAGTGTTTTTTTTTCTAGGAGGAATTTCAACAAACTACATTTTAAATGTGCTAAACTGTTATTAATAGCTATAATCCCACAAATTTCATATAAAAAAATGTTAAGTTAAAAATGACACAGGTTATATTCACATATACAGACCATTAATATTCAATTTAAATAGGAACAGACACTGCAAACTTATCAGGGACAAAGACTAACAAAACAAATTACTGGGACAGGTCTGAAAGAACAGGTCTTTCTCACAAGCATACCTTTAAACTCTTACTTACCTGCCAAGTGGCATGTTACAGACACAAGAGTAATGTTATGCCACATAGAGAGAGAGGGCGTTTTGAGTGTTAAAGCAGTGCCAATCTACACAGGTTATGACACTTACACTGCCCGACTGAGATCTCTACGGAGCTTCAACATCTTCTCATAGGATGTCTCATCATTCTTGCGATTCTAAAATACAAATACCACCCCTGTCAATGTTGGAATGTGTTGACACTTGAAAGTAATACATTTATAACCAGATGCACAAGAAATGTGCCTCTTCAGTGATGTTGTTAATGAAGGTCTGAACAACAAACCTGAAATTTTTATCCTGAAAACACCTGTTCAAAACTTTAATCATAAATGGTCATGTCTGACAAAAACCTAAGAGGTTTTCATTCTAAGTAACAATCTCAATCCTTCAATTGCTGAAATTGATTGAGCAGTGACCAATACACACCTTTCTGGTTTGCATTTTTTCTGTTCTTCGTCTGAAAGCTACATATGGGTTGTTTGTGGTAGAGCCATCTCTTTTCTCTGTCTTGACACTCAAAATCAATGGATGTTGCTGCAATTAATACGAGTAAAACCTCTATCACTGTATGTGAAAACCATGATGGACGTTTTCCAAGTTGAAAACTATCTGGATGAAAGATCAATATTGAAATTGTGTATACAGCAAGATAAATAACTATGTTTTGGGTGATGCACCCCATTAATACAGCATCTTAACTTCAACAGGCATATCGAATTTACATTTTATAAAACAAATACAAGAAATTTTGCCAGACGACCATGTGCTGAACTACTGAACTCAAATGGTATTTTCAGAAATGGGGGAAGTAATCTGTGCACAGCCTTTTTGACAGAAAAAACACTCAGTTTATTGGGAAAGAGGGCAAAAATAAAATAGACTTAACAGATTCATATTTGTTTTTCCAATCTGTCTTGTTCTCTATCAATTAAAATGTTATCTGAAGCTCTGAGGCCTGCTTGACTGAGTTTAAAGACAACAGATCACAAAATAATAAAAAGCATGTATAGATTCATTTGGATTAAAGAACTCTATAGATAGTATTATGCAGGCATATTTTGTCCCCAGTGCATGGTTTTCTTTATTTTATCGGGAGTTCAGTGTTCAGCCTTATTTTGTTACATATATCCTACACACAGACTGCCAAAGAATTTAAAATCCAATTTAATGAAAGCCTAAAAGCATCACATAAGACAGGAATACTTACAGTTCGGAGGCGTTTGTTTAGCCAGTAGTCATAGACAGCTATTATGAGATCATCATCCTCCTTTAGAAGCAGCTTGGCCTCCCGTAGAGTGACCACCTGCTGACCACTACCCTTCTCCAGACGGTCCAGCATTTCCTCAAACTTTAGCGGAGTTATCTCCATTTTCTTGGCTTGTTCATTCAACCAGGATTCATCTTCTGAGTCCATGTCATAATCTGGGATCTCTTGGTCCATTCCACAGGCTGCGAAAGAAGGTTCAAAAAGTAAGTTCCAAACCAATCATTTGATACTTTCCTTACATGCATTGTAATGATACACTCAACATCTGTGTCTTCCATTTTTTGCCCACCATTTTGGAATGGGGCCCATGGCCATTTGGATGGGGACAAGAGAATACTTTTCCTACTTTTATATAAATTTTCAAAGAAGCTTTACAATGATGGATAAAATACAAAAAATTGACAACAGTTGTATTTTTATGGTAAAAACTTGTAATTACTCATATAAATATTTCAGAGGGTCAGATTTTGTGTTTACATGTTAAGATCTTAAATGAAGTTTTAAAAAACTTAGTGGGCACAATTCAAATGGACATTTACATGTCTCCTACGAAGGGTTTTAGCCCAATAATGACACCCATAGTCAACAAGTATGAGCAGTTTATGCAAGTGTCCGCAATCATAAATTGGCATCAACATTACTTTAGGTGGTCATATAGATTTAAAATCAGGGTTGCCAGCACCAAGGATGAAAAAAATTCCCTGACTTTTCCCTGACTTTTCACTGACCAAATCAGGGTTTTCACTGACCAATAATACTGAACGTAAACGGCCACTAACACTCCTACTGCTGCGCAATCCACCCATAAGTACATTTTAATACTTTTAACAATATATTATTACATTATTTAACAATTAAAGCATACTTTATATATCAAGTATAAAGTTCGATAGATTTATGTTTAGTGAAATATTAAAATATGTACTCTTACAAGATTCAACAAATACTTCTAAGATAATTGGCAAATAATGTATTCTTATTCTTCATACAGAAGCTATATAAACAACAAAGTACTTGTATAAAGCAAGAGATTATCACAATTGAAGCTTAAGTATCCATTATTCACTTATGACTGGAATATAATCATCAAATGCAGTGCAAAAGAAAAATACATAATCTGTAAAATGGGCAAGCAAACAACATACCATTTTACACAAGTAAAACAACCCCTCAGACCGAATGCCCATACATGTTTCCTTCATGTTGTAAAAAAAATATACATAACTCAATTACAATGCTGTTTACACCATACAAGTGAAACGAAAACACACAATTTAGCCTGTGCTTGGATAAACTTGGAAAAAATGCATGTAGGTTTTGAAGATCCCTGTTCCAATCCAATAAATATTAATAATTAATAGTCTGATCCAATTGAAGGATATGTTAACCACATATACAATGGGCCTAATGGAAAATAAGTCAGTTGATGCAGAATGTATGCTTTAATTTTGCAAAGTAATCTAGAGAAATTTTTGAAGTTTTTGTCACAAGATTAAAAAATCATGCACCTGTCATAAAAATGATGGACTGAGCCACATAAAAATATGTCAGGCACATCTACACATGATACAAAGTACCTCACTTGTTTAAAGTTTCAAGTCATTATCTTGAAAACTGTAGCAGTAGTTTGTGCCACAATATTTTTTAAAATCCTGCCGTAATACAAAAAACTAGGTTGCTGTGAACTGAATGTTAGAAAACAGATTTTGTACACGAGATGTTCACATTATGATTGTCACTTCTGCCAATTATTTTAAAATTCAACCATAGATGAAAATATATGGGCAAAGACACAAACTATCATCAGTAAGGCCTGTATAGCAGAAATTACTAAGTTCAGAGTGTTGCTGTGAGCTGGATCTTGGAGGGAAGAACATGGGTTTTGTGTGTAGCACCTTGTTATTATAATTTCTGGAGGCAAGGGTTGCAGAGCCTTTCAGTCTTCAGGCAATACTTTTTTAATATAAGAACTTTTATTATAATACATGTACACAATTATAAAAAAGGTTCATAACAGAAAATTTGTAAATGCAATCTTTAATAAAATAGAACAATTTTTTTGTTTCAAATTTATTTTTCCCTGACTTTTCAGGATTTTTATTTTTCACTGACCAATTTTCAAAATTCCCTGACAATTCCCTGACCTTGAAAAAAAATCAAATTTCCCTGACTTTTCAAGTCCGCTGGCAACCCTGTAAATATATCTGCTAGAAGTCCGACATGCAACTTCAAACATATTTAAACTATGTTCAGATTCATGATTCAAGCAGAGCTGTAGATATTACTTAAATGTCATATCCTATCATTAAATATATTAATCAATTTGTCTACTCAATACCTTGTAAATGGATGAACTGTTTGGGCTGTTTGTAATCACTGGAGTACAAGTCATCATATCTCTCAGAAGTGTCATCAACATCTGGGATAGGTATAGTCAGAGACTCTGCAGTACCATAAACCTGTTGTGCTGACAGTGCTCTCTGAAGATGGTGCTCCTGCAGGCGAACAAATATTCAACATCAGCATCAATGATCATTCATACAACTTAACAGCGTTTTTTTTCCCCAAAGGGGAAAGGGTCCCCTTCCCCTACGATTGGGAATTTTTCGCGTCATAAAATCTTGAAATTGGGAAAAAAGCTGTCGCAAAAGCAGACAAATTGAGATTTTTTTTAATTCATGTTAATAAACACTAGGGGTTTTATTCAGCTTCACCAAGCATCGTAAGGTCTGGTTCCTTAACAGAAAACCCTCAAGTGATGTAACTGTTATGCCAGAACTAAGTTAACTGCCAATCCAATGACTGTCTGTCTATGGAAAAATAATTTCCATTGGCAGGAAAAGTTTCTTTGAGCTTGCAATTAATGTGAACTGAATCTGATGAATCTGCATTTGAAATTATAACCGAAGTGGGGGCTGGATTCGGTGTCAGGTTGAGGCAATGTGTCCTTGGGCTACAGCTAGCTCAAGGATAGATTCTGAGTGGGACTCAGTTTGGTTTCCAAATGTGTCGGAAGGCTGGATTAAAGTAGTTTCAGTCCGCTTTACGGGGGAAAGTACGGGAGGTTGCTCGATACCGGTACCTATATTCATTGGTTCAAATCGCTCAGACTCGGGACTCGTCGCCAATGGCATGGGATCGGTTGATATATACCCAAAACCTCGCAACAAAAGAGTGACAGTGTTCGTATTTATAAACGTTTTCCTTTGAATAATTGCTCATTCTAAACGTTGTTGTGAAGTTTGTAAACTACTTTCAGTTTCTGTAGACTGGTCTTTGCGCTTCAATTTTATCTGTAAGAATCAGTCAAATTGCAATTATTGACCGTAAACCAGTCTGAAAAAGGACATGTATAAAACGCGGACCAGATGAAAGACTGCACATGTCTGTACTTTATTTAATGATAACAACTGAGTAAGAGTCTAACCGGATCGTTGATAAGAGTTACTCCCCTTTTGAATGGTGCGGTTTGTTTACACTGAACGACATTTCTTGCAAAAAATTCTTTTGTCAATTGGGAAACGGCACTGTTTGTTGTTGGAAACATTAGCTTTGGGGATTGGGAAGTCTGGTACTTTGAATTGGGAAGACTCTGGTCAGCTTTGGGAATGGTACCGTTTTGCGGAGGTAGTTAAAGAAGGAAAAAAAAACGCTGCTTAAAAAAAACAACAAAAAAACAACAACAACAGAACAGATAGCGACAGTTTATATTCACCAAAATGATGGGTGTTCAGTTGAACACTTGTGCTACGTCAGAATAAAAATGCAAGTAAAAAAAGGGGGCATAACTATATCAAAATTTTTAATGTGATCTTAACCTAAAGAATATGGCATCATCACTCATTAAATGAAATTCATTTCAAGTCAGAAAGAACTTGTCTTGCACAACTATTATGGTAAATGCAGTTTTTTTTCTGACCAGGGTAAATGGGACCAGATGTAATTGCCCAAAGTGTCATTTTTGCTTTGAACTTTACATAATCTATAGAGTCTTGTATTATGCCGTAGAAACATGTGCAAAGTTCTGTTAAAATAATCATGCAAAGTTCATTGTTCTTTTATATTATTATTATTTTATAAACACCAAACCATTACCAATACAATCAGTTTCGGCATTCAATCAGTTTCGGAACATGTTTATAATCTTGATTTAAAAACTGAAAATTGGTCAAGAAATCATGGTGTGTTCTAGCAACATCACTCTTAATAAGAGAAATGCTGCAAGAACAGCATGATTTCTTAACACTTTTTCGATTTATAACTCAAATGTGCCGGAACTGATTGAATGCCGGAACTGAATAATTGTCTGTACAATGTAAATTTAATCCGATATTTGCATATCTGATAATTGAAATAACCAACTTTATTAATATTATACACTTGGCTTTTAAATCATTGTGTTTTAGATATTGATCTACTCTACCTACTCTAAGGTTTTGTCAAACATGCAAATATTATTTGTGAGGGAGTTACTTCCCTTGACAAGTCACGTGCCTTTGATACTAAATTTAGATTCTGGAAAATCCTTAAAGACTGTCTTTAAAATCGTATAAAACAAAACTTTGGGGAGGCAGTTTGCTATTAAACATTACATTTTTCTTAATTTGAGGCCTGTCAACTCTATAAAATCCTTCTCAGTTGCAACTCGCAAAAATCCAACATGGCGGCAATTCTTGCTCGGGCTTGCTAACAAAGTGCATACCGTTTCTTCCTCCTTTTCCATCCCTGTTGGCATTTGCGGTACAGATCTATTGATCGTTGCAAAATCGGGAAGATCAGGTATGTCTTCTGCTTTATACACGGGCATTGGTCTTGAGGCGTCCAGCGCCCTAGCCCGGAAAGTTACCTTGCTCATCTTGTCTGACCTGAATTTAATGCCTACGCGGCGGTCAGAGCAAAGTATTTTTCAAAAATATGAAAAACAAACGGTTCTCGAGGAACCTCAATAGTCAGAATTAACAGTTTAGAGGGTCAACATTTGTACTGGATTAATTAGTTTTCAAATTATCCACACAGTAATGCACACAAAGCGTCCAAACATTTCGTATTTTCTGAATTTTCGTTTTTTTCATCATGGCGGCCAATCTGCCACTGACAAAATCCCACAATTCGTTTAGCTGTCAATGCGCATGCGCCATATGCCGAATGATTCGGAAAAGCACGTGGTGTTGGTGCGGTCTTTCAGTTTCTTAAAAAAAAGACGATTCTGTCAAAAGTTCTCAAGTTCCGCATCTAAGCTCATGTGAGAGATAGCTGAAAATTGTAGTGCTGTCAGGAATGGCTCCAGGCTCTCATTTTCATCTACTTTTATTTTAAATATCGTTAATAATATCTACTTTTTATTTTAAATATTATTTTAAGTGTAAAATTGAATTAAGGAAACATATATCCGAAAATGCTGATCCTGAAATCGACGACGTGTATGCCTACCTGAAATGAATTTTTAAGTCTTTTTAAAAGATGATTTAATCTAGGTCTATACAGTTTTAAAATAGATCTACCCGAAATCGTCCGTGACAAAACCAGGAAGAGTATAATGGGGAGTGGCAATAACGTCATCTTTATTACTATACAGATTATAAATTTGATCTCATAAACTATCGTAAGCCAATTATAGGGAATACCCCTTGTATTTTTGGTTTCCATGCTAACTTTGAAATATGCAACGATACCCATTAAGTTCTTTTTTTCTAATTAGAGAATGACATTGTTATTTCATCAACACAAATATAAATAAAAGGGCTACTCGTATTCGCAAAATTAAAGGAAATTTGTAGGAAATCAGCAGAACACAGCCAATGGCAATTGATCAGCCGACAGTTTCAAGCTTATTTAAATTTATGGATGAAAGTCACACTGTATTACAGTGGAAATTCGAACCTCGAAATAATATAGGCCTACTCATTTCTTACAATATTTTAAGAACTCAATGTCTACCAAGGATACGCTCTCTCTCGAATCCGTTGAAATTATACTATAGTTTAAGAAATGTCGGCTATCGATAAATAAAATAGTAATAATGATAACAATGAATCCCGTTCCTTTAAGCCCCTTGAAAGAATGCAAACATGTGATGGGGTCTTCAATATAGGCCTACCCCCCATAATCAATTGTATTATTAAATGCGACGCACTCTATCCATTTCCCAATCGCCGATTTTTTTGTTGTTGTTGTTTTAACTAGTACGCTTGAATCTATATCTAAATTAGATTGCTAGACAAAAATTCTTTATTTTCAGATAAATGACTCACATAGTTATAATTCCTGGAAACGGGGCTGGTGATGTAACTGCTGCTAACTGGTATGGGTGGGCATGTAAGAAACTTAACGCGCTAGATGGCGTCAGGTGTGACCTGCGCAACATGCCAGATCCGGTTACTGCTCGAGAATCGATATGGATTCCTTTTATGAGAGATGAGCTTAAATGTGGAGAGAACACGATCATTATCGGGCACAGTTCTGGCGCCGAGGCCGCCATGAGGTTCGCTGAGCGTTACAAGGTGACGGGGATCATCGTTGTTTCAGCGTGTGTCACCGATTTGGGGGATGACAATGAGCGAGCCAGTGGGTACTACAGCCGGCCATGGGACTGGGAGAAAATGAAAGAGAACACCTCCTGGCGGGTACAGTTTGGCTCTACCGATGATCCGTTCATACCGTGGTCCGAGCAGCAACAGGTCGCAGATGGCCTCTCCGCTGAACTGCACAAGTTTGACGATAAGGGGCATTTCATGAATACATCATTTCCAAAACTTATCGATGTTATTAAGCAAAAGATGCAATAAATGTATCAAACTTAAAACACACGGAATTTACTTTATGTATTTTGTACTGCAGTCGACCCTGGAATATCCGCTGTTCTGATTTTCCAATGTATTGCATTATTGCACTAATAATGCTGAACCGTTACTAAATACAGAAGTTTTTATTACCTTTATTGCACGCCTTGCAGGGAAAACCGATACATTGTATTAGCAGATGATTGTATTGTCATAATCTAACAGTCATTTGACGGTGATGATGATGATGATGACGATGATGATTGTGGGGTGTGGGTGGGAATGATGATTGATGTGGTTGAGTGATTTGTCTAGGATTTTTTATTTAGCCATCAATTCTGAGGAATTGTCTTGCATTTATGAGGATATATAATTTCTCGTGCTCGACACACTTCTATGAAGTTTACGCATGATGTAATCTGTTCATTGGTAATTTAAGTGTCAAAACTACCAAATTATGTAACCCTGTGAGGCATAGATATTTCTGATGTCAAAAACATTTCATGTATTCACTTTGGAGCCATCAGGGGAGGGGGGGTGCTGAAGCCCCTCAGTTCTATGGCTTGATTCGGGCCTGAATCTTGTTCTCCCGTGTCCGAGCGGGGATTCTTAACAACAACGGTCTTTATGATGTAAGCTTCTAGCACACAGGTAGTAACCCTCTAACTCGAGTATAAAAGTAATCAGAATTGCATTTAGCAGGGGTGGATAAGGGATAAACGGTATGCCTTTGAGAAATTCGAATGCAGAAATGTGTCGCCTAGCTCCTTTTAAAGCGGTATCTCCGATTGTTAAAAAAAGATGGTGTATTCTGACCAAATTCAAACTTGATGTGCACTTTATATTACACAAAAGTAACAGATTCTGCGAGTTGTCCAGAAAATGTTTAAAAGGCAAATATTAAAGGAAAAAGAGCCACAACTCTTTCACATTAACAAGGATTGTGTCCATATTTTGACCTGACTATCATAGTTTTGTTACACCACTATACAAAATTTCATTCAAGCCTGAAACTGTTGACTTATTATCTAGACAAGGTACGGCAACAACAGGCCTATTCCTATTTACCCTCAATACCATAGTTTGGGTATAATGACAAAACCAGGTTGCAATATGATCATTTGATGTCTGTGCTCACAATCTTCAAAACTTTTATAATTGATCAGCCTTTCTGGGAGGAAGTGTTATTCTGCAGTAACTTGGGTGGAATAGTGCCAGTCTTTTTCAAGCTAATAAACATGCTCCATTTATAACAATGCTTTAGATACCAGAAATGTTTAATGAGACTGGTTGCCATTTCCGCCAATCAGATGCTTGAGATTTGAGACTGGTTTCAAATCTCAGTTTTATAATCTTCAGAATCGGTCTTTTGATTTTCTTTTTCTGAACATCTCCAAAGGTTCACTTCTTCTTATTGCACTCTATAACAATAATCTTTAAAACAACACAAACTTATTTCCATAACTTTATTTTCCACTACATTCTCATTGTTATGAGTAACATCTTAGGGAACATAATGCACTTTGCCTGATACCATTTTAACAGTCATCTAACCCTTTTCCCCATAGAAATGCCTTTATCACATGGATGAACGGTGTAGATCAGGATCAGCCGGCACATCTGCAGTGTTCACTTGTTGATTTCTTATATTATTTCTAACCAAAGACTGAACTGTGTAGATCCCGATCAGGTAACACAAATTTGCCAGCTGATCTTGATTTACACTGTATGCACATGAGATAAATCGTTCATATACAGAGTAAAGGGTTAAAATCAAAGAAATTATTTAAAAAATCAGCGAACTCAACTCATACATACATCAGATAGTGAAAAAAGCAATGAATGCCAAGGAACTAAAATAATACATCAATGCAAAACCATCCCTGAGCATTTGAGTTTCCAAGTTTAAAATGAACAATTAATTTACAGTTGTTAATGTACAGTATGTGAATTTATTGATGAATGTTCATGTTTTATAACTGATCAGCATTTTGTATGAACTGTGGTTTTCAATTATCTAAAAGCATGTTTTCATACATGTCATTCAGGATATGCCATTTCAATGGTGGGATTCTAATTTCTGGAATGATCAGTGCCCCAGATTATAGAACAGAAACTTGAGACCATCTTCATACTCCAAGAATCTGATTGGTTGAAATAGAGATTAGTCTCTATTTCAACCAATCTGATGCTACAGATTTGAGACTGGCCTTCAAATTGTTGTATGATCTTAGGCACTGCCTACAAAAATCTATGGAAGTTAAGACACAACATACAATAATGATGACCAGTGATATGGAGTGGAGAAAACCTTGTAGGTTCAAACACAGCATAGAACTGAATTTGTGAGCGAGCAATAAATCTTACAGAACTGTAAAGCATAACATAATGAAACTGTAAACGAAACTTCTGGGGAAAAAAAACAATTCTTTCTATGTAAATGAGTCCGACAAGAATTTCTTATCATTCTGTGACATAGTATGGCAGTAGTGTAGCTACTTGACACCAGTCTGTTAACATTAACCCTTGTCCTAATACCACATCGTTTTATGATTTAAGAAATACTGAGAATCTTCACGATGTTCCACAACCTAGGTGGTAGGTATCTCCAACCTACCTAGCTCCCTTTCCTCCATAGAAACACCTGTACATAGATACACCTGTATCATCTGTGCCGTCTGATCAGGATCTAAACTGTTCGCTTTTGATTTATTATGGAGGAAAGGGTTAAAGACCGAACAAACTCTATGGGTCATTTAAAGCTAATTTTAGCAGAAAATTTTAAAAAACATAACAATAAGATTCTACATACATATACTTGCAAAAGTGAGCAAAATAAATTAGATTTTATAACTCTAATTTTTAATTTCACAAATCTGACACATAAAATTGTTTAAACTCTGCAATTAAACAGTTCAACAACTGTTTCATAGAGAAACATTATAACATACAATCTGACTCTGAGTAAATGCACATCAAAGTAATATAGACAGCAAAGCAATATAAGGTTGCTTCAACTGATACTTGAAACAAGTCTCTCAAAACTGTAGATGCTGATTATTGAGTTTTGCTAGAAATCAGATACATTTTCAACAAATCATCTCCAGTTATGTTATCTCAATTCTTTAAGGGCATTGTATGTAACAGTATTCCTTGAACATTTTTATTTTACCTGTATTTCACATGAGCATTTGAAAATGGACTGTTTCCAACTTAAAGGCCTTAATTGCACACTGATCTGAATTCGGGTAAATAGACTGAATCTAAGAATATGATCTGTAAAGTTGCAAGTAAATGTGCAAAAACTATCATTGGAAACTAACAATAATGTGAGAGATTAAAGCTGTAGGCAGACAAACTCCATTGTTACATAACTAGGATCAGCAGTATATGAAGGATAAATGCTAAGTTTTAGACCCATTCAGCCTCTGAATTTATGTTCTGGACTTAAACATTCTTTCAATTTTCCCAATTCCTAGGGGTTTTTTTAACAGGTAGGCAAATCGTGTAGACCCTGATTAGTATACACAGAGCCAGAGGCGGATCTGGGTCTACACTGGCCAATGATCTATAACTGCATATACCCTAGAGAAAACTGACTGTCTACAAGCCTTCTTAATGACTTAAAGGGTTTATACTCTAAAAATAAAGCTTACAGGAAAAGCATTAAGTTCATTTTTTCACTGGAGATAAGTAATGATAAACAAGTGTATGCCAAAACCAATGATTTTGTTAACTACAGAGAAGTTTTGTAAAATTGACATAAACCTCACTCTTACATAGTAATCCAGTTTTTGTATTCTTAAAAAAATCAAACATTCTTTGCATTTTTGTTTACTTGACTGAGAATGAAGATGCCAGGATGCAGCAAGCACAATTAACATCTTCATAAATTACAGAAGTACTTTAACTTCTAAGAATATTTCTTCTGTATTATTCTTTATCTTTTACAAAATACAATGCATTCAACTATACATAAAAACGTGTATCCTCTGTTGTATGATGTACTGTAGTATCATTATATTTGGCAGGGGTTTAACCCTTTCCTACATAAATACATATTTATCACATGTGCGACCAGTGTAGATCCAGATCACCCAGCACATCTGTGCCGTCTGATCAGGATATGCACTAGTCGCAATTTGGTAAGAAATAACCTAACGAATCAGAAAGCAAACAGTGCAGATCCTGATGAGACGGCACTAATTTGATGGCTGATCTGGATCTACACCGTTCGCCTACACAATAAAGTTGTGTTTATGGAGGAAAGGGTTAAAGATACCTCTGATGTGCTATTGCTTTCTCTGTTAGTTACTGTATTAGTCAGTCAAAGCTTTTATAGCTTATTTAACTCTTTGAAACCATACTGACTGAAAATAAAATTTGTATTTTTATTTCAATAAATAACTTCTTTCATTCTACATTTGTAAAGTTTAAATTTTGAAAGAAAATTTGAAAATCCTATTTAAATTATATTATAATCTTCTAAAAAACTAATAAGAGAAAATTAATATATAATAATCAAAATAATTTGTTCCTAAATAGTACAATGGTTATTTATTTCTGGAGAGAACAAGTTTGGCTAGCACTTCTAACGCACTAACAAAGTCTGATGGATATAAAGTTTTAATCTGTTTCACGGCGGCCTCACTGTGCTGCTCTGCTAGCTTCCTAGTTTCAGACACACCATCACTCTGAAATAAACACAAACAATATGTCAGCATTAACCCTTTACTCCACATATATTTATTTCATAGCCTGAGCGATCAGTGTAGATCCAGATCTGCTGCACATTCATGCCATCTGATCAGGATCTACTCTGTTCGCTTTGTTGTCAGAAATAACCTAATAAATCAGAAAGTAAACAGTGCAGATCAGATGGCAGGGACACGATCGCTAATCAAGATCTACACTGTTCACCTAAACTATAAATAATATATGGAGTAAAGGGTTTATCAAAAGAAAAGAGACTACCTGATAAATAAAAAATAGATTCTAGTTCAAGTCTACACAAACAATCCCATTTATTCATAACATTTAAAACTTTGTAGAATTCTTATGATTTAAGTCATATACATTTAGTTTCCCTTTTATTTCAGAATGCTTTATTTTTGATCTTAAAGAAAATACAACCATTATCCTGTTGTTGTTGTTTTGTTTTGTATAAAACCATATATTATTTTATATATAAACCATATTTTTGGACAATCTTTTATATATATTTTCAAACCATTTTAGAGTCAATTAATTATAATTATAATGAACTTAGCTTTTTTCCATAATAACCAGTCCATAAAAAAATCTTTGCACTCTAACTTTATCTGTGCACCTTCAAATGTATTCACCAACCATAGAAAACTATATGTTAGAAGTATAAACACAGAATCATTGGTATCAGAAATATGCTAATGGACAAAAGTCTTGTTCGGTCTAAAATTTGAAACACATTACTCTACTGGCAGTACTGGCTCAAAATCCAGAATGTTTTTTTAATTGAATGCATATAAATGTCCTCTTTGCATCGTCAAAAAATGTGTGATTGTGCGATAAAACTTCTCACGTTTAAAAGATATTATGGAAACCCGTACCGGACAAGACATTCGTCAGCGAGTATATTTTAAGCCTTTCCGTGTCCATTAAAAGTTCATTTTACTCAATTGTTGAGTTGATAGCAATTACCTTAGCGACTAATGCCCGAGCTAGTTCCACATCACCTGGCTCACAGAAGCGTCTCATTATAAGCGCATTTAGCTCCGGATACTTTCTGGCCGCAAACAGCACTGGGGCAGTGGCAAGGCCAAGCTTGAGATCAGCAGCTGTAGGCTTTCCCATTACAAAATCACATGATGTGAAGTCTAAAAGGTCGTCTATCAGCTAAATAAGAAATAATAAAGTCATTTCATAAAAGTAACTTTAAGCTTTACATCTGTGGACAGACAACTAATACTTGACAGCTACTGCGATTCTCATATAAATATATAGACTAAATCAAGATAACTTAAGTCTAGTATACAATTACAGTTTACTGTCTGCTGATAAGGTTAGTATACAAATCTATGGACCTAATTTTCAATTAATTCATAAATAATTTGCTAACCTTTCCATCAGTTTATGTCATTCCATTATTTGTAGGGGTGTTTCACAGAAATGAATTTTGTAACAACAGTGTAGACACTGATCAGACTGTACAGATTTGATACTAGATTGGTGATAATTTACAAATACTGACACTGTGCTAACCACTCAAAGGGTTAAAGATGAACGACCTTGACACTGACATTTTATATAAAACTTATTTTTCAACATCGAAATTTGGGTAATTAACACCAAATGGTGAAATACAAGTACCCAAGCTGCCTAGCCCTGGGTTAAGATCAACTCAACATCTAAGAAATTGGATGTTCTTTCCCAAACAATAGAATGGAACTATGATTATACGCTCTGGTAACATTTTCACAATGATAGGAAATTTTGCATAAGCCTTGATGTTCACGAGTTAAAATGCTATCGACCATATATTGATTTTAGCATTATCGAGTTTGTATACTGTGTAACTTTATTGTCTCTTTGAAGTTGTGTGTGTTCTGGGTTAAATGCCTATATTATGTTGTACCTACTTTCTGAAAATATGCAGGAAGATTAAACAGTCAGTGAGAATACTGTTGTTGACTTTATCATCCAACTCAATACTGTTCGCAATATCTAAGCCTGGATATTACCGTTGACTTACCTGAAAGCTAATTCCTATATTTTTACCATAATCATATGCAACATCTGCCAAGGCTTCATCACAGTCACCAAGTATGGCCACCTGAAACATTGTTATACTTAAAGTATACAGTCAGCAACTAGAATTATCACTGAAAGTGATTAAATACCCCCACATGTATGCTTGATAATTGAACTGGGAATGCTTCGAAACAATGGCATAATGTGCCCCACTTTCAATCCAAAGTGTCGTCTTCACAGTAGCCACATATACAGCAATATATGTTAGTAACAGTGGCCTTTATCTAACTTTTATCTAAGAACTGTGTGCCAAAAATTGTTTATGAGAAATCATCCAGAAACCATTTTTGCTATTTTTAGTAACAGTGACCTTGACCCCATCAGGCCCAATTTCAATACCAAGTTTCGTCTTCACAGACACTACCTATATAGCAATTTTCATCCCAATATCTCATTCTGAACCAAAGTTATTGAGCATACAGTTTATTTTCTATTTTTAGTAACAGTGACCTTGACCCCACAGGCCTTGAATCCCAAAAGTCATCTTCACAAAAACCACCAATACACCAAATTTCATTTAAGAATCTCATTCCAAGCTATAGTTACCGAGTGGAAACGAAGTTTTGAAGTTTAAATAACAGTGACCTTGACCTTGAACCCACAGGCCCCAAAGTCAAACCTAACCTATATCTTGTTATGTTACATCTGTGTCCCAAAAAATAATTAAATCTATGAAGTATTTCATGAGTTATAGTCCAGAAACAATTTTTCTTTTTTAAGTTACAGTGACCTTGACACTGACCCCTCAGGCCCCAAAGTCGAACTCGACCTGTATCTTCTGATATTACATATATGTACCAAAAAAGGATTTAATCTGTGAAGTTTTTCATGAGTTATCATCTGGAAACCCTTTTTCTATTTTTAGTAATACTGACCTTGACATTGACCCCACCAGCCCCAAAGTCGAACTTGACCTGTATCTTGTGATGTTACATCTATTTACCAAACAAGGATTAAATCTGTGAAGTGTTTCACGAGTTATCATCCGAAAACCATTTTTCTATTTTTAGTAACAGTGACCTTGACACTGGCCCCACCAGCCCCAAAATCGAACTTGACCTGTATCTTATGATGTTACACGTGTGTACCAAAAATTATTTAAATCTGTCAAGCCGTTCATGAGTTATCATCTGGAAACGAAGAATCCGACCGACCGACAGACCAACAGACCGACCGACCGACCGACCGACCGACAAGCTCACTCCTATATACCCCATCAAACTTAATTTGTGGGGGTATAAAAAATGTTACACACAATCAAAATGATGAAAGGACATACCCGAGATTTCACATGGCAAGGTGGTTAAAATTACTTCTGTACTTTATTAGAAATAATATAACATGAACCATTATTAACCTTTGACTGCATTGACAGGCCTTTATCACACGGACAAACTGTATAGATGCTGAATAGCCACCACATCTGTGCTATCTTATCTCAAGATCCATACTGTTTGCTTTTTTTATTTATAAGGTTATTTATAACCAAGAAGAGGTGATTGTGTAAATCCTGGGCTGAAGGTTATAAAGCTGAGATTGGAAACCAGTCTCAAATCTCAAGCATCTGATTGGCTGAAATGGCGACTGGTCGCCATTTCAGCCAATCAGATGCTTGAGATTTGAGACTGGTTTCAATGCTCAGTTTTATAACCTTGGGCACTGATCTTGCTGCATTGTCATAGACTAATCCTATTTAACTGAAACTTTAAAATGGCTTTGTTGATGGTACTGTCATCTTTTGAAAGAAACAGAATAATACTATGAACACAAAAATTCATGTTTTTTTTTGGTAAAATGGCAGTTTTGCAGAATCATGAATCTTTTTTTTTCATTTTCTAAAACCATATTTACTTACTGGTCGCCATTTCAGCCAATCAGATGCTTGAGATTTGAGACTAGTTTCCATGCTCAGTTTTATAACCTTGGGCACTGATTTGGCTATTAAAAGTCAATAGGTAAAGGTAGAATAAATACCGCTCTACAGCTGTTAGCAAGCAGACTGGCAGTTTTCTTGAAAGACTTGTTGATGTAGTGTGTGAACCTCTCCTCATCATTTTCCTTAGAACCAAGCTGCATGAACTCTCCTGAAAAAAGTGATTATGTAACAATCTCCCTAAGTTTTATATCTATGTCAAATTCATTCCCGAGACGTCTTTCCTTGTAGCAAGTGAAATGATTTTCTGTCTATATTTAAAATATAAGCACCACTTAGCAGGACATGCATGCTTGTTAGTGAAGCTTGACAATAAAATATGTCATTAATTCCAAATTGGGAGAAATACTCCGGACAATAAATCTGGGATGGACAGAATTACTTTATTGATGCAAATAATAAACTATGCAGTCTTACATAATTAATTACTTTATTCGCTTAATCATTTCTAGTTCCATCTTCAAAGTTTTCTCATTTATTCAGTTTATAATGACTCTCACATACTGACATACTATGATTAATTCAAGGAGCAGGGAAAAACAACAAATGATAAAAACATTATATAGAAATGCATAAAAACAAACATTTCATACCTCGCACAAGATCCTCAGTTATCTGTGAGACAACAGAGACCACCTGTTCCTCTCGGATCTTCGCCAGAGAGATAGATGCCATTGCCATAACAAAATCACCTGCCATGATGGCCTGTAAACCAAATACTTTAAATACATAAATCTTTTTACATAAGATGATTTCATATTTGTTCAAGATAACCTACAAATCCCTCAATATTTTACAAAACAAGTTTTTAATGTTCTTTTTTATAGTAAATTCCAGCTTGATATATGGGTGGGGATTACCTTTAGCAATATTGACCATTTGAAAAGCAGTTACAATGATAAATCCCTCTTCCATCCCCATTAACCCTTTCCTGTATAGATACACCTTTTTGCTAGGGCAAACAGTTTAGATCCAGATCAGCCGATTATTTCTGACCAAAATGCGACAAGTGCAGATCCTGATCAGATACCACGGATGTGCCGGCTGATCTGGATCTACACTGGTAGCACATGCGTAAAAATGCGTATATATCAAGGAAAGGATTAAATTCCCATTCATACTTTAGAAGAAAATAGAACGACAGACTCACAGTTGTGTCTTACCTTCCTCTGTCCCCAGACTTGGTTTATGCTCGGTTTTCCCCGCCGAGTGTCAGCAGCATCTATGACATCATCATGCATGAGACTAGCCGTGTGAATCATCTCCGCGATCATAGCAATCTTCTGCTGACTGGCCAACAACCTGAAATAATTAACAAACTATTAACTAGCTAACAACACACTATTAGTCGACTAGCTAACAAAGCTAAAAACCTGTTGTATTCAATAAACTATTAGCGACCAGTGTAGATATCTGTTGTAGATCTTGATCAGTCTGGCAAGAAAAACTAATAAATCTAAAAGTTAATGGTAGATCCAGATCAGACTGCACAAATGTGCAAGTTGATCTAGATCTACACTGGTCATACATGTGATATATAATGTGGATATAGGGAGTACAGGATCAAATGGAGTTATGCAGGACCACCAACACTGTGGAACCATGAAACTGTAAATAAATACAGAGAACAATTAGTTATTTTCTGAGGTCAATGACTGCAACTAGATACACAGAGTTCATTTACATTGTTTAGAGATAATGACCCATACCCCAGAAAATGGGAATTCCTGCAGTATTTCTCTTGAATCAGATATAGTAGAAATATGAAGTCTTATTTAACTCTTTAATCCATGGATAACTAGATCTAGGTGTTCAGTTTAGCATTTGTAGAATACAAAATCAAGTACAACAATAAGGGGCATAACTCCTTCAAATTTGAGTGTGAGCAATACAATTTTAAAGTTTGATGATAATATATTAAGAAATTGCATAAAAGCCAATGTTTCAAAAAAGCTAACTTCAATTACAAAAGTAATGGCGAAGTTATAGCCAAAGTTAAATATTTTTGACAGATGAAAAGAGCAGCACATTAACATTGAATATGAAATATTATTTGTTTTTATGACACACGAGTTGTAGATAAACACTGGTGAAGTCTGAACTGCTGGCTTTTTGAATAAACTCATTTTACTGAAATGCAAAATGAAATGTTAAAATGTAAGCCAGTGACCCAAAATGTTCTAGAAACAAGCGTGGTTTAGAAGTGTGAAATATCCCAATGCTGTGGAGATGTATGGCAAGTTTTATTACAATACTAATTATACATTCTCAATGACACCAATTTTACTAAATACTATGTCAAGGCAAGACAGTTATTCCTTAACCTTTTGTTGTTTTTCTGTATTAGTTTTGATACAACTACAAAATGCTTACTTGTCCTGTTTGTTAACATGATAATTGAGAGCCTTTGCAACAAGCATAATCAGCATAGGACGAAACAGCTTTCCTTGCCCATCAAAATAATATTCTGCCACAGACAGTAGTTCTGGATATACTGTCACCAAGTCCTGCAAGTAAAGAACTTAAAGGATACATTGTTGTTATGAAAAATATCAATGATGATAAATTTGGATGGGTCTGAAAAACTGAACTTAACTTAATAGGCTGCATTCAAAACCTGCCTCATGCAGTAGTTATTGCCTTTTATCAAAATTTACGAAAAGCAACACTTCTACATTTTCATGTTCAACGTAAAGAAGTTCTAAAATTTAAAATAAAGCCCTTTCCTCAATATATACACATTTTTATGCATGTGCAACCAGTGTAGATCCAGACCAGCTGTGCTATGTTGGTACTGCTTGATGTTGAACATGAAAATGTAGAAGTACCTATATGCTTTTCCTAAATTATTATAAAGGCCAAAAAGTTAATAAATGAGTGAAATTAACTGAGTTGACTGAATATCCTTTAGGATAATTTGAAGATTAATGCATATTTAAAAATTTCAGCAAACCATTGGCTGCTGGTGATTTTAAAAAGTTTTGAGATGCATATACTTCACATATTCACACAGCTGGAGATTGGAGACTGTGTTAGTCTATGGCATTAATTTATAGTTATTACGTAACACATGACTAAAGACTGTTCAAACATTTAATTTGTGTGCCAGGATGACTTGACAGGTTAAAGGTCATGTAATATACAACAAGAGCCAGTCGGAAATGACAGCACGCTCGACTATTCGAAGTCAAACATATTTAAGCACATTTAAAACTGGGCTTCATTTAAACTGGGGAGTGATTCAGGAGTTTATGACACCCAACACACACACATGAACAAAAGTTTCTTAATCCAAGTTAGGAAATCAATAAATTACACTAAAAATATCGGGGGTTTCACTATCTAGTGATTCTTAAGGGCCATTTCGATCATTTTCAGAATTCTGCCATATCATAGCCAAAATAACCTTTTTTCAATGCACAAAATCCATTAATTTTAATCAAAGGGGTCAAAAATGATGTTAGGCTTTTTGGAAATTTCAAGAATCAAAGAGTTATGTCCTAAGTCAAATGGAACACCCGAATATTCAGAAGTGCTATTATAAACAAAATTCCACCTTATTTGGGGGAACTCTTTAGTGAAGCTTGAGGTTTTGCTAAGATATGCTCCAGAATCAGTCTGTGATGAACAGGGCCCAAGATCATAAAACTAAGATTGGAGAACTGTCTCATATCTCAAGCATATAATTGGCTGAAATGGTGACCAGTCGACATTTCTGCCAATCAGATGTTTGAGATTTGAGACTGGTCTCCTCATTTAGTTTTATTATCTTGGGTCCAGACATACAGACAGGCATGGCTATCATTATCTGTACATGACCCTCCTAGATCTGAGATATGAAAATAAACATCTGGCTCGAAGGTAATAAAACTGAGAATGGAAACCAGTCTCAAATCTTAAGCTTCTGATTGGCTGAAATGGCCACTGGTCGCCATTTCAGCCAATCAGATACTCGAGATTTAAGACTGGTTTGCAATCTCAGTTTTATAATCATGGAGCCTGTTTAGTAATATGTATAAAGTGTCCTTCTTTATGAACTTACTCTCTTTATGTGATCTGTTACACTGATGATTTCTTTTTCAACTAAGCTGTAAGGATCTATATTACGTTTTCTTTCTGGATGTATTTCTGTACTTGTACTCAGACATCTGGAAGGATGAGTTCTTGAACAGACCTTATCAACACAAAGACTTCTCTGAAAAAAAGAGAAAGATGTTAAACTGATTTAAGATAAACATGTTTAAAACTGTTTGCAGGGGTTACAATATCACCATTGTTGAGTTAGGAAATTAGGAATGGTTTTTAGAAAATTACAGAACCATGATCAAATATCATCCATTAATGCAATTCCAAAGATCACCTATGCTAACTTATCCCAGAAGCTTAAAAATAGATTTTAGATTTCTTTGTTGTATATCATGAGTAGATGAAAACTAGAGTTTATTAGTGGATCATGGTACAAAATGTATTAGAACAGCAAATCTTCTTGCTGCTCAATGCAAATAAATAATTTTTCTCACTGTCAAACTTTACTTTCAATACATATATATCAATGTCCTTACAATAGGTCGGGTGGGTTGGGGGTGGGGCGGTGAAACTCTCAACACAAACCAATATTTTTTTAGTAGGTTACGATTTCATTGGCAGCAACCATCTCGCAACTGTCAACAGAGAGATTTTGTACATGTATATGACTGGTCACATTTAATGCCAACTCACCAATTAAATTGCAGGATTTTACTTTGTGATTTATCACCCCACCAGTAAAGGTTGTTAAAAAGGGTTGTGGGTAAAACCCTGACCAGACCCAGACCAGCCCCCAGAAAGTAACGATTAGGTACGGAAATCTTTGCTCGTTTCCGACAATCGTCTAAAACTGTGACTTTTCTTATTATTCAATAGACCTGTTTCCTAATACTGTTGTATTACGTGTTTTTATCGCTACCACACAATCTCCAAATTTCAGAACGAGGCATAATATGCTGGGCCGCGTCTCTACACATTAGATCATAACGCAATGCCGAGAAATTTGACAAGTATTACTGAATTACTTGACTCTTAAAATAATTGAAAACGATCATATTGCCCTCGCTGATCTTCCTAGAGAAACTGTTTATTAGAAACTGTTTATTGGGATGTTTTCAATCCGTACTGAAGCATGAAATTATATAGCCTCTAGGTATGGATGAAGTGACACAAAATAACAAGATGTTTATTCTAACCAGACAACTGCAGTATACCGAATCTTGCTAGCAACAGTTTACCACATAAGTCTATCAGGTGCATGTTCACTGCCTAAAAGTTTTCTTGAAGAATAAACTTGAAGTGGGGATAAGAAATTTTTTAAAAGAAACGGACATGAAGCTTTTTTCGATTATATTTTAAAAAATCCTGGAAACACTCACACTCAATTATTGACGTAGATTAAACATAAGCCTTTCATAAGTTAAATTTCTTGAGTTTGATTGTTAGGCAAACTTCATTAGCACAAGACATAGACTGTGGCTTTTAAAGTCCGCCAGTTTTTGTATTCTCTTTTAATTTTAAGCCACAAACAAAATGATCGAGTTACATTTTGCTATTAATGCCTGACTAGATATGCCCTATCAGGATTGATCGATTGTAAATTAAATATATTAAATAAAAGATTGTAAAAAGGAAAATAAGTTTAGTATGGTTCATAAGCCTAAATTATTTTAGATTCTACTTGGTTTCTTGTGTTCCTGAATTTAGCGCTTGTTCTAATCTAATAAACAGGATTATTTTGCATAAATAAGTAATTTCTTTTTTTCTTTCAAACTCCATGTGTGATAATCGATTTACACCAAAACACTTTTTGGGTCAAAATACTTAAAACTTTAATTAATTTACAGAGTTATTTATCTATAAATAGACAGACAGTCTGTTTCCTAGACCTGATTGTGTCAAAAAAAATAAAAACAACAACAAAAACTACGAACCGCTAACTAGCACAAATGTGGTTATTGCTTTGTTCTGTCTTGTCGGATACTAGCCAAGACTTCCGTACCAAATCGATAGTTTCCAGAGGTGTAGAATTCCTTTCGACCGCTCGCCATGGCGAGTAATTCGATCTGTTGGGTCGAGTGAAGCGGCCCAAACACTCGACCGACCGGGCGAGTAAATTAATCAGCAATGCACGTGTTTTCTTTGGAAAATGAAATATATTCACTTTGTTTACAAAATACAATTCGATTTCTGGTATTTCGCTCGATTTCCTGTGTATTCGTAACGTTTCTGATATAAAGGTAACAGCAGCAATTTATTGCTATCCTCACTGGGTTTCCCAAATCAGAACAAGACTGCAATTGCACGTATTTTCCCGCTCTATGATCCATTTATTATACTGATAGTTTTCGAAAGCATGTGTAAACCTTTGTAGTAGAAACTTTTGAAATTTTATTTAAAATGTAAGGGCGAGTATACTTTCTGTAAGGACGAGTGCACTTACTCATTCACTCGACCTGCAGGGCGAGTGGGTCCAAAAAAATTTCTACACCTCTGGTTTCTAAAGTCTGGTCTGGGTCTGGTCAGGGTTTTACCCACAACCTTAAAAGGACTGATTGCAAATTTGCAAGTTCAGCGGTTTTTTTTCCCCAAAGGGGAAAGGGTCCCCTTCCCCTACAATTGGGAAATTTTCGTGTCGTAAAATCTTGAAATTGGGGGGGAAAAAAAAACAGTCGCAAAATCAGCCAAATTGGGATTTTTTCTTAATTCATGTAAATAAACACTAGGGGTTTTATTCCGCTTCCCCAAGCATCATAAGGTCTGGTTCTTTAACATGAAACCCTTAAGTGATGTAACTGTTATGCCAGAACTTAGTTACTGCCAATCCAATGACTGCCTGTATATGGAAAAATAATATCCATTGGCAGGAAAAGTTTCTTTGATGTTGCAATTAATGTCAAATGAATCAGATGAATCTGCATTTGAAATTATAATGGAAGGAGTGGGGGCTGGATTCAGTGTCAGGTTGAGGCAATGTGTCTTTGTGCTACAGCTAGCTCAAGAATAGCTTCTGAGTGGGACTCAATTTGGTTTCCAAATATGTCGGAAGGCTGGATTCAAGTTTAGTTTCAGTCCGATTTACGGGGGAAAGTACGGGAGGTTGCTCGATACCGGTACCTACATTCACTGGTTCAAATCGCTCAGACTCAGGACTCATCGCCAATGGCATGGGATCGGTCAATATATACCCAAATTCTCGCAACAAAAGAGTGCCAGTGTACGTTTTAAACGGCTTCCTTTGAATAATTGCTCATTCTAAATTTACCGTTGTTGAGAAGTTTGTAAACTACTTTCAGTTTCTGGAGACTGGTCTTTGCGCTTCAATTTTATCCATAAGAATCAGTCAACTTGCAATAATTAATATTGTTGACCGTAAACCAGTCTGAAAAAAGGACGTGTATAAAACGCGGACCGAATTAAAGACTGTTTCTCCGTCGTTATCAGAAAATAAATGACTGTTGAAAATCAAACACTAGAGCCCTATGATTGGCTTCTGGATGATGTCACACTTGCTTTCTGTATCTATTTTTATATTTTCTCTCCAGCTTCTTATCAACTAGGCATACTGCTCATCACAATAATTTATTATAAAAATTGACATGTATCAAGACTCAAGAGTAAATTTGCACCCTTTGTGATAAAAAAGAATAGGTACAGCTTATACTTTATTAAACCAGCAATTAGAAGGTGTTTACAACAGCGAACTGAACAACATGATATGGCAAACATTGTGCAGCATTAAATTTTGTGCAACTCGAAGGTTTAAGATATCTCAGTATAGTAAGCATTCCAAAAATATGTATGGCAATAAATTAGTGACCAATAGAGAAGTGGCATCAAATTGCTATCAGCAACCCTGTTGGGGTAACAGTAAATATGCATCTTGTAATATGACTCTGAGTTCGTTATATTCTTAAATCTAACAATAACTGGTGTTAAGTTGTTAATCTCCAGCAGGGTGTACTTGTAAACGTGGGGAATATACAGCCTATTTTAAACCTCTGCGGTCAGCTTTGGGAATGGTACCGTTTAGCGGAGGTAGTATTAAGAAGGAAAAAAACGTTGATGTTCATAACTCTAATGACATATGAGGCCAAGAAAGGACCCTAAGCAAGTGTGTTTTTATGACGCCTGATCTTAATCTTTTCATTTAACGAGACAATAACAATAACGTAACGTTCCGTGTTGCTTATGCAACCTCGTTGCCTCACGCCGGTAATTTGACTTTGAAGCAAAATAATTCCTTACCCGTTTATGATGAATAAAGACTTTATGAATTCTGCAAATATTTTTAAAATAGTTCGATTTCTTTCCATCCCATCCACAATAAATGTTGATTAAACGCTTTAACGACATGATTTGTTCTATTTTGTACGACTGTCTGCAAAACTTTTGAAGAACGGCGGCCATACTTGAATCCTTACAAAGCTAGAAAGGTGAAATTCAAGGTCGAATTGTATAACAACATTATAACTCAGACGATGTAGAGTAAAATTAAAAATCATACCCTGAAAAATGTTACTCCTATTTTTAGTTATGATTCTTAGAACAGGTTTGCAACTATTATAAATTCGAAACAAGTAATAATTTGTTGGAATGTTATAGCTTTCCAGAAAGCTAGCCTGTCTCAAACTCTTCGTTTCGCTTCACAGTTCAGTTTCCTGATATTCTTCCTTGGAATCGGAGAACATAAATCCTGCATATCATAGGGATCGACAATGGCAACAATTTAAAAGCAGGTATATCCCTGGGGTGTTGGAATATTCAAAGCTATAGAGGCTGAGAAATTGAAATTGAAGCAAAGTTTTAATATGAGAACAGTTCAGTTAACTTTAATAATTATCGCGTTCAAAGATATCCGAAAAACATTAATGAATAACAACACTGAATGAATATACGAGAAGATTTTACTGTCGCCATGAAACAATGCTTGCATACAAATGTATAACGGGGAACACCTCAAAACGATTCAAAGATCAGCGAAAAATGTTCCTCCAGATAAAGGAAAGGGATTGAAAAAACAATGAGTGCAATTGAGCTTTGTTAAAATTCGTGAAACTGCTTTTAAAACTCTAGTCAGACCCCAGTTGGAATATGCCTCTTTAGTTTGGAATCCTTACACCTCCAAAAATATACAAAAATTGGAACAGGTTCAAAGAAGGGCTATAAGGTGGGTAAAGGGTGACTTCTCTTGTTTCAGCAGTGTCACCCGCATGCAGCAGGAACTGGGTTGGACGACATTAGAGCAACGACGTACGGACAACAGACTGATCCTGTTTTATAAAATAATACACAACTTAGTAGATGTTCCTATACCACCATACCTAGAGAGACCCAACAGAATGACCAGACACATGCATCCTCTTTCTTACAGACAAATCCACACTACTGCAGATTATTACAAGTTCTCGTTCTTTCCGCATACAATAATACTGTGGAACTCCCTGTCCACTATAGTAGTCATGCAGCCTAATCTTGCAAAATTCAAGAAGGCTTTGCATGCAACAAACAGACCCTAAATGACTGGCGGTGTTTTTATCTTTTATCTATCACTGCTGACTCTTTTATCAGCCTTTTACCCTTTTGCACTCACCCTTTTAACACATGCACTGACGCGCACCGGCCAAAAATAGATAGATAGATTAGATTGGATTGGATTGGATTGGATTGGATTGGATTGGATTGGATGGATCGGATCGGTAGGGTAGGGTAGGGTAGGGTAGGGTAGGGTAGGGTAGGGTAGGGTAGGGTAGGGTAGGGTAGGGTAGGGTAGGGTAGGGTAGGGTAGGGTAGGGTAGGGTAGGGTAGGGTAGGGTAGGGTAGGGTAGGGTAGGGTAGGGTAGGGTAGGGTAGGGTAGGGTAGGGTAGGGTAGGGTAGGGTAGGGTAGGGTAGGGTAGGGTAGGGTAGGGTAGGGTAGGGTAGGGTAGGGTAGGGTAGGGTAGGGTAGGGTAGGGTAGGGTAGGGTAGGGTAGGGTAGGGTTGGGTTGGGATGGGATGGGATGGGATGGGATGGGATGGGATGGGATGGATGGATCGATCGATGGATGGATCGATCGATCGATAGAGTAAAATATAAATCGTGCGTATCAGAGCGAATGCCAAAGGCACATATTTAAAGTGCAGAAGTATGTCCTTAGGGTAACTCGGGGTGCACTCTAGAACAGGTTTTAACCCTAGTTTCAAGGTGTACTCCCCCACAGGTTCTAAGTCTTTATTTGTTTGTGTCCTTTTTGAGACCATTATAGTGTAAACATATGCTCTCTTTTCCTCTCAGCATTTCGGATGTGTGGGAAGCTATGTTTTCGGGATGAGGGTCTTGTAACATGCATAATTTACTTAATATTATTTCGGTCTGTGTGTTTTTACGCGTTTGTGTCCTTTTGCATTCAACATTGTCGTAATGGTTGTTAGATTGGAGTTAATTCACCAAGACACTGTGTACTGGTTTTCCCTGTAAGTGAAAATAGATATGGCTCGTTTCTGAGTAATTTTACACCATATAGTATTTTTGTTACAAGTAACAAGTATTCTTATCTCAAGTAAAAGAAATAGATGAAAAGGGAACTTTAAAAGCCGACGAACACGACAAACATGAAAATATTGTAGGCTCGGTTTGATTGAGAAAGGCACAACTATGATAAATGAAACCATTTTTAATCATTAATTGGTGATATTATTTTGTGCCCGTAGGTAACACAAGTAACAAGAGTGGCACAAACTGAAAACAGTCAACTCAGTATAAAAAAGTAAAATACGCATATCAGGAATTGGCACATTCAGAAGACACAGCCTCCCCACACAACCAAGAAGAGGAGAGGAAGAGAGAGCATGGTTTTTAAAATGATCAATTTCAAATCAGACACAACAAACAACAAAAATGGTAACCTGAGGGGATACCGCCTTGAAAGGGTCAATGGCAAAACAATTTGCCACTGGGGGTTTAAACCAGGTTCTAGGGTGCACCAACCTCACACTTGCCCCAACAGGTTCTCATATCAACAAACTAGTACAAGTTGTCTTGGTGAAATAACTCCAACTCACCCATCAGCTTAACAACGTTGAATGCAAAAGCACACAAAATATAAAACATAAGGGGATAATAGCATTGTTAAGCCAAAGGGGCGAGTACTCAATGATCTAACTGAGCCCATGGAGTCATATTAGCAAGAACACTGTGACAGGGATAAAAGAAACAATTCGAGCCTCTAGGTTCTTTAAAGAAAAGATCTCCCCATCAACCTTCATAATTTCTCAAACCCTTGTCACCGTCATGTAACCAATGTGGTAAGCATAGTGATCAACTGTAGATGGGTTAATCACCAGGCAAGATACAAGATACACAATTTTATTTAAAGTCGGTGTTTACATATTAAAGCACAACATTAGCTATGAATAGCTATTGACCGACATAAAAAAGTAATGCCTGCAGCGCTGTAGAATATCATGTTGGTTACCTTTCTTTTTGAATTTACAGATGGTTTTACGAATAACCGGGAGAAATTAATATTGCCTTTTATTTTCTTAAGTTTATAATTTGAATCTTCATTAAAAAAAAACTGGCTGTGAAAACCCTTGTTGCAATAGTGATTTTAAATTGCACCTGTATTTTTTAATTAAAGCTGGGTATCGGCGATAAAATTTGCAAAAGGTTTTCCTTAATTTATGATACAGATAAACATTTATTTCTGTTATGCAAAGATTACGTTCATTGAAATTATTAACATCATTGCAAGCTTTAGAAAAGCGATCAAATTATAGTTAGATCCCAAGGTTATCTTACCAGTCCATGGGGTATTTCTGCTGTGTCCTTCTAGGCATTCAATTAATCATTGTTAACAATCAGCATGTTAACAAATAAAATCCTATTTCTAATAAAAAAAATATACATAAGTTTATGCAAATATGCCTAAAAAATTATTTTTGTAATGATATATAGCGTTTTTTAGAGTCTTAGGGTGTCTTGGGGTGGTGTGGGGTGTCCTGGGGTGATTAGTAGCACCGCAAATTATTTTGCCACTGACCGTTCCAAGGCGGTAACCCCAGGGTTCACATTTTCGTTAATTGTTTATGGTGTCTTATTTGAATTTGACATACTTAAAACACATGTCAATCTTTTCCTCTCTTCATTTTTGCTGCGTGGGGAGGCTGTGTTTTGTGAGTTTGGCGATTCCTGCTCGGAATTCATTTGACTGTTCCACTGCGCATGTCTGTATTTCTGATAACGACGGAGAAAGAGTCTAGGAATTCATTGAATATAATATCTAATGATGTAATTTTCTACCAAACTGCTTGAAATTGGTGTTAGTATAATTTTCTATTATAAATGTGCATAGAAATTGATTCCATGAAGTTTTTTTACAAGGTTTTAATTGTTTACCTCCATTTTTATTAGAAATTCTTAATGCACTTTTTTGCCTACAATGATAGATTCAAAATTTTATTATGTAAGCAAGAACATTTAAAACTGTATGCACAACTGAAGCTCTAATACACTTGCAGAGTTGGTAAAGTATCAACTGCAGTATGTGTATGTGTTTTAAGATCAGTAAACACTGTTCTTAATACATATACTTCTTGTATTATTTTTATATATTTATTGTTATTATACTGTACACACTTGAGAGAATTATTTGATGCATCATCAAAGCGAAGGCATCAAAACTGGGTACTGTCAACAAATACAGGTTCCCAGTACACGGTCTACATCATAATGTTGTTTTTTTTTAATTTATAAGTCATTTATTGACATTTTTTGTTTATATTTCAATAAAGAAGAGATGACTTCAGTTAGAAAACAGTAAAACTTTTGTCTGAATGGTTAAATACTTAATTTGGCTCTGATGCTCAAGGGCGTCAAAACTGGATACAGCAGGATTCATGTTACCGGAGTCTACATTGGCGGATTACGTTCCTTTCCGTAAAAAGTGGTTTTCACGTTCTTTTAAATTAACGTCGCACCGTACAATTTTCTCACACTTCCTTCGGACAACTCGTTGCGATTTTAAAATTCTGTAATGTCTTCAGATACAGAGCAGAAGAAGCCTTTCTTTCGGGATTTTAATCCAGATGACGACGACCCCGAAGTGACTGAAATTGAAAGTCTCTGTTTCAGCTGTCAGGAACAGGTAATTACATAAAATTATTCCTTGTCCTCGTACCCATTCTCGTGCTGTCAAAGTAGGTAAAAAAGCAGGTCTAGGAAACAGCTGTTTTTATGGACTGTCTGTAAATTTACATACTGTCAGTTTATTTATAGATAAATACATCTGTAAATTTATGGACAAGGGTGGTTCCAAAAGGTGTCAAAAATTAGAATCTTGGCTATACACCACACCGGAATAAAAATGAATTAAAATCTACAAATACATTAGTATTTTTTATTGTAAATGAACATAGCTTTTTCAAAGAGATCATTATTATGTTAAACTGATTATGTGAAATGTTGTTAGGTCATTGATGACTATGTTGGAGAGGAAATAACAGTGTGAACAAACTTCAACCATTTCTGTTTATGTCCTATGCTATGCTCTTTTCTATCAGAATTAACAAAAATGCTTTAGATTTGTGAATTTCTAAAATGTGTAAATTTACAGACGCATTTATCTATAAATAAACTGACATTCTGTAAATTTACAGACAGTCCATAAAAACAGCCGTTTCCTAGACCTGATAAGTGATTTTTGAAAATCTTATAAATATGCATATGTTATATATCATTTAAAAGGGAATTTTGAGAGAGAAACAATGGTGTAATCCATTTGATTGTATCAACATTACAACTCAAGTTACAACACTTTGAGTATCATGAGCATGCGAAAGTTGTCTGTCAGTTAACATTTTATTTTATATATAATATTTGTTTAAACCTGTGTATGAATCATTCAGTTATGGCCCCTGTGGCAGTTTCAGATTGGAAGGGCTGGAATATCCTCAGGTTTTACTTCATTATGATTCTATAATTTACTAAATACAAACCGCTTATTGCTTCAAGTTTATAGAAGTCAGATAACAACATCAATGCTTTTTTAGGAGGCTGTGTTTTCCCAAAACGTTGCATGTTTAATGCTGATATTTATAATTGAGTATCATACAATTTGGAAACTATTTTCGGCCCCGACTACAGCCTAATGCCTTAACACAGAACAGAACTTCAGTTCCGGACACCCGACCCGTCACTCATTATAAGTCATTGCGCCCGCTCTTTCATTGAGGACAAAACATGTTTAACGTAATCAGTTTGTATAAATATGAGGAAGAAAAAAATAATAACAAAAGAAATCCATGTCATACTTTACACTGTACAAGTTTTCCAATAACAGTAATTAAAACAATGAGAATTAGTCATGAATTGCGATATATAATAAAAATTTCTTACGAAATTGACGCTATTTCGGATAAACCGGAAGTGTAATTGAATTACTTGCCATGTTGACATGAAGCGTGCTCAAGCTAAGGCCAACAGAGGGGGTAATTTTAAGTAGAAATCGGCAGCTTGCGACAATACACGAGGGCGAAGTTATTATTTATTCTTGTAGAATAAAGGTTAAATATTAGTTTGGTACTATCCCATCTCACCCTGAATAAGCCGATAAAAAGATATGACAGTTTGAAATTTACTATTTTTTCATAGGTAGTATTTTCCGAGTGAATGTTTTAAGAAACAGGAAAACAAATACATTCCCCGCTTGGGACCTCTTTCATCTTGGGAAAACATGTTACGTCATCAAATTTTATGCATATTAAGCACCTAAAAATAACTTTTTTTTTCGGTCATGTGACCTTGTAATTTTGTCAAAATGGCGGACAACAAACCATCTTAGATTTGAGCGAGAGCATTTTTTAAACTGTCGGATCGGCTTTATTATGGTTAGAACATTACTGTATAGCAGAAATTAAACATTTTATGGTATTTTTAGTTAGTACAATAAAGTTTTTTCTTGCAAAAAGACGTATTTTAAACGCTTAAAACTAAGTCTATTTACAACGGTGACAGATCGGACACCGATCAAGTACGGTTTACGTGTGGAACCTAGTCAAAGTCGGATCTTATGACAAAATGTTAGAACCGATAACTACCCGCAAAGAAGCTATCGATGTTTAGCGTGATAACTGTTTTGAGAAACGGTCTATCTCTATCAGGATGCATCATTTACAAACATTTGTGAAGGTCTCAAAATCATATGACGATGTTGTCACTAGACCTTACTCAGAAATCACACGTGTCACATCATTTTTGAGGTCATAAAACTGCTTGACGAACATACTCACAGAAGTAGTACCATTATTTTCACAGCTTTATAAAGCATATTCATGTTAAAATTAAAATAATAAATAGTGTGATATTATCATGGTATGTCGTTCTGATGATTACTGCCCTATGCTAAGTCCCGAGATATATCACTAGTACTGTTTATCATTTCATTAATTTAATTATCTTTTTTACTCAAAAAATTATTCCTTTCAATTAGAACTAACAAATAAAAAATGTTTAGGCAAAACTGTTCAGAAACAAGCATGAACAGCAATCAATCAGATGACACTTTCACAATATTGATTGATCTTTCTGGAATGAAGGATCTGGAATAAATAGCTATTGGCTTGCCCATCCATGCAGACAGCCGTGACATAATACCAGTTTGTGAAGCATATTGTAGCAAGACCTCAATGAATTTCAATCAAACTGTTCACAATTGTTCACCTTCATTGGAATTTTATCCAAACTTTACAAAAATGGTAATATAATGACTTTTGTGTAGGGTGTAAATGAAAATGGCCTAACATTTGTGTGTGTTAATTTCTTTTCAGGGTACTACAAAACTTTTTCTTACAAAGATCCCATTCTTCCGTGAAGTGATTGTCTCATCATTTGCATGTGAACACTGTGGATTCCATGATGCAGAGCTGCAACCTGCAGGCAAAATCCAGGACAAAGGTGTAAAATACACCATTAGAGTGATAAACCCTCAGGTTAGAGCCTGATGTTGTTTTGGCTTAATGCTTTAGGAGCGTTTTGCATCTTAGGCCCATGATAATATAGGGCAAAGATCATGAAACTGAGATGATGAACCAGTCTCCAGTATTGGACAGCTTATTATAAGTGAAAGTTATTCGCATACCCCTTCTGGGGACTTAGTTTTTCTTTTTTCTTCAACGCCAATTTTTGAGCAGTATTCAACGAATTGAATTGACTTTCAGGCAGTAAGGCTTTTAAGTCACAAACACACTAATAGTTAAGTTTCATTTTCACTCTATGTAAGAGTAAAACTAAAGCCCATTCAATCACATTATTACTGAATTATTAAAAATTACTATTGCTGTACATGAAGACATTTTCATCTTTAAAAATTAGAAACTGTATTGCAGGATTTAAACAGACAAGTTGTCCAGACAAATTCAGCAACTGTGTCCATTCCAGAATTAGAGTTTGAATCCCCAGCAAATAAAGGAGGTAATCATAGTTTACTGATCATTTTCCAACACTAATGTATAACCTTTTAGGCTTCAGCTTTCACAGGTTTAGAAAATTACCTACAGAGTACAGATTGAATCAATGTTATTGATTTCATCCAAGTATAAAAAATGTGTGAATGCTTTAAATTTTGAAACAATTCTGAACCATTTACTCCTTAGATACTTCTTTTATGGCATGGGTGAACATCTGTGCCATCTGATCAACATCTACACTGTTCACACTGTATGTCAAGATCAGCTGACACATCTGTTCAGATTACAAGAGTCTACACAGTTTGTACACACAATAAAACTGATACATGTATTTGGAGTAAAGCAACTAACCTATAAATCTGAATAATCTCACTTAATACACAAATTTGAAAAAAAAATTGTGGATAAACCACTTTTACAATGACTGTTAGAAATTCAGATTTGATGACAGAGCTAATGATTTTCACACTGTTTTCACTTGTGGCACAAAGTCAATGTCTGTAGTCAAAGATTGTGTAAATTCTGATAGTTGTTGAACAGCTTGTAACACCCTAGAGCAAATGGCTTTTCATTGTAAAATAAAAACTATGTCACAATACAAATTACATATGTAGAGAAAATGAGAAATAATATTATGTAAATAAAGAATAAGAAAATTCGTTCAAACATGTAAAATTAATATTACTGCAAGAAAAAGTAGTTTTAGAAATACTAAAGAAATGTTAAAATGTGTTAAATATAAACGTTTATTATCATTATTTATTATTTTGTGTCACAGGTGCATGTATCCATCATCTTCCACCCATTTAAGTGTGGTTTTGTAATATTTTATAGGGAAGTGGGTTGGGGGTAATGAAAATAAATGAATAGCACCTGTTTTACTAATAGCCAGTTTATGAAGTCAATATGGGTGGGTGATATTTTCAGCCCCTGGGCCATTGACAAGGCTGCAGATGAAGACTGATAAGTACTTAAAAGTTCCCATCTAAACATGAATATTGTGAATATTTCAGTGGTGACAACTATTGAGGGTCTAATAGACAGGGCTGTGGAAGGACTGAATCAAGACCAGGCTAAAAGAAAGGTTAAGTAATACTTGATGTAATCAGTTGTTGTTGATGGGTGAAGCATGGTTTAAGGACACTACATCACAACAAAATTGCCTTTAGACTATTGGTCTTAATGAAACCCGAAGATTTTCTGTGGGTTTAAATTTGCATATTTTCTATTATAAAGGAGAATATTATACCAAGTGAAATTACCCCACATAATTAAAAAACGCAATTGCACTAATTTATCCCCATGTGAATAATTTTTTCGTGAAAGTTTTGTCTCCATGAAGTTTACTTATACCACCATTTATCAACATGCACATTTGTTTGAATACATTCTTGTGTATTTAGATCCAGCATCCTGAAGTTGCAGAGAAACTGGAACAGTTTATGGTGAAACTGACTGACCTAAAATCTCTCAAACAACCATTCCATCTGGTAAGATTTACATCTTCAAACTCAGTATGTGACCAGTGTCTGCATAAATTTCTTTAAGATAGAGGTCTAGTGCCAAAGATTATAAACTTAGATTGGAGACCAGTCTCAACCTCAAGGATCTGAAACTATTCTCCATTTCAGCCAATCAGATTATTGAGATTTGGGATAGTTTCCATTTTAACCAATTATAAAGTCATATCATCAATCATATCAAGGCACATACACTGTGTGGTGATGGTTTGAAGCTTGGAAGAAGTCAATGAGCATGAATAAACGGTACCTGATAATAACATCCACAAAGAAAGAACAGCGGAATCTAAAGAAAGAACAGAAGAATTTAAACATGGAAAGAGTTATTCTGTTCTGGGCATAACTACTGCATAAAAAACTTCAGCTAAATGAAATCTTGATTTTTGTAAAGCCCTTTCTGATAAAAAGTGATACATTGGGATTACTTTGTCAGACTGTTGGTTCATCAAAGAAACATAACCTTGGTATAGCTTTGCCATTTCTTTACATTCCTTCATCTTACTTTTGAAAAGCACTAATGCACCTAGCGGTTTAAGGGTTAATATAAACATTAATCCCATTCATTTTCTATTAGCTATATTTCATTATCATTATAATTCTGTTTTCCTGGATGCTATGTTATAATTTAACCATGACTACATATCATTTTCTGACATTTCAGGTAGTTGATGACCCTGCAGGAAATAGTTTTATAGAAAATTTATATCCTTTATGTATTGTTAACATGTTAAAACAAAAACACTGCCAATATACGGTCACACGACTTACCGGAATCCACTAAAAGTACCGGAATCCACGGAATCCACTTTGATTTACCGGAATCCACTTTAAAAATGGGTTTAATTGCATAAATATGCATTAAATTTGATTTAATTTCATAAAGTATATGTAATATATTCAATTGGTTTTTAATTAAAAGATGTTTTTAGCGGAAATGATGTATATATTTCAAAAACTGTTTACGACGCTTAATTGGCGGGAATTTGTTCGTTGCTATGCGCTTTTAATCGAATAATTTACTAAACCAAATGTTTTAATAAGTTATATTTTTTGGAATTGAGAACAAGACAGTTCTTTAATGGGGTATTAAAACGAATTATGTTAAGATTTGCCGATTAGATATTCACCAATTTCCCGCGCGCTATGAAATTTCGTGCACGTATTAACTTACATTTCATGTGCATAGAGAATACTTAATGGCGTTAAACATAATATTAAACATAATATCAAGAGAGATTGTAAAACTCAATATTAACAATCTCTTAATCACTTTTAATTATTTGTCTTTCAATTTTTAATTTGTTAGATCATGCCGTCTTTAATTGTCTTTAATTGTCACACATCGTTGTTGAGCATATACAGCCACAATATAATATACTCTTCATACAGGCCTATTAGGATATTCTTCTTCAAAACGTTTAATTTTCATTAACAATATACGGATAACAAAGTGTCCATGTTAATTTCTTAGTGTTTTTTTTGTGGATATTGTTTCTGTCATCCGAATTAAGTGATTTGTTTTTTTATATATATATATATTTTTGACAGGGATTATTCCTGTTAATTTTTTCTAACTCTGACACGGATTATTTTGCGCTTTTTCTATAGTAATTAAAATCACAATGGCTCAGTGTTCAGTTTGTTCAAAAATGTGCAAGAAATTACATTGTTATTACTGCAAGAACTGGTTTCATGGAAATTGTGTTTTTATATCAGAGGATAATGTTAAAGCATGGTCTCACGATATGAAATTCGCCTACAGATCTCGTTCTTACGACGGAGAGGAATACGACGCACGTGCAGCCTTAGTCAGGTACGTGCCTTTTATAAGTATGGGAATATTATGAGGGTTGTCTTCAGTCTTATAGCACTTATCAATAAAGAACTAAAGAAATTATCAACATCTCAATAACGGAATTACTACTTACGGCGCTTAAACCAACAAAACACGATTATTTATCATGAAAATAAAAGATATAAGATAACAGATATATATTTATTTCTGTCTATAAAAAAGGTATTACTGCTTTTGTCATTGCACTGATTTCTTTAAAACGAAAAATAAAATATCTATTACGGCACCATGCAGTTCGATAATATTGAAATGCTAAATACCTATTTGGCAACAGTTATATTAAGCTGCATTTTACCGACAGAGATATTTTATTTTCACCAAGGACAAGGTAACGACAAAAGCAGTAATAAGACGTTATATTACAATTACTTTAATGGGCATAAATATTTTTAGGCTAACTGTTGAAAAACTGACATGTCGGCGAAATGCCATGTACAATCAAGCCAAGTCTGAAATGCTGCTAATAAAGAGTTACGGTGTAGAAATTCCAGTCAAGGAACAGGCATTGCATAGCACAACAGAAATTGACCATGTATCGCGTACAATAATTGGAATGTTTGATCCCAAAAAACTTGATGACTCTCTACCTTTGAGTACAGTCGGTGATGGCAACTGCATGTATCGATCAGTATCCAAGTACCTCACTGGAACAGAATCTTACCACATGCACTTGCGTTTATTAACTACTCTAGAATTGTTACTCAATAGACACTCGTACGACACCCCCCAAAAAATACAACAATTTTTTGAACGATATCAGAATTGTCACTAGTTCATACGACCAGCTGGTACCTGGTGCTATGCAAGAAGGAGAATATGCTGAAATGGCTCACATATACGCACTCGGTGCCGCCCTATGCCAGCCAATTATATCCTACTTCCCGCCTCAGTCAAGTAGTGAACTGTCTTCCGCCTTCAATAGATAAGTTTGTGACAGAAACGTCGTTAGTAGTGTAGGTGTAGGTGCACCAAAGATTACCCTCATGTGGACAATCACTACAGTTCCAAGCAAATGCAACTCATTTGCCGCGAATCATTTTGTACCGCTTGTAGACGGTGCATAAGTTAGACAATAATTACAAAAAGAAAGTAACGTGGTGAAGAGAAGGCGGCATTTCTAGTTCGTTTGCTTTAGTGGAGTACTTAGGTAAATTTCCGGGGCTTACGGCACATGGTAATTCCAATGAATACATAAGAACCCCACAGTTTGTTATGGACGAAATTACTGCGCAAACTGGTAAAAAGAAACCGCATCAAATTTACAACAATTTGATAAATAAGAATGATGAGTTAACGCAACCAACAAGCAAGCGGCAAATTCATGACAAACAAAGACGTGACAGGCTTAAGGCGGAAAACGTAGAGGGATATAAGAACAATTATGCTGATCACATTAGACACATTGAAAATTTAGTCGCGGAAAATCATGATTTCGTTCCGTGAGTAATGTCATTGCCACCGATTGTCAAGAACACGTAGTGAGGCTTGAAATGGAATAGGTTTTCCATGAGATCGTTGCAGAAATTCTCTGCATTCATTCCGCCCCGACCGAAAAAGCGAACCTCTGCAGGAACCTGTAAGTAAAAAAAGTACATATATGACTATAATACATGAATGAAATTGTCCAGAACTAATTGAGACGAGACTAATTTTTATACCAATATCTATATAAGATTATTTAATCATTATCTAATAACTTACTTTCATATCATATGTCGTAAATCTTCCCAGGCGTTTTACATAACTGTCTCCATAACTTGCTATTCCCATGCCTTTGTCCATCTTGAAATTGTACGTTTCGAAGCTCGAGTCTGAAGTCTGATTTTAAACGACTGATTGTATTTGTTAATATACGTATATATACCTCGCATGTCAATTATTCGTCTTGAACATTTAGCGCCCGTAACAACAAACGCATTGTTTCACGGCGTGGATTTGCAGTTATTAGCATTCAGTTTTTAATTGTTTGTAAAAGTTGTAGAATACATCAATTTTCATACATAAGCTGATAATATAAGCTGTTATGTTATATTCATGATGAATTGTCAAACTGATGACACGGTATTTTGAGTGAATAATATCGTAAATATCCTTTTGTGTATTAGCAAATCGTAGAAATAAAAATACTGAATGATTAAAATTATTAATATATCTAATTAATACAATGATTAATACAATGAATATCAGGTTAGCTTATTTTATTCGATTAACAGCGCACAGCAACGAACATATTCCCGTCAATTCAGCGTCGCAAACAATTTTTGAAATATAAACATCATTTCCGCTAAAAACATCTTTTAATTAAAAGCAATTGAATATATTACATATACTTTATGAAATTAAATCAAATTTAATGCATATTTATGCAATTAAACCCATTTTTAAAGTGGATTCCGGTAAATCAAAGTGGATTCCGTGGATTCCGGTAATTTTGGTGGATTCCGGTAAGTCGTGTGACCCGCCAATATACGCCAGTGAGACAGGTAGACAAATTTTTAATTGATACATGTCCTGGACTATCTTGGTCTATCTACCTCTTTTACTAACTGATTCTTTCTAAAACTGCCATTTACTGTTATTGTAGTCACTGTGAAACTAATGAACCAAATAAGGTTTCTTAACAGAAGTGTTTTTATGTGAGATTAGTTTGTTTTCAATATTAGTTGTGTTAAGTACTTAACTTGGGTACATATGCTCCAGCATCGGATCCTGAAATGAAGATAAGCCATTACAAACGCAGCCCAGCTCAGAATGAAGCACTTGGCCTACAGGTATATAGAACTCTTCATTTACGTCTTTATGGTATTATCCAAAAAGCTCACCATGTGCAAAAATTGATTTTCTTTAAATAAGGTATATTGTTATAATGAAGTATTAGAAAAAAACATGAAATTGATTAAAATACAAGAATAGGGAATATGTCCTTTCAAAAACAATACATTTTTGAAAATTTCGCAGACATAAGTTATGAATAAATTATTTGGTGTAGCAGCATGCAACCCCTCTTCGGAAACTACCAAAAAATAAATTTTAAAAAAGCAATTGCTTTGTTGCTGACGAGATACTAATATTTTACCTTTTTTTACAGGAGCAGGAAGAAGAGGCTGATCCCACATTTAATGCTAAGGATGAGGTTTGTACACATACACAGGCATTATACAATACATTTCCAAAACTAAGGACACTGAATTCTGTGTCCAGTTTTTAAGAAATTGATGTGTACCGACTAGTGTTGGGTACGGCTGGTTATGATCCATCATAATAATTTGACCCAACTGTCTTCAGTACAGTAAATTTGAATTATTTTCAATAATTCCCTTCTACTTTGAAAGGTTACATGCTTTTTATAAGCCAATTTGAAAATAATTAAATTTTGTCCTGGCGCAGGTTGTTTATCTGTATGTCAGTTCGTAAACTTTTGTTATTTCTGATCAGTAACAAACAAACATTTTGACAGACAGTCACCAAACGTGTTAGGTACAGTGTATATCCTAAAATTGGTGACCATCCGGCCTGGGAAGAAAATCAGGATTTTAGAGTGAAATAAGGTTTTTGGAGAATAACATGATTTTTGGATCAGTACATGCATTACGGCTGCTTATTGCACTGTTGTAACATACCAGCTTAATACTAAAAATAAGATCAGATGTTGTTTTGGAGATTGTTCATAGTGGACAGATAACATACCACTGAGTAACTGTTGCATCTGAGTTTGCCTAACACAGACCTATATGCTCTGCTTGGCAGTGCCCTTGGTCAAGTGATCTTGTAGAGATAAGCATGTCAGATATAGCCTGTCTTGGTCATGTGATCTTGTAGAGATGAGCATGTCAGATATAGCCTGTCTTGGTCATGTGATCTTGTAGAGATAAGCATGTCAGATATAGCCTGTCTTGGTCATGTGATATTGTAGAGATAAGCATGTCAGATATAGCCTGTCTTGGTCATGTGATATTGTAGAGATAAGCATGTCAGATAAAGCCTGTCTTGGTCATGTGACCTTGTAGATATAAGCATGTCAGATATAATTTGTCTTGGTCATGTGACCTTGTAGAGATAAGCATGTCAGATATAGCCTGTTTTGGTCATGTGATCTTGTAGAGATAAGCATGTCAGATATAGCCTGTCTTGGTAATGTGATCTTGTAGAGATAAGCATGTCAGATATAGCCTGTCTTGGTCATGTGACCTTGTAGAGATAAGCATGTCAGATATAGCCTGTCTTGGTCATGTGATCTTGTAGAGAGAAGCATGTCAGATATAGCCTGTCTTGGTCATGTGATCTTGTAGAGATAAGCATGTCAGATATAGCCTGTCTTGGTCATGTGATCTTGTAGAGATAAGCATGTCAGATATAGACTGTCTTGGTCATGTGACCTTGTAGAGATAAGCATGTCAGATATAGCCTGTCTTGGTCATGTGACATTGTAGAGATAAGCATGTCAGATATAGCCTGTCTTGGTCATGTGATCTTGTAGAGATAAGCATGTCAGATATAGCCTGTCTTGGTCATGCGATCTTGTAGAGATAAGCATGTCAGATATAGCCTGTCTTGGTCATGCGATCTTGTAGAGATAAGCATGTCAGATATAGCCTGTCTTGGTCATGCGATATTGTAGAGATAAGCATGTCAGATATAGCCTGTCTTGGTCATGCGATCTTGTAGAGATAAGCATGTCAGATATAGCCTGTCTTGGTCATGCGATCTTGTAGAGATAAGCATGTCAGATATAGCCTGTCTTGGTCATGTGATCTTGTAGAGATAAGCATGTCAGATATAGCCTGTCTTGGTCATGTGATATTGTAGAGATAAGCATGTCAGATATAGCCTGTCTTGGTCATGTGATATTGTAGAGATAAACATGTCAGATATAGCCTGTCTTGGTCATGTGATCTTGTAGAGATAAGCATGTCAGATATAGCCTGTCTTGGTCATGTGATCTTGTAGAGATAAGCATGTCAGATATGGCCTGTCTTGGTCACGTGATATTGTAGAGATAAGCATGTCAGATATAGCCTGTCTTGGTCATGTGATATTGTAGAGTTGAAGAAAAGTGAAATCTCCACAACCATCTTTTTACTCCATCTAAACATGTTGAAAATAAAACCCTGCTGTTTAAAGGAATATATCCATGATTCTGAAAGAATAATAAATATTTTTAGAAAACGAATAATTTTGTGTTACTTCATATGTATAATTTGTTATAAACTATTGTTATATTGGCAGGTATTACAGTTCCCCAGTAATTGTCCGGGATGTTCATCGCCATGTTCTGTCAATATGAAGATGGTCGGTATCCTTTCATCATGCAGTAGATCTACGTACAGACATAAACTAATGGGTTTCTTGATCACTTGATCCTGTCCCTAAGTTATAAAACTGAGAATCTATACCAGTCTCCAATCTCGAGCATCTGATTGGCATAAATGGCGACTGGTTGCCGTTTTAGCCAATTTGATACTTGAGATTTGAGACTGGTTTAAATCTCAGTTTTATAATCTCAGCCTTGATCCTGTGAATAAAGGGTATATTGTGGTGCTCTATGGTCTGGCTTCGTTAAGCATTTACAACCCAGTTGTCTGTTTCTTATAAATGTTACCTGATATGTTCTTTTTTACCCTCTACTCCATATATGTGCCTTTTTTCGCATGTGCTACCGGTGTAGATGTAGATGATCAGTCCTGACATCTGTGCCATCTGATCATAATCTGCATTGTTCTCTTATTGGTCAGAAATTACCTTATGAAACTAAAAAAATGTGACCAGTGTAGATCATGATCAGATGACTTGAATGTGTAAGCTGATCTGGATCTACACTGTTCGCCCATGGATAACAGCTATATCCATAGGTTAAACCAGTATTATTGGAGAATTTTAGGTCATTTTTATGGCTAGTGTAAACCCAGATAAAACTGTGCACTTACTTTACTGCAACACTGTACTAAGCAGAGAGATAAATGAAATTTATGCAAACTACCACAATATAAAATCAAGGGATTTGTACTTATTCACAGAAAAGCTATATTTTGTAGTCTCCTGCACACATTCAGTGGATTAATTATAAAAGTTATGTATTTGGTAACATAAATCTTAACAAAGCCCTCAGATATACCTCACTTTAAAGAGATAGTGCTGATGTCTACAATCTGTGATGCTTGTGGTCTCAGAGACAGTGAGGTGAAGGGAGGAGCAGGAATCGAGCCTTATGGTCGTCGAATCAAACTGAAGCTCACAGACATCAGTGATCTATCCAGGGATGTTCTCAAAGTAAGTCTGGCAAATTTTAGAATAGATGTTCACAAGATAATAATAGAATTTTTACAATAAGAGTTCTTAAAGTATAACTCATAATCTGGGATTTTAGAAGAGTTGTTCTTCATAAAAGTCCGGCATTTTACAAGGGTTTTTGTCAAGGTAAGTCTGGCAATTTATAAGCGTTGTTCTCGAAATAAGTTTGACATTACAAGGGACGTTCTCAAAGTAAATGTCATTTCAAGAGCTTTCCTAACAAAAGTCAAGCATTTTACAAGGATTAAGAGTCTGGCATTTTATGAGAGTTTTTCTCAAAGAAAGTCTTAGAGTGGTTTTCTAATGAGTCTGCTTGACAAGGTTTGTAAGTGATTATATGTGCACTTCTAATATATTTGTGTTGCTGTTAATGTTGAAAAATACTTAATCCTTTACTAATTCAGATATGTCTGTTGAACAGTTAAGATCCAGATCATCCAGCACATATGTGCCATCTGATTATGATCCACTCTATTGGTTTTTAAATTCACAGAGTTATTAGTGACCAAGAGGCAACCAGCGTTGATCCTAATCGAATGGCGTGGATGTGCTAGTTGATCTAGATCTACACTGGTTGCACATGTGTAAAAAGGCGTATATATGGAGTATAAGGTTAACATTTTGCTGTTACATTTGTTACATGTTTAAAAGCTGTTGATTACTTAACTGATTTCTTATATATGTACATGCAGGGTGACATGTGTTGTGTCGAGATACCAGAGCTAAACTTCAGCACAAGTATGTCCTCCACCACTGGCAAATTTACAACTGTAGAAGGCCTCCTTGAGGATATTATAACACAGGTAGTCTCAAAGCTGCTTAGTTTAGTTACCAGTCTCCAGAAAGAAATTTTCAGTGTTATCCATGTTTGTGAAAATCAGGGAGCATTTGACCCCAGAATTAGAATTTTCAATCAATCATGGTCAGGAGTTTTGTATACAATTTGTTGTTTTTGATGAAATCTGCTATGTTAAAATATGATTTGTTTTATTTTGTTCAATTTTTTTAAGTTTAATATATCAACTTATTCTATTTTCAAAATGCAAAAAAGGGATTTACATTGTCTCTCTGTCTGTCTGTCTGTCTGTCTGTCCGTTCGTCCATCCGTCCGTCCATCCCTATATACTTTTGAGTAGATTTCTTTCAAAATTGAAGCAAACCATATGGTATGGTTTGTAGATTACTATCAAGGAAGGAGTTTTTCTAGCACACTCAATGTATGCGTTCAACAGTTGACAGGGTATTTGTTAGCTTTTGGTGACAGTTCTATGCCCAAGGTTATAAAACTAAGCATGGAAACCAGTCTCAAATCTCTAGCATCTGATTGGCTGAAATGGCGACTGGTCGCCATTTCAGCCAATCAGATGCTTGAGATTTGAGACTGGTTTCCATGCTCAGTTTTATAACCTTGGTCACAGTTTATACCTGTATGGTATTGTATTTTTCAACAGTTGAAAACCACCAACCCTTTCCTAGCAGGAGACAGTGGAGAGAATGTTAAGCGTCAGAATCTGGGGGCGTTCTGTGATAAACTTGAAGAGGTAGGTGGCGGCAAGTCTTTAATGTTTTATGCTGGTGGTGTCTTTAATCCTTTATTCCATAGATATGCCTTTTATCAAATTGGCAACAAGTGCAGATTCAGATCAGCTGGCACATCCATGCCATCTAATCTGGATCTCTACATTGCTTCTTTTTTTAGAAAAAAACTGAATAAATCTAAAAGCAGACATTGTAAATCCTAATTAGACAGTACAGGGTATTCATTCTCATCTGGTTCTACACTATTTGCCCATGTGATAAAATTTATGGAGTAAAGGTTTAAAAAGTTCTCTCTGTGAGGATTGTGAAGAACTGATTTGTAAAAACATTATGTTGATCCTTTATGAAATTTGCATGAAAATGAAAGGAAAACAAAATGAATACATATACACTTAAAAGAAATTAAAAACGCAATTTCTTTTAACATGAAATACATTTTGTGTTTATAAAATTTGTGTTTCTAATTTTTTCCAGTATATTTTGTAAAATAATAGAGAATAAACATATACGTAATGGATCTATTGATCTGGGCATCAAGCAGTATATCTAACTATGTTGAATGTTAAATCATTAAGGTAACTTTTAAATCCCGTTGAGCAGTTCTTGACCTAGGGAAAGACCACACTATTCTTACAGTGACTGTCGCATGAACAGATTCCTCAATACTTTATCTGTAGGGTTTGGAAGAATTTTATAGCAGCTTAAATTAATGAAAACTCAGAAATTCTGCATGAAGTTTAACCTGCATAAGATATTCAATTAAATAATTTTCTTGAAAATATCTTTGTGTTTTTAGATCAAGTTGGGAAAGAACTTGGATGTGCACCTCATCCTGGATGACCCCACTGGGAACAGCTACCTGCAGGTTTGTGGCTAGCAAGATTGCATCATTTTTTATATCAATAACCCTTTTCTCCTTATATATGCCTTAATGGCATGGGTGAACAATGGAGATCCTTATCAGACAACATGGATGTGCCATCTGATCAGGATCTACACTGTTTACTTTTTGATTTATTAGCTTATTTCTGACCAAAAACTCAACAGTGCAGATCTTGATTAGACCTGAGCACATGCCTAAAACTTCTATATATGGAGCAAAGGGATAAATGTTTTCTTGGTTTCATTTTTATTACTGTTCTTTATTGGTAAACTAGCTACAAACATCTGTCATTGTTGACCTCCTAAAACTGCCTGAATCTAGGTCTGTAATCTGCTTATTTGTCACCAGGAAAATAAAGGTGTTTAACCCTTTACCCATGGGATATTGCCGTTATCCCATGGGCAAACAGTAAAGAACCAACCTAGCTGATCAGGATCTGCACTGTTTGCTGTTGATTTGTTTGGTTAATTTGGACCAAGACACAACCAGTGTAGATTCAGATCAGACAGCACAGATGTGCCAGCTGATCTAGTTCTACACTGTTCAAACACACTGAAAATAACCCACATGTTTCTGAAAATATTTGACAGAACAAAACCTAAAATATTACAGCTTTTATTTAGAAAATTAGCACTTTGCTGATAGCCTATCAACTCCATCCATGCCTGATCTGATCAGGATCTTCACTGTTTGCTTTTTTGTCAGAAATAACCAAATTAATTAAAAAGTGAACAGTGCAGATCCTGGCCTGAAGGTTATAAAGCTGAGCATGGAAACCAGTCTCAAATTTCAAGCATCTGATTGGCTGAAATGGCGACCAGTCGCCATTTCAGCCAATCAGATGCTTGAGATTTGAGACTGGTTTCCATGCTCAGCTTTATAACCTTGGGCACAGATCAGATGGCACAGATGTGCTGGCTGGTCTTGATCCACACTGTTTGTCCATGCAATAAAGGTGTATCAATGGAGTAAAGGGTTAACTGTGTTTCTACAACAAAATTAGTTATTCATAAAAGGATGAATTCCAAAATACATTCATTTTATCTTTTTAGAATATATATGCGCCAGATCCAGATCCCAACATGACGGTTGAGAATTACGAGCGAACAAATGAACAGAATGAAGATCTTGGACTTAACGATATGAAAACAGAAAACTATGAAGAGTCTTAAGACATAACGGCTTCTGACAATGAAGAAAACAAAATAAGCAGGAAAAAAACTGCTCTTAGTAATTTATATAGACATATAAAATGGCTGTGTGATACACTTTATTATCATTTTACTGATTATAAGAGAGAATTTTGATTAATAAAATCTTAAGAATATTTGCCATTTATTTGATTTCAAACATGTTTCCAGACAATACATTATATAAGATGGTGCTGATGGTTCTTAAGTTGTATCACGATTTTCACTCATTAACAAACTGTCCTTGTTAAATTTGAAAGTCATACAACATATGGAATGTTGTTAGAAGATATATATGACCTCTATGAATGCAGATGACCTCCTGTAAACACATTTCCTTTGTGTAATAATAACCTATTATTTCAATTGTACTTAACACTGTTTTTGCACTTAGGTGATGACCTACACTAACAGCATGATCTTTACATGTGACTGCTCGTGAGAAGACAACTGTACAATGATTGCAAAGCATGGTTTAAGGAGAACAAAGTTTAAATTGCACACAATTTTTAAAATTATGATTGTTTGAAGAGAAAATTCATTGCTGTTGTTCATTATGATGACAGGCTAAAATTGATGTCTAACTATAAACCTTGTATAATTGTAAGTTGTATTGTTAGTGAATGCAGCAAAGTTATGCTTTACTAGAACTTTTCCAGAGAACAAAGGATAAATTGAGGAGTTTAAATTTCAGTGTAACATCTCTAATTTATTTTAATTCATTCCTTTTAACAGGCTCTGAGATGGGCCTTATATTTCCTTCTTTTCTCCACTTTTTAGTTGCACCCTGCTTACATTTGCTCGATAAGAACCCTACTAACTCTAATCCTTGTTTTTTGGGGCTTTATACACTTAAAACAACCCCACTGTTTTCCAACCCAAAAGAAAACCACAAAATATCAATTCAATGCTTTTTATAACTGGCTATGTTAAAATTGTGTAAACAAATCCAACACTATAACATGTAAATTTGCATAGATGCAATAAATCATAATGTTTAAATTTATTAAACCAGTTTGATAATTAAGATACTCACCATGGGAAGTTGTGATATCTGGTCTGGAGGTTATAAAACTGAGATTGGAAACCAGTGTCAAATCTCGAGCATCAGATTGGCTGAAATGGCGACTGGTCAGATCCTTGAGATTTGAGACTGGTTTCCATGCTCAGTTTTATAACCTTGGGCACTGTTTGTCAGATGCAATCTCAATAACATGCTCTCCAAACAAAATTTTCATTTCTTCTATATCTTTTTACAATTCTGACAACAGGTTTCTAAAAGCTTTTTGTAGTTGCATTTGGAGTTCTGTATTGAATTTGATCAACGTTAAAAGTGGAAGTAAGAATCGGCTATTGGAACCATTTAAATGCTGTTGGATTCAAATGAAAGACCCCAAATTAACCTTTGAGAAATTTGAATAACTTGCGTCAAAGATCGTACTGTACTTGTTAGCCGGATACACATAGATGGATGCAATAGGTATATAGCGTGCCAGAAGCACGTTCATGTATTACGTATATGAATTGGGATTTTTTTCAATTTCTATTAATCACAAGTAATATGTTGGTAAATTATATAAAGCTGCTCACTTAATCATATACACGGTTTTTATCATGTGCGAGCAGTGTAGATGTAAATAGTTTGCTTGTGACCTGACAGACAATAATGTGGCAGTTCTTTTATAAATTTTAGGCCTGTTTAAGTACCGAAATATCTCTTGAGCCCCATCTGACTCATATGTGGCCTATACGCTTTGTGACATTTTTCACACCGTAACATGACATACTCATTGCAGTTGTGACCTTAGAGTTTTCGATACATAACGTTCTATTCGAACAAATTGTTAAGATTGTATTCCCGTTATGAAAGCGTTTAGTTCAATGTCACAATACTCGGAAAACAGTTAACAAGACCATCAATGAAATTTGCACACACGCCTTACAGAATACCTTTGAAAACGCTTATTTAAGTGCCTACGATGTTATTCATCAAAACTGATTTTAAGTTTGTGCAAATTGATTTTAACACTATCTCTTATTATACTTTTAACTTTAGCCTATATTTGACTAGATATTCAATGTCCAGAAATCCATTTACTTTTCGCATCTTTTGTAACCTATATGGGTAGCTTAAATAAAGTAAGGTAAATATTTGCCTCACCAGGAATTCCCAATCACAGTACGTTAAAATCGATATATCGAGTATTAATAAGTTGGCGGTTTATTATCCATCTAATCGCCCATCGATATGACACTTGATGTAGCGATTGAGAGGTGTCAATTGATTCCAAATATTGTTACATTTCACATTGATAAATTTTTAAGTGGACAACTTCAGGAAAGCGTTAAGCTTGGTGATGACTCGGGAATACGGAACACTCGGACAAGTGTAACTGGCTTGTTAGGTAAGTGTAATGTACACACTTAGTGAATGTACTAAATCTTTGTTTAAGTCGTACTTTTCTACGATTTAATATGGATTGTAAATATATATTGAGGATTTGAACGGCATTTGTTGAATTTTTGTTCTGCTCTTTATTTTCGTCGGTGTCAAAATTTTCAACGATTTAGGCGCTAATAAAAGAAGAAATTAGGATCTATAGTTAGTCTGTGTCAAAATTTTCAACGATTTAATAGAACTAATAGAAATAAATAAGGATTAAATATGGTATTTGTTGAATATTTTTCATTTATTTCGTTTAGATTTGATTGTTATATGGTGAACTTTGATTACACTCTAAAGAGGATACGACATTCAGCATTGTAGAAGTACTTTCCCGTTACCTCGCAATTAAACTACAACTACTTGTCTGTATTTTGTCAAATAAAATTTACAAGCCTAGCATGTGGTAATTTTAAAAAGTACTTGAAATACCCCCGAAATCATCTCATCGTCGAGAAGAAAATATTCGATTAGAATGAATGTACATGTTGAAATTTAAGAGCTTTCATTGTATATTATGTTTAATTGCCCACTGAGCTGTACACGTTTTTATAAGTTGATCACCATTAAATTCGGCAATATGCTCATGGATTAAGAAATAATCGCTATCATTTTTCATTCTTGATACTGTGTGATTTTTTTGGATACAGTTTATATTTAAAATGATTTGGAGTTAGTTTTCATAAATACAAATAAAATTGTAATATGTACTGTTAGCAATATCTCCTATTTTGTTAAAGTCGGACAATTACTATTTGAAATCATTTCGTGCCGGATTATATTGGCAATTTAATGATTTGAATGTCTTGGCAGAGTCAATGTTATTCTATACGCTGTGAACAGGGCTAGATTCCTATCTACCCAACAATTACGCTCAGTCAAGGTCTTTATACCAAACAATTAAATTGTTCATTTAAAACTTTTAACCAATTGAAGTTTTCTTCAAATATTATACTCCAAATATTTGTTCATTTACTTTTTCTTACTTAAAGATTTTAGTTTGCACATGTGTATTGAATTTTGCCCTGTTCAAACGGCTTAAATATCAAAGAGATGTAATTTAGTGAGACTTACTGGATTTTTCATCGCAATATTACAAACCGATTTTGACATGTTATTAAAAATTTGAAAAATATAAATTGTAATATTTATCCGATCAAAATTTAAACTAGTAATATATTTTGATTTGAATCTCGTATTTTACAGAAAAGGACCGTTAAAAAGAACATAACGCCACAATGTCAAGGTAAGCTGGTTGCTTTTATAATTTTATTTGAAAGAAAACTTTAATTATATTATCAACATAAATTGAGTGTAAGAGCATCAATAATAAACACTTTTAATAACTTTGACAACATCTGTATAAATGAATTATTGAGCTCGTGGTCAGTGTTGTGTTTATCCAATGTTGAATACTGGTTCTTTAAAAGGAATATCTGAATTTATTATCCATGTATACGCGTTACTGACTAATATACGACAAGAAGAAATAAAAAAAGAACAGAAAATAAATGTGATTAAAAAGCTTATTTTCCCAGAATTATTGTCATATTGAATATGTTGATGTTACCATTGTTTAGAGGCGAGGAGAAGGGTACTGACCCCCGCAGGTAGAGTAACACGTGTGTGCCGTGCTTTGGTGGTTGTTGTGTGCTGTGGCAGTTTTAAACCGATTGAGAAAAATGCCTGTTTTAAACAAAAATATTGGCCTAATATCATAAAACTAAGATTGGAGACCAGTCTCAAATCTCGCGCATCTGATTGGCTTAAATGGAGAAAAATCTTCATTTTAGCCAATCAAATGCTTTAGATCTAAGACTGGTCTCCAGTCTTAGTTTTATGATCTTGGGTCATAATTTTGTGATGTTATTATATGCAAGTCTGCTGTTACAAATAATCATAATCAGTTGACATATACATGGTTTCGGTAAAAGCGCGTTTCTGAAAGCACATGATACATTGTCTGGCATGTTGATAGAAGAATATCTTATCCTTGTCAAACCTTTGCTGTGTCATATATTCGTCCCTGTTCGTCCGGATGGAACAGAATTGCATGATATTTTATTGTATGTTAATAAAAGTGCAGTTTAATATAACGATTATTTGTGTTCATACATTTTAATCGCATGTAAGCTTTGTTGATTAACACCTCCAGTATACTACTATAAAGGATATTGACCCTTTAATTCTCGTCTTACAACGGTTTAACTGGTTTAGGAGACTTCTGTTCAAGTCAGTAGAACAGGGTATTCAATTTACATAAGGAATTATTTTTTCTTTAGTTGTTAATAATCCTTTAATAACAACGTCACCGCTCCATATTAATTTAATTCTTACAAATGACGCTGTTGGTGTTGTTTGCCGTTAAAGGATTTCATTATAATATTTCAGAAAGCTAGAGCGGGAGATGAAGCTGGGCAGTATAACATCTCGTCGCGTGCTGATAGAGCGAGAAAAGGCAATGGAAGGAGCCAGAAACCCTGGGGTCAGCAAGTTTGGCGACTGTCTCTTCAACGCCAACTTGAAGAGCGACAATTTGCTCAAATCTAATTTAAGAAAGATAAATTCAGAAATCAGAAGGATGCAGCTACAAATAAACCATAAAATGAAATATTTCGTAAAGACGAGTAATGTGTTGAACCATGATCCTATGATTTTAGTTGAGCGTCCTGCGTCACCGGAAGTTAAGAAGCGCGCGCTTGCAATGCAGTATTACGACGGACAGGAAGATGTTCCGGGTGAGGAAAACAAGCCCGGATATATGAAACAACTGCGCACTAAGGCACGAACACCCTCTACGCTTACCACCATAGATGCGTTCACAGTGAAACAACGAAAGAAGAAAAATATTTGGGACGACGCTTTGAACGATAAATCGGGACTGGAATTCGAAAGCACGATACGCCCGTACTCAAAACTTACTAAAAGAGAAGTAAGCGATTTACAAAAAGGTTACGAATTCCACAAACCAAAGATTGAAACTACGGGTCATTCTGATACCGAGGAGCCCGTCAGGTCAAAGTCTCGTCCTAAGAAGCAACATTTGAAAGAAATCTCGACCGATGAAAGTGACGCTAGTGACTTTGACGACGAGATGACGCCATTCATTACGCAGATGGCCAAAGTTCGTCACAGAAGTCGCGAACGTAAAGAAAAGACTATAGCTGAAATAAATATGCAACCAAAAAGTAGTGAAAGTCCAGCAATGGAAAAACTTCCAGGTGAAAAACTTGTAAGATTTAGGTCGCCAGTAATTATGTCCGCCCCGCGGCAAAGGCATGCCAAACGCAAAGTGAAAACCACTGAAACAGCAATCACTTTCTGAAATGATTTCATCACGTCACAAGGGAGACAACCATGACATTAAAAATATATATATATATGATCGTCATTTGCGCCCCTTCATCACTGCCAATGAACAGTGTTTCTCCATTTTATTATTGTTACGCCAATTTACCATTTATATATTTATTGATTATTGTTTACACAAAATAAATAAAACAAGGTAAAGCGTTGTCGAGATTATTTTTCATTTAACAGTTAACAGAGCATAAACAGAATTTAAATACAGGCAGGTAACATAATACTTATTGTTTATAGAAGTGTTTGCTACGAATGATTCGTCTGTCACAGTTCTAGGCGTTAAAGACATCTGGTCCAAATGTGACTAGTCTAAAATCTCAAGCATGTGTTTGGCTGAAATGGAGACTGGTCTCCAATCTCAGTTTTATAGTCTTGGGGCAAGATTACCATGTATTACTACATACCATATAATACAATATACACGTATTTATTTTGTTTTTATAAATATTCAATATCAATTAATATGTAACTTATCCTGACTAAACAGGGCTTGGGTTATATGCGATAAGTAAATAGATGAAAAGGGAACTTCGAACGCCACCGAACACGACAAATTTATTGCAGGCTCAGTTTGATTGAGCCTTTACACGAGTAGTAATGGAAGTGCATGCTACTGTTCATGTCGCCTTGCCCTGGGTTGAGCGAAACCCATTTAATACACAAATATAAGTATTGGACTCAATGGTCTTCAAAGGGCTTTATATCAATTGATAACAGTACCGATTGAATGTACGGGAGACTTTTTACGGCCGCCACACAAGAGAATCCGCGCAGTCCGATTAGCATTATTGAGGCCTCTTAAGTTCAGATTGGAGAAAAGATCGAACAGTTCAGATTGGAGAAAAAGTTCGAACAGTTCAGATTGGAGAAAAGTTCGAACAGTTCAGATTGGAGAAATGTTCGAACAGTTCAGATTGGAGAAAAGTTCGAACAGTTCAGATTGGAGGAAAGTTCGAACAGACTGTATGGATGCGCAAGCTGATCTGGATCTAATCTGGTATAAAAGTTCTAGTATGGTTAAAGTTTCTTTTTTTTCAGATTTCCGTTTTAAAAAAAAGTATATGTATATCCATTTCTGGTATTAATAATCAATAATCATTTGAACCATTGAAACAGTAAGGAATGTGGATAAAAAGGTGTCTGTTTCTAGCACTGTCTCGTTTTTTGTAGACTGTTGTAAGAATTATGCGTAAGAATCATATCAGTGATGCACATCTTTAGGTAGCAGATTTCATCTTCGTCAGCTGTAGTCGCCGGTCACTGAAAAAAAGAAATAATCAAATTTAATAATCAATTACATGTCAAACTTGATGTGGCTGTTTGATGATGGTTTCCTTCGACAGTATATACGAAGTAAATCAACATGGTTCTCAAAATGGTTTTGATAGTCGCTGTTTTCACACTTTCGACGAAAACATAGAAGCAAATTATGCACTCGCCACTTCTAAGGTTACCTGGGGCATCTAGAGATGGATGTTCCAAACATAAGCAAATTGTTATCATAGAACTAGATGGGTGTTCAGTTGAACACTTGTGTCGCCCTCTGGTGCTGTCGGAATAAAAATGCAAGTACAAAAAGGGGCATAACTTCATCAAATGTGACCTTGACCTTAAGAATATAGTATCGTCACGAGCGTATTGTCATAGGGAATATAATTTGAAAGTTTGATGAAGAAATATTAATAAATGGCAAAGTTATAGCCAACGTTAAGTTCTCATATAAAGGGGAATAACTCCATCAAGTGTGACCTTGACCTAAAGAATGTGGTATTATTAGGAGCGTGTTGTGAAAAGGAATATAATTTGAAAGTTTAATGAAGAAATATTAAGAAATGGCAAAGTTATAGCCAATGTTAAGTTTTCGTAAAAAGGGAAATAACTCCATCAAATGTGACCTTGACCTAAAGAATGTGGTATCATCACGAGCGTGTTGTCATAAGGAATATAATTTGAAAGTTTGATGTAAAAATATTAAGAAATGACAAAGTTATAGCCAACGTTAAGTTTTCGTGTAAAAATCCAAGTACAAAAAGGGGCATAACTCCTTCAAATGTGACATTAACCTTGAGAATTTGGCATCATCTCGAGCGTGTTGTCATAAGAAATATAATTTGAAAATTTGAGGAAAAAAATATTAAGAAATGACAAAATTATAGCCAACGTTAAGTTTTCGTGTAAAAATCCAAGTACAAAAAGGGGCATAACTCCATCAAATGTGACCTTGACCTTGAGAATTTGGCATCATCTCGAGCGTGTTGTCATAAGCAATATAATTTGCAAGTTTGATAAAGAAATATTAAGAAATGGCAAAGTTATAGCCAACGTTAAGTTTTCGTGACGGACTGACGGACCGACGGACGGGCGGACGGACAAAGCGGTCCCTATGTATCGCCATTTCTTCGAAAGGGCGACACAAAAATGTGTCAGTTGAAACTTGTGTTCAAAGAACACTGGGCCTTACCTGTCAGTACTGACTAGAAAACTGTTTGAAATTATCTGAAAACTTCTTCCCTTAAACAAAAAGTATTTTTTGTATGTGATTGCTTCTCTTGAGACTACACGGATTTGTTTAATTAAACATGTTTGATGTTCGGCCTTGTTATTAATTGTCTAGCCCTTTCGTTTTGTACAATCTAAATGGTCATAATGAATGAGTTCCAATGTTTTCATGATTGAAACAGCTCGGAACAAAACGAACAAAGAATAATATGAAAAACGTTACTTAGTACTGAAAACGCAAGCTAAAATACTCACATGCCAACATACGGTGGAGGTTTTGAGCCGCTGATACTGCAACACAAAAGAAAACAGTGTGATAGTGGTGTTTGATGAAAACATTCAATTACTAGTACTCGTAGTAAATGTGAAATTGTCTGACATTCTCCTTTTGTTTGATTACGAACAGGGGCGCTGCTGTCATACTTGATAGAATATGATATCTTGCTTGAATCGAGGCTGTGACGATACGAAGGAACTTCCGTGAGGATTTTTTTATAAATAATAGAAATTCATAACGGAATGTCAATCAATGTATTTAGGATTTGATTTATAATTTTTATCATTCCATTAACAATCAAACAGTTAGCAAACACCTGCCAACTGAACTGAGCGTTAAAACAAGCCTTTATGTTATGTTACTCGATTTCAGGGATCTGATTTTCGATTTACCATAATATTTAATTATATTAGACTATGTAGTATAAATATACTAGTAATAGATGTACTATACTAAACATCATAGAAATGGATTACACATGTACTTACTCTCCAACTCGATTCTTTGCCTTATCAATTAAGACACAAGCTGTGATTATCGCCAGTATCTGTAACAAAGAACATTTCAAGTATTACACTTTAATGGACACTTCGCTAAATGTTAAGATGTTAAAATGTTATTAGCAAAACATTATATTATTTGTGACGTCGTTCAAATTGCAAAAAGAAAATGCGATAAATTTTATAGTTTGGAGGTAGTTCAGTCTTGCCTTTATCCGTGACTACTGCTGCTGCTATTGGAGTACGGAACGGGATGCGGTACGTGCCGGACTTAGTTTGAATGCTACAAATTAGTCTATTTCTTACCTCTGCCAATATGCATGCTCCACAAGCCACAATGGATATAATACTGTAAGTCATTATGTACTGTACCACTCTGTCATAACAGCCCTGAAAGACGAAATTAATTATTCATAACCTTTTTTAATTTAAATAGTTGTCAGGGGATTTTATAGTTAATGTCAAGTGATTGGGTTAAGAATTATTAGCTCATTATGGAGATGTTTAAAGGGTTCAGTAAGCCTAGTTGTTTTTTCTCTTTATTAACTAACATATTGAGAGCAGAGGCTGGTAATATTTATGGTTTTTGACTGGCTGAAAGCACAAGACAACGAACTTAACACCATACAACTGATGCAAACCCATTTTGCGACATTCTATTCCGTGCACTAACATTACCTAGATAGTTCATTGGTAGTTTTTCATTATTTTTATCAACGCGTTAGCAAGATATTGAAAATAATGTCACCCTGCGTTTCTTTATACCTTGAGAATAAATGTTAAAATAGATGAAAAGGAAACTTTGATAGCCACCGAATACAACAACTATGAAAAATTGCAGGCTCGGTTTGACTGAGGAGGAAATGCAAGAGTACAATTGTCGTCGCCACGGACATGCACCAGTATTCCAGGTTGTCGAAAATTGATCAAAATGAAAGCATGTTTGCGTCCGATTCATGCACAGACACTTGTTTAGGGGTCCTTTGCTGGCCCTATATGCCTATAGAGCTATATAGACCTATATATAACATACCCATGGTTATGTTATGTATGAACTGTTATTTTTTGAAAACTGGGATATTTTGTGTTCTTAGTGATTGTAGTTGTATCTCATGCTGTAGATCATCCGTTTATTTCCTGAAATTGCCCACTTTTGGATCTAGAGACCTGTAAGCCTATATATAGGCCTATATATAGCTCTATAGGCATATAGGGCCAGCAAAGGACCCCTGGTGTCTGTGGATTCATGCTCTTTAGGGGCAGTATACCAACTTGCGTGTAAAAAAAATCTACAGAATAAAATTTATAGTTCTTTTTTAAATATTTAAGCAGTCATTTTAAAAATATATTTTAAAAAATCAGTAAATGTATAGATAGCCACAAAGCGTTACGAATGCGGCAGCAGCGCCTAGCCAACCAAGCGAGAGATAGACACAGTATAAACCATCCGTATCCCACAGAAAGATTAGTTCAAGTATGCATATACACTGCTACCCGTGATGATTCACATTCTGCATGGTTTGAAATTGGCATATTACCATCAAGGGAGGTAATTGAAACTGATAACTACAATGAAGTGAAGGACGGGGAGACTTTTTACAGCGTAAACTACATCGAACATTCATGTAATTGCTAATACTACTGAACTTACCTCTGTGTAAAAGTTTGAAGGAGCATTTGTACATGATGCCGAGTTTTCGTAGTCCGTTATCGTATCTTCTTTGACACCCTGGCAACATGTTGCAGGTACTTTATCTGTACTGAAATATTCAGAAGGAAGTGTTGTACTCTGGTCTACTCTTGCTGTGGTAGTTATTGACCAAATTGGTTAGCTGGCTGAATGCGGCCCTTGGTTCGAGTATCCCCCAGTGGCTGATCCAGAGGAGGTTCAGTAAGGTTGCTCGAACCCCCTTTTTATTTTCGGCCAGAAAGTATAAAATTATCATGCAACTACCATAAGACTTCCCTAAACGAACCCCCTTCAGGAAATCTTGCATCCGACACTGCGGCTGCAGCTAGTTTCCTACTGGTGGCCAGTGCAATTTATACTGTTGACAACAAGTCATCAAATCGACGAAAAGACAAATCTACGAGTCGCTGAGTTTTTCGTACTGTCGCGTTTGAGAGTTTCATATCATATCGTCTAATTTGAGATCAAGCGACTTTTTGATACCTGTCGATCGCCACATTGGGATTCCATAGTGTTCCATGATAGTCATGAATGGTGATATTTAAACCGATGCTCCGTTTCCAATGCTCTGTTAGTCTGGTCCAGTGATTATTAAAATAGTTCATGCTCAACTCAATTCGAAGCTTTTTAAAATTAAACAAATTTAAACTTAAATTATGACATAATTTATCTCTATGATAAATGTCGAACTGACAGTTGTTTCCAAAAGCTTTAATGTTCTATACCTTTCAAGTTTGAGCACAGAATTGAGTTGAGCATGAGAACAGTTTTATAACCAGTATCATATTACTGCCCGCGAACAGGATTAAATACATCGAGTCCGCTAATTGAATTTCTCTTTTATTATGTTTAAATTTTAATCACCATATTATTAAAAAAAAGAACATGATCCACCCCCCCCCCCCCCGTATGTTTGGTAACATCAGCGCGAAGTCGGACACATTGTGAAACGTAAAACAACTTACGCGGAGACCCATGCCGTTGGAATTCCCGTAAAGTCACTGTTTGTGCCTCCGTCTTTGAATTGGTCATTTACACCACAACAACGAGCCTGCAATGTACACACATCCGTACCGTAAGATCGGCATCTAAACTGTTCGCTTTTCCTTCATTAGATTATTTCTGGCCGTTTGTTCTGATTCTGCACTGGTCGCACATGGGTTGTATATGGAGTAAAGGGATAAATCTCGAGAAATCATGTTTACTTGGATGAAAGAATTTTAAATTTAACAATATAAACATAATTTTTCTTTTCTTCAGTAATTTTAAAAACTTTATACCTCCATGAAGAGAAAAACTTTATACCTCCATGAAGAGAGTGTTCCAGCCCTTTGATACCGTGTCGGTGGCCGTGGGTCCATTATAGTCCTTCAGTTGATCTAACATCTGTCCGCGCAACCACTGGTCAGCCTTCAATTTAAATACATGTAACTGGTCAGATATGTAGTTCTAATATTATAATACAACGCAACAGACTTCCAGGGAAGTGCACAATGATTTACCCCATTCCCATTATACGATTATGTAATTTGTATTGTTGGGTATGAAAAGCATGCGACTCAAATATTCAAATTCAAACATTACATCCCTTCAAAATATTTTTCGCGGTTTGAAATACTTTATTTCAATCTCTGGATCTATTTCTGATATGTGTCACGGTACGCAGCATGAAGCAGACCTCTGAGACACTGACTAATGCTTGAGCTGTCTGGCTTGTATCGACGATGGGATGAGAACTTCTTTTCAGTTTTGTAAAAAGGAACAAGGCCCACGGGGTAACATTATATTATTTATAGCTGAGCCCGTAAACCTATCAACAATCAACTTAGCCTAACAGTTACATACCCGACCCTGTACACTCATCCAGAGACCAATCATTGCAGCTTCTAACAGCAAGAAAATCACCACCAACACGATGAACTGAAATGTGAAGACAACCCATACTTATATCCGGTATTTATGTTTTATTTATTGTATTTTTTTCAAAACTTTCTTTAGCATCATTATGCTTAATTATACAGAAGAGCTTTAATGCCGAGGACGTTAAGTCCAAATTTCGCGGTAGAGGGTCGAAATATCGAGTCATTTGCATTTGGAAAAAACAACAACATGACCATAATGCTATTTGTTATGCAGTCGAAATAGAATATGAAACTTGTACTAGGAATTGCATCTACTTTAAGCCCGATAAACTCTGTATACAATATTACAAGAAAATAACAATCATAAACAATGACTGGTCTTGGAACTTTCGAAGAAACACTTTTTTCATGCAGTTCTTTATCATGATCAAGCTTCGCCTTAACGAGCAAGCAGTTGAGAAGCCGAGAATGAATATAATTTCTACTTGGTACAGAAACACGTCCGAACTTACCGACCAGAGACAAGACTTGACAACTTTGAGCGCTCCACACATGCCCAGTATAGCGACCAGGAAGATCACCCCACCCAGGCACATCATCAGGTAGGACAGGAAGTCACAGACGAAGCCGATCGGCAGGTTGCTGTACTGTATCAGACTGAAGAGTGCAACAACATTCTTCTCCAGGAAACCAGAGTCCAGCTTAAACATTAGACCGGCGGCAAACAGTGCCCCGCCACATACCTGGAAAGTAACAACCGGGATTTATTTAAAAAATATCATTTATATGATCACTTTGTTATGATCAACTCTGTAATCGCAATAGTATAATATTATATTATACAAGTTGTTTGAATTGTTAATATTTGAACACTGCGAGTAATTTCAGTTTATGATGATTGTTTCTATTTTTAGTGTATGTTACAGTTCCAATTCGCGTATGTTCGTTTAATTTCTGTATAATATGAATTCTAAATAATTATGCCAATTTTCTGTTCTTTTAATAGAAAATTGTCAAACCGGATGATTTTGCAAGCTTCGACGGTCTCAAAAATACCATGATTTCCGAGGAAGCCAATTCCGGGACATCTTAACTGAATCCAACTATAGAATAAATAATATCTACTTGTAGAAGTGCTGCAAACATTATTTAAAAATTTTACAGTGAATGAAATACTTAAATATTTTAATGTTATTAATAAAGTGGATTCATAATTATTGGCCTTGTTGTTGGGCCGTAGGCCGAATGCTAATATAACTGTCCGAGGCCCAATAACATTGCTTGATAAATTACAATTTTATTAATTAACAATAAAGTCATCAAATTGATATAAAGACTAAAATGAGCAAATATGAAATAATTAATAAATGAAACAGCGTATTTACAAGTGAAACATAGAGCTTAAGATAAATGCGCTGCATGAGGGTGATATCATATTATTTTTAGTCACAGAAAAATGCAAATTAATACTTACGAAGATGAGAACATTCAAAAACACCAAGAAGTATTTTACACACTTACTCCCATCCATCTACAATAAATAATATTTCAACAACTATTTTAGGAAATAGTAAAACAAACATCCCTGTTCAGTACAAAATTACCAAAAATTAATAAAGTTAATTGCTAATTATTGTTAAAATAAACAAAATGGAAACAAAATAATAAAACTGGGATTGGAGACCAAATGGAGAAAAGTCTATATTTACGCAAACCAGATTCTTGTAAAATTTTAATGGAGACTTGTCTTCATTCTTAGTTTCATGATCTGTCCAGATGATATTATCTTTAAAAGTGTTTACAAAATTATGCAGTTATTATTATTATTGCTACGAATTAACAATTCGATTGTTTATCTTTACGAAATTTATTACCGTATTTAACTTTTCCTCCTCTTCTGTTCTTTTTATTATTTTATTAGAAAACAAAATTTGTTAACAAAGAAAATAAATAATCCGTGCACTGATCACCAGTAAGTTTCTTCAGTCCTGCCGAATTGCGGAGCTTCTTTCAAATTCATACACCGTGCAGCTTGAGTGACGTAAAGAATAGATGTAATGTTCCATTCAAAACGTTTTCCTTTCAAACTTATGAAAAAAGCAAACGTTCGACAGATAAATAACCGATTGATGAAATATTGATTTCGATAGATTTGTATTATTAAGAAAATAATACATTCATATATCGTCAGAAGTAAACATTTGAGGGTAATACTAGTACAAGCAATTTGTTCACAATTTGAAAAGGATTTTAAATAGAAACAGAATGTTTGTACGTGTACCTGTACCTATTTTCATACATGTATTTTCATACATTTATTTTGAATTGATAAAAAAGTTTTATCATGATTTTAAATATGTGCCAAGTTACTAATAACTGAAATGAAAACAAACCTATAAAAAGAACACATAAACCGCCCAGATAAAAAGGAGATAAGTAGTAACATCCAATTACCTTTTTTGACGAAATTAAAATGTAATTTATGCGAGTTGTTATTTCCAGTGTCCAGAAGACCCGTTCACTGGTCTGAATAAGGAGCAGTTTGTCTTATAAGTAACAAAACATTTATCATAAATTGCTATGTCAAATATTACAATCATTTTTTTTCACTTTTTGTGCACCTGGAGAAAAGGAACGCCACCAAGTCCCAAAGTAATGTAGGTCTACATGTTATAAGGACAGAATTGTTGGGATTGTTATATTGCAATGAGATGACAAAAAAACAATTTTATTTATTAACAAAAAGGACCAGACACTTTCCTTGGTCACATACACCAATAACAGCAGCAACACATAATGACAAAATGTTCTAGGTGTAATTTTAAAGGCGTAAGACAACATAATTTATTTACATAATATTAAAATTGACCGATGATATGTATTTTAGTATCACCTTTAATTGTTACAATAGTGTGTTGTTTTTAATTAAAATACGCGAAGTTCAATTCATGGGGTGTAATAACACATGTTCACAGAGAACTAAATCTTATAATATGATTAAAATTGCACATAATATTATATTCAAACGGGGAGCAAAAAAGTCTAGAAACCCATTATACATTAATTGATTGTTTCAAATTCACAGCTTCACCGTGGAGCCCTGCTGTTTCCCTAATCCGAATTTTGTCTTCACAGCGTAATCTCTGAAAAAAATCAAATTTTGAAATATGTGATTACACAGTTTAAGTTTAAAACTTGAAAATGCTGGTATCACATATTGTATTGATGGGTAGGATTCTGGTAAAGCTTTCAATATATTGGACACTTTACCCCATATACTATTATACGGGTTTCGTCGCGCGTCAGACTAGTGTAGATCCAGATTAGCTGGCACTGAAAGCTTCTTATTCGAGAAATACTCTAATGTATTTAAAGCAAACAGTGATCATATTCTGAATAGAATCTTTTATCTTGGCAGATTTATGTACAAACAAAACAATTTTGATTTAACAGACGTACCCTTTTACGTAGATAGGCGGATTTTTCTGTGTAGAGCTGGAAAAAGTAATAAAAGAAAAAAAGTTAAATATTGTCATTCTGATTTATGGTACACCGGATATAGACTCCTCGTAAAGCGTAAACACTTGTTAAGAGGTCGCAAACATTGCATAGGCGAAAACTGCTAAAATTTCAAAAATGAATTTTGGGGGAAATACTTATTGCCACCTAGATTTTAGTAAAGAAATCTATTAAGCTAAGCAAGTAGTTAATATTTTAATGTAAAGTTTTCCTTGATTTTCTTGAAAACCTTAAAATTATTTTGACGAATCGGCACTAAACATATACTTATTTCAGGTATGGGTTGCTTTGGTATATTGCCAATGAATTTCAGAGTTCTTATGCAAATGGTTTTCTTTTGTTTTAGTATGCTTGGTAATTAGAAAATGAATAAGACTAAATTGAACTTGTAAACATTAACTATATCCTTAGCTAAATATATTTCTTTACTAAAATCTATGTGGCAATAAGTTTTTTCCCAAAAATTCATTATTGAAATTTTAGCCAGTTTTCGCCATTTGCAATGTTGGCAACCCTTTAATTTTTGTCACAAAAGGCAGGCCCGTAGTTTCATTTCGAGAAATTTTGTGTTATTCTTTGCTTACATACTTGTTAAAGTTAAAACGAAAAAAGCTGAACGATAGTGAAAAGCTTGCTATACACGTCTGTGGTCTAGCTCTTTTATATACCCACTTATTTTTATCACAACGACCGGGTATGTATCTGGATAATGTGATGATACATTTGCTTTTCAAGGAACCTGTTAGCGTTAAAACGTAACCAAACTGTAAGCATCCTTGAAACAATGTCTCTAATGCGGACTGTCATTTAGGCTCTTAAGCACAACTACTCTTGACCCTCCTAAGCTCCCCGACTCACACGCCCCGCTGTAACATCATAGCTACATCGAACAATATGTTAAATAAAAAATGAGTGCCTCTAGCTGGGAGCGAACCCCCACCGTCACGGCAACAGCGCTTAGCCCTGCAATTACTGCGACGCAACCGATTGAGCTAACCGGTACAACCACTTACAAGTTACAAAGATACACTTACATTGGAAAGATCCGGTTACCATCGGGGTCCATCAATGTGCATGAACCGAAAATCGCCAATAACTGAAAGAAAATCGCAACAGCATGTGGTGCACTTATTAAACAAAGCTTGTTTAGGTTACTAATTTTATTTGTCTAAATGCATTAAATCATAAATATATTGCAAGTCAAACTTAACCAATACGAGGGTTGTTCGCCGGGAAAGTTTTGAGACAACCTTGATAAGTTTAGTAGCCAAAGGAATATTTAAACAAAAGCATGTGTAACTTATGGTAATCCTTTATCCGAACAACCCTCATAACATTCGTTGTTTTTTTTTTTTGTAAAAAACTGAGTTAGCTCAAACCGGAGTTATATTTCAATTAATACTCATGAACACGCCCATTGAAACCAAGCCTGTCATATTTTGGTATCTGTCAATGTTTTTGCGACTTTTAAAGTTCGCTTTCAAATTTCATGCCACATAAACAAAAATATTATTAGATGTAATATTTAGATTGTTATAAGGTACGATTGAAAACTTGTCATCTTATGAGTAAATAAAATCGCTTACCTGCAACACGGCGAGACCAGAGACTGCACTTATAAACAACACACTGTACAAACTTATGTATTCCTCCAGCTTAGAGTAACATCCCTGTTTTGAACGAAAAATAAAATTAAACTCAGTATTTCCTATGTCCACTTATCTTTAGTGATCAGAGATAAGTTAGACAGATTGTTTTGATAATTAACTTCGGACTATTATTAAAATCCATATCCTGTCTCAACACTAATAAACAATTTTTGTCCACACATAATGCGACTTGTACTTCAACTTCTGTAGGATGTGGGCTTAAAACCTCATAATAACCAATTATAGGACTTGAGCCCTCTGCGTTTTCGTAAACACCCAGTCGGCTCAAACCTGAGCTAGAAATTCGTACACTGTATTTCCATTACTGCTCAGGAACACGCTAGATGTTAAACCGAGCCTGCGACATATTTGATGATATGATATTTGTTTTCATGTCATATATATATATATAAACTGTTCATGCCATACCTGTGAATAGTATTCTTTGGGAGTGGTTGTACAAGGTGAGTTAATTTGAGAAGAAATGTCTTTGTCATCTGTGCCAATACAACATGTTGCTGGTATAGTCTCCGAAGGGCTGAAAGAAAACTTAACATGCTTGTCTGTTGGCCTTTCAGTATATACCGGTAATTATAATTGATGATAACTGAGGAGAAAGAGGTGGAATCATCGCTGACAGAGACATGGAGGATGATGACGATGAAGTCGACGATGACGACGAAGATGATGATGGTGGTGGTGGTGGTGGAGGTGATGATGAAGAAGAAGAAGAAGACAAATACGACGACCACAAAGAAGAAGAAGATGATGATGACCAAAATGATGATGGTTATCAGTGATGATTTAAAACAAGATTTATTGTATAATATTATGTGGTTGTTGTTTTTTATAAAACTTAAACAGTTCTGTTATTGTGGGGCGAAATAATTAACTCAAAGGTTAAGTTTAGATAAAAAGTTAACATAACCACAAAGAATAGGTTTCGCCTCTTGTCTGCTAAATACAACCACTTCATCTACTAAAACATCTCGGACTAGTACTTACAATTTGTTGGTATTGAACCAGATGGAGAAAGTATCCTGAAAGTCGCTGGTCGTGTCACCGTTGGCAAACTGGTCGACCAGCCCGCAGCATCGACCCTAACAAATAGACAAATAAACACATGCGTGCTTAATATTTTCTCACATTAATAAAATCTTTTGTAGAATATGTTCATTTACGAACTAAAATTAATGTTGTTAAATTGTAATTTTAATTACTATTTTTAAGCTAATTCGTATTGTTTAAAAATCTATTTACTATGAGCCATTACACTTTCGCGTTAATATGAACGCTACCCTTTTTGCTTTAATTAAGACAATGTATTTTTCTTCGAAATGGCTCTAATAGGGTATACTATTAATATACTAAACAAATGATAATGATCTACTGCACGTGTAGCAACTAAAATGTTCGGTAACATGGATGTTCATATTGCCATGGCGAGCTTCGCCGGAAGTCGTCCTTGGTTAAGCTCTGAAAGGCAGGCAATATTTTAATCAATCAAGAAAATTTTAAAATCCGAAGCCTTCGATCAATCCAAAACAGTCAAACAAAACTGCAAAACCGCAGCCTTTTAAACAAATCTGACCTGCATGAAGAGTTTGTTCCAGCCGTGGGAAATGTCGTCAGTGTGCTGTGGTCCCTGGTAGTCCTCCAGGAGAATCATCATCTCTCCCAGTAACCCGTCACCAACCTGAGGGTAATAGGGTAAACATGAAGTCAGACTGAAAGGATCTTACAGAGGTTACGTCCACGTTCAACATGCGAATCGTAGAAGTCGAAACAGGAAATAGTCGAATATTTTTGAAGCAAACAATATAGATTAACAATATCTGGCATGATAAACTTTCAGTTACAATTAATTTTTTCTGTTTTACTTTGAAGCAGTTTGTTTTCACGTATACGAAAAGAAGCCTAACATGTGTAGAACTATTTATTATAAAATAAAATATTAAAATGAAATAGACTTTTCTGAAATTCCTAACCATAATGCAATCATTTCATATATAAATTTACACAGTTGACGCACATCTTGTCAGAGAGGAAGTACCACTTACTCTTGATCGGGTGTTAACCCAGAGTCCAACGTGCACCGCCTGAGCAATTATCAGCACAATAATCAACCCTATAAACTAGAAAAAAAACGATTTAATAAATTATGGAACATTTAGGACAATCGACAATATACCCGTAACAACACAGAGATACAAATCGCATAACTTTTTTAAAATTACCCGATCACGTTACGACAGAGAAACACAATTCCTATTAAACTATACGACTGTAGAAACATTAAGGAAATTTGCACGTTAGTAAGTATGTAAATTAATCATTACCAAAGATAATAAAACTGTGATTGGAGAACAGTCTAAAATATAAAGCATCTGATTGGCTTAAATGGAGACTAGTCTTCATTTCAGCCAATCAGATGCTTTAGATTTTAGACTGTTCTCACGTTCTCCAATCTCAGTTGTATAATCTTCAGCCCTGCTCGTTTATGAGAGACAGCTGACTCACCAGTCTTAGGGCACACTTGCTTCGCTTTACGGTGCCACCAATACCAAGTACGGACTTGAACATGACACTTCCACCAACGGCGATCATCCCGTACACGTGTGTGAGCATCATTCTGCCGAACTCTATCTTGTCCTGGCGGATCTTGTTGAACAGTGTGACAGCCTCGCTGCCAAAAAACCCAGTGCTTACTCGGAAGTTAACACCCGCCGCAAAAATCACTGCACCAACTAACTAAAAAAGGTGTAACAAACGTCACAAGTATCAATGCTTATTGCTCAAGCCAGCTTATAGCAATATTATGTATGTTAAATTTATGTAACGAATTTTGTGTTTTAGATAGCAGTTTTTTAAACTTGCATTTATACGGATAAACGTATCCTATGGATCAAGTGTAAAGTAATATTTGTATGAACATACTGTTATTAAGTTATTTAATGGGAGTTTTAAATGCGCGTATTTCGCTCTTGGGAAAATGAGCGAATTGAAATTTCCCAGGAAAATTATATCAAGTCGTTATATGTCTTAATAGATAAATAGAATTGCGCGAATTTATGCCAGCGTGAATTTGTCATTTGCTTCTTTTGCGCGAAAATTAGTAAATTACTTACAAACATTAGCACACAAATTATTTCCACGAAACCTTTGTGGCATTTGGATCCAGCCATCTGAAATAAAATTTACTAGAGCTTTAAAAACAAAATATATATCTCCGTTCCAAATTCAAGATTATATGTCTGACAAATACAAAACGCATTGAGGAATAATGCCCGACAATAATCACTGCTGATCTTAATTTCTTGTATAAAAACACCATTTTTTACGAAACGTGTTCTTTGATACTACTACCTTGATTATAAAATTGACAATTCCTTCAAGATTTTACATTTTTATTTTGATTTATATTTTTGTCAACCATTTTGCTGAAACACGTAGCCATAACCGTGTTTAGATATATAGTGTCCGATTTCCAACTCTTTTATTTCCAGTCACCGATCCAGTAACTGAATTGTTTTGGTCGTGCATGTTAATTGTGAGAGTTCCACTTACCTTTGCTACGTAAAAGGCACTATTTTGCCAAAAGAACTCGACGGTGAATTAATTAATGGTTCTAAGCCACTCGTTTTACAAGGTACTCTCAATAACATTGACAGTTTTCCTAGATGGTATTAAGTCTTGTGTAGAGATTAATGTTACTTTGTATTGGGAATAAATTAACATGTCTTTTTAAAACGGCGCAAAATAGATATTTATAGCCTGAAAGTATGGTATACAATATTGTCACCCAACTTCCATCACCTGACTGTTACGTGATCCATCCGTCATTAAAACAGCCATGCAGTTGCTGTTTTACTTTTTCTTGTTCACACAAACCACCTTACACATCTGTAAATAATGACGCTAGTATGAACACCATTAGGCAGTTTCCGCACATTGATAGGGTTATGTTTCTACTACTGTAGAGCGTGGTATTGAGCGTGTTGATAGGCAATGGGTCGAAGGCCCAACGACCAGAGATTGTATGCAGTTAACACAGGTTCTTAATATCTGAATAGGTTTTGAAGGGATTGAATAACATTCAGTTGTACTCCTTCAAACGTAGCAGATCTGAATTTTATTAAATCTCGCTTGTGTATAACGAGCTTCGGGGCTAAAAGAGAGGAGATATGCCTATAGTTTGGATTACCTGTCCCTTGATTGCAACAATTACTAACCTCCGGATAACATTCGGATACGAAGAAGCACGTGTCCGGCTGTTTGTGTGCAATATTGGAACGGAACAATAAAATTACTTCCTTTACTTAATATATAAGAAGAAGCATAGTTTCTCCCTATGATACTCTATGAGAAACTAAGTGCTTATTCGGACATGGGGTGGATAAGGGAATTCGGGTCAAGGGTGAGTAAGGGTGTAGAGATGAAGAGATTCGATGTCATCAGTTGGCCACACATTTGCTCTACTCCTTCAACATAAAAGAAAAGAAAACAAAACAAAATAACAGATAACTTATGAACGAGCACAGAAATGGTACAGTTTATTATTATGATTTAAACCCAACTATTTAATAAATAGATATAAAACATTCATATACCAGATACAATAACATAATAAGTCTTTAAAGTTTTGGAAAACTTAGAATTATGCTTTTGTTATTAAAGAAGTTTAAAATGTCATTCAAATTATACTTCAATGATGATTTTTATTCATATTTTTCTATACACTTACAATACATAGTCTTTACTTTCCCGGCATTTCGCCTATTCTTTCAGAAGTTCGAAGACAATTTTAAGACAGTCTGTATAGAATTTTGCTGGGAATATATATTGAAAACGCCTTTGTTTTGTTTTTCACACAAAGAATTCCCTCTTTAAATCAGTTAAACAGTTTAAACATATTATGACTAAACTTTCAAACGCTACTTTTTAAAAATTTCTTCTCAATCCGTCGATATGACGAAAAATTGTAGGCTTTTAACTAAATTTTTCTTTTCAATGTAAATAAATGTATGAATCAGCAAACGATACAATATCTGGAACTTTGATGTTTAACATGAAATATATACTACTTTTTATGCAAAGTAAAGATGGAAGTATTATTGAAACAGGCATGGCATAGCAGAAGTTATATCATTAATATGGCACTAATGGTGGACGGAAGTCGTCGATTCATATTCTGTCTGTTATTGCTTTCCTTTACTCTTCAACACTGAATCACTGAAAATAAAAGAACAAAAAATAAGTAAAAATCTTTCTGGCTGTTATGAAATAATGACAACTCTACATTACTTATGATAAGGTTAAAAACTGGAAACAGAGACCAGTCGCATATCTCAGTAATTTGATTAGATGAAATGGAGCAAAGTGTCAAAACTGACCGATCAGAAGCTTGGGATCTAAGTCTGGTTCCCATAAATATTTTTATAACCTTGGAGCCTGGCAGGTTGACGGTAATCTACTGAAGACCTATATTTCAAAGTTCAGTTATTAATTTGTACGAACATTAAAGTTAAGATTAACAACACAGAACCCGTTCTTTTAAGGACAAATTAATTCTTAAGACAAACTTACATTCCGAGATAGGGAGGTGGCTTGGCGTGTGAAGGATCGACATTTCTGAAAAATTTAATTTACATAATAAATCGGCTTTCGGGTGTAATGAAAACTACTTACAATATAAGTAGATTTGGCATTGTTGAGGTTGTTTATGAAGAAGGTGTTTAAAAAGCGACACGAATCACATTAAAATAAACATTTTATGTATGCATGTACATCCAATTAAATTTTAAAAATAAACCAATTAACCACTAAATATTGGAACTTTTTAAGTAAAACGCAATAAAGTAAATTGTTAAAAACTACTTCGTTTCAAGTCATAAAATAGATCTACACTTACAACAACTATGTATATTTGTAGTACTAGTAATCAAAAGAAATTAAAGAACACTAGATAAAACAAAAAGCCATTCTTTTAGTTGCTTATACATGTACGATATTTGTACGAGGATTATGATGAATGTGTTTAAATTAACACAGATTATCCAAATTAACTATGAGAAAAATGTAAAATATGTATTTCAACTGTAGTAACTGCGTTACATGAAGCAAAATTCATTGCAAACTATACTTAAAGAAATTAGAAACGCAATTTCTTTGAACACGAAATATATAAGCCACATCAAGTATACGTGCAAGCGACACCCATTATACGTGTTGCGAACAACTTCCAGTATATCTGACGCTTAACAACTCCAGTATATGTGTTTCTAGCAACATCCTGTATATATTTTGTTAGAAACATTCGTCGTTGTCAGTCACAAACAGAACGGAATGCTGATGAACTCACGGCGACTTACGCATGCCTGATGCGGTTCTTTGCCTGGTCCATGACGAGACACGACAATACTATCGATGCTACCTGTATAAAAATTTGCATAATTACAAGCTGACAGTCACGTCTATCTCAGAAAATTTTGAGTAAAACAATCACTGGGTTGAAAACAAATTTTAAAATTTGAATAAAATTGCGTTCTTACAAAAAATGGTATTTATTGTGTAATGCATTAACGGTTTTCAGTTCATATACAAGTATTGACAGTTTCATGTGAAAGCTAATTTTTTAACTCTTAAATGAAGTGGATACGCCTTTGTTTCAGTACGGGCTCGGCCTTTAATCATCGATAAGGTTACTTTTGCAGTGCAAGGGTTGATTTAGGTCTACACTGGTCGAAAATATGACAAACGCTGTGCTAATCGCATAGATGGACGTTATGAAATCTATGCAGTTTGCACTGACAGACAATACTGTACATAACCATTTCTTCTGTCTTTGATAATTATTTAAGCACAACAGAATACAACTACGCAAAACAAGGATTTACCTGAATCAGAAAGACAACGCCAGATACAATGGTTATGATCAGGAGATAGGAAAACACCTTGTCCCTTACAACCCAATAGCAACCCTAAAATAAAACAATAATTAAAATTATGCATGTATATTTTAGTACTACGTAAAACCGCTAAAATAATGCAGAGAGAGAGAGAGAGAGAGAGAGAGAGAGAGAGTTAACTTTCTAAATATTGTTACACGCAAGTTGCAAGGTTTATTCAGACCTATTCACGGGCGGAAAGGGACAGGCTGACAATCACAGGATCCCGCTGGCGTTTTGAGTCCGAAATGCCGGCGGTCACCCGTGCCTGAAAGTCCGAATAGAAAAGCTAAAAGTCGGAATTCAGATATGCACTCGGTAGGACGCTGATAAGAACTTAACACAATCGAATCTGTTAAAACAGCGGAGATGGGACCTCGTTGATCTAGTGGATAGTGTCAACTGTCAATTACGGACCATAAATCATCATTAACGAGGTAAAAAAAGATTTCCAGTTAGCTTGAAGACGGTCGGTTGTTTTACCCATGGGTCTGATTGTTCCTAAAAAGCCTGAAGAGGCACGTATGCTTTTCACGCACAACAAAGCATGCCATGGTTAAGAGAGCAGACTGAAAGCTGCACCCAAGTTCAAAGCCTAAATCTGGAGACCAGTTTCAAATCTCAACCATCGGATCAGTCGCCATTTCAGCCAATCAGACGCTTGAGATCTGAGACTGTTATACACGTTTAGTTTTATGATCTTGGACCGTGTACCTCAGTGTAGTAATCTGTAGGAGTTTCAGTACACGAGGAGGAGACCTTGGCTGTGATTTCAGCATCGGTGTCTACACCTTTGCAGCACGTAGCTGGGATATCTTCTTTTGTTAAGTGTCTGAAACAATGGAAGAAGTACAATCAATGGGGCTTTCAAGGAAAACATGGGTGTATTAGTACAAGTTGGCAGGAAAATATGTGTATATTAGCAAAAATTGAAAGGAAAACATGGGTTCATTACTGAGAGCATGCTGGCAGGAAATCATGAGTGTGTGTTATAGTATGGATTGCCAGAGGGGTTGATAGTAAAGCACATTCGGACAATTGATCATCACATAGTTTTGCAAGGGGAAGTAGCCGGTGCGAGGTGCTTGTGGAACTGAAATAGTAAAATAGCTTACCCAGCGACTGATTGACCTCCTACAGTTGTGTACCATGATGTTGGTGTTTCTTTCATGTCCTTATATGACGTGACACCGCAACATCGGGCCTACAAAAAAGTGACAATACTCAAATGCGTTAATTAACAACAATTCTATTTAAACTTGTGTTCGGCTGCTAAATGTGTAACGGCATAAACTCGTGTATAATTACAAGTTTTTAAAGAATAGTCCATATTTGATTGGCTTATTATGATCATTTAAGGTTGTTCAGTCATTGATAAAAAAGGAAATTATCAAAATCTCTCTAACGGCAAAATGCAGTTCAATAAAGTTTGTGCACATTCAGGTATGTTTATTTTACATACGTTAAGAAAAGGAAGAACAGTAATGAAAATAGTGAGATCTAAAAAATCCCTACAGTTCTATTTGCAACTAAACTCAAAAACGAAGCAAACTTCATCGATGAAACGCAGGAAATAGAAATTCAATTCTTATTTTACAGAGGGGGTCATCGCTTTGTGTTTTCATTTTCAGGTATTTTTTTTTATTTCCGCCCAGTATAAAAATAAGGGATTAAAATACTCATACAAGGTACGGAACTACAATAAATATCGATAATTAGATACAAACCTTGATGAAAAGTTTGTTAAATCCTGCCGAAACTGCGTCCGTCTCAGTTGGTCCAGCGTAGCTCTTGAGCTGGGTCTTCAACTCTCCCTGGAGCCACTCGTCAGACTAAAATGTTAACAATATCTGCTTCTGAAGGGTCGGGTCCAGATGGGACTTGTGGGGTTTCTCGAACCCCTATTTTGGACAGCAATGTTTACTTTTCATGGGGGTTGTAGCCAGAAAGTGCAAATTATCGTGTAACTAACTACTATAAGGATCCCTAAAACGAACCCCTTTTCTGGAAACCTTGCATCCGGCCAAGGTCTGCATTTTATACTTTCCTTTGATTTAACTGTTACACACTGAGTATTTCTTACCAATGATGACCACTTTTTCGTAAAACAACAACGAATATATTTATGCATTGGATTGATCAACACTGGTTTGGCCAAACCTCATCTCGTGGCCGCCTTTCCCACAATTCATTTTAATAAGCATATACATTGTTTCTAAAAAAAACTGTATATTTAAATAATGTGAAATTTCTCACAGCAGACGTCATATTTATAAACACGGAACAAGAAATATATAATAAATAATGGGAAAAACGTTAGTGCTGGAAACAGAGTTAGTGAACGACACACTTAGAACTGAGTTTATATACAAGCTGCACTTACCCTGCTATTCAGGTTTATGTAAAGTCCAACCAAGGCTGCCTGCAGTAGAATCGCCAGGACTACCAGAATGATAAACTACAATAAAGGTCAGAAATATCGATGTCAGTAAAATTGTTTATTTATTACAGTGATAATTATCTCAATCATCATTCCTTCCTCGATTCCTACCCTATAATGCGCTGGCAGGCATGCAGTCGGTGACTATTCTTAAACTAGCCGGCGCCTCATAAACCAGTCAGCAAATGCTACAAGCGTGACTCGAACTTTGACGTGACAGACGCCATGAAGACTAAGGTATATTGCAACAAATAGGTTGTATAAAATGTCAGAACTTCACAAAAGTAGGAGTTATAAAATGCAATATTTCTTGTTTTCGACATTTCCATAGATCAAATACCTTACTATGAAATCATCTAAAAAGAGCAGGTCTTTAACTTTGTAATACCACGCCGCTGCACACCATGTCGAATGCGACTCAACATTACACAAATCAACAATACCGATTTTACCAACTTTACTATAAATACTGTTCACTACTGATCCTAAGACCCCATGTTCCAAATCTCAAGCATCGAATAACTGGGCCCAAGATCATTAAACTGAGAATGGAGATCAGACTCAAATCTGAAGCATCTGATTGGCTGAAATGACGACTAGTCGCCATTTCAGCCAATCAGATGCGTGGGATTTGTGTCTGGTCTCCAGATTTAGTTTTATGATCTTGAGCACTGGCTGAAATATAACTCCATCTAGTCTCCGTTTCAGCCAATCCGTAGTCTGATCAGGGTCTACACTCAACTTAGATACCTTTGGGACTGTGTCCAAATATTTTTTTCAGATTCTACACTTATCTCAAAGTTGCACATGGTGCGTCACAATTAAATGGTTCCTACTATCAACAAGCAGCACTTGATCTTCTTCCAGGCTCCGCACATCCCGAGCACCGACAGAATCATGATGATCCCACCAGTGGCGATCAGGCCGTATCCGGCAATCATGACGATGATACCGAACCGGGCGGTGCTGCCATACTGTATCAGGATCAGCAGCTTGAGCGCCGTCAGGTCCATGATGCCGGATTCCAACAGCAACAACATCCCCGCCACAAACAGCACGCCACCTGCAATCTACAACATCCGTAATCGGCGTTTAATAAACGTAATTCACGCTAAATGTTAACTTTTAAAACTTGGAATTAACATAAATTAATATATACTCATCAAGTTTTGGGTCCACTTAGGGTAAAGCTCTGGAGAATTTAATAAGAAAGAATAGTGAGTTCACATACAAAATACATTTACCTGTTGATGCGGCCAAACGAGGGTCTTGAAATTGAAAGACCCTGGCTAAAACGACAATTAATATTGTTTTGGAAAACTTAATAATTAAACCAGTGATTGTACTTACAAAGATGGCGACATTCAGGATAATGAGAAGATACTTGGCACAGTTTGGGAAACACATCTGCAATAAACAAAACCTCGTGCTATACGTTATATCAAGTGAGAACAAAATAGATATTTCATGACAATAAAATAGTACTTACTGATTTTGTTCAAGCTCTATGTGCGTCATATATAAAACCCTTTACTCCACATAAACGCCTTTTTACGCATGTGAGACCAGTGTAGATCCAGATCAGCTGGCATATCCGTGCCGTCTCATCAGGATCTGCACTGTTCGCTTTTTGGTTTAAAATAACCTAATAAATCATAAAACGCGAGCAGTGCAGATCCTGATCCTGGCATTGTTTGCTCATGCCAAAAAGGTGTATATATGTAGGAAAGGGATAAAGTTATGAGGAGTATTTGGATACGTAGAAGATTAATCTTTAAAGACCTAACTAAATAAATTTTATCACATTTGAATCATAAACGGTCGTTAATACATTACCTTCTATCAAGTTCCTCCAAATATGTTTATCCAATCTGACAAATTGGCATGTCCTTAAAATAATTGTTGTAACGACGATCTCGAGTAATTGGCAAATATTCTATGCTTATAAAACAATGTGTAAGTTGACACTATTTTTGAGAAAGTGTAACGAAATGGTGAATGATTTCATTGTTATATTGTTATTTTTCTAAAATGGACTGAACAAACGTAAGAAATTAAAAGGTCTTTATCATGATACTGAAGACAAACGATTCGATTGATTTCTATCATTTTTAAATTGCATTATTTCTAAGCGCTATGGACAGCAATTGAAAACCTCCGCCAAAGTGAGTGTCATCCCCCTAAGGCGAACGGTGTCAATTGAAATTGAATACAAGACATAACACATTCGAATTTCGAATAATATACTATCGCAATTCATACGAGTAAGTTTTGTGTCTTTAAACAATATCTTTACAAAAGAGACATAACTCGTACATTACTCGTTACAGGTTATCGCTGTGTTGTTTGTCCTTTAAGGTCCGTATTCAGTCTTCATTGCTCTGCCATCTGTAAAAAGTGAAGTACCAAAATCTCTCCCCTGTATAAACTATAGTAAACATGACGTATTTCAACAGGCTGGCAATCATTTTAGCCTGAAAAATATAGGTAATGTATCAGTTAATAGAGATCTGTGTCCAAGGTTTTAAAACTGAGCATGGAAACCAGTCTCAAATCTCAGCTTTATAACCTTCAGCCCAGACCTCTTGAAACCGGTACAGTATTTTGTGTCGCCTGCGATAGCAGGCATACACATGGGGATGCTATTACCCGGCAGAGACGGCGTCCGGTAGTCCCCCAACTTAAATATAAAACTTAATTTTGCATTAAACTTTGAATACTTGTCCCATTAATTTAATAATTGGAACATGTTCATGAACAAAGCCATCTGTGACAGCAAGAATGATAACTCGTGTTTCACTATTTTGAGTTATGTCCCTATTCAAACGACTTTATTAAGGAACTTAATGTTGCCTGAAACATTAAAGGTACTTGTCATATTAACTTCATCCACATGAATAAGCCAGCTGCGAAAACAACAGTGAGAACTCCTTTTTTACTATTTTGTGTGAATTATGTCCCTTTCAAACGACTTAAATATGAAACTTAATGTTGCCAATAACTTCAAAAAGTACTGTCATATTAACTTAATTAATACTTGGAATATACCATCTGGATAAACGAATCCGTTCTTGACAACAAGAATGATAATTCCCAATTGAATATTTGTTTGGTTCCGCCCCTTTCAAATGATCTTAATATGAAAGGTTATGTTGCTTAAATGTACCTATTAATTTAATATTTGGAATATGCCATCTGCATGAATAAAGACATATATGATACAAAAAAATATAAATTCTGGTTAACTGTAGTTATGTCCCTTTCAAACACTTTAACGTGCAACTTAATTGTTTTTAACTTGGAAAGTATTTGTTCTTTTGGCACAATATTTGATATATGTCATCAGTATTATTGAAGTTATATCTGTTTTGAGTTATGCTCATTTGAAATGATTTTAATCTGCAACTCAATTTACCATAAAACTGGAACATGAAATAAAGATACTACCTGATCAATTATAATTTAACAAGTCATTTTGTACCATTCCAATGCAACTTTCAGTGCAATGCAATCTTTATATCATACATGGTAAAACCTAGGCCAACATTTTGATTGCCATTTCAGCCAGTCAGATGCTTGAGATTTGAGACTGGTTTCAAATCTCAGTTTTATAATCTATTGACAGCAGAGAATTGCCAGGCCATAAATATGTTATGGAACCATTCTAAAATGTTAAATCTAATGAAAAAATAAAACAGTTAAAGGTTTTCATTTTTTATTCCAGACACAGTATTTTTTATTATTACATTCCATGATTTGCATATTCATAACATGAACAAAGAAACATACATAAAACATGTTATCACAGATTCTAAATAACACGATGAACTTGCAATAATATACTTCTCAAAGTTTGCTAAGCACTTAGTTGACCACATATAATTGTGAAATCCACATTACCTATATTTACATTGGAAATCATTTAGTGAAGTATACACAAGGTTCCCAGTGTACATAAACCTGTCAAACCATGTGATCCTGTATTCATAGGGTTTAATTAAGGCTGCATACATTACCCAACATTTATAGAGTACTCAGTCTTTCACTTGAAATAACTGAACATTATTGACTGAATTTTGACTAATGCGAATATTAGAAGGCATTATCATTATACAGTCACTAATCAGGGGCATTAAAAGAAATAAAACTATTTACTAGCGTGAACAAATCTTAGTGCTTAGCAACCTTTGAGTATTATATAATAAACAATGAAAAGTATAGAAAATATAAATATTGGACGGAGAAATTAAGCTGCATGTGTCATAAAATAACATTCTTTTTTCAACACAGATAGGGAAGTACAGGCAGTATGGTAAAAAAAGTACTTAACACCAAAACAGTGTCTGTTATATTCTTAAATATATTTCACTAAAATAAACCTGAAAAATAGTCTGCTAATATAATAAGTGCAACTGCATAAATTTTTATTAACTTCTTTCTTTGTAAATGAATTCACAACATTATCACAATTTTGTATTACAATATCTTTAGTTTTCTGATTTTATTGAAAAGTTTTTGACAGCATTCACACAAACTAAATCACTGTATAATCGCAGTGATCAGTTACTAAGAGTTCTCATGTTTGGGCTCTGTGGCAGCGGGGGCTGGGCGGGTGGTAGGATGTGCCCGCCTTTCCTGGACAGCAGCATGATCTCCTCCTTGAGGGCATCGATCTCCTGGGCCTGGAGCTGGACGAGTTGTATGAGCCGCTGCTTCTCCCGGATGTCAGCCTTGCGGGCACCAGAATACTCCTCTCCCTGAAACATGCCATACAAGTGTTACAGCATATGTCAGGATATTGAAACCCTTTACTCCATGGAAACACCTTTATAGCATGGGCGAACAGTGTAGATCCAGATCAGCCTGCACATCAGTTTTCCATACAATTACTTGCCAGATGATCTGGATCTTCTCTGTTTGCCCATAACCTAATAGGTGTCCCAGGTCAAGGGTTAATCAATTTCTAAACCAATACACTATCTATGGTCACTAATCAACACTCTATTAACAGTCTTAAACCCTTAGCTAATGATTGGTCAATTTGGAGAACAGGCCTCAAGGTTATAAACCTGAGCTTGGAAACCAGTCTCAAATCTCAAGCATCTGATTGGCTGAAATGGCGACTGGTCGCCATTTCAGCCAATCAGATGCTTGAGATTTGAGACTGGTTTCCATGCTCAGTTTTATAACCTTGGGTACAGGACTCATTTTAACTAACTAACTGTTCGAGATTACAGAATGGTCTCCAGTCATGCTGAGTATTGCCAAAAGGGTACCAACTCTTGTCTCGATTGCAAATAAACATATACATATGAATTATAAACTAAAACAATGACACTGAATGCTGAATGCCTTCACAGTAGACATGTTTATTTGTAGTCAACATATGTAAGTCATGTTACAGTAAATATATCAAAATATTAAAAATAAATTGCTTCTATCTAAAATGCTTGTTTCATCCACACTTAACATTAAAAATACTTTCTGCCTAAAGCTTACAGCATATCTCTAATGTAGCTTACATGTTGAAGAGCAAGCCAAGTCACTTTATAAATCAATGAAGCATTTGAATTTCTAATATCTAAATAAAGTCTAACAATATAGCAATATATGATACACTGTTACTTTTAACCTTTACTCCATAAATATTGCTTATATTCTATGTGCAACCAGTGTAGATCCAGATCAGCTGCACATCTGTGCAGTTTTATCAAGAACTACCTATTAGCTTCTTGTTAAGAAATAACTTAAGCAACTTGTGTAAAAAGTTAATCAGACTGCACGATTGTGTAGGCCAATCTGGATCTACACTGGTCGCACATCGGATATAAGCCAAATCCATGACATAAAGTGTTTTAATCTACACTTAAAAGAGCTGTAACATTATTCTAAAATAGCAATACTAACATGGCAAAATGATGTTTTGAATGTCACTTATATGTAAGTGTGCAATGTTGTGCACAAGTGATAGATGCAGGTCTTGTATACAAGTTGAATTATTGTTATATTATGATCTTCACTGCCATCTGCATAAAAATGAAACACCAACTCTCCAACACAAACTGTTCTGTCCAAGTGCAATGCATATATAAATGTAACACAAACTATGACTGTAACTTGCAGTAATTTGCGATAACTTACCCCTTTCCTTTTCTAAATTTGAAAAAGTTACTTATCATTATATATTCAATATAAGAAAATTATGGTCATAAAACCCTAGTTTCATGTATTTAGAATGTACAGATACTACTTTTTTTCATATGATTTTTTTTATCAGTTTAACTATTTAACCACATTATATTAGATTCACCTTATTTCAAACAATTTATGCCAGTCAGAGGTCTTTTACAAAATGTTATTAAACAAATTTATTATTAAACATCAAACAGTGTTGAGTCTGTGCATGGAATGATCAGTGACACACTGACTCAGAGCTAGGTCTACACTGGTCCCAAAGGCGACAAATGCTGTGCTTAGCACTTAAGGAGTTTATATAATCTTTCACTGTTACATTCAGTGATTCACATCTTCAAAAAAGGCTCAAACTTGGATAATATGAAACAAAAGAATTTTTTTTATCAGTTTAACTATTTAACCACATTATATTAGATTCACCTTATTTCAAACAATTTATGCCAGTCAGAGGTATTTTACAAAATGTTATTAAACGAATTTATTATTAAACATCAAACAGTGTTGAGTCTGTGCATGGAATGATCAGTGACACACTGACTCAGAGCTAGGTCTACACTGGTCCCAAAGGCGACAAATGCTGTGCTTAGCACTTAAGGAGTTTATATAATCTTTCACTGTTACATTCAGTGATTCACATCTTCAAAAAAGGCTCAAACTTGGATAATATGAAACAAAAGAATTAGTAGAACTGTGTCCAAGATTGTAAAACTTAAATTGTAGACCAGTCTCAAAGCTCAAGCATCTGATTGGCTGAAATGGCAACTGGTCAGATGCTTAAGATATGAGACTGGTCTCCAATATTAGTTTTATGATATTGGACCCTGATTAATGCTCCTCGAGAGCTGTAGACACGAGCTTAAATCAAGAGGGGAAAATGAAACAAATGAATAAATCTGTGAATTGAAAAGGCAGTTATAGATCTTGCATAATTCATATTAATCAGAATTCTTTAATAACCATTTCCTTTATATATAAAATTTTAAAGCATGAGCAAACAATGTAGATCAAGATCAGCTGGCACATCAGTGCCATCTTATCAGGATCTGCACTGTTTGCTTTTTGGTCATACATAACATAATAAATCACAAAGCAGAGTGCACATCCTGATCAGATGGCACATATCTACTAGCTGATCTGGATTTACATTGTTCACCCATGCCATTAAGGTTTTATATATAGAGAAAAGTGTTTTACCCACAGAAATGATCAACTAACCAGAATTCTCTGTGATAAAAACAACAATAACTAGAAAAGGATCTTACCAGGTTTCTCTGTCTTGAATCCAATTCACCCTCTGAGCTATGTTTATTATTAAGTAAATATGAAAGTTGATTAAGACGTTTGGTATTTTCACGAATAAGTTCTGTAATATGGTCCTTTTTCTCTGCAATCTTTTCCTGTAAAACAAAAAAAGCAATATGTAAACTTCTAGCACATATGAAGAGTAATAATCAAGAATCAATTAACAGTTAAAAAAAAACAGCCACCAACATTAGCTCTGAATGGCCATACACTTATTGGAAGACTTTAATATATGAAATTAAATTCAGTAGCTTTAGGTTCAGTGCTACCATTATATTTTGTGCGGATGAAAATTTTGCCTATTTGCAAATGCGCAAATTTAAACCCAATTTAAATACAAATTGTGATTATATGTCTCGATAGAAAAATAATTTCTGCCCAACGAAATATATAGTGATTTTGCATGAAAATTCATCTACTTGAATTTATATGATCCAACAGCTTATAGTGAAATGCTGCTAAATAGTACCAGGGTAGTCTTAATGAAGAGTTTAATGTGTTTAATATTCAACAGGGACGTACATTCCACTCAACGACCTCCTCCGAACATTGTATTTCTGTCATGCGGAGTTTCTCCTTCAGTTCCTCAATGGTACGGTTCACGGTGACCGTCTCGAGTTTCTCGATATCAACAACCTTGCCGAACTTGCTGACCATCATCTCTTCGCACTCCGACTCCATCTCTGTCATCTTGGAATCAAACGTCTTGCGGTCCTTGATGAGCTGAACATGTTTCTTCTTTGACTCTCTGAAATAAACATGAATCCATGTGTTGAAACAGATTCAATAACGGCAAACATTTTTTTCTCTGCCTTAAGCTTGATTCCTATATTAATGTAGCACTAGCATATAATGTAAGGCAAAGTTGGCAATTCATATAATGCAGATTAATAAGTCAAATCACTTTTCTGTCTATTCTGAAATGGCACTTAGGCAAACATTGATATCAACTTGTGTTATTAGCGTTATTCTTTCATCTTTTTTTTTTTGCAGAGTTAAAATGTATCATATTTTATATCTGACATTTAAGCTATATAGGTTATATGTACAGATTATTATAACCAGTTTAATCAAAATCTAAGTTTGGTAAAAGTTAGATAGATACCTAAATGTTCAATATTTGCAGTTTTCCACACCAAAAGGTTTTTAATTGGATATAAGGAAAGCATTAGAAAAGAGATAAACAACACATATATTATAATTTGAAGATAAAGACTGTAGAATCTACTTAATAATCATTCACAAGTTACCAATGCTTGTTGTTTTGCATACGTATAAATGTTAAGAAAACTAATTGAAACAAACAACAAAAAAGCATTTATACTTCATATATTTTTTCTGTGAGTGTTTTTCATGCTCCAGTTCTTTGATCCTCAGCTGTAGACGTGTGACGCCATTGGACTCAAAGACGAGAGTCTGATTAAGGTCCTGCGGCAGCATGCCATCTTTCATGTACTGTATCTGGTGTAACTTGAGCGACACAACTACATCCAAATCATTCAATTTCTGCTGTTTCTCAAGCTACAGGGAGTAAAACAACAGTTTGTGTTTAATTATAGCTGATAAACAAGAAATGTTGGTAAAATGTAGGTCAAAATCAACACAGGTTATCAACTTGTCATGACCAAAAAAAACTACTAAATTTTAGGACAAATAACAAGGTTTTTTTATGAGGTCATTGTGAGCTTGGACCTATTGACCTTAAAATCAATAAGGACCATCAACTTGTAATGACCATCCAAGCTATCAAATTTATGGAAACAATGCCCCCAGCATTCTGTAGTAATTGAACAGATTTTTTTTTGCATTCGAAGTTACTACGACCTTGACATTTAATTAGATCCAGATTATTGGGCACATTCATGTCGTCTGATCTGTATCTACATAGATCATATTAGATTCATTTGATTATTTTGATCAAGACTCAACAAGTGTAGATTCAGATTAAGATGGCACACATGTGCCGGCTGATCTTGATCTACATTGGTGATAAAATGCATATATATTTAGTAAAAGGTTAACAAGCTTATAGTCTCAGAGAGCAATACAAGGGCCCAAGATCATAAAACTAAGATTGGAGACCAGTCTCGCCATTTAAGCCAATGACATGTTTGAGATTTGAGACTGGTCTCCAGATTGAGTTTTATTATCTTGGGCAGAGGTACCAGGACAGTATATTTACCTGGAAAGCTTCCAGGTCTTGCTGAGCAGTCTTGAGACCGCTGTCAATTACTTTAGACTTTTTATGGAATGCATCAAGTTCTTTCTTGAGGGTATCATTAGTTTTCTTCTCCTCTACCAGGGCCTCCTCAATATCCAGCCTCTTCTCTCTCAGCTGACAGGTGGCCTCATACAGGTTCTGAAATAGAAAATAAAATGTGTAATATATCATTTTATAAAATATTTAAGTGTTGTGTCCGGAAGAAAACAACAATTTTTATCTTCCAAGTTTTGATTCCAAAATCTACAACAGAAACTAAAGAATCAGTGGCAAGTAGGTAGTAAATTCTAAAATACTATATAAAGTGTACGTACTTTAGTGCAAAAATAGTATAAGTACCATTGAAATAAAAGGAATTTTACTGTTATTGCACTAAGGTGTTGATTTCTATTAATTAACATACATTATAACAAAGCTCTCTATGAACACATATCAAATATAGTTCTCCTTAATTTTTTTTAGAACTTATTAAATAAGGCTATACTTAAGTAAGGTTATACTTGTGTAAGGATATTAGGTTGATAGTGAACGTACCTGGTCACATCCTGGAGGGCAGATGTCAAGGTCATATCCCCCGGTCTCGGACTCGTCTTCATCCTCATCTTCATCCCAGTCCTCATCCTCATCCGACTCATCATCACTGTCTTCATCCTCATCTACACAACATAAACATAGAAAAACTTTGTTTACATATGACTCAGTCTATGACACAAAGACCCTTATCACATTTTTAAAAACTTAACTTTCATCAAATGCTCGTTAATTCAAATTAAATGATACCAGTTATGATTATTAAAATAAATGTTAATCTTAACGAGAAGTTAGCAAGTTCCATTCTCAACATATAAATAATGAAATTTTTATTGTTAAGCGAATGTAAAACTGCAAATTAACAAAATCAATATAAAATACTTAACACTTTAACTCACTTGTGAAGATTCCAGTGTTTATCTCAAAATGAAAAAAAAAGTCCTGATGGAAAGATTTAATCTAATAAAACTAAAAGTGGGGATCAGTCTTGGATTTCAATAATCTGATTGGTTGAAAATGAGAATAGTCTCAGAATTGACCAATGTGAAGCCTGTGACCTAAAATTGGTTGTCATTCTTTAGTTTTTTAACCTTGGGGCTGGTTAAGTATTAACAAAGTATGTTAAGTTGATTTTTTAAATTAATTTTTGACATTTTTCTGAGACTTTAGTGAAATGATGAGATAACCACGCAACATTTATCGCCCACCTTCTCCTTCAGTAGCTTTTTTCTTGGACCGCTTGATTTTCTTCTTGAAGACTTTGGTGAGATAGTCGGCAAACTTGTTGTTGTCTCCGAGTGAGGCGATGAACTGTTGATGTAAAGCTTTCTCCTTCTCCTGTAACTTCTCTATGTCCTTCTTCTTCACTTCCAACTTGGACGTCACATCCACAATCTACCACATACAATGTCACAATTCAGTACACTTAATACATAGCTAAGGTAGTTTCGTCTAGATATGAACTGTGGCAACATTGGAATATTTGCAAAAACAATTATGAACCTAACTTATATTTCTAAAACATACTGGTTTGAAATTTTTGAAAGTACACATCTGTCTGTTGAATGCTTACTCAAGGTAATTGTACGATTGTACGAAAATATGTTTGTGATAAGACACAATTTGCCATCTCAAAACAGGAACCATAAAGCCTAGGGAGAGGAACGCGTATGAAGTAAACAGAAGAAAGCAGCCTACCTTAGCCTGCATGTCCAGTTTCTCTTGCTGTTTGTTGGTCACTTTCTCTGCGAGCACATCTTCTCTCTTCTCATACTCCTTCAGTAAGACCAGCTCCTCAAACAATGTCACCTGTCTGTAACCAAATACACCATGAAAGTCAAACATCAGTGCTAGCTTACAGTACCACATACACCATGAAAGTCAAACATCAGTGCTAGCAAGTATCAAGTTGGTTAGCAAAACATTGTTAACCCTCAATTTGCATTTGCTAAATTAATGTAAAAGACTCTCTCTCTGTTGTCAAATGGGATATTTATCAAATATTTACCGACTAGATAGTGAACAGTGTAGATCCTGGTCACAAATGGTTACAAATACTTTGTTAGCATTTAAAGGGTTAATATGTGGTTAGTAAACAGGGATTCCATTCATCTGGAATGATTACGAGTTCTTTTGTTGTTTTTTGTTTTGTTTTGGATTTATTAATAAATTTTGTTAAGTGTCTGACAAATTTCATACGGGTTTTCAAGCCTTGCAGGAGTACTGTAACAATCACAAAAAATAGAAACTTGGTGAAGCATCACTTATTCACACCACAGTTGCAAAAAAAATGAACTTTAAACATGAACAGAGCACTGTCCGAATAGAAGTATATTCTCTGAATCATACCTAAGATCAGCGTTCTTCATAACAATGTCCAGTCTGAATTTATCATGTCGCAGAAGTCGCAGTTCGGCATCAAAGTTCCTCAGAAGCTCATTTATACGATTCAACAATCTATCTTGCTCATAGGTCAGTCTGTAAAGCGAAATATTACCTTACTTTCAATATAAACAATAATAAGGTAATAAAACTTGTTTAATTTTTGTTTAAGCCCTTAACTCCATATATATGGATTTTATCGCAAGTGAGCCCAGTGGAAATTTTGATCAGCTGTAATATAAGTACCATCCTATCTGTGATGAAACATAATAATATGGAGTGAAGGGTTAATAAACTGGTCCGACCTAATGATTGTAATTCATGGAACATTTCTATACATGTACTGTAAGTGTGATCATTCATGTTTTACTTCACTTTTGCAAAACAGTGCAACACCACTTTTATCAGTTATAGATATAAAGGAAGAAGATATTTCTTAAAATTTAACTGAACACCATTATACATTTAAATAAATTATACAAAAATTTAACATTTGCAGCCAATATATTCTTTTTTTCTTCCATTGTCATCAAATGAGGCATCAGAAATGAAGGGAGATAATCTATACCTAATGACTTCAGCCTGCTTAATATGTTGTTCTAGGGGAGACAACTCTATTTCCTCTTCATCTTCTCCATCCACATCATCACCAGCACGTACTGTGCTCACATTTGTAGACTGCTTAGCAGCCGTAGAGGGAGAAGCACTTCTAACATCCTGCACAAACAATCATGTATTTTTATTTCTCTTTTACATATGAACTGAAAATGTCTTTCATGATATAATATTGTGCGCATCACAGGAAAAGGTACCTTTGAAAAGTTGCAATATGTGTTAGAAAGTCTCCAGTTAGTTATGAAGAAATAACAGATACTGTAAGTTCTTTCCAAATAAAATAACAATAAAAAATGTCAAAATATATGAGCGAAGACACCTTTTGTTTGTTGTGTGCCCCTTGTAGTTTGTGGGATCTAAACAAAGATCCCCATAACGAGTCATTGAGCATGTGCAAATAACATTATGGTAGACTTACTTTTCGTTAACTAAGAAGTTAAAAGGCAATTTTCTTTTATAACCATTACTTGCTAGAAAAAAATAACACACTATAGATAACTTAGAGTATAGACCATGCTACAATTTCAAATGCAATTCTTAGATACATCCTGAAATGTGTTAAACAATTTTAAGAATGTGGACATCCACCACACCCAAGTATTTAAACCTGTTTCAGGCTCTAACTTACATTAGGAGCATTTCAAAGCAATACTAATTTAGTACTACTAAAGCAGGTTCTGTACAATACATAATTTTATATTCTTTCCAACAAGCATTGATTTATAAAAGACGGTTGCTTATTTAGCAATTTGTTTACAAAAGAAAGTCTATGATTGTGCAATTTGCATGTGCTTGATCATGTACTTTAGGACCCTTGTTAGTGACATGTGAATAAATTTTTAAGACTACACTCATCAACCTCTTATCAAAATGGCATCATCCGGTTTGTTTGTATAAGATACAGGATGCATCAATTTATCATGATTATCCTTTACTAGATATATTGGAACAGAAATCTGGGCCAAAGATTACAAAACTGAGATTGGAGACCAGTTTTATTATCTTGGGCCCTAAATCTTGAAATGAAATCCCTACACAATGTGCCTGGATTGTAGCTTACATTAGCAGCCGGTTTCTTCTCCGGAGCATTGCCAAAGCCACCAAACCCTCCGAAGCTGCCACCCTCCTGACCTCCTTTCTTGGCCGCCGCAGCCTTATCTGCCATCTCTTTCTTAAATGCTATCAACGTCTCACGTGTGTACTCTAATTTTCTGTAAAGAAAAGGAATTTCTTTGTCACACTGTTTTATTAAGAAAAATCTTTACATCATTCTGATCTTCGTTAAGGTTACCTTACTATAAAATCATTAATGATCATGGGGTATTAACTTTTGTAGATTTCATGTGCAGATTGACCCTCCAATTTAAAACCACTACTACTAAAAAAAGAATTGAACATAAAAGTTGTTTGGGAAATTAAATGCCATTAAATTAAGAACACAGAAAAATGATATGTAATGGAAGTCTTTGAAATTTAATGCCCACAAATATAAGTGTATCAAGTGTAATTTAAATTACTTAACCTTAACAGCTGTTTTTTCATCTACGCAATAGGATATACTACTAAATGTAGATATTCTGGTTGATCTGGATCTAAAATGTTCACATATATCAGTTGTATTCATTAAGTTAAGTGTTAAATACTAAAATTGACTCACTTTTCTGGCATTTCATCTGGGTGCATCTCTGGGACAGGAGGTATGGGTTTGACGAGTTCTGCTGACAGTTTGGAGTGCACGCTCTCTAGCTCTGCTGTCAGATCTTTGATCTCTTCTATCACACGGATCTTCTTGTCTCGCAGACCCAGCAACCTCTGGTTAAACTCATACTTATTCTCATGAATCTGAAAGAATGGAAAGGACACATGTGTTACAGAAAAAAAAGTTTACCACTTTACTCAATGGCATATGGCTGTTATCAATGGGCAAACAGTGTAGATCTATATCAGCCGGCTCATCTATGCCAACTGAACAGGATCTATGCCGTTTGATTCATTAGGATATTTCTGACCAAGAAATGAAAAGTAAAGATCCTGATCAGAAAGCATGGATGAGCCAGCTGATTGGATCTACAATGGTCGCATATGACAAAACTCATTTACATGGAGTAATAGTGCCAACTTCCAGGTTGTTGTATTTTTTAAAAGTTTCCTTACATTTTAGATTCACATTTCTGATGAATTCTGAAACATTAAAACCCTTCTTAATTACATAACAATTTGACCTGAAAACCACATGAAATAAATTACACCGCTTAAATTAGAAAATATTCTCAAGTTTTAATAAAGACACCAGTGTTTTAACAAGACAACCAAAGCTTTTTGCTTTTAAAGCGAGACATTTACCAGATCTTTAAGCACCAGTAGTCTGCCCCTGGCTTTCTCAACATTCATCCTGAGATGATCTGGAACAACATAATCATTAGCGGTCTTCAGTTTGTAATCTCCCATGTTGTCCTTGGCCTCTTTGATGGCTGCGATGTCTGCAGGGTCCTCGTAGTCGTCATCTGGCTTGGTGGCATACAGTTCCTCCCACTATAACACAGTATGATAACAATCATAATAACTCCTGAAAACAATCCTCCTCTGAGAAAAATATCCATTATTACTTCATTTTACTGATCATCCAACTGTAATGTATTACATTAAGGTATTCCAAACATTAACTATTTGGGGGCATCATGGGAAATGGTATTTTCGTACAGCTGACGTCAATTCTTGAAATGAAGCCGTAAAATTGAGCAGACAATGTTACTTATCATGCATTTCACAATAAAAATAACATTATGTTGTCAAAATGGGTAACAAAATCTCCAATCACTTATGAGAAAATAATAGACAATTGTAACTCTCTAACTCCTCGCCCCCGCCCCTGGAATTATGACATGGGCGAACAGTGTAGATGGAGATCATTCCGCACATCCGTAATCAGAATCTACACTGTTCACTTTTAGATTCATTTAGCTACCTGTATAAATGTTAATGTGTTAATGTTACCTGTGCTCTTCTTTCAGCTCGTTTCTTCTTCTTTTCCTCCACTTTGTTGAGAGCCTTTGTAATTCTCTCTCCCATACTGCCCTTGAGGGTGGTGCTTATCTTAGCCCCGCCTTGTTCACCCAGACTCTCCCCAATCTGACCCGAAGTATCTGCTGCCCGTGTCCCTCCTGTTTAACCAAATCACAAAATTTTTATTTACTCAGCAATAAAAACAACACAAACTGCAAATCTGGATAACTTTTCTGCATAATATTAAAGTTATTCATATTCCTTAGCTATCATAAAAATAGCTTTTCAAAAACAGAGGTAAACCAAATTCTTATAAAATTCACTTATTTTTCATACCATTTCTGAAATATTCTCAATCTTAATGGAAAGTCTTAAATATGGAATTTCATTTCAGTCTTACATGTTACTGATCACTCCATTATACTACAACAATTTCTTAACAAAGAGTTGAGCAATCTTACTGTTTTTGTTTCTAAAGTTATTAAGAATGGTCTGTATTTGAATCAGCCATTATCAAAATTGATCAATATCCACTTCATTTCCTACTACTCTATGACAATATCTTGCTCCATCAAAGTAACTGACAAACTTTAGTACCTGCTACATGCTTTATATAAAAAAAAACAAAAAACAATCCTTTATCAGAATATTCTATAAAATTGAAAAAGATGGTCTTAATAAAATATTTAAGTTCAGTGAGATCAAGGCCTCTACCTGTCAGAATGTCTCTCGTTGGATCCCTGGTGAGGTCATCTTTTGTAAGCTGTGTCCGCCGCCTCTCAAACTCTGCCTTCAGATGGTAGAAATCATCAGAGAGTTTGGAAGCCCGAAAGCTGCACACTTCATGCTTCGACTCGAAAGCTTTCACAACAATACGATCACACTCCACGACATCCTTAAACCTGTAATATCAAACTAACCATTAACACATTTGTATATTGATGTTATAAAATGTGCAAACACTGTAGACCTAGATCAGCCAGTGCATTCATGCTGTTTGATCTGGATCTAAAAAACTGGTTGCCTCTTGGTCAGAAATAACATAACTAATCTAAAAGCAAAAAGTAGATCCTGATCTACCTGTTTGCCCATAGACAACAGCCTTAATCAAATTGATTAAAGGGTTAAAATAAGACTGTAATCATCCTGAAAAATGGCTGCATCTATCTAAACAATAGATTCTTTTTTATTTTCAAAAAGAGGAGTGTTTCAAATTTCTTAAACCGTCTCTATATTTTGCATTTTATTTACCCTTTACTCCATATAAACAGATTTTATTGGATGTTTGAACATTCCAGATCCAGATTAGCTGGCATATCCACCCCTTTTGATCAAGATGTACACTGTTCACCATTTGATCTATTGGGTTATTTCTGACCAAGAGGCAAACAGTGTAGATCCTGAACTGATGGCATATATGTGCTGGCTGATCTGGACCTGAACTGGTCACACATGCAATAAAACATATATTTATTGAGTAGAGGTTCAAATTACCAATTGACTGTGTTCCCTAGTTTTGTATTATGTGAAATTTCACTATTTAACATGTCTACCTTTTCCTGAGTTTCTCCAAAGCTATTCTCTGTTTCTCGGACTCCCAGGCAAGTTCCTTCCTGACTTGCTCTATCTTTTCCCTCTTGTGACGTTCTAACTCCTCCTTGATCTCTCGATCCATCTCAAACTCCTGCAAACATTGCAGTTACCACAAATTTAACAAGCATTAATAGATTTTTATTTTGGGTGATTCAAGATAGATAAAAATTATTAATTCATTTATCAGTACTTGTAGTTAGCCAGTTTTAACAATTATCCAGATTTCCTTACTTACTTCAATGGAACTTATTCCGTTTTTGCACTTCATGAAATGTGAATACCATTTTTGAATTTCAGCATACTTACAAATTACAATACACTACTGGAAGTTTTAGCTGACTTCCTGTTGCTAACTTAGCTTCAGTTTAATCCATCTCTGAAACATTGGTGACTTACATCTTTGTGAAGGCGGAGTTCTACTGGCAGTGATTCATTCTGTTCCAGAAGCTGTTTGAACATACGTCTCATCTTGGTGACATGACGCCGCACCTCGCGCTTCTTCTCCTCTGCTTCCTTCATCATCTTATCATGCTCTGCCTTCTGTTTAGCCTCCTCAATACTAAACAGGAAAACATTGCATTTGTTATACTTCCACTGCAAATCTCAAACAACAAAATACTCAGTTCTTCTTTTTTCTGTCTTATATGGGGCATGTCTTCAGGATGTAAATTGTTGAAAGGAAGTCCTAAGGTTGAGCTGACGACATTACTTATTATGTAGTAAAATTATTATAATTTAGGTAAAATGTGTGAAAAAACTGCCTATAGGTAATAAGAAAATAATAGATAACTGTAAATTCTTTCCAAATCTTTCTGTCCAATCTTGCACGTGGAACATAAACCATATCCATAGATTTAACACTTTAGAAATAATAAGCAGTGATCATGCCTCTAGAATGCATATGCAATATTTTGCTGCATTTAAATAATGACACAGAAACAAGTCATTTAACAATACTTGTCAATTTTTCAATGGTTATACTTTATAAAACACACTGAGATGCTTAGTGGTTCATGCCATCAAGAAGAAATCTTTAGGTACCTGTAAGCATTAGGATCCCGAATATCGTCTGCCACGTCCTGAGCATCTCTTTTCTGTAAACACAAACAAACAAACAGTTATGTATTTACTGATGAAGCCTTTAACCCTTAACTCTACTGAAACAGCCTGTACCACATGTGTGACCAGGGTAAATCCAGATCAGACTGTGGAGACACTTTTGGGCTTGTGGAGAGATTATGGCCTAAGTCCATAAAAATAAGAGTGGAGACCAGTCTTCAATATCACTGAATTATTGAATGAAACCAAACTGACCAATAACAATTTAGATTTTTTAGACTGGTCTCCAGTGTTAGTGGCTTTTGTTTTGCTCAAGCTTCAAGACCAAGTCTAAAGACCTACCCACTGATCAAGTTGTTATGTTTCAAAACTCTTTATAATAATCTGTGTGTGATTTTAATGAAAATCTGTTGTTACCTTAGCAGAGGGCAGTTTAGCTTTGTTTTCAGCAATCTTCTGATCTAGTTGTTCCTGTCCCATCACAGAGAACTGGAAGAAGTTACCATCAGCACCAGTTGATATCAGTGTAGAGCCATCAAAACTCTGCATCAGTCCACTGATATGACCATACACACTGTCATGTACACTCAGAGTCCATGAAGGTCCCATCTCGGAGATGTCATGAACATTTTCTAGGTTCTGGATTCGAACTTGACCATTCTGCATGCCAAGCAGTGCTTGCTGGCCATTCTTACTGTAAACAACATCAAAAACAACATTATTAATCCAATTAACACTTCTAATAATATTGTATGGTGGTTTTTATTGCTTTAATATTGTCAAACTTGTTCAGAATGATTTTTTCAGCATGCATTTACTTCTGTTGTTAGGTTCAAGAGCAAGACATGTGCTCTTAACATTGTATCATTACACTGCGGGGTTTCATATTTAATGCTTCGGTCAATGGACAAAGAGAAATTACTAGGGATGGGAACGAGTAATCGAGTACTCGGGTACTCGATTAATGTCTGAGTACCCAAGTAGTTCATAAAGAATTCAAGTACCCGATTAAAAATGTAAACAAAAAAATCAACCAATTTTTATAAATGTTGTCTATGGAATCTTACAAATCGCCGACTGACAGTTAATAGTCAACACCTCGCACCTGGTTTCAAATATACAAGATGACACTTAGGGGCACAAATATCCGATAATTGACGCCTAATTGATGTTATTGTTTGATGCCGTAACATTGTACATGTATTGTGTATCCTGTTAAGAAAATATGTTACTGTTTACTTAGAAATGCAAAACAAAATCTGTTGGTATCATTTTGACTCTCCGATATATTTTGCTATTTACACTGCCTTTTCCATGTTCAAACTATTATATACCTTTTATATTACCTTTTTTCAGCGTGTACTGCATGATATTCATCCTTTATTAACTGTTAAATTTTTTACAAAATATTATATATCAGATTGTATATCACTTATTTCAGTATGTTCTGTACTCTTGTACCACCTTTGTTCTTTTGAATCCTCATTTTTAAGTATGATGCTTCTCTCGTCGGCATTTTATTTGATTTTGTTTATTGAGGAATTAAATTCAAATATGAATGTTGATTGTAAGTTTGCAAAACTGAAATAAAATCTGATTGGAGAACATACACTATCACGATGTGTACATTTACGGTGATGTTCTAGTTTGTGACACGGGCCGATTAATGATTGTTTAGTTAAATGTTTTCAATGTTGATAATCGAAATTTAAATATCATTAAGGTATTTTTGTTTCCTTTAAATGTGCTGTGTACCTTCTTGAGTGATCGATAATGACAGGCAGTCTGGAATGATCATACCCGGTACGATCGTTAAAATTTATGGAAGCTGATATAAATTCCTCTTACATTAGAGAAAGGTTTTAAGTACCCGAGTACTCAATCGGAACAAGATTCGAGTACCCGAGTACCGATTTTGCTACTCGTTCCCATCCCTAGAAATTATCAATGAAATAATATGTCCTAATGGCAAAATAAAATTGCCAGAATTTATGCCAGCGCAAAAAATACCATTTGTGTCTTTTCCCTGAAAATTTGTCCCGCAAAAGTAAAATATGATACCACAGTATTGTGTATGAATAGCAGTTTTTTTATTGTGTTTGAATGGCAGTGTCTCTTAATACTGGTCACAGACAAACCACACAAACCATAAGGGCTAACACTTAACAAATATTTTGAGGGTTCATGGCGAAGCTTACCTCCATGTGATAGAGCAGATTGGCACATCATTGGAGTCTTGGACTGGGATCCATCGGATGGGCTCATCCCATTCTGGTTGCTCGCGCTGGGCTTTCTCTTCCTCCGTGGCAAACTTACACTCATACAGGTACCCAGCATCAAAATCGCCCTGACAACAAAAACAAACATAGGTAATCAGCATGCCCATGATAACAAAATTTAACCCTTTCCTCCATATATGCCACTTTATGGTGTGAGCTAACAGTGAAAATCCAGAGCAGCAAGCACAAATGTGCCATCTGATTATGATCTTCACTATTCACTTTTTCATTGGTTAGGTTATTTCTGACCAAAAAGTTCCCTCGAGCATAACCATAACCAGTGGGAACTCAAAATACACAAACTGTTTTGAAGTCCTGTGCCCAAGGTTATAAAACAGAGCTTGGAAACCTGTCTCAAATCTCAAGTATCTGATTGGCTGAAATGGCAACCAGTCGCCATTTCAGCCAATCAGATGCTTGAGATTTGAGACTGGTTTCCATGCTCAGTTTTATGACCTTCAGACCTGAATTTCAGATCAAGCTGGAGAACAATCAACCAGAATCTAACAACATTCCAGTTTTCATTTAAAACAATACACAAGCAATCTCACACAAAGAGGATTTGTGGTCTATAGGTAGATTGTCGGACTCCTGAACTGCAGATTGTGGGTTTGAATCTTCTGCAATTTTCTCAATGCACAGGAGGCACAAATACAGGTTTCATCCCAAGAAGCAGCTATAGGGCATATTTAATAAAGATAAGAGAACTTATTTCAAAATTGATGTAAAACTAATCTTTGTTCAATCTTTACAAGACTTACCATGGAAAGCCAGAACTTTCCTGGCTCCGAGTAGAACCCAGTTAGGATGGGACTTGGTTCAGCAGGGATGTATGGCACCCATTCAGGTTCTTTTTCTTTCTCTTCCTCTACTACAACAACGATAACAAGAATGAAGACCAGTCTCAAATCTCAAGCATCTGATTGGCTGAAACGGCGACCAGTTGGCTGAAATGGCGACCAGTCACCATTTTAGCCAATCAGATGCTTGCGATTTGAGACTGGTCTCCTTTAGTTTTATGATCTTTGGCCCAGGATACGTCTGTTAATACCCACATGCACCAAATGATGCTTATTTTTTTATTTTAAAATCATGTAAAGTCTATGATGATCAGTCAATAAAACTTATTATCCTTAATTATACATTATATACTGAAAAAAAGAGACTTCCATTAAATAACATGGGAAACTCCTATTACGTTAAAAATGCCAGTAATAGAAATGTCTAGAGAATGTTGATCACCAATAAGCTTATTTTGCAAGTTGGCGGTTCAGTATCTATCAATTTAAAAACACAAGTTTTCAATAACTTATTTGTTTTTGTAAGAGTTAGCTTTGATACCTTGATTTATTTAAGAATGGAAAACAAAAACATGCAAGTTCCTGCTGTTTACTGATTGTAGCCCAGTATTGCTTAGAATTCAGTCAATTATTATCTACATAACATTGAATAATGAATGGATTGCTTCAAATTCAAAGACAGGACAGTCCAGTCCAAAACTTCAGCGGCTTAAGGCTTAACCCTTAACTCCATTTATAAGCATATCATCACAAGAGTGACCAGTGTATCCAGATCAGCAGTGTGGATCCAGCCAGAACATCTGTCTTCTGATCTGGATCTGCACCTGCACTGGTTGATAGAATATCAGACATATCCAATGGAGTAAAGGATTAAGCTGGCTAAGCATTTGACTCAAATGGTTGACAATAACTGGAGATGTACCTTCCTCCTCGCCCTGCTCAGACTCGGTCTCCAGTCCTCGCTCAATTCTCTTCTGTCTCTCTTGCTCTGCCTTCTTCTTTCTCTCCTCCTCTTCTTTTGCTTTCCGCTCTAGCTCCTCCTCATGCTGTGAACATCATAAAGAAAACATTAAAGCAGTTATATCGGCTAATTCATACTTAAGTTTACCACAACATTCAATCTAGTGCAATAACCAGATAACTCTTTCTTGCATAACTCTCAAAATAATGGAGTACTTCGATCATTGGACACAAAATATATTTTCTTCTTAAGGTTATGAGCTGGATTACAGAAAAAAATCACCAATTTATGCTCATTTCGTTGATACATTGTTCACATAATTCTTAAAGGTGCAGATGAAAATAATACAGGTGCCTCTTGGTCAGAAATAATGTAATGAATCAAAAAATGAACAGTGTAGATCCTGATTAGATGGCACAGATGTGCAGGCTGATCTGGATCTACACTTTTTGCCAGTGGTATAACAGCCTTATATATCCCACTGAGTGAATGATTAATACAGGAATATAATATGTTCAGCTTACCCTGAGCCTTGACTTGATGCTCCTAAACTTGAAGGTCTTCTTCTTAAGTCCCCTGATCTCGAAGGAGTGAGCTGTATCAAACTTCTTATCTTCTGGCCACTCTATCTCCTGTACCACACCACCCTCACAGAACACCAGCACTGTGGTCTTGTTCTATACACATACAACATAACTGTTAGCTTTGTGTTTATTAACCCTTTAGTTTTTCTTTTGTTGTTTTTTTTTTAAGTTAAATATGCATGAATAGCTCTATTGAGCAACAAAGTTTATTGTATTTCAACAGAAAACATCCAGAAATTTCCATGAAAAAAAAATTTGGTCGCCTAAAATTGCATTTGAAAGGGACATTAATCATGAAATAGTGAAACAGGAGTTATTATTCTTGTTGTCACAGATGGCATTGTTCATGCAGATGATATATTCGAAGTATTAGGTTAATATGACAAGTAATTTCAGTTATAAGCAACATTAAGTTTCATGTTTAAGTTGCATTTGAAAGAGGAATAGCTAGAAAAAAAGGAAAACAGGAGTTATCATTCTTATTGTCACCAAGAGTTATCATTCTTATTGTCACCAATGGCATTGTTCATGCAGATGATATATTCCAAGTATTAAGTGAATAGGACAAGTACTTTCAAAGCTATAGGCAACATTAGGTTTCATGTTTAAGTTGTATTTGAAAGGGGCATAACTCAAAAAATAGTGCAACAGGAGTTACCATTCTTGTCACAGATTGCATTGTTCATGCAGATTATATTTTCCAAGTATTAAGTGAATAGGACAAATACTTTCAAAGTTATAGGCAACATTCAGTTTCATTTTAAAGTTTGGAGACAACCAGACCACAACATGCCGCCGGACAATAGGATCCCTACATTTCTACCTTCCATCGCAGGGGACATAAAAATTCACCATATGAATATGCAAAACATAACATAAAAAGAAACAAAAAACTATTCAAAACAGACAATAAAGAAACAACTATAAACATAAAAAGCTTGAAAGAAATTTTAATGCTTGGCTAACTTCATGGTCACAGATCTTAATTAATGAAGAATTCCATTGCTATTATTACAATGTGGTATAACACAATGCGTAATCCATATGCTTAACCCTTTCCTGTATAGATACGCATTTTTAGGCATGTGCGACCAGTGTAGATCCAGATCAGCCGGCACATCCGTGCCGTCTGATCAGGATCTGCACTGGTCGCATTTTGGTCAGAAATAACCTAATGAATCTAAAAGTGAACAGTTTAGATCCTGATCAGACGGCACGGATGTGCCGGCTGATCTGGATCTAAACTGTTCGCCCTAGCAATTAAGGTGTGTCTGTACAGGAAAGGGTTAACTCACCAAGATTAGATAAAAATTGCACATGTGAAACAACTAAAATACAAGGTGTAAAGGGTTAAATTATGAAAATTACTTTGAACATTCCATTGCACACAGGGGTTTTACAGTAAAACAGGAAATTGAAACTTACAAACTTGTCTGGCGACCACTGAACCTTGGTGACTGGCCCCGCAACTTTGGTGAAGCCAATAGGTTCATATTTCTTGCCAATAGCTAGGAAAAATACTGTTCCATCTTTGCTCTGTAAAGACAGCAGGTTTAGATTAAAAAATTAATATCATCACAAGAAAAGTATATCAGTCCAATTCATCTGCAAAAATAGAGATGTTGGTATAATTCTGCCTAAGGACTTGCTGACTTGTATAGAACTAATCTCAATAAGTGGCATGGAAAGGGTATATCTCCCAGCAATACTGAACATTATTAATTAACTAAAACAATATTGACACAATATGTACAATTCGGTCCACCTTATATGGGTTGCACTCAATTCATATGAAATTTCAACAGGGCCAATACGAGATAACCTGGGCCAATACGGGTTTTACTGAGCCAATATGAGATCGCATGATTCTGATTGGATAATGAACTGGTCCAATATGGATTAAATCACTTCCTTTTAAAAACAAAAATGCCGCCATTTTGGAATTTCTAAGTCGAATTTTTATGGATAAAAATGATAATAGATAGTGTGACTTTGGACACGAGGTGCATTTATTCAAAGCGGCAGAGGATAAGTCTATGTTGCCGCTTTTGGTCGTTTCTTTCTGTGTAATGAAAATCTTTGAGTTTATCTAACTCATCAGTACAACAACAACGCGGATGTCTGCAGCAAGAATTCTTGAAACTAAAAAACAGTGACTTTTAAGGGATTACTCTTGATTTGAGCAAGTATATTCAGAAAAATTTTGCAAAAAGGATCAAAGCTTTGTTTGGATAACTTACAGACATGATAAATTGAGTATTACATGCGGAATTCGTGGATGGAATGTGCGAAAAAAGAAATTTGTTTGGATATATTTGGATATGAACTAAATTTAGACTGGAAGAACAACAGAGTTGGCTGCCACAGTGTGTAGGAATGTTCAGGTTGTTTTTATATTCAAAACAAAACAACCTTCATATCTGCATCTCCATGGTAGCTTATATCAGCCAGGTCACTACTGGACATAGACTCATTGAAGATGCCAGACATTAGAATCAGAGTTGACACTTCATCTCTTCAGGCCGGTAAATTAGCAAGTCTAGAACTATGAATATTGTGTTAATTAATAAAATTGTCATTAATCAAGTGAATTCATATTGGCCTTGTTATTGGGTCTCGGGCAGTCATATTAGCCCTCGGCCTTCGGCCTCGGGCCAATATGACTACCCTTGACCCAATAACAAGGCCAATATGAATTCACTTGATTAATAACATTATATTAGAGAAACAGTTGCTATTTAGTTTGTTTAACCTTTTCCTCCATATACACACCTTTATTGCATGGGCTAACAGTGTAGATCCAGATCAGCCGGCACATCTGTGCCATCTGATCAGGATCTAAACTGTTCGCTTTTTGATTCATTAGGTTATTTCTGACCAAAATGTGACCAGTGCAGATCCTGATCAGACGGCATGGATATGCTGGCTGATCTGGATCTACACTGGTCACAGATGTCTAAAAATGCGTTTATGGAGGAAAGGGTTAAAGCTCAGAATACCCCTTCTATTGTCATTAAAGCCCGTTCTACTTTAAATAATTAATAAAACCAATGGTATAGGATTCCCTTGCTTATGGTTTGGGTAAAGTGACACACAGACCAGCAATATATCCTCACATACCAACAAGAAACCAAATATTTATATAATGTATACAAAGTATAGAAACATTTAAACTATGCACCCAATGTTGCAGTATCAATATCAGATTAATGTTTGTACTAACCCCAGTGGCAAGTATCTCTCCTCGGGCGTCTATGGCTAGAGAAGTGACAGGTTTACTGTGGGGTTTGAAAGCCTGCAGGAGTTCCATGGTACACTCGTGATGTTTCTTCTTGCGAGAGGATTCCTGGTCAATTCTGGCAACGGCCAGTGATCTGATCACACCATCCTCAAAACCAGCAATAACAGAACCTCCCTTCGGATCAATCTGTAACACAAAACATGGGTGATTATTATATAATTAAAACTCAACAAACTGGAGTTTTCAGCAGATCATTTGTTAGATGAAGAAGGAATTCTGAAAGCCAAACACAAAAAATATCACAACATTGCAGGCTTGGTTTGATTGAGTCCACTCATGGGCAGTAATGGAAATGCATATCACTGTCGAAGCCGCCTTCATTAACAAGTTTCAGTAGTTGGGTCAACCACATCAAGTTACTGGGATGTGATTTGTCTACAAACGTTTTAATTGTACATGGTCTAAGACTACACTATTGGACTCCTTTTTTTAAGACTGGAGGTTTGAATTCACGAAGCAGTCATCAAGTATAACATATGTACAAACATTCTTGTTTCAAAATCAGCATAAAATATAAATAAGTTTTCAATTCCAGTTCTCCCAATACAAATGGCTTCATTCCGTGAGAAGCATACACAAACTGAATGTGTTGATTATTAACATGGTACTGCCCTACCATTTGATCTCAAAATGGTTTAATATTCACTTTTGCAGTGGAAGGTAAAAAAACAGCATTCATGAAATTTAGCTCTAGCTAAAATTTAGAGTGAATGGGTTTATAATCTTACAACAATAATAAAACTGCTTGAATATACTTCTAAGCAAAAATGTAATTTCTTGTGTCTGTATGAAAATTCAGGCAAACAAAATGAAATGATACAATAGTAAGCCATAAGAAATTCCGAGTTTAGACAATGATTCAGGACTTACAACTTCTGGAATCCACATTAAAGCTGTTCCTCCAGCCGTGTATTTGGTGTCACAGATCATCTTCTGTTGTACGTAGTCAAACACTCGCACAGTAGCTGTAATATGATAGCAAGAATTGTCTCAAATACTAATCATCTGCTTAAAAAGCTTTCAATTATAAATCTTCAATAATTAACTCAATGGATAGCTTACATTACATGGCAAACAGTGTAGATCCTGATCAGCTTTCACATTTGTGCTGTCTGAACTGGATCTACACTGTTCACTTAGAATCTCAGATTTATTATTTTTAATAAGAATTACAGAACTACTCTTCTACCCTAGGGCCCAAGTTCATAAAATTGTGATTTGTAAAAAGTCTCATATCTCCAGAATCTGACTTGTCCAGTTCTCAATTCAAACCAATCAGGCACTTGAGATATGAGATTGGTCTTATTATTCCAGAAAAAATCCTTTACAAATACAGAATTTGAATAAATGTTGCAAGTTGACAACTGAATTTGAGAGTAGGATTTTTTCGGATATTGGAGCCAGGACACTTGTACTTACAGTCAGAACCAGTGGTGGCTAGTAGATGTGACACTGGAGACACATCACATCCAGTGATTGGACCAGCGTGAAACGTAAACAACTTCTCTGGTGCACTAGATGTGTGGGAGAACGATAGGTCCAGCCTCCATATACCACCATTTGCATCCTGTCAATCAACATGATCATATGTGATGCTTCGATTGTAATCAACAAAATATAACATATGATAAATCAATTGTTCAACTGCTGTATACTCACACAATTCAAAATTGACTCTAAGGTTTGCAATGGTCTGTGCCATAAATTAGAGAATGATATTCCTTAAAAAAATTGATTTTGCAATGGTATTTTCTGCACTGATCTTTAGTTTCGAAGCTGTTAACAAATACCAACTTTAACCGTTTACTTACATTAATTGATTGTATTCACTTTCATACAGGTGTCTAACAGAATTTTTGTTTACTGACCACACAGTGTAGACCTTGATTCCCTTGTCAACTGTACAGATATACAGGCAGATCTGGGTCTACACTGTTCGGAAATGTGACATAATTATGCTGCACTAAACCTTTATAGAGTAAAGATGTTGGACTAAATATACAAAGTGATCCTCCAGCTTACCTGAGCGTACCAGATGGTGGGTTCATTCTCAGGGTCTACAGACTTGATGATAGACTTGAGCTGTACATCACTGCCCACCTTAAGCTCATTCATAGGATCCAGCTCAAACATCCCTGTCTCATCTGTCGTGTCTGCTGTGTCTATTGCTTCAAAGTCCCACACCTAAATGATACAAGTTTTGACAACAATCACAAATACACACTAATGTCAAAAGTTTTAATACTTCAAACATTAACCAACTAAATTATTGAAATAGTCCCTTGAAAACTGTGCCAGTCCAATTGACAGGGGTGATCTAATTACTATGATGCTCACACTGATTTGGATTTACACTGGTTGCAAATGTAATTAAAAGGTGGGCTTAGCGTGGGATTAAGTGTTAATATATTGTGTTTTTAAAGATATATAGAAAAGAAAACTCTTTCAGACACTTAATAACAGTTGTTTGTACTCTAAATTAATTACTTAATGTGGTGAGCAACACATCATCTTGATATAGTGCATATCTGTGTCAAATTACTGCACAAAAAGTAATAGTTAGAACACAAAAAATTACCCCAAATGACTCACTAGTTTCAACCACCTGCTTTCTGACATTCACCAAACGTAACAACAATTTTTTTTTTATAACCATGAAAGATAATCAGAGTATTTTACTATGACAGTAGTACTAACCCTAATGTATCCATCTATTCCAACGGACATGAGTTCTCCCTCGTCTAGGAGGATCTGTTGTATTGGTCCAGTATGGCAAGACTTCTTGTTCTTCATCCTGATCTCTACCTTGATGAGGCCACCTTCCCACAGCAGCATGTTACCCCACTCCGACCCAGATAATACCTTCCCATCAGGTAGTTCAACGTAGCCTTCAATATCTGTGATCTCTGTACGCCCAAACTTTCCTAACTCTCCTTGCAGTTTTAAACCAGTGAAGGTGTCAGCCATCTTCCAAAATCTAAAGGCAGAACAAACAATTGAGAACAGGACTATTTTTGCATGAGGTACCATCACGCAGAATATGAAAGAAATATATTTTTACAAAACTGCTCTAATGCCGTGCTGAACATTAAAAAAGGCATTTCTTTTGAAAACAGCTCTTATCTTGTGTTGAACATAAAAAAAAGCATGTTGAACATATAAAGGAGCACTTCTTATGAAAACTTTTCCAATGCCATGCTAAACATACAAGAAAGCATGCTGAACATAAAAGGGAGCAAAAACTGTTTAACTGCCTTGAACATAAATGAAACCCCTGTTCTATATTTCAACAGAGAGATCAGCAAGTTTGGTTGATCATATACCTGATGTGTACAGTTCCTGATGTAGTCAGCTGTCCCTCCAGCTCAGTAGAAAACGTGGCACGGAATACATCCTGGGAGAAAGCTTTTGACCGCAAAACTGTTTTCTCTTGTTTCCAATCCCACACAGTGAGCATAAAGTCTGGTTCCCCACCCTGTGATGCCAGCAGGGTACCATCAGGGCTGTAAACAATAAAGAATCATTATGCATGCATACCATATAAAAGCAATTTCTACATATTTAGTCTTTCTATGCAACTTGCTGCAATTAAGTTCTAAAAAAGAATTTCATCCAGGAAATGCAACGATAAACTATACTTATCTAACAGCCATTTTAATAGTGGTTAAATGTATACTTCCTAATATTTTGGTAAGAACTGAGGATATTTAAGAGTGTAAATATTAGAATTTTATTGAAAATTTATTGGAATCATTTAGCTAGTTGATCAATACATTTTTGCAAACAAACATATGAACAAAACTATCAAAGAAGTTCCCTCACAAAAACCTAGCAAGTTAAGTTTTAAATACAGAATTTGTTTTTTAATTTCTGCATAAATTTGAGGATTGCTATGTATATTCTGTTAAATTTCCTCTACAAGATATTTGGAATTTAACCCATTACTCCATATTATATATGCATTTTATCGCATGTGAGAACTGTGTAGATCCAGATAAGACAGTACATCCATACTGTCTCCTCTATATCTGCACTGTTCCCATTCTGGTCAGAAATAACCTAATAAATCAAAATGTGAACAGTGTAGGTCCTGATCCAATGGCACAGATGGGCCAGCTAATGTGGATCTACACTGTTAAACCGAAAAGACTTTTATATGCGGTAAAGGGTCAATCAATGCTCAATAACACCAATGACTTACTTAAAGTCAACAAAGGCATAAGATCTCTCAGTTCCTCCCCTCAGGATTCTGTACAGCTTCAGGGACGGCCATTCATATACATTGATATTTGGACTGTTGCCTTTCTCTGCCACGGCAAAAAACTGACGGCTAGGATGAACCTGTAAATAGATATGACAATAATTCTGAAAAAATATTTTGATTTTTTAACAAATAATTCTGACAATGTATAGGAATTAAACAATTAATTACCAACTAAACGGAAACATGCATAAGTTTGAAGATTAATGTTTAAGGCTTAACCATTCTCAACTCAGTATTTGAAAAAGTTTGGTCAACCAACAGAAATAATTATTTGAAAGTAACCAACGGCAATAACTCTTAACATATACATTGTAATGGTATTTGACATGCATCACACCCATAATATATTATATGAACCCATAAAAAGTTTCAATGTAATGTGACAAACAATTACAAAGACTCTGGACTGAAATTTTCCTAATATAAAATGTGCTATTATTAAGGTACAAAGTGCCATAAGTCTGCTACTCATTAAAGATTTCAACAGTACTGAATGTTTACCATTCCCTCATCCATATATACATTTGTGATAAGTTAAAAAAAAATCTAACCATTCAGTACCAAGATAAGGCTCCAGACAGAAAAATGTGGGACAGACAATCTCACATCACAATATCTCTCCGCCTTTGGCAGTTGATGAAAAATTGTGGAAAATCTCAAAAAGAATACTTATAACATACTGCAATGGCTCCTATGCCACCACCACTGGTGCTGCGTAGGAATGTTTGTTCTTTGGTCTGAAGGTCAAGGATCTCAACAAGGTTACCGGCAGCAAACACAACTGTCTTCTCATTGAGCAAGCACAGGTTGGCACGCTTTGTACAGTCATAACCATAGGAATGTCTTTTGTTTAGTCAAGGATTGTAAACAAGTAAATATAAATTAAACAATTACTATAAATGTATAAATGACTTTTTGTTTGTTTTTTGCTTTGTTTTTTTTCTTTTTTTTTGGGGGGGGGGGGGTTGGGTAAAGATCGCGTGATCCAGCCCGAGTGAAATATGCACAAGGGCAGTAATGAGGCTCTGCCGAGTTACCGCCTAAGTGAATATTTCATAAGGGCCGGATCACGCGATCTTAACCCAACATAAGTGAATGATACTTTTTCTTGCATACCGTATTTATTTTGCCCATTTTGGGGTATTTTCCTGTAAATTTTTCTTTGCACTACTGTTTTATAGTAGCGGAGTGATATACGAGACATTCCATCGTTCATTCATAGATGTGTAAGACGTTGTGACGTCATATAAAGCGCGTGACTCGTTCTACATGGGGGGTGTAGAATCAAAAATTCCTACACAGGTGAAAACACCGGATGACCTGATCTGGAATGCAAGAAATTTGTTTCCTTCATTTCTTTTAATGTAAGTCTATGTTCGCACCTTTTCAACTCCTTTTAAAGTTAATTAGTTAACTTAAATTTACAATCATGAATCTTCCTATGTCTATTAACCAGAATTAATGTCAGAATCAGAACTGAAGATCATAGTTAAAATAGAAATTTGTTTGTCAGCCAATTTAAAAACTCAAATTCTAACGTGAACATTTGTTAGCCATTTAATATTTGATGTAATTAATCATACTGGGTTTCAATGGCAATGTTCAATATATCATCTATTTTAAGAATATTAACACTTTTCTCCATGGGATATGGCTTTTGTCCATGGGTGAACAGTAAATAAAGGACATGCATGCAAAGAAAGTATTTTCCAAAAAACATTCAGTTAACATTGAAAAATCTGTCACATAAAGTGAACTACCCACGGTATTTAGGATGGAACTCGGCAGAGACATGTTTCCACATGGTTCAATCTTGGTAACAGATTTTTTTCATCTTCACCTCACATTCATGCAAGTTCTTTATAATCTTTTCCCCAACAACTGTTCTCATGCTATATCTGTGCCAAAACCATATCAGTATAAACAGTTGAATTAAAGGATACTGTAGTGTAAGCATGTCTTCTGGAAGTCCAGACTCGGCTGTCACTTGGGGCCGAGAAGCAAATTTTTCATACTCATAGTAAAAGTCATCTGGGATTTTTGGCTCCTCCTCCTTCTCTTTCATAGCCCCTTCCTCTCCCTCACCCTGATCATCTGCTGCTGTAAATTAAAGAATTTAACATTTTACTTTCCTCCACATTAGATCAGGGCCCAGGATTATAAAGCTGAGATTGGAGACCAGTCTCAAATCTCAACCATCTGATTTGCTGAAATGGAGACTTGGCTATATTTCAGTTTTACATTACAAAAACAAGTTTCAGCTATATGATTCAGCATAAACAAACATTTAACCCTTTACTCCATGGGATATCGCTCACATGGGATATCGCTCACATGGGATATCGCTCACATGGGATATCGCTCACATGGGATATCGCTCACATCCGATGTACCACCAGTGCAGATCTAGATCAGCCTACAAATCTGTACAGTCTGTTCAGGATTTATACTGTTGGCTATTAGGTTATTTCTTATCAAGACGGCACAGATGTGCTCTTTGATCTGGATCTATACTGGTTGCCCATGTGATACAAGGTGCATTCATGGTGTAATGGGTTAATAAATTTAACAATCATACCACATGCAGACCAAAATCTGTTATTGATATCAGTACAATAAATCATAAATATTTTTATAATCTAAGATATATGTCAAGTTATTATTAATATTATCTTTTCTATCCCTTTCCTCCATATATACATCTTTATGGGCAAACATAGTAGATCCAGGATGTACACTGTTTTTGTTGTTGTTGTTTTTTATTTATTAGTTCATTTCTGACCAAACAGCAAACAGTGCAGATCCTGAATCGATGGAAAGGAGGTGCCAACTGATATGGATCTACACTGGTTGCACATGCCTTAAAACATGTATATATGGAGTAAAGGGGTATGGGATTTCATAAGAGCTTCATGTACCTTGTTGTTCTGCTGGCTTCTGTTCTTCACCTTCCTCAGTTATCTTTGCCCCATCTGTCTCTTCCTGACCTTCACTTCCTTCTACCTTCTGCTCTCCTGTGGATTCAAAAAAGCTTAATAAAAAGGAAGATTGCATGTGTGCATATATACAGTTATTTTTTATCAAGTTTACAGTGACAAGAAGGTTAATTGTATTCAATAGACCACTCAGCATGATCAGAGATTGTGGGCAAATAAAATACTACATGGTTTTTCTCAATGGCTAGGACCTGGATTGAGCATGGGCTGCCACTTTACCAAGCTTAATAATAATGAATTGAAAACAGAACCACCGCCATAGAGAATGCAGAAGCCTGTAATAAAACTTAGTTGATCCCTTTACTGTACACTCAATATTCAAAATACTTGCTTTAATGATTAGATTTACATTTGCATTTTTTATTCTTTAAACTCCAAAGAGTGTCAGGCAGTAACGGGCACTGTATTCTAAATGTCAAAACAATGTTAAAAAAAAGCATAAGTCCTTTTTTCAGTTTGGCCTTCACCTGTCTCGCCTGCTTTGGCTGGCTGTTCCCCTGTTTCCGCTGGTTTTTCCCCTGCCTCGACTGATTCAGCTGGTTTTTGTTCCCCAGCCTCAGTCTGCTCTACTGCTTGTCCCTCAGACTGCTCAGTAGTTTGTTCAGCTGGTTGTTCACTGTCTGGTTGGGCCTCACCTGGTGTACCATCTGCCACATCCTCTGCCTGCTCACCTGACGGTTCATCTGTACACAACACAACGAAATGTTGTCAACTATCCTCAAATACAGGCACATACATTTAACTCTTTAAGTGCCAAGCACACCATTTGTGATCAGTGTATACCCAGATCAGCCTTTGCATCCATGCAGTCTAATCAGGGTCTACACTATTTGATATCCAGTTAACAGAATACCATATTATAACCCTAAAAACAATGAATGGACTGGCAGAAATTGATAAAAAGGATATCCCACTATAAACAAGTGACAATCTGAAAATATCAGAACAAGATTCTGCCTTCACAAAACATGAATTTTATGCTTAAAACTTTACAAATGCTTAGTAAAATGATTCCTTTTTATGTGTTCACACCTCAGACTTAAAGGAAAGGAATTTAACAGAAGAGGAATTCACAAATGTTAATTTTACAAATTTAAAATGAAAATAAATGTATGGATCAATTTTACAGCATTTCTGCTATCTAATTTAGGGAATTCATAAAATTCCAGCTGATTTTTCAACTGGCCTGAGCATCCATTATCTGAAATATCAACATTTCTGTGTGGATATCATATGCATGCTGGATATCATATTCATTCTGTGGGTAAAGGTATTAATAACATTCTCTCTACCATGATTAAATTGGATGCATTTACCTATTTGCTCTTCATCTTGTGGTTGGTCAGCTTCTTGTTCACCTTCTGGTTCTTGTTCAGTTGTCTCCGCCTCATTTAGTTGTTCAGCTTCACCCTCTGCGGCTTCTTCTGTTGGCTGCTGCTCCTCTGTTGTCTCATCTACAAAAAAAAGTATCTAGGTAGGATATTTTTAAGATTGTTTTATTGATCATCTCAAGATTAATTGTTGTCAGCTGGTTGGTTTGGGTATGGGAAACAGACAGACAAGTTACAGGGTAAAAGTACAGTAAACATTATTTACCGGGGACTTTCTGAATAATTAACCCTTTCCACCATATATACCATCATGGCATGGGTGAACAATGTAGATTCAGATCAGACGACACTTAATGTGCATTTTTTTATTATTAGGTTATTTCTGACCAAAATTTGAACAGTGCAGATCCTGATCAGACAACCCTTTATGGCAAAGGGCAAGCAGTGTAAATCCGGATGAACCCACACATCCCTGCAATCTGATCAGAATCTGTACTGTTCACCTTTTTAAATACCGAGTTATTTCTGACCAAAAAGCAAACAGTGCAGATCCTAATCAGATGGCAAGATCAATGTGCCGGCTGATCTGAATGTACACTGGAGGTAAATGTGTCAAAACGCTTTGATATGAAGGAAAAGGTTAATGTAAGATCAGTAAAGCTTGTGATAAGAAACAATTAAGAACTGCAAACAAGAGAAAATAACTGTAATCCTGTCTTAAAATAATTTGGAGTAAGCTATGAGTATATTGTTATTTGGAATACTCAGGGCCCTGAATACTTAAAGCAAGAAATATTTTGATAGTTTGAACAACATAAATACACTGAATGAATCACAAAAAAAACATACAGTAGTTTCACTTTAACAGGGCTGGGCATGCACTAGGGAACTAAAAGTTGACAATGCAGCTTTTTGCACCATTTGCTGACAAGGATGCGTGTTGGCAAGGTGTCTGAGCTAGAGGACAATTGTTTGAATCCTAGTCAAGACCATCATTTCTTCCAATTATCATAGTAGTTTTGTAGTGCCGGCAGCATAAGGTCACTTCCAACAGCCTCGCTGTTGAGCTAGCTTTTCAGCGAGGTAGTTGAAGTGTACCGACTGTCAAAACTAGTTAAGCAACGGTTTGCTCGGTCAATGCCTGGATGGGTGTCCCTCTGGGGGTCGGTTGGTTCGCCCCCAGCTGGGAAATACTTCACTGGTGTCAGAAGTGCGTGCTTGATGAGCCCATGTGATTGTTTCGGAGCGCGAGTAGGCTAGAAACTGCAGTCCACGGGTCTGAGCAGTTGATGCCTAAGCTCCGAAAGATAAAGGAGGGGAGAGTGTAGAGCCGGCAGCATAAGGTCACTTCCAACAGCCTCGCTGTTGAGCTAGCTTTTCAGCGACGTAGTTGAAGTGTACCGACTGTCAAAACTAGTTAAGCAATGGTTTGCTCGGTCAATGCCTGGATGGGTGTCCCTCTGGGGGGTGGTTGGTTCGCCCCCAGCTGGGATTACTTCAGTTTGTACCAATAAGGTAAGCATTAAAGCTAAGACTAAGTACTGGTCATCATTGGTGTCGCGTCATCGTTTGTCTCGCGGTATTTGTGTTGCGCCCTCTACCGATTGTTTACTTTGTCACGTTGCTGACCTATATTTGTGGTTTGACGAAAAAACATTTTTTCAACAGTTTTGAGCAGTTTCTTGGTGAGTATTCGTTCGTATACATCAAATATAGTGTTTATGTTAGAAATGAAGCAAAAACACTCACCTTCAGCCTTATTTTTGTCCTATTTTGCTTTGTTTACAAGTTCGTCTGCGCCACCCATATCCCCGGAAGTGTTTATATGTAGTTAGGTAACCGACCACTAAATTTTAAATCAGATAGGTAACCAACCACTAAATATTAAATATGGAACGAAAGTTCTTTCAATTGCAAGCACTGTCCAGAGGAGTAATTTTTTAGTCAGTGTGATTAACAGTTGTTATTTTTTAACATTAAGTTAACAGTTAAAGTTTTGACATGTTCACCTATCACACTTTAAATGACTTGTTATCTGATTAAACATTTAGTGTTCTAAACCTATGAGTGTTCGATTTATTCCAAGAATGTTCACATACCGCGAAACTAATGATGACGTCATCAAGACAACATGGCGGACACCAATGACAATCATATGGATGCATTCTATTGTTTTTGGATATTCCATGGTCATTTTAAGAATTAAATAACAGGAAAAGGTTGGAATAGGAGAAATAAATCAAAATTTAACAGGTTAGTTTCTTTTCGTCTTTACTTCATTTTGATAACTGTTAAGTAACGCGAACCAACAGATGACCAGTATAAGTGAACTAAATGAACAAAACAGAGATTAGGTTTGATCGGCTGAAAATGAACACTGATCAAAAGATTCTGTATAAAGGTCATTAATAACTGTCTAATATGTCTAAGATCTGCAGGTATTGTATCTTTACAATTGATGTCTTTCGTTGTTTATCTCATTATCGTGGATAACAATTCCTTCCATGGAATGTGATGGATCTCGGACACCATACATTCGCGTTAGGCAACAAGTAATTAAAGTGTATACAAAATTACAGTTCCATATTGATTGTGGAGTTGATAGATGATAGGTTTATTTGTTCAGTTAATGTTATATCATGATACCCTGATTTGTTTCCTCGGTGGTAGGAAGTTGCTCTTCTCCGCCGTCCATCTTGGATGAAGCGATGGTTGTTATGGAGAGAACGCATGCGCATAAAAAAATACGAAAAGTGTTTAAACGAAACGGACTGAAACGAACGCTCAATATAAATTAAGCAGACAAGTCTTAAATTAGGCCTAATGCGGAAACTGTAATATGTGGACTATGGGCGGATCCAAAGGGGGGGGGGGTGGGTTCAGGGGGTTCGCACGAACCACTCGTATTTCCATTTTTTGTCCCGGTGGTATATTAGATGCTATATTACCAATATATAATCAAAGCGCTGAAAGCGTTGAAATACTGGCGCGCTGGTTGAATCGAACATGCCCTGCACAGATATCATTACTGTAAACATATGAAACTATGTGTGATTTTTTCGTTAAACTTTGTGACAGTTACTATCATCAACATTAGCAAATAATTCTGTATATTCAGGGATTTCAATAGATGCAGGTACTTGTATTTTGATGCAAGGAAATTAGGTTTTCCACTTTTTTTCACCTGAATCTTAGGCGGGGGTCTTTTTGATGCAGAAGCGTATGATTAGTGGTTAAATTTTGCTAGAATAACGATGATCAGGCTCCGCCACAACTGAGTATTGTCAACAATGAAATGCACAAGGCTCACGTACCTTAAGAGACTGAAACAGTTACAATCTTAATTTTTACGTCGATCGCAACAATGCATTAACAAAAATATTCGCCAACTTACTGACGGTCTCCCCAGGATTTTTGGAAGGGTTGTCGCTGGATATTTCGTGGATATAAGCTCGCGAAACCTCATTTTTTAACTATCATTTTATACAATTTTATATTTGTACCAAAGTTTACTGCAAAAACTGTATATAGTACATAGATGTTTTTTTTTATCTCTTTAGAGCCAAGAAAGGTACAAAGTTAAAAAACATAAATAATGTGAAACAATGTGTAAACAGTATGTCAACATGTGTTTTAATAACATAAACTGATCTGATCTCATCAAGTTACAATGCCAACTATATACTCTGTATAGTTAGTTTTTCACCTTCATTGTCCAAGATATCTCACACATATCAAACTCAGTGTTTCATTACAACTGACAGAATTAGGATTAAACTTTCAGAAGCCTCTTTTCTTCTTGGGCCCAAGCGCTGACTGCCTTATTATAATCAAACTTCAGTACATCAGGACCTTCCATGGATATCATTAACAATGAATTTAATGTTGAATTGTTAAGCCTGCTTCTAAGCTTAGTCTTCACTCTTGATAAAGTGGAAAAACCCCACTCACAATCTGAAATTAAATTAATTTACGATACCAGTAAACATATAGATAGCTTCACATATATAAAAATATTATCATAATAGGTATTCAGTTAACACAAACAGGTATAATAAATTATGTAGTGCACCCCAAGAACCTGGTTTAAACCCCTAGTAGCAAATTATTTTGCTACTGACTGTTCCAAGGCGCTAACCCATACGGTTCCCCTTTTTTATTAAACAATCAACAAACAAATCATTTATTTTCCTCTCTTCTTTTTGCTGCAGGGGAGGCTGTGTTTTATGAGTGTGGCGATTCCTGATATGCATATTTCCCTTTTTATATATAGTAGCATGAAATTGAGTTATTTTATTTATTTAATGCAAGTCACAAGGCTAAGTAAATATATATAAAAAAACATTGCCAACTTCTTGCAACCAGAAGTAGACTTTCTTCCACTTAGGATCGACACCTGACTGGATCGAACTGGCTGTTCGAGGTAGCCGGCGTTGATTCAGTGTCTCGGCATGTTGGGGTACCGCGTCCGGCGTCGGAGTAATTTCACGACGTGAAGGGGTACTTGGCGTCGTAAGAGTCGCTCTTGAAGGGCTATCCGGAAATGATCTCGATCTCATTTCTAGAATTTTGAAGTTCAGAATGCCCGATGGAGTTGGCATCAGCCTCACAAGGCCGGTTTCTCTTGAAATAAGATAGAATTGACGAGTCGTCGTTCTTTCGCGCATGCATACTTGAAAATGTGTCCGACGAAAATGAACTGATCGTTACGATGATAGCGCAGTAAAATGCCACAGAATGTATTTCTTTTGCAATTTAAGTTCTAAATGCAACTTGCCAATAGATTTGTTTAAAACAATTCCATTATCGCACAATTATTTTCATACATGTATACAGTACAATTTTCGAAGTGTTTGTCTTCTAATCACAGAACTAAGAATAACCAAATAATTACTCATGATCGCATCTCATTTAAATCATTGAACATTATGTTAAACATACCGGGTTCCGCTATTAATTGAGAATATCAAGAGTCAACAGAGCCAAAATACGATCAAACGACACCGACAGACTTGCGAATTCACCACGTGGAGAGGCGGAGTTATCCAGCTGATAGTAAAGAAATCGATTGTGATTGGTCAAATCGCCCATTGCTTAACCTTGAATGAGGTGTGTATTGAAAAGCGACCTGTGTTTACAATGCAAGAAACAGAAAATTATGACATGTCGATTTTGAATAAACGGATGTCGGCGAATTTAACACTTGTTGGAAATAGATCAAAGCTTGTTAACGGTTGTCTGGGGAGAACACTGGGACCCGGCCCGGTCCTTGTTAGCCGAGCAAAATCTCGATCCACAACTACTCCAACCTAACCAAAATGGCAACCCACGCTATCTCCCGCTTGTCACGTGACTGATTTGTTTTTAATCGTTCTTTTAATATCCTTTCCTTGCGAATCACAACATTAAATTGTTTTCTTGTTTTTATTTGTAGAATTATCTTTCAAAGTTCGCATTCCTTCTCGAAATATTTGTATTTTCTTAAAATGCAATACTTTTTATGCCACACAACTACGAAATCTTTCAGGCGTAACTAAACTACTCATTCATATCCAGTTGCTTGTTCACTGCCGTAGCTGGTCATGATTTCACTCTACTTTGTCCGATGGAATTTTTGGCATGGATGCTCCAAAATTACACGGAAATCGCTCAGAATTCGTGGAATGGTGTGCTGCATTGTGCTTCACACTTGTGCAGAACATTTCGGCCTGCTCTCGCGGTGACCACTCACTTACTTGATACGCTCTCGTGGTCGCAATGATACACCCGAAGTTCAGGACTGCGCGTCGCAGAGTTCACAGCATCGTTAGTAAAATACTGGCGCATGCGCGCCAGTATTAAAAATTAAGTTTGAAAACAATATACATGCATTTGAGTTTTTGTTCCGGACGACGAATTTTAAAATAGAAATGACCATGAGTTCCAGAATTTTAGCGCTAAAAACTTAACACAATCGTTTCTACTTAAATTGTTCTCTCACATTAAATTGAAGTGCGACAGTGGGGACGTCATGGCGTTCATGAAAATAAAGTATTTAAAATTACATATATTGGCGCTGCTCCGGTTTTCCTTAATGTTTACTTGATCTAAATACTTCTTATACACTTATTCAACATTTTAAGCAAGTTTTAAGTTTATGAAAGAGATTTGATTAATAATTCTGACAAAATTTGACCTGTCTATCATGAAAGCTGTGCGGATAATTACACAAATTTTCTGATACCTAGTGAGGAAGATTCTAAATATTGTATGGTAGTTGAGGTGTTCAAAATGCATTAAAACTTAAGTGACGGTCTTATTCCTTTACTTTAATAATGGTTTTCAACGTAAAACACATACAAACAGTGAATATTAAAAACATGCGCGCGACAGTCTAAAAACGTAAACAAAATTATGTAGATTTTCTATGAAATGCCACCTCCAATATGTGGTTTAAATAAATAACTATATTACCATTCACGTTATATACTGGCTACCCAGTTAGTTACGCTGTATTGCAGTTTATTTATTTGCCATAATTGAGAAGTACCCATTCAGTTCTCGTAAAGTATTCATTAGTGCTGGCCATTGCTTCACTACTTGCATGACTTGTCTAAGTACTAACCTCGTACTCATAATTGAAGAAAAGTCAGGGCTTTTTCAAAGGTTTTTGGGAAAAGGCCCCAGCTCAAATTGGGAATTTTTTTTTACTCCGTATATACCTTTTTTACACTGGTTTCATACATAAATTTACATAACATAGTTTTTACAGATCAATGCTCAAAAGAAAACAAATGATTTTCATAACTTGAAAAGTCTTTATTTATATTGTTTCTTGTTTATTTCTCGCTATTTTAGTATAACTATTGAAATGGGATGTTTTTCTTGAACTTGGGAATTTTTTTCATGAAATTGGGAAAAATGGTCCTTATTTGGCATTGGGAATGGGGCCCAATATCGGCCCCGTGAGATTGGCTGAAAAAGCCCTGCAAGTACTGATTTCTGCCGAGTACTTAAAATTTATAAAAGTAAGCAAGAGTAAAAATATGAGTACGAGTAGCACATCCCTGGTAATCTGAAACTTACATGCCTTTTGAATCTTAGTACATGTATTTTTTTTTATAAAATGCAGAATTTTAGGATTTATACTGTTAGATGGTATAAAATAAGAGTTACATTCATCAAGGGGCAACTCGAATAGGCGGCGTCGGCAGTAATTAATATGCGTTTCATATATCTGCTTATCTTGATTATATAAAAAAATAAGCTAAACCTTTTTAGAGATGGTCTAAACCTCAGCCTTATTTGAAACGATTGTGTACTAACAGTGTGCCGCTAACAGAATCCGAGAACATAGATTTCAATTGTCTGATAATGCTTTAAAAACTGAATTCGATTTAATGGGTTGAATGATAAATGATAACTAAAAAAGTAAGTTATATTCAGTAAGCGATGAGTCAGCGAGCGAGCGCGGGAGGGAGGGAGGGCGAGCGAGCGCGTGCGTGCGTGCGTGCCTGCAAGAGTGCGTGATTTTGTGCTGAGTGAGTGGATGCGTAATCAATTGATTGATTGATAAATTGGTTGGGTTGCTAGTTAGTTGATTGATTGAACGATAAAAGATTAAATTAATCCACCATAAACAGGACTGACCGTTAACCTCTTCGGTGTCTTATGATCTAATATGTTTTAGAGATACATGCCTATACTTTCGGTTTCAATCCAGCAGCCGGTACGACGCAACCTGCTGCAGTTAGTGCGGTGGTGGTTGCAGAGGAAGACTTCGTTTCATTTTAACTACAAATGTATGTTATATTTTCTACATCATAATTCTGGGTATGTATGTTTCAGCTTTTTAGTTTTACTTTTTGAACGGTTCGCAAAACTCAATTTAAATCATAAACATTTTAAATAGTGCAATGAACAATATTCACGTGCTAATCATAATTGCGTCAAATTGTGAAATAGACTTTAGGGTGGTAATTTCCGCTACTGGGACGAAATCTAAAAATAGATTTTCACAGCTTTAGCGCTCGGCGGGAAAACCCGCAATAGTTTGGGGAAGTTCTTGATTGGCTATTTTTGGTCACATGTCATCTGGAAAGTCCTGAATGCCATTTTGTTGCTGCGTGGAAACATGAAATATGGGATTTTTGTTTAAGAATATCTTTTGGATTTCTGGATTTTTGGAAATACATGTACTACTTTTGATAAAAAAGTAATTTAATGGTAGGCACATTGTTTCTGTAATTCTAATGAAATGGACAGGAAGAAAACAAAACGAAGGAAGAGCAGCGCCAGCAAACGACACGGTCGGTCGGAGGAAAAACCTGAAAAGGCAGAGGTCATGAACGAAAAGGAAAAGCAGGACAGATTAGACGCAGCAAGCGCTTTGTCATCATTGATGTTTTTACCACCTAAGTCAAATAATGATGATGAAAAATCAGAAAACAATGACCGGAAAGACACAGTTACACCCCCGAAACAGGTGACCCAGTTTTCTGAACGGCCATCGACAACGGGAAATCCCACGACGTCACGGGAAAGCAAAACTAGGAATGCTGGTGGGCGTGACGGCATCAACAACGACGCTGCCACCGAATTCTCTGTAAACATGCGGAATAGTCTTATTCTTGCACAGCTTCAAAGTCAACTAAGTATTGCATTGCAAAATAAAAATGTCGCACCTTTCTATGTTAAGAGTTCGAAGGCGAATAACTTGGTAACACTACAAACGGCTCCAAGCAGTTCTAAAGACAACCTTCAAATTCCGACATTAGCTACAAATCTCAGATCAAATTTACCTTTAACAGTAATGCCTCAGACCCATACAGTCAACAAACAAGTTGCAGAAGCACTTCGAATTGCTGTGTCCAACAACCGTAAAGCTGCACAGACCCCACCAAAGAAAGCGGCTGAACAAAATGGTGAAATTCCGGTAACTGTGAAAACAAGTTCTGCAACAGATGTCGAAAAAATGGAATTTGATACAGTGACGTCTAGTCGATTGAAAGAAAGCACAGATACAAAACTCCCTCTAAAGAAGCGCAGACTTATTGGAGTTGATGACTCTATTCCAACTTCCGAATTGAATCTTAGTTCAGAAATGCTACAGTCTAACTTAACGTCGGCAAAACAAATTGAAAATATTTTGCAGATGGCGAAAGACTATCCAATTTCTCCAACAAATGCAAATATAAATAGTTTAATAACTGGTATTCCAAATCAGTCCCTGGCAAAGTTATCAACAGGTAACTAAGTTATCTCATCAAAGTATGCATTATTACAGGCTCAGGGTTTTAAGAGGAAAAGTCGTTCTGTACATTTATAAATAATGTTGTTTTATTTTAATCTCCTGATAGAATATGTTTAGAATGCATTTGAAAATCGTGCTGAACTTCCTGACCAATGATAGTTACTTTGCCTAATTAAGGAATAAAGAGATATGGCTGGGACTTGAACCTGCATCTCCAGATATAAGTCTGATGCCGTAACCACAAGGACACATATCTCAATCTGCCATCAGGGCTCTCACTAGAGGGAGACTTGGGAGAAGTAGTCTCCCAAAAGATACCAGACTTCTCCCTTCTTTGAGCGTTGGGTGAATTTATTTTGTATAGACTATACAGGGAAAGAATGCTGTTGACAGCATACTTCTCTATAATTCAGTAAAATGATGACAAAACTTCTCCCTGATTTGCAAGTCTAGTGAGAGCCCTGGCCATGTAAGAAAAATCGTTGATAAAGAAATGAATTTTACATATATCGTACAAGAATGTTATTTTACTGAAGCAGTAACATAAGCTGTGTGCATTTATCTTGCAGGGAGTTAATTTTTAGCTATTTTATTTTCATCTTGCACAAATGACACCAGATAAGATACTGGTATAGTTAACAAAAGATAACATAACATTGGACTTCCATTTCAAAATCCAAAGCACTGTTTTCAACACTTAAACGTTATAAATAATTCTTGTCAGATAGTAATTAAACTAAATGTACTTGTATTTTAACCAGTTTTTTTACTATTGTTTTTTATTTTCACTTATTTTAACGCAAAAATATTAAGAGTGGCTTCATGTTAGTTGAAATTTGTATGCGTTTTTCCTGAAAATTTTTAAATTGTTAATGAATGAATCATATGTATTTATAAATAAATGATATTTGTTTAAGATAATTGTAATCTGTGTTGTAGACTATTTTTACATTTCCAGGTAATGTAAAATCAAGTTTTGAAAGTTAATAGTCACAAATCATCAGTTCCAACCGAACTAAATTAGGATATCTATTTTAACCGGGGTATTATTGGGTATTTTCATGGATTTCTATTGACCTTTACATAAACTTGTCATTTGCGCACTAGTAAATTTATATTTATGTAAACCTAATGTACTAAAATTAGAATTGTGGTATAGTCTGTTTCAAAGTTTGAAAAAAAAAGATGATCTCTTGATTTCAGAGAAGGGTTACAGACCGGTGCAGTTTGATCCCCGTACAAGTCTTATGGTATTGTCAGATCTCAAGTTTGCACTCACCCCAGATGAGGATGGAGATCTGTAAGTCTGCTCTGTACAAAATATTAATAAACAACAATAGCAAAAAACTGATATATTTGATTATGAAGTTCTCAATTACTTCCCTTGTGGGTATACATTCTATAGTACATGTATTTAAACACGCCTGCTATATAAAAAGCTGGCTTAACAACTGCTTCTTGTGTGCAGGTCTACAGCATATGTTGCAGTTGTCTGCCTAAGTGACTTAAGTCCCACCTCTCTGGCATTGATTGCAGCCATACCTTCTTGAATGCTTTATTGCTTAGAATTAAAAGAATTGCTCATTACTTAATTATTTTGTCAGGGCAAGAAAAGAATCTGCAGCCAAACTGGTACTTAAATTTGAGACCCCTTGCTGTTATTACAGGACCAGTGTCTTCCAATTGCATTACATGTATCTGGGTTGCTTACACAGCTACTGGAATAGGCATTAGAATCATACCATGTTCATATTTCCTGTCAAAGTGTAAATTATCCTCAAATTCAGATGTTATTTTATAAACACAATTGCAAGAATCTTAGACTAATCATGCACAGTTGCTACCGTGGCCCCATATTCAGAGCCGGAGCCACAGAAAAATGTGCAGCCTGACTGGGACTTGAACCTGGGACCCCTTGCTTACTGGGCAAGTGCTTTCCTGCCAAAGCAGTACTGGCCCAGATAGTGAATAGATTCATTCTGCAACAATTTACAGTATTTCACTCAATTGGCAACAGTCAATGGCATGATGATTGCATTGTTGACCACAACAACTACCAGGTAGATCAAATCAGATCTGTGAATGCTGTAAAAGCTGCATTATACTAGTAGCATAGAGTTAGCTGTTTTCTGAATCAACTTTTTTCATTGAACCTTGGAGATACATGTTCTAATGTAGCCGTTTGTGTAGTTCCTACATAAAATCTTGTAGGAAACTGGTAAATTGGATCAAATATTCCATAAACATATCAATTATTAACATGTTTTATCTTAAGGATGTGTCAGTGTCTGTTACATGGTTGTGCATATCCGTCATTGTAATAATGAAACTTAAATTTAAACTAAGGGTAACTGTTGATAGCAGCAAAGCTGAAAATTTAATGTGGTGTAAATTTGACAAAGTGGGGCTTATGGCCTACCAGCTGAGCCTGTGAAGCTGGGAAGTCTAATCAGGATCTGCATAGTAAGCCATCATCCTCTTAATGCACTTAGAAAACAGTTTTGATTACCCGGTAGATTGTTTAACACTGTAAGGGTGTAGTTTGATTAGGTTCTAAACTTATTGCAAAGTGATTGCTTCCTCATGGTGTATTGCAAAATCATTAAACTTCATTTTGTGATAGTGCATAATAATTATTGTGTGAATAACTGTTGTATTTTCAGTCCGATTCATATCGCTGTTGTACACGAGAACACGGAGCTGGTGAAAAAGTTTATTGACATCATGTCTATCTCCGGTAAAACTGTGGACAGATTTAATAAACTGCAGCAGGTAATTCTTGCTGGTACCTTTGACTTATTCTTATTTTGCAGAATATTTCAATAACACTGTTACATCAACGAGTATCAGTAAATGAGCTATTTTGGTTGAAGTTTTGTCTTTACTAAATACTGCACAGGTTTTATCATGTGATCAACCAATGTAGATCCAGATTACCTGTATAATCTGGATCTACACTGGTGAATTACAAGTTAGAAATAATAACAGTAAACAGTCTATCCTGATTAGACAGCACCAATATATATGAACCAGATAACAGATTGGCAACCATTTCTGATTTGTGCATTCAGATCAAACTTAAGAAACATGGAAGTTTCCTTATTAAATATTTTAAAGAGTGTCTTTTTGATAAATTAAGTATGTAAACAGTTGCTGAAACCTTACAGTTAAATTACAAATTAGTTTTTCAGTGTCATATTAACCATGATCTTAATTATTTTGGAATACTTTTAGTCATACTACTCCAAACAAGTTCAGCCAACTGGATTAATTAATTGTATTTATACCGTGAGTATATTTGATATTTAAGACTCCTCTACACCTGGCTGTGCTGGTCAACAAGCCAGATATTGTAATGGCTCTACTAGAGGCCGGTGCTAACCCGAACCTCCTAGATCGCAATGGCTACACAGCTGTACATATCTGTGTCAACAAACAGTTCGTAGAATGCCTCAACACAGTTTTCAAACACTCTAAGTGTGATGTTAATGTAAACACCAAGGACTATGAAGGTAAGTGTATATTCACTACTCTTCATCAGTTACAAAGATGGTAGACCACTGTCAGATCTCAAGCATCTGATTGGCTGAAACAGAGACATTGCCGCCTTTTCAGCCAATCAGATGCTTGAGATTTGAGACTAGTCTCCAGTTTAATGATCTTGGGCACAGTATAATAACTACTTTCTTGAAAAAAAGCAAGCGATAAGAATTACATTTTTTTATGGTATAGCAATGATGGTATATGCAAACTATTCAAGGGTTTGTGATAATAAAGAGTGATTTTAACCCTTAACTCCTTAGATACAGCTTATATCCCACGTGTAACTAGTGTAGATCAACCTGCACACACATTCAATTAGATCAGAATCTTAATTAGATTCATTATTTTTTTTCGCACCAAGAAGTAGACATTGTAGATCCTAGTGAGACTGTACAAATGTGCAGGTTGATCTGGATCTACACTGATTGCACAAAATATAGGCAGTATCCAAGTTATAAAGGCACTTTTACCTGCTGAATTTTGCAGGTCTTGCTTTTCTTTGAATTTGAGGCAGTCTGTTCATTACACACCCCGGACCATCATAAATCACTTAAAATATCTGCAGGGAAAAAGAATGTTATATTTGACTGAATGCTTTTAAACAAGAGAAGCATATTTAATTGTTAAAGTGAAATTTTTTCATTGTACAGGTTATCCCCCTTTGCATACTTGTGTGGAACTGAACACGTTGAGTATTCTTACAACATTAGTCAGCCAGCATGCCGATATCAACTGTCAGGTAAAACATCAATGTGTTTCATAAACAAATGAACTTTAAATGTCAAAATTTACATAAACAATTTTGTTTACTTATGTACCGGTAATAATCATGTTCTTTTTGTGTCGCCCTTTCCAAGAAATGGCGATATATAGGGATCACTTTGTCCGTCCGTCAGTCTGTCCGTCCGTCCGTCACGAAAACTTAAAGTTGGCTATAACTTTGCCATTTCTTAATATTTCTTCATGAAACTTTCAAATTATATTGCTTATGACAACACGCTCGTGATGATGCCAAATTCTTTAGGTCAAGGTCACATTTGATGGAGTTGTGCCCCTTTTTTGTCACAAAAACTGAACGTTGGCTATAACTTTGCCATTTCTTAATATTTCTTCATCAAACTTTCAAATTATACTGCTTATGACAATACGGTCATGATGATGCCAAATTCTTTAGGTCAAGGTCACATTTGATAGAGTTATGCCCCTTTTTTGTCACGAAAACTTAACATTGGCTATAACTTTGCCATTTCTTAATATTTCTTCATCAAACTTTCAAATTATATTGCTTATGACAACATGGTCATATTGATGCCAAATTCTAAAGGTCAAGGTCACATTTGTTGGAGTTATGCCCCTTTTTCGTCATGAAAACTTAACGTTGCCTATAACTTTGCCATTTCTCAATATTTCTTCATGAAAATTTCAAATGATATTGCTTTTGACAACACACTCATGATGATGCCAAAATCTTTAGGTCAAGGTCATATTTGTTGCAGTTATGCCCCTTTTTGTAATTGGATTTTGACATGAAAACTTAACATTGGCTATAACTTTGCCATTTCTCTATACTTCTTCATGAAACTTTAAAATTATATTGCTTATTACAACATGCTCATGATGATGCCAAATTCTTTAGGTAAAGGTCATATTTGTTGGAGTTATGCCCCTTTTTTGTACTTGGATTTTTACACGAAAACCTAATGTTGTCTGTAACTTTGCCATTTCTCCATATTTCTTTATGAAACTTCCAAATTATATTGCTCAAGACAACACACTCGTGATGATGAGATGTTGTTTCGGTCAAGATGGAGTTATGCCCCTTTTTGAACTTGCATATTTTCCGACATTGTACCAGAGGGCGACACAAGTGTTCAACTGAACACCCATCATACTTCTATGGTATCGCTGCTGTTGAAACATAGATAATGAATAAAATTGAAATCACTTTTTCTTTACTACCTTTTTCTTCTATTTATGATAAATGTGATTTTATTTTGAAATTTTAAGATTGACTTGCACTTATACAATTCATTTTCCCTTGTTCCTTTTCCTTAAGAATGATAATTGATTGTTCATATATTAAAGGCGTCTAAATTCCTGGATTTTTTTTACTGTCAGAGGAAGGGGCCCATGCCCTGTAATTTGGGATAATAATGTGATTTTTCTGCTGAATTGGAATGAAGTCTTAATGCAAAGTAAGTTTTTTGGAGTAAACTGCATCAGTTTAAAGACTTCTTGAGTGGGGAAGGTACCTACTATAGAAGGAAAAAAGCCTAGATTTTAATTTGCTAGCATATGTGTAATATATTATTACAGGATGGTAAGGCGGGTCGCAGTGTGTTGCTGTATGCTGTAGAATATAACAGATGTGACATTGTCGAGTATTTACTGGCTGAAGGGGCCGACCCTGAATTACAAAATTATGCAAGTAAGTGGCCTTAGTTGTAGAAATCTCATAATTATTAAATGTGGAATAAGTCTGTTTCTGGCTCATGTATCCCTTTACTCCATCTATATATGGGTTTTAACCCTTTCCTGGATATATACGCATTTTTACGCATGTGCGACCAGTGTAGATCCAGATCAGCCGGCACATCCGTGCCGTCTGATCAGGATCTGCACTGGTCGCATTTTGGTCAAAAATAACCTAATGAATCAAAAAGCGAACAGTTTAGATCCTGATCAGATAGCACGGATAAAGGTGTATCTGTACAGGAAAGGGTTAAGGTATTTGCCACCAGTGTAGATCCAGACCAGCAAGGACATCTGTGCTGTCTGAACAGGTTCTTGGTCAGAAATCAAATAGTGGATCCTGATCTGATGGATCAGATGTGCCAGCTGATCTGGATATACACTGTTCACTGCTGTATGATAACAGAAAACAGCCATATACCATGGAGTAAAGTGTTACATTTTTCACTTGTTGTGAATGCAAACCATGAACAACATTATTTATTTTATAGTATTAACAACTTTGCAATCTGATCTGGATCTACACTGGTCACTTCTTATTCAGAAATAATCAAATAAATCTAAAGGGAACGGTGTAGAACCTGTGCCCAAGATCATAAAACTAAATCTGGAGATCAGCCTCAAATCTCAAGCATCTGATTGGCTGAAATGCCGACCAGTCGCCATTTCAGCCAATCAGATCCTTGAGATTTGAGACTGATCTCAAAACTTAGTTTTATGATCTTGGGCCTTGATAAGTTGACAGAGTAACAGCCACATTCCATGGAGTAAAGGGCTAAATGGAATACAGAGCAATTTTGGTAGGATTAGATCTGGGAAAAAACTCATAGCTGTCTGGAAAAGATACTTCTCTGCTTGTTGTTTTCTTCTCTACAAAGATACATACTTAGATAAGGGCATCTTTGAAATATGTAACAGAATCTGTTAGACCAAATGAAATGCTGTGTAAATCATATCATCAGACTTCACAGAAGAAATGTAAACATTTTTCTCTTGTATTTATTTAACAAGACCTAGAACTTGACACTAATAAAGCTGTGTATGTGTTGTTGTAAATCTTTCGAAGTTCCATTTGTGTATGTGTTGTTATACATCTTTCAAAGTTCCATTTTCGCCTGTTTTATCAATCAGGTGTGACCCCGTTAATGACAGCACAGGCTGGCAATATGAAGGAGATTGTTAAACACTTAAACAAGGCCCTGGACCTTCGGCCAGAGGACAACCAGTTCAATCAATCTAATAAAAAGGTTAGCATATACCTCATTCTTGTTGTCTTGAGTAACGTTAACTTTCAAAGTGCTTGGTTGTACTGAGGAATTAATTATAGCAGATCATAGTTAGGTAAGCAAAGATGTAGATTCATTAAAATAAACCCTACAAACAAATGAGTTGCGAGGAATTGATTATTGCAGAAAAAATTTAGGTAAGCCAAGATCTATATTCAACAAATAAAACCATACAAACAAAAGAGTTGTAAGGAATTGTAGAGCAGAACAAAAATAGGATGTAAGCAAAGATGTAGAATCATGAAATTAAACCATACAAGTATATAAGTTGCAAGGAATTGATTATTGCAGAACATAGTTAGGTGAGCAAAGATGCAAATTCCGCAAAGAAAGAATTAAGATGCTTAAAACAGCATCAGAACAGCATGTTAGAGAATTATTCAGCTTAATTTTGTGATATTGGCCTAAAATAATTGCAACTTTATACAAATTAATTTTGAAATCTTTGAAATATTTAAAGGAATATTCTACCTAAAACGATAATTAGTTTCGATGGGAAATGTAGCCATTTATTGTCTATAAAATATTAAATATGTCACTGAATACTGATAGGAAATTGTATTTTTTATGTGTTTATTTTCTCAACAGGTACCACTATCAAGAATGTTAAGTAGAAGCTCTTCTGTAATAAAGGAAGAAAAACCTACAAGATTGCCTTTTGGGGCCGAGGAAGTTCCCCTCTTTTACGAGGAGTATGAACCAATGAGGTCTAGATCTGGATCCTTTTCTGGGGAGATTAAGCGGGAACCATTGTCAAGACAGGTCTCCGAGACATCTCCTATTGACCTGAGCATTAAGCGTAACACAGAGTCTCCCTCGGGCGATAATGAACCAACTATCAGGGGGAAACCCGGTCGTAAAAGGACAAAGAAAGAATCAAAGAACCACAAAGATAAACATTCACAGAAAAGTGTATTGAAGGAAAAACATGCCTCTGTAGTTGCTGCACTTGAAAGTACCGGTAAATACATGCTCAAGCCTTCCTTAGGACAGTTGCCGTATGTTAGTTCTGGTAATAGAGAACATGGCATGGATGACTCACCTACAAAAATCAAGAATGAAAAACAAGAAAGAAAACTATGTGCCAAAGATGAAGAAATGGTAGATGTGGAAACTGTGGCTCAAAGGAATGAATCACTAAATAGTTTCCTGATGAGCTTGAAACCGGAAGATACTAAACATCTTATAGAAAAAGTAAAAGAACAGTTTAACATAAGGCTTCAGTTAGGAATGAAACTTGCAAGTGATGAGAATGATCGTGCAGTTAAAGCTTTAAGCGAAAATGAATATGCACATGATCAAAGTAAGGAGTTGAAGAAGAACGAAGAACAGAATGAAGAGGCGATGCAGATTGATGGTGAAAAAACAGCAGTAGGTGGGGAAGACAGTGAAATTCTCCATCAGCCACAGTCTCAGATAGAGAAGGGCAGCATGGATAAAGCAGATTCTATCAATTCTGATGAAAATGCTGAAACTGTCATAGTATCACATAATGACAATGAACATGAAAACATGGATTCGTGCGAGACAGATTCCATGCCTGTTCTATCTAGATTTACATCATTAAATGAAGATGATGGAAGAAAATCTGCTCAAGAAAAAGAAATGGAGGGTGTAACAGACTCACCTGCCATTTTGGAAAGGCAGGTTACAAATAATGATGAACCAAGTATTGAAAGTACACAAAGTTCTGATTTCAAGTGTTCACCAACTCCGGATTCTAATGAGGAAACTGGCAAATCATGTATGAACACCTCTTTTAAACCTTTGACTAAAAGTGATCAAAATGACAAGCTGCCAGAAAATGAAACTGACGAAAATTTGGAAACTGATGGTGAAAAGACTGTGTTGGATACATGTGAACCTAATGTGAATGAGGAAAAGAATACCTCCAAACTTGAAACTCAGTCATCACAAGAATCTTCAGGCAACTCACAGACTTCACAGGGGTTTGAAAGCTCTGAATGTGCAATGGTGACGTCTAAGTCTGCGTTTGAAACAGGAAATAGTGTTCTAGATAACTCCGATGAATCAATGGAAATAGAACTGACTGGTGAAATGATGAAAGTTGTAAGTTGTGAAGGAAATGATAATGAAAACAAAAGAAAAGATTTTAAAGGCTCATTAACAAATGAAACTGTGGAGAATAAGATTGCTATGGAAACAGATGAAGATGATGAAGATAAGGGTTTGGTGATTGATGAAGATTTGTCAGGGGATGAAAAACCTGCGAAAAATGTTCATCATGGCAAAAGTAAAGCAAAGCAGGGAAATAAACTGTCACATATAGAACAAACACACCAGCTGGTAGGACTGGAAAAGGGCAAAGAATTAGTCAATCATAGTAAGAAACTTGATAAAATTAATGGAACCACTCTCAAAGAAACTGCAGTTTCAGAAAAAAGTGTTAAAACTAAAGATAAAAAGTCTCCAAAGTTGGTCAAGGAGTCTAATCGAAAAGTTAATGCAAGTAAAATAAGTTCTAGTGATAAAAATGATAATTTGACTAAAAATGAAGATATAAATAAAACTAAGGCTGTGAATGAAAAAGGTGATAAAAATGCAAACAACCTTTTAAAAGCTGTGTCAGCCACACAAATTGTTGTATCAGATGTTGTGAAAACAGTGCAACAAACTGAATTGAAACCTGTTCAAAGTAATAAGACTACTTTAAATATGCAAACTATCACAAATGATACTGTAACACTACAGTCTTCAGTAATATCAAGTTCAGTTAATGTGTCAGCGGTGCCGCCCCGGTTAGCAGTAAATGACACAAAAGGGACACTGTTAAAACAAGGGCAATCACATACTTTGTTCTATCATGATGGAGACAGCTTCAAACCGGTGAAGATTTTTATTGACAATTCGGAGCAGTCTTCTCTTGTGCTGCAACGCATGTTTCAGACAGCTCAGTTAAGACAAAGTGGCTCTTCAGATGCATTGCACAACTTAAAAAACTTAATTAAACCAAATTCTGCAGGAATGAAGCTGGTAACTTCAAACCAGACAACTGCACAAATGGTATCTAATTCAAATGTTGTGGATGTAAATGGAAGTAATGGACCTGCCTCTAATGCATTATCATCACCACAAAAAGCCAGGGTAGCAACAGTTTCAGTGACTGGTGTGCGACCGTCTCTTATTCCAGTTACAAGTGTAAGACCTGTATTACCATCTTATTCTTTATCAAATGTGAAGACTAAGGGTTCTGTCTGGCCTACTGCTGAGCAGAATAACCCAGCAGTTGACATGTCGGCTAATAATGTAGTTACAGATGGTGTGAAGAAACACTCGAACATAAATGCTATAATTAAACCTGGTCCAAAGTTGACGTTGAACGCTGCACAAACCAGTGATACTTCTAACAGCAGTAGCAGCAAGGTTTTACAGCCAGGCAATCTTGTGACTTCTTTAACAAACTTAACAGCGTCAAAAAAAGGCCTGGGAACATTTAACAAATCAGTAGGAATGTTTCCATTAAAGACTGGTCAGAGTTCAGAAGGTACACTGACACGGATTAATCCTGATGTGAAAAGTAGATTATCTCTCGCATTAAAGTCTACGCACAGGAAATTTGGGCTGATGCACTCAGATTCGGAACCGTGTATTGTAAATAGTACATCTAGTTCAGTCTCGGAACCTGTCGTCTCCGAGGCGAGGCAGCAGCTTTAAATTGTTTTGTTTGTATTTTTTTCCTTATGTTAAGTGTGCTTTTTGTGATTTATTACATAACTGGTACCCAAATGTTACTGTTTGTTTACATTAAACATTTTGTTTTATATTCAGGGATTTTGGCATCATGGTGTGAGTAAATGTAATAAATGTTGTAGTTGTTTTTGACTACATCTGTTCATAAAGTCTTAATTTAATTTCTAAGTAGGCAATTCTCTTCCAAATTTTTAATTGGTCAAAATTGGCAACATACAATTTTAATATTAATGATATAATGATTAATATTTGATCAGTTGAAGAAGAACATTATAGTTTGACATTGATTCTGACAAACATATTTGTACATTTGGTGTAGTTTAACCCTGTACTCCATATATACACCTTTATGGAAAGGGCGAACAGTGTAGATATGGTCAGCTGGCACATCCATGCCATCTGATCAGGATCTGCACTGTTTGCTTTTTTAGTTTTAAGTTTTTTTTACCAAAAAGCAAACAGTGCAGATCCCAATCAGAAGGCATAAATGTGCCGCTGGATCTACACCTGTCACACACTTGTTAAAACACATATATATGAAGGTTAATGCAGAGGCCATTGCATATAATAAATTATTCTGGAAACAGTGAATTAGACCCTTTCTGGTCCAATATTAATTAAGAATCTGAATGAGTTTCGAGACCAATGTCAAAATTGACGCTTTTCAATCATTTGGAAACTGGTCTCAGTTTTAACCGTGCCGTATGATCAGGATCTGCACTAGTCGCGTTTTGGTCAGAAATAACCTAATCCATCAAAAAGCGAACAGTGCAGATCCAGATCAGACGGCTGATCTGGATCTGCACTGTTGCTCCATAAAGGTGTGTATATGGAGGAAAGGAATAATTGCTATTGGAAAGCCTGATCTTTTCAAACGTTTTGAATTTTATATGCTGATATTGTTTACAACTGTAATATCTAAGCTTGACATAATGTTATTAATAATACACATGTAAACATTCTTTTATTTTGGATTAACAACATAACACAGATTTTATTTAGAAATGTAAAAATGTTGATGAATTTTATCACGTCTGTCAGATAGTCCATAATTATTTATGCATTTGATAAGAGTGATTTTTTTTTCCAAACAAATTATTCAGCTTTAAGAGAAATACTTAAAAGCTAAGGTGACTGTTGCTAGCTTCTTTTTATTAGCCTGTGATATTCAATGTTGTGTTTTGGGCCAAGTTATATAAAACATTTGTTAACCCTTCTACACTTTTTTCCCGGTGGGATTAAGGTTTATATATAGAGTAAAGGGTTAAACATGGCCTTACCTATGGGGCATTGGATGCATTCACAACCAGATTTTTGTTTGACAAGTTAAAGCTTTTATACAAAGTACTACTTCCTTCATCAAATTGTGTGTTAATTTGCTGCTTCGCTGGTCATTGCATACCTACGTTTTTGGAAGTCTTTTACTGGTCTCCAATCTCAGCTTTATGATCTTTAGACACAGATTTTTTCAAAAGATTATTGACTAACTGGATCAGGATGCTTGTCATGTGAAGGTCATGTTGAAATTCAAACTCTGTCATAAAAACATGTTACCATACAAGAGACCATATTTTTCAGTAATTATAAAACTTTTTCAGGATTATGTCCTGCTATCTTGGACTATTCTAGGTATGATTTGAACAGTGTCAAATATAGGTCAAAAATTTAAACAAAAATGTTGCCACACTAGAGGATGTTTTTTTCTACACATTTCACCAAACTTTATCTGGATTAAATGTTATGTTTACCAAGCATATAACTGTGTAACAATCATTAAACTTGGTGACAAATGTTTGAATTCATTTTTCTGTTTGTTTTTATGATATCCAAAACTTCTGCCCATTTTAGCAGGTGAGCAGTGTAAGGCAAATTGACTGTCTTGTTATAAATAAAAAAAAAGTTAATTAATGAAATATTTTTAAATTTAAACTCTAAACTCTTATAAGTTGCTGATATTTACTATTAATTGTTAATAAAAATTGGTAAGAAGTAATAAATACATGTAAATGATTAAAAATGTCATTTGCAAAAATATATTTGTTTCCTATTTATTTTCGCTATATAGAATAAAACACTGGAATGGAAAATATTCAGTTGTATATACCTAAATAAAATATTATGAACAGACAGCTCTGTCTAAAATATGAGACTGTGGTTGTTTTACTTTTGAATACAAAGCTTGTTTGAGCTGTTGGTGTGATAATTGTCTGTGATCTGAGTCCACAATCAAAAAGGCAAGACTGGAGACCAGAGCCGTAGATCATAAAACTAAATCTTGAAACCAGTCTCAAATCTCAAGCATCTGTTTGGCTGAAATGGTGACCAGTTGCAGCTTATCAGATACTTGAGATTTGAGACTGGTCTACAATGTTATTTTTGTAAACTTGGGGCCCAATTTCCAATTTAAGTCGGTTGATAGGTTGCAATTGAGCTCAGTGTCCAAGGTTATAAAACTGAGCATGGAAACCAGTCTCAAATCTCAAGCATCTGATTGGCTGAAATGGCGACTGGTCGCCATTTCAGCCAATCAGATGCTTGAGATTTGAGACTGGTTTCCATGCTCAGTTTTATAACCTTGGGCACTGACCAATCACAAGCTAGAGTTTGGATAACGGATTCTATATGCAAAGATTTAAGTAGTCAACATGACGTAATTTACACAACAGTTACTCTTAATTTTATATATTTTTATTGCTTTTGAACCCTTACTCCATGCGATATTGCTTTTATCCCATGGCCAACTGTAGATCCAGGTCATGCTTCACATCTGTAGCATCTGACAACACAGATGTGCTGGCTGATCTCGATCTACACTGGTCACACATGCGCGATAAAGCCTGTATATATGGAATAAAGTGTTAATTCTGTACATTTGTAATTTACACACAAAAAAGATTTCAAGTTAGATATATATAATCATCTGGCATGAAGGTTTACTGTGTCTTAACATACTGTTAAACACTAATTCACTAAGCACTTTGTGATTTTCACCCAACTTGACCAAAATATTTGTAATGGAGACTTCATTACCCGTTTTCAAACTGACTTTCTCAAATATAGGTCATTGTAATTAGCCCCCTACTGGTTTCAAGGGAGAGGACTTACCCTCTGTTCATCCATCTGTCTGGAAAACTAGTTCTGCAATATCTCGGTTTGCAAGCTAGCTCGATGAAACCTTTGCGTTTGGCCACAGGGCAATGTCCCAATGAAAAGGTACTGCCCACTATATTTTTGTCCGATTAAAAATGTGGTTGCTATGGCAACAAAAAGAGTGAAAATTGCACTCTGGATCCTGGCATAAAATTATTAAAGCTATATAAATAAAAATTGGTATTTATTTATTTATTTTGTGGTGTCTGTCTTTTCATTCTGTCTGTCTGGTAACACTGGACCCTTCAAGATCCTAAAAGAACCCGAACTAGCTTTATAAAATTTGGAATCTGATTTCAGGGCAGTATGAACACTTTTTTGTTAGTGGGCGATATGCATGCTCTTTTATATATTTTTTCGGACAAAAATATTTGCTATGAACAATAAATAATGAAAATAAAGGCAGTGAAATATCTAAAAAATAAAGCTGTGATCATGAAACCTGGTGAGCGGAGAGAGAGCATTAAGGGGATCATGCAGGTCATTATATTTTTAGGTGTCCATCTGTCTGTCCGGAAAAGCTTGATCCTGAAGTTTCAACAAGTACGCAAGCTAGACTTATTAAACTTGGTATATGTCGCATTGATCTGATTTTGCACCCAATTTTCTTTCTTTTGCTTGATAAAAAATGTGATAGTTACGGCTACGAACATAGTGAAATACCAACTAAAAATGTTACAGCTACCTTAATTCACAAAGTTCAGTTAAATCTGGCATTACACTACTAGCAATACTTGTTTGTCTGAAAGAGTAGAGTTTGACAATATCTTTCTGTAAAATACCGGTAATCCTGACATCTCGTTTGGGATATTTTTATTACCATGAGGAAGCGATCTCTCTCTCTCTCCAGAAAGTGAAAATGCAGCTAACAATATGATTAAGTACATTGCCATTGAAATACCACTAAGGGCACTTGCACTTTTAAAAGTGTTAACTTCCTAGTGTACTCAAACTATTGTAAGTGCGCTTAAGTTTTCAGTGTATTCACTCTTAAATAAGGGCACTTACACTTTGAAATATGTAAACTTTAAGTGTACTAAGAGTAGTACTTTTAAAATTGTATGTGTGTCATTGTGAGTGTACTTCAGTTTGTTGAGGTTTTCTTACTGTGAACAATGTGGAAAATCACATGATTGAAATCATCTTTAAGCCAAAGTAAACATTTGAATTAAGTGAGTTGTTATTTTCTGAATTTTGCAGATAAAATATCATATATGTGCTGTCACAGACTAGAAGTTGTATGATATTAATTTTAACAGGCGATATGTTTAGAAGTTAGCAGTTCTTAACCACATCTTTTCTATAGTGCGCGTGGCGGTGGCACTGGGACTCCCGGTGGTGCTATTATCTGATATTTCATTCAGAATTACATGATCACACCCTATTTTAATAAACAAAGTTCATTATGGAGTAATCATTCATTACTTGCTAGTTCACTTTCTACTTAATTTTACTTGATTTTCCTAAGGGGCAGCTGTCCTGTGGTCAGTGCATGATCTATAATTATTAAGATGTGCCATGCTCGGAGACTACTGGTTACTGGTCTACTACATTTAGTTAATAATTTTACTCTTCAGAGCAATCACTATGATTACAATGAACTTTGTATAAGTATTTCTTGCATAAGTGCCATTTTAATATTTGATAAGAAAGATTGTGCTATATCATCTTTCCTCCGTGGTGTTATTAATATACATCATAAATAAATGAGGGAATTTGTCAAAGTAGCTAAATGCCAACGTGGCATTATAAAGTCCATGCTGAAATGCAACTCACTGTCCATACATATGAAGTTAAAGACTCTAGACCTACATAAGCTTTCTAGATTCCTGTTTAAAGGCACGTCTCCGCCGCTCTTTTCCCCGTATATGTCCAATCGTATACACTTACGAAGTATTCATTGACACGATTTATTACCGATTATACTAAAAATCACATTATTTGTACTGTTATTTGAGACATAAAAACAATGTGAAAACTACTTTCGCTGTGTAATTGAATCTGTGCATTTCTGGTGTATTTCTTATAAATTCTCACTCATGCTAAAGACCACCTTTTTTCCAAATCACTGATTGAAGGAACAAATTCACATGTGAACAAAGACCTATTTTCAAAGATCTTTTTCCTCTGGTGGTCTTTGATTACAGGTTTGTCTGTTGTGAGACAATCGACCAGGATCGCTTAGATACATCCAATTTAATCATAACTGGCATTTAAATAAACTTGTGTTTATATATATTACAGTAAAACTGTTGTTTAATTTTTTTTCCCAACATATCGCACTGTTGCTTTAATGTTATTAAAGTATCTGGGCACGAGATTTTATACCCCCACGAAGTAGGAGTCATATAGCGTTGTACTCGTCCGTTAGTCCGTCCGTCCGTACGTCGACCAAATCTTGTGGCATCAACTCCTCATTAACCATGGTGCGGATTTCTTTCCAACTTGCAAAGATGATCAAGCAAGATGTGTAGATAATCGTAAAGAAAATATTTTTCGGCAGCCATGTTTCCAGAGTTATGGCTCTTTGTTACAAATGTTGTTGTAGCAGTGGGGGCATTAGTGTCCGCGGACACATTCTAGTTTTGTTTAGATTTGCATTGGTTAAAAAATAAGCAATTGCAGGATGACATTAAGGAAAAATGCAACAACGTCCTAAAATAAATGCATCTATATACCTTAACCGCTTTTACCTCTGTTATATTGTTTGACCAAGGTGGCACAGTGGTGCCGACGGCCCTTCTCTTTAAAATGTGATTTGTACAAATTGAAGGCCAACGAGTAACAAAACAAGGGTTAAATTTAACAAAACAGGCTGATCCGTTTTCAACAGCCTAATTTTCTAAATTCATAAACAACCCAAGAAGTTTCACAAAGTTTCACACAGGAGGTCCCTCCAAGCAAACCTAAAATGGAAACGTTAAAATGAAATTGTGAAAAACTAACAATTCCGAGAAAGTATTGCTATTTTTCCTTACCAATCGTCCTTATTATAGCACTGAAGTGATATCCACTGCTTCCAGGACGGAAACTGCATGAATGATTTGATAACAAAAAACAACAATGTTTAATAGTTCGGGCCTGTAGATATCGCGGTCACGTAACGACACTCCTGTTTCGAAGAGAAAATGGTACATGTATCTACATTTGCCGATACTGTCTTCTTATCTAAACTGATGATAGCTTAAAACATATTATTCTGATCTAGCCAAATGAAGAACGTTCTTCTAAATTGTCCGGCTTCAACGTCTTGGAAGCTTGTGATTTGTCAAGATAAACAACAATCATCTGTCACACTGTGGAACATCAGCTGAATGTTATAAAACTGAGTTTGGAAACCAGTCTCAAATCTCAAGCATCTGATTGGCTGAAATGGCGATTTGAGACTGGTTTCCATGCTCAGTTGTATAACATTGGGCACAGCGAAACAATGAGCACTTGGAGAATTCTATGGAACGGTTTTAATTTATCTCCTACAGCAATCTATTTATCCGGAATCGATCCGGGGACGTAAAGTACGCACATGTTTCATGACCAGAACCGGATATGGTCTTGATAATTGACCATTAACAGTGTGTTCCAAGACTGGTAACACGAAAATAGCAGGGCACCAATGATCTGGTCGGAAAGTGAACTTGATTAGCCTTACTGATAGTTTGTTGCGAAACTACAGAGAGGGGAATAAACAAATAATAAATGGTGTTCAATATATCGGCAAAATAAGGTCAAAGACTTCTAAATCATTTTCCAGAGATTTGCATTGAAAGGTCTAACCCAGTTGTGGATTTGTTTTCAGTGATGTTTTGAAAGAGAATTGTGTATCTGCAAATAACCATCGGACAGCACTCGAACCATATGTTCACTAACTCTCTTTTTTGCTAGCAGCCACTGAATCCGGTAACCCCATGGTTAAAATAAAACTAGAAGAAAATGCCCATACCCATAATTTTAGAGAAACATGCTTTTAAACTAGAGTTTGTTTGTCATTTTAAAACTTGTTCCTGCATTTTAATAAACTTTTAAAAGTTTACAATATATACCAATAAAAAACATGAATTATACTCCTAGATTCGCAAATCATAATCCTTTTTTGAGGCCCCAGATGGGTAACCCTGTTTATTTCTCACTTATGTTCTAACATATAACATCATTTGTTACATTATATTTATAATATTATCCATCATTGGAATTAACATGAATTTTTTTTATAATTTTTAAAATATGAAATTTCAAACAAAAATAACAGAAAAGTAATAATAATAAGATCTTATATCATTTTACTTCTCTTTTTATTTTCGAAAATTAAAAAAAAAATTAATTAAGTAAGAGTTTTTTTTGTAATGTGTGAAGTCCCTGGAATGGGGATATCAATTTAAAAAGAAAAAGGTGCCAGAGCGTTTTCTACAGTAAGTTTGTATCTTTTATTTTACTTTATAAATTATATAAAGACCATTTTGTCTGGTGTACCTCCAATTTATTTTTCAGGAATGCTATTTCTTTATATATATTTTTGTTTGTTTGAAGGTAATATTTAAAGTTTTCGATATTTGGAATACAGTTTTGATATTTCATTTTAAATATGTAAATTTTACCTAGCTGAATTATACAATTTGTTCTACTGTCTTTTAAAGTTGTTGGTTTTATACCGAAACTTATAATATTTACTCTACGTTCTCTTAAAAAGGAATTAAGTTTTGTCCAACAAATTTGTGCGTGTTGACATTCCCAGAAAAGATGTTCTTGTGTTTCATAATCCTGCTTTCGGCACATAGAGGCTATTACCTTAAGGTACACACTCCTGCACTAGTAGTGTTAAAACTTGTTCAACAAGCACTTCTGAAAAGAAACAAATAAAGACTGACAAATCCAGTTAAATGAGAAACTATAAACGACACGCTCCATGATATGATGCAGTCCAATTATTCAAAGACTCTCGTGGCGTTGCGTTTGCGGATTCCTTTTTGATATAAATAAGACTTTATCGAAGAGTATTAGAGAAGGTATACAGTTAATGTCTTCGTTTATTGCTAATTTTGGAGGTCTTTGAAATCGTACAACTGCAAACCCGATATAAATCACCAGAGAAACTACAAAGGGGCTTACGAATTGATATAGCCTTCATTAGATTTGCCATATGGGAAAAAGGAACAGCTTTTGAAAAAAACCTAACAACTCACGACTTCAGGTGCGTGATGACCAAAGGGATTCCGTATTTGGGAGTTCACGGAGTTCTTTTGGTCCTCGATAATTAAGTAGCTTTTCAAACAATATGGCGGCGCTCATAGAATTCCCGTTTGATCAGCTTCTTCCAACAACGCCGCCAAGATAACGTAATGTTGAAGCCGGGCTTGCGCGAGTTGTTTCTGCAGCATGGCTAATCTCGATCAGATGTCTCGATGACAAAGGCATCGTTGATTGGCCATGCTAGGTAGGATTGTCATTTGATACTACTTGTCCGAACGAATCTTCGTCTGCCTCAGGGGTTCAAGTGACCGTGACCACCGCCCGGGCATCCTACAATGTCTGTCAGATGGTCGGCCAATAATCGTACAATGTCAAACTCACCGCCCGCTCACCGGCCGAGCATTGTAGGATGATCGGTGAAGACTGTCCTGTGTCCGGTCGATGTCCGGCCCGTAGGCGGTGAAAGGCCGGTCAAGAAAATGTTTCCCTCTGGAGTCACTCTCCGTACGATCATCGGCAGTGGTATGCACGCCTTTCGTAAGAAGCCTGTTGCTGTGACAGATGTATTAAGGACTAAGTGGCCGATGAGGACCGAGGTTTGGACATCGCTCACACCACCGATTACCACCGGTATAAGGCCACCGACCAGAAAATGTGACTGAGGCATAATCAAGCGCAAAAAAACATGAACTTGTGTTGGGCAATTTGCCACGTACTCCGCGTACGGTCACGGATTCGTAGAATTGCATTTTCAGGCGCTGGGAAAGTGTCGGGGCATACTTTCCCCCATGAAAAGGACCGTAAAATGATGCCACCATTCACAAATTTAAAGCGATTCTTCTGATTAGTAGCGAGCATATGCGCTTTTATAGCAAACTTACGCAAAATCATCACACCCTTAAATTAGCCAATGAAGTACTCGCTTTAGAAAATTAACTGCTGTTCATACTCGCACACTAATTAGTTATTTGACCTATCTATGTATCCATATAATGCAAAGAGACCTTACTTGTTTGCAAACACATGTGCAAACTATTTATTTTAAGTGTTGTTATCGTGTACGAAATTTTTGACATTTGCAAATTATACACATCGATAATTTAATATCTCCTCATTATTCCCCAAGCAGGTGAGCGCAGCCCGGTCATGTCACAAAATCGGGCTAGACAACAAGTCTAGACTCCTGGTTCCGTCTATAAGAAACGCGTCCGCTATCAAGTGGATCGAACATATCCGCGAAGTCTTACCAAAAATTGCCTTCCAATATTCTGAATCAAAGTAGTAGTGGGAAGTAGACGGTATGCTGTAGGCTGTCGTTCTAGGGACTCTGGGCTTCATATGCGGAAACAAGTCATGGACATACGACTCTCGATGTCTATCACTAATGCAGTGAGTGACGAAAACATCACAAAAACTAAACTAGAGTATCTAAGTTTATTGTTCACTACATTATTACTAAACTTACAAATTTCTCTCAGCATCTTTTGAACACCACTGCCCGATATAACACAAATTTTCTGGTTGTGTTGTCTGTGTTTGAACAATCAATTATTGTCTCTGCTTCTTTAATCACCCACTTTCTGCAGAGTTTTCAAGCAAATATGGTAAAGGTCTCGGAATTAGAAGTATAAACACATTTTGGGGTTGGATAGTACCATGTGTTTGTCGCATTTAGCCGATATTGGCTAGAATTATCTATATGCTGCAAGAACAGGAGCGGATATTTCTTTTAAAAATTAGCTAACTTGCAATCACCAATACTTGAGACAGTCATTCATAGTAAATGAAGTATGCATGCTTTTTGTATTTCATGGATCTTATTTAAAATGCCTGAACTAATTTAAGACATGATTATAATTAAGGATTATAAAGATAGCCTTGTACGTCCATCACATATATTTGCAGCTCCCAGCGGATTTCAGTCTAACTTTATTAATAATTTCAATTCAAAATTATTATGTTTCTCATGTCAGTGTTCAAAATAAAAGTTTATGTCCTTTATCCTTAAAAATCTGCGTAGATGTTTTGCTTGAAAAATGTATTGTATTTCAACACAAATTACACAGAAAGATGGGGTGTCGCACTGAAGAATCGCAAGGCAATATCTTTTTTTTTCACGTATAATATCTGGCTGAGAACATCTTTGACATTGAAGGACCTGTCCCAACACAACCTCATCCCCTTTTTATTAATATTCCAGACATGGCTTCTGAAATATACCGAACAGAAATGAAAACTTAACAGTTTTTTTAAATCAAATATTTTGTTTAGTGATCATATATTTTATCTTTCATTTAATTTGTGGTATTTGCACACATATGGATATTTGATAAAGCTGGAAGATGTTGTTATTTTTTCACAAAGGTCAAGGTTATCTCCTCTTTCCTCAATAATGATGAGATCGATAATGAAGGTCTTAAACAGATTTTTGACTGAAGTTTTTGGCATATGCAGAAGGAAAAGAAACACAATCTTTAAATCCCACTGATGCAAAGAAATAAGATACAGTTACTTAAATATCTGTTTTAGCATATTACCTCTTTATTTCTTTTTTTTAACCGATAGATACTGAACCGACAATTTCCGAGATAGGCTAAACATATTGGTGATCAGATTCCTCCAGATATTTGCATTCACTGGCATTATTGATGTAATAGGAAATTTCCATGTTATGTTTGTCAAGTTTTCACTTTGGCCGAGTATAATTAATTTTGACAGATGTTGTTTGACTGTCAACCGTCAGGGCCGCCCAATTTTGTTGTCCTTTTTAAGTAAAACAAAAACAAACAAACACTAGCTCTAGCTACCTTTTTTGTTTAAGTTATGGTAGGCGATAGTATTTATTTGTTGAGCAAATTTAATGTTCTTCCTAAAAATGATGATGCACTTTGAATATCAGTCGCGAAGTCAGTAATTCTAATCCCGAGCCTTGCACGACTTTCTTCTTAGTGCTGTGCATCACATCGGTACTGAAGGGGAATATTTATGTGTTTAAGAACCAGGGCGGATACGAAATTAGTCCAGGGGTGGATTAAGAGGGGATTAGGTGGAGCTGCTCGAACTTCTTTGTGGTCAGCAATATTTAATTTTCATTGGAAGTTAGCCAGAAAGTTTTAAATTACCATAAGACTGTCTCAAACAAACCCATTTTCTGGAAATATTGCACCCGGTCCTGATGAGTTATAGTTTCGGTCAAGATTTCCTGTATCTCAATATGTCCACACCCAGCAGAACGATCCTCTGAGGTAGAGAAAAACGACCAGCCTTCAAATCTGACTGATGGCTATATAACGTATAGTCGGCTCGAATCCTTACAGTGCTGCGACCGATTATACGCGAGATCTTTGTTAATGACCTCTTTTTTATAAACAAACAACCAGCTGTCACACAACCGATCTTATTATTCGTCTGGAAAGAAAATTGAAAAGTGTGTAATAAAATGTTGTTCATTATTATTGGTTTTCCTCTAAATCATTTCTACTTATTTCCGTTTTCCCGGCTTATGAACGTCACTCTAGAATTAAGAAGACCTTTTACAGTTTCTAATATTTCTTTTATATCTGTCATTGTCTCTTTACTTTCATTTGATATCCGGATTAATTAGAAAATTAATTGAAAGCTGTATATTTGGAAGAGCGAAGACAGTTTCGATCATTTATGTCGTTTTCATCACAAAATTCTACGCGCCAATAACGTACCTAAGAAAAGCGGATGGAATCGCGCAGTAACACTGTACCAATAAATAGTTCCGTAACGGCGGGCATTCCAGAAGATAAGGACCAGCTCTGTTAGTGAACGAATGAATTGATTTTGGCATTACCCAAGAGGTAAGATTTATATTTTCGAAAACCTTTTAGTCAACATTTATAAGTATACTGTTACAAACGCATTAGAAAAATACGTAATAGTTATTTTGAATTTAGTTTATTTTTTGTTCTGTATGTAAAATCTAGACAAAAATATATTTCAAATTAATTGTATAAGTATTTTACTCAAGCATGTTTAAGAAACACTGCTCAACAGCAGCATACCTTATCCTCAAGATTATACAGAGCGCATTAAGTGGGTTTAGCTTTCAAAATCATCTTTTAGGCTGAATGCTTGTAGACAATTAAGTTGTAATATGTTTATAAAGTTAGTGTAACTTCAATGTTCACTTGGAATAAAACAAAGATATCTCAGGTGTTTCTTTAGAAATATTTTGTGTACGTTAAGACTCACTGCGGCATCTACATTATGTGTATTTTTAGATAATTTAAATATTAAAGATGGTATTTTTAGTAAAAGGTAGTTCATTATCGACTTTATTTCTTACACTGACTGATGCTAGAGTTTGTCTCTCACGAATAAAATAAAATTAAATAAACAATAACATTGAATTCTATGACATTTTATGCTTATATCAGTACGCGATAATTTGGCAGAGACGAAGATAGAAGAAAGGTCATCTTCGTAAATTTCTTGAACGATTTATTCGAGGAAAAACATATTGTATTTCGGTGTTCATCCGAAGTTTTACACACACACAAAAAAAACAACTTAAACATGTGACTGATGGTTAAAGCCGAAGTCATGAATAGTTGAAATAGTTATGTGTTTGCGTTTTGATCACTTTGTGGATAAACAACACAATTAAACAATTTAAATAAACAGCGTTTTCCTAATTTTCATGGTGACTTAAAGTGTATTTCAAAGCAACCGAACACGACACATATCAAATAATTGCAGACTCGGTTTGACTGAGCGTGTTCATGAGCAGTAATGGAAGTGCATATTACTGATCAAGGTGCCTAGCTCAGCACAACTCAATAATTACACATATATAAGTATCGTGCTCGACGGCTTTCAAAGGGCTATATACAATTGATAACTGCACTGATTAAATGCATGGGGAAACCTTTTACGGTTGCCACACGGCACAAACAGCGCTGCTGTGTGAAAAGGGAACTATATAGATTTGTTTTCATTCTTTATAGTTTCCGCCCTAGTTTAAATTGTGGTACTTTTAATAACTATTTTTAAAACATAACAAAAATTGATTTTAAAATTTGACATCACTAGTTAATTTTATTCATTTGCAAGAGCGCAGAAGTGCGCAGGTTGGGCCGTGGGGTAGGCTGGTAAGGTGCAGACGAGTGCAATAATCTGTTGGTGTCATTTGACTACAGTGTTTTTTCGTTAAACATCATTAACATCTTAGAGTGGACAACACGAATAGAACACATAATTAACATGTTCGGTAAATATTTGTTTCTATGCAATTAAAGCGGATTGATCAAACGAACAAATTATACGTTAATAGCACAATATTCGCAGAATGTCGAAATAATGGAAATAATTAGAAATAGAGAGAAACAGTGTGTATCATATTTCCAGCAAATTTGATGTTGGTGTTTATCGTTATTATTTAAACGATCACATGATACAGTATGGAGAAAAACGGAACCTCAAGGACCAACCCAGATGTTGTTGGTACAAGTTTTAATAACACAAAGTGCTGTTAATTAAATTCGGAACAAACAATCAAATATACTTTAATCAACAAATGACATTCTCTCAAGATGCTTTGAAAAAAAGCCCCCATTGTAGATGTACAATTCAGAGATTTGTTCATGTTTTTTTCATATTTTGTTGCAAGTCCGGTTTAGCTAAAATGAAAATGAAAACACACCTAATAAAATTGGCTTGACCTACGGATACAGAGCAAGTGCGATGTTTTACTAGATAAGTTAACAAACTAAAAGTCTTTTAAGTTGTGTTGTATATTTTTACATGTTGTTGGATCTTTTATTAATGGATCACTGGTTATCGAACAAGTAAGTCTACCCTTAAATGGATGGAATAGAACTTTGAAGCCACCGAACACGACAAATATCAAAATGTTGCACGCACGTAGGTCATCTGGTACCTTGTACAGTATCGCAATCAACGGTACCACTGGATGCAAGTCGCGTATATTAAAGCTCACTGCTATGAGGCATATAGAGCGAAAACTTCGGAATATCAAAAACTTATCAGAGATATCCTAAAGAACAAAATTTGAAGTTTCTTTTATGGAAGCACGTATTGATATAAAACGTTAATTTGCCATTGATGTATGATATTCGCTATACATGTGATTGGGAAAGGCAGATTTCTTAAAAGTGGGTTCGTTTAATGCAGTCAGGGTAGTTACGTGAAATTTCTGACCAAAGGCCCCATGAAAATTTAATATTGCTGCCCAAAAAGGGGGGTCCGAGCAACCCATTGAAACAGTCTCCAATCTCAAGAATCTTATCTGACTTGTCTCCATTTCAGCCAATTAGATGCTTGAGATTTCAGACTGGTCTCCATTTTAAGTTTTACGATCTTGGCCAAGGTCTTCATTTCAGCCAAGCAGACAGATACTTGAGATTTGAGACTGATCTCCAATCTCAGTTTAAGATCTTGTGCCTCAGAAGCTTTTGTATACACGTTAGATTCCTATGATCGTCATACATTTATTTTAATGCTTTTAAAAACTCGTTTAAGGAGAAGCATTATAACGCATTCGATAATTTCGCTTCAGATTATTTATCGAAAGAAAACTTACGTAATTTTGTAAAAACATTTATTAGATTAGAGATGTGTCTATAGAAGCCTGCCAGTTGAATCTGTCAAATTAAGACTCGCATCTACCAGCTTTAGAGAAATAGAAACAGTTTAACAAGCCAAAGATCAAGAAAACCTTAATTTACAATAAAATGAATATCTAGTTGTATTGAATTAACAAACTGTAGATAAATAACTGCAAATAAGTTTTTTCTCATGCAAGTGTTCCCCATTATTACTTAATAAAGGACACAAGAAATGTAGCGAATTGTATGATGACGATGCAATCAAAGTTATCGTACCATTCTGCCAATGTATGTCCCATCACACCACCGCCTACATTAAATTCTGAACAACGGTAAAACGGTAGAATTCGTAGTACCGTACCACTGTTACTTAACTAGCAGACAGTCGTGATCGCGGATAAACACTAATATTAACCATTGACTCATATATAAGGTTATATCTGACCTAAACATCGAATAGTGTAGATCCTGATCAGACAGCAAAGATGCTCGCACACGAGTTAAATATAAACCTATGTATTGCTTCACTACTTATATTTTGCAAGAGAAAACATTTTTTTATCTAGATGGTCTTGGTTATGTTTTGCTTATTTTGCTCTTTTCTGCTACACTGATTCACTAGTCACCCATGTCCTCAGAGTCATAAAGAATATTGTCCAGGCAGACAGATTTTTTTCGTCAAATTTTGCAAACATGAACAAGAAGTGTTGAAGAAAGTGGGATGAAGACGTTAATGAATCGATACTAAGTGCTCTCTAACAACGCATAAGCCAGCATACGCCACCATAATTTAGCTCTTAAAATGACATATTAAAAATAATTTATATTCCCCGATGAAATACATTTTCTCAATATTTAGAGCTTTTTATCACCTTAGCTGTTCACTTAATACACAATTTCTGATTAAGTTATGGTTATTCGAAGACGATAAAGCACGGATGCACAGTTCAGCCAAGATGGTTTCTGATTTTTATCTCTCACAGAAGAGTAGTAACGAATACTGAAAAAGTGGTGATTTATTTGATTTTTATTTAAATCAGTCTAAATGTGTGTCTGGAGAAGATATATCCCATTTTCGGTCTCAATTTCCCGACGAATACATTTTATAATAAGTTCTTAATAATTACGGCCACATGCTCCTTGATATGTGTAACAAATCTCAATTGGACAATAACCTTAGTTCGATGCCTTGTCGTTTTTATCAAAACCTTTCCGATATAATTAGACCTATAAAGTTTAACGTTGGTTTAAGTAACATTTTAGATATACGTTAATTTCGGAGTAAGGTCTATTTTCGAAGCAAACATTCCGATTAATATATACTTAAAGAAATGAGAAACGCAACTTCTTTAAACACAAAATATGTTTCGTGATTAAAGAAGTTGCTCTTTTAATTTCTAATACTATATTTTATGTACTTGAAGAAATAAAAAAACGCAACATCTTTTAACATGAACTGTATTTCTTGATTAAAAAAAGTTGTTTAAAAAATTGTAAGAATGAATTACGAACGGTAAGAAGCTTATCATTGGCGGATTAAGTATGGTTGAGGGTGCGCGGTTAGGGCGGGCGCTCTATCTTAAAGTTGATGTTAATTAAAGCGTGTAGTACATGTATATATTGCAATATATAAAACTATTAAACGAACATGACCAAAGAAACACATAAATTTTCAGTCTTTACGAATCAAGAGCTTCAGAAAATTTCAGATCAAACCGTTTTGCGGCCAATAATAATAATAATAATAATAATAATAATAATAATAATAATAATAATAATAATAATAATAATAAATGATCAGATTGAAAAATCAAATATCCACGGGCCTGCTTTGCCACATTTGATTTATATATTTCACGGAAGGAAACTGAATTGGTTCGATATAAGACAAGAAGACAAATGGGAAATGCAGACCCAGTTTTAAACGGTCATCAAATTCAACAGCAATAATTTTGAAGAAAGACATACGTCATATTTTGCAGGATACTTGTTGAAAAGATTACGCTGGCGACATATTTGTCAAAACATTGCGGCTATGCTAAAGCTGCATATTCTCATGTGGCTATAATACGTTAACAGGTTATGATAAAAAACTGATTTTTGAAGCAGTCCGTAGGTTTCATCAAAGATTCGAGTAGATTTTAAGTTAATATACACACATTCTGGCACAACGTTGACAACTCCTCAGGTCACCGTAAATTCCTTTATAATTTTATATTAATATTATTTGCATTAATACCTTTGTTTTATTTTGTTACTTGATTGCCTTCAAAAATATCCATGTTAAACAATGTTAAAGTTACATTTTAACGGCGAGGCACGTACTAGTAACTGACGTGGTTGTCGCGCTAAAATCCGCATGGTTGTCGACTTGATATAATATTAATATTATGTAGTAAAATGAATTCAACTAACTATCTAACTGTCTTTGGAAAATAAGCATTATTTGGCATGCAAGATTATAGTATACACTATTTAATTATAAAAGATAATTTATATTATGATAGAATATAAGTATAGCAGTTATTAACACTGATGTAAACAGAAACTTAATATCACTCTCAAATCGCAAGCCCTCTATTGATATCAGTTCTGATATTGTAATTGTGCTTTCCTTGCAAAAAATGTTTTCATTGCTTTGCAATTTCTGATCATATTAGGTTCGTCTGCAACAGTTCCTGCCGGTTGTTTGACATGAATGGCAGACAGTCCGTTGCAAAGTAAATTATGCTTTCAAGATATTGTTTACTTTTAAGGAAAATTACGAGGATACAAGAGAGCAGTGTGACATTTATTTGTCATTGTTTAGAACATCGTGTTTATTGGTATTAATTTTAATGATAGGAAGTTGGCTGAAGTTCATTCTCAGACAGTTCAGGCCTGAAGGTTATAAAACTGAGATTGGAAACCAGTCTCAAATCTCGCCATTTCAGCCAATCAGATGCTTGAGATTTGAGACTGGTTTCCATGCTCAGTTTTATAACCTTGGGCACAGATCGTCTGCCATTCGGAACCCTACGACTGAACCGATCTAGATACTGTAGTCCCGTCTTACTCTTTCTTGGTTGGATAGCAAAGCGTTAATTGGTCAATTTGATGGTCAATCTACAAGGTCCTAAACGTCAGAACCTCTGCCAGAGCAGTGAAAGGGTCCTATGCTCTCAGGAAAGATTTAGGTTATCTTGCGTGGTCTACACTGCACATATATTGTTTGAATCAAGAGTTAATAGTAGTGCCATCATTTAAAATATTTGTTGTTGATTATTTCCAACCGTTTTCCATTTTGAAATTTCGTAACCTCAAGAGTTTTTTCAATGTGGAAAACGGCTGTTCGATTATTTAGATCGTTTCAACCGGCACCATTCGAGATACATTTTAATGTTGTTTTACGTGTATTGTGTGCTGCTGTTGTTTTATTTTCCTTAAGAAAAAACGTGTTAACATAAATACAGTAAATTACAATATTTCTTCCGTTCCCGAATTTTTATTGACAAGTTCGTTAAATATTAATGGTAGGGTTTTACCCCTCAGTACTAAAAAATAGCAAAATTGTTTTCAGTTTAAAAAAGTCGATAAGCTGAGTGGGAAAAGAGGCTTACATTCTTTAATTAAACGTTTTAAGAGGTTAATGAAGAAATAACTCACTGAATAATTAATGTCATTGACAGTCATAGCAAGCAAATAATGGGTTTGTACACATTTGATGTAATGGTTGAAGATGACGTGGGTTGCAATTAGAGACCTTCGAAAACGTCATGTTTTATAAGATTAATACTATTACTAGTATTTCGGGCCTTAGTCTTGTAAACAGGATACTTACTGTTTTTGCGGAGCCCTTACAACGTTGAATAATAAAATAACGAATTACAGTTACTTTAACTTCTAACCATAAAATGATTACTTAATTTTATCTCAAACTCAAACCGTAAAACAACAACTTACAGTCATCTACAGCTCACACCTCAACTTGAACAATGACTTGCAGTCATCTCATCCTTAAACCATAAACCAATGACTTACAGTCGCCTCAACCTCATTTCATAAAACATCAACTTACAGTCATATCAAACTCAAACATTACAACAATCTCTTGAGATCAGTCCATCCGTTAACCACAAAACAATGACCTACAGTCACCTCAAAACATAAACAACGACTTACTTCCAATAAAACGGACGCGTAACACATGATTTTCATTGCAATCTAAAACAGGGTCGGATGCAGGATTTCCAGCTAAGGGGTTCATTTGGGGCAAGTTTAGGAAAGTTGATGATACATTCCAACTTCATAGCCGAAATCCCATGAAAGTTAAATATTTCTTCTCAAAAAGAATGTTTGAGGAACCCCACTGAGTCCTCTGTTTATCCGCCTTTGACCTATAGACTACTTTGTTAAAGGTTACATTTTTAGTAATTTTCAACCACGTATCTATTTTTCTGTTTCAGAAACGCAAGATGAACACATCTACAGTATACACTGGTCTAGGACTGCTGGTCTGTTTCCTAGCAACCGTCGCCCTCACATATACCTCGGAGCTCGAGAGCATAGCAGACGAAGCTGAGGAAAATTTCCCGCCAAGTATCAGATACTTTTTAAATAACATGAAAAACGACGGAATTGGACTTGAGGCACCGCCCCATGTATACATGAATAAACTAAAACGCTATCAGGAAGCTAAGAGGAACGGGTTTTGGATCTGGATGCCAGCACAGGGATACGTGCCAGTAGAGCACACGGACCGCAGCGCCGACACGAAGAGCTCCGGTGGCGGCAATGTTCTCAGATACGGCTAAACCTTGATCGCCATCTTCGGTTCTGCGTTTCCTGATATGCAACGGGGGATATAATAATGTGCCAAAACATTTTCCATAAACAATCAGTTTTCACAATCTTCTGCAATTTGTCATAGAATTAAGTACATGCCAAAATCGCTTATAATAAACAACGCAAAGAAGTAATTCGAATTGCTCGTACTTTAGCAGTCAGATAGGTCTTTTGCTATAGCTTTGATTAATGTCTTATAAATGCACTCCTGCTAGTCTACATATCCTACAAGAACCGTTGCATTAAGTGTTGTTGATTTTCTAAAACGAATTGATACTCCGCAAAAAAGAAACACGAAGTTCTATTACTTTGTATTACTGTAAGATGCATACAAAATTTATATTGTTGCACCTTCCCATAAAAAAACTAACGGACAAAACCTTGAGCACAAGAAATACCAAATTCACAGATTAACTCAAAACACATTTAATTTTCATTTTAACCACATTGTACATAGTTTGAATTTGATTGCGGGAGGATAGGTCAAATATGCAGTGTCAGGTGTCTTTATTTGTTGAGTATATGGGTGTTTGCTGTGGTAGAGTTGTTTTAGTGCTCATCAACTAAATCCACAAAATGTCGATACTATGATACGAAGAAAGGACGAATATAAGTTCTTGTAGACATCACAAGCAAACACAAAGCGGCGTCGCTACAACATCCCCTCCATACTCTTTAGTCTTGATACAAACTGCTAACCTGTTCCCATCATAAAACTGATGTAATATTTTAAATCTAAGAATGGAAATCTATTATATACTTCCAATCCTCAATTTTAACCAATAAGATCGTTCAAATCTAAAACTGGTCTCTATTCTCAATTTACAATTAACGCTGTTTAGATAAAGATTCAAACTCTAATCCGTAAAAAAACTCATTCGTTTTCTAATTCCTTACGTTCAACCGAACTTTCGCCCAAAATTCATGGTAATTCTTGATAAATAAAGAACACGAGTTAAGTAGGAATGGTCGTTTGCCTTGTTATATCATATGAATTATACCGTCTCAGTCAGAATCGTCCAAGTTCTGCAAGGAAATCTTAAACCAAAACCTACTTTTAACCCTTACATTTATATATACGATCGCTTCTGCGACCAGTGTATATCCAGCGCAGATTCAGCCGGCACAAGTGTGTCATGTGATTTGGATCTAAATTGGTCACTGGGGAAAAATAACCTAGTATGAATCTAAAAAGGATGTGCCGGCTGAACTAGAATTACACTGTTCCCCAATGGGATAACAACCATATCTCTTATAGTAAAGGGACGAAGAACCGCGATTTTTTACATCTTAGTAGTTTTTATAATGTTTGCACATTTCTCTAATTTTTTTCTGTTATTAAGCCAAAATGAGAAAAACACGCTCATAATTTGACAAAATCATTAATCTTGGCGTTGATTCCGATCATCGATTATTTTTTATTCAGAACTATCAAATAAGGCGATATATTAGTGAACAAAATTTTTTTGTTTCTTGTTTTAATCAATATCTCAGTAATCAGCCTTAAAAACACCAGGATAGCTTTTTAAAACCCTATGAGCATATTAGGCGAAAAATTCGGTAGTAAAATAACATATTAATATTTTTCTACAATTCTCTAGTATTGTCAACTGAATTCTAGAGAAAATACAGAAATGAAATGTGCAGGAATGGCCACATCCACAGCCGTCCCACACAGCCAATAAGTAGAGAGTAAAAAGGAGCATATGTTAAAAATCAATTTCAATAGAATAATAGACACCGCAAACAATCAACGAAGAGTGAACCCGAGGGCTTACCGCTTGGAAGGGTCAGTGGCAAAACAAGTTGCTGGTGTCAGGTTCTAAGACATCAGATTCTGGAGAGCACCAACCTCACACTTGTCCCAATAAACATGCAAGTACAAGTTGTCTTGGTGAATTAACTCCAAACCACCTATTAACTCGACATTTTGCATACAAAAGCACACAAAGAACATAAAACATAAGAAGCTAATCGCATTACCAAGCAAAAAGATGGGAACTGGATGACCTCAATGACCTTACAGATTCCCGAGCCCTTGGAGTCAAGTCAGCAAGAACACGATGACAGGGACAGAAACAGATCGAACTTTTAGGTTCTTAAACAAGATTTCCCTATAAACCTTCATAAACTCTTAAACATCTGCTACCGTGGTGCAAAGAAAGAGGCAAGCAAAAGGATCAAATGTAGGGGTTAATCACCAATCATGTAGAGAGCAGTAGAATATCTAGTGTCTTTTTTAACTTTTATCTCAGATCATTTTCATGAATAGTGTGGAGATTTTTTCTTCGCGTTATAAATCAAATCTCTATTAAATACTGGTTGAGAAATACATTGTTGCAAAAAGTGATTTTAAACTGCACCTTTATTGTTGAATTATATCTGGGTATTAGAGATAAAACTTGCAAAAGGTGTTCTTTTATTAGCGGTACCGATAACCCTTTGTTAAAAGGTTTTCTTCGATGCAAAGATTCCGTTCATTGAAATCTTTAACATTGTTGCAAGCTCTCGAAAAAAACGAGCAAGCTGTGAACCAGAGAAAATAGAATACACGAACATTATAAATCTGAAACTTTAAATCTCATGACTCCCGCAGTTCCGTCCAATATGCTGGATCTCACTGTTGATCTCGGATCCCCGCAGACATTTAATCAAATCTTACGTAAGTTATTAGGATATTAGTCATCTTCCAACAAATATGCTTCCATTGTGCATCTTCAACGGTTTCATACAGAGATTACGGAATATAATATAGATTCCGGGATAAATCACCGTCACTGCAGTTATGACGTTGATCATGCTCAGAGCGCCAATATGATCAAGCAAACATCCGGCTTTGCCAAGATGCTTTCGAAAGAATGATATTAATTATCTGTTGTTAGCTGATATTTTCAGACTATATATTAGCTGGGCAAACTATCCCCCTTTCAACTGACTAATGCAATATTATAAATTGCTTTTTATCCTAAGAAATTCGTGCAGACACAGGCCACTTTTATCTACATTACTTAATTTAATCCTAAATTTGTCATCATAAAGACTGAACAATGTAATCCAAATCACTCTCAAACCCTTTTCTCTGGTCACCATACGCCGTTTATCATGGAAAAATATTAATTTGAAAACAGCGTATTGAAGGTTGTATGTTAATCTCCACATTGTAACCATCGTTTGGGACGGCTCAAAATTGTACTGTTTACTGGTGTAAATATGAGTTGCGCTCAACAAAGGGCTATCCGGCGAGAGCAGTAATATGCATGTTAATCACTGCCATTGAATGGGCTCAAACAAACCGAGCCTGCAATATTTTCATATTTGTCGTGTTCGGTGGCTTTCAAAATTCACTTTTCATACATTTCAATATCGAGACGATTGCAATCTCGGTTGAGAAATTTTATCTAAGTACACAAAAAACCTACCTTATAGTAACCAGAGAAATGGAGAAATTATAATATATACTGAACAAAAATAAAAAGTATCCACTTTTATGCTTATATATTCACTAACATATTTTCATTTAATCAGGAACGCTTGGAATTGTGTTTTATTACTTAATCTCAGTTGGTTTTAAGTTCAATTTTTAGTTTTTGATTTAATTCAATATGGCACCAAATGGCACCCAATCATCCTTATCATACACGTTCTTTGAATGTGAAACCTTTGCTTTTATTTCATTATTTTTATTTTGTCCGCTATTTGTAGTATTTCAATTGTTCATTTAATTATGCGCCATCCCCGGAATTGTCTCGGAAATATATTAAGTTTAAAAACGCCTATCCAATAAGAAGCATAATTTTGGACTGAACTGTTTAGCTGGAGGGCACTGGAATTCTCTGGAAAGCAGGACAACTTTGATTGTTCGTGTATATTTGAAATTAAGTTTTAATTAATGTTTGATACATTCAAATTTGACTATGTAGCGTTATAGACCTGGAATTCTTGAATATCCTGTTAATCAAAGAATATTACAAGACCGTCAAGGGTAATGAATGTATGTGTGAACTAAACTGCTTCCTGTTGTGTAAATTTGCGACGAAAGTGCAGCTATTAACTTCACAATCAGAACTATTTTCATTCCTCCTACACAATTAACCAGGTCATATGTTTCAATTAAAATGTAGAGGAACAAAAATCTCTTCTTAATTAATGTTAATTAGTGTCTAAATTACTGGAATTATCAAACAAACACTGCTCATAAATTTCTAAAGAAGCTTTTTTAACGTTTTCTTTCGAAACTATTATATAACAATACGGTGGCGACAAAATCACAGAGGGAAATAGATTTACAATTTGTTCTGTATGTTTACGATCTGAGGATGTCCTTTCTTTAAAACAAAAAGTAGTTATAGCAGAGAAATGCGGATTTTAAGTGTGTACAAATGTAGTTTACGCAGAGAAAACCACATTTTTATGCGATTTTTAAGTTTGATTGTATAGCGGGGAAGTGGGCGGAAGAGGCGAACATTGGAATTGGCGAAAGCGGGCAAACATTACAAACATTAATATAAGGAAAAATACTCCAACATTTCCTGCAAGATTTTATTGAAGTATTATATTAATTTTATGGTGTATAAACATTTACACGCTGAGTTCATGCGAATTAATGGTCACTCTCTAAGCATACATGTATACAAAAACAAATGAATACCAGTTTTCAGATCCCTGAAATTCATCTTTAGACAATATATACAAATTCATACTTGTATCAGGATTATGTTGATATACAGTAATGAGTATGTTGTGGCGAATCGTCGAAAAAAATGTTTGGGTTTGTATAAAATTCGAGAAAGACTCCCTCTATGTCTACTTTCGGTTTCAAGGCCAAAATAGTTTGCTGTTTTATTTAAACAACTGAGATTATTTTGACAGATTACAGTAACATATTTTATAATACATGATATCTGTATATTTTTTCAAACAGTAATTCCATAGTTCTAATGCAAACGGTATTTCCTTTTTATATGAAATAAAACTTTTTTTATGTAACTCGAGCATCCTTAAACGCTTTTACAACTTCGGGGCACTATTTCTTCGCCTTTATTGGGCTGCCAATGAGTGTCGGGCTTTAAAAAGATATGGCAAAATGTTTTGCCCTTGAAACCGAAATAAGACATAAAGGAAACCGTTTGTTCTTATTTGGAAAGCTGGCTTTTTAGTTCAGTATCTCAAACAACATATTTTAGTTGAATACATTGACGGACTAACGGACATACAAAGTTAACACTAAGTATCGCATCGTGTTCTCTTTAATAATATAGCAAATTCTTAAATGATTATCGTTTACCTATCTCGCAATTTCGTTTTCATGAGTCATTGGGAAATATCGTTAGTATTTTCTTCCTGTTTCGAAACACACCTGTAATTAAATACAGTTTTCTAAATGGATTCAAAACAAGAAAGTGAAATATTGTATGAGAGGGTGCCAAATCGTTACAAATTCGACCAGTTGGACAGTTTTCTGTTGGAGCTGGACAGCGATATATCGCGCAGAAAACAGCAGACGACCGTAAACACGAATGACGTATTTCACGCGGTGAAGACATTGATACAGACGACATTAGACGCGGTGGCACAACTCGATCCCGTGATGAAGGTACGAAAGTTTCATCCGGTTGGAAGTTTCATTGAAGGAACAAAGGTCGGAACGCCGAATGAATTCGATTTTGTTGCGGAAATCGACAGTTTTAATGATACCATAACAGAAGTTCGTGACGAGTGTCATAACATAGGTGCAGTACACCTTATTACCCCCGAAAGCGCTCGTCAAACAACAACAACCGGAACGCAAATAGAAAATCTTTTATATATTCAGACGGATGAACGGGCTGGTGGTGCTAGGACGAATGTGAATTATTTGTCTCCGTTAAAATTTCGTCTCCAATTCTGGAATGTTTTTACCGCGGCAGCTACTTACTTATCGAGTACAAACGTGACCGTCAAAACAGATTCGGGCGAGCTTAGCCTTGTGTCAAACATCCCTCAGTTTATCGACATGTATAGTAAAGGTCCAAATATAGAACTGCATATGGTTTGGACTTACGAAGGCGGGCAGAAAAAACTCGGCCTTTCGGCGGATGTTACACCCGCAATTCGAGTACTAGACAGCATACCGGAAACGATAGGTGTAGATCTGGCTAGGTTGGAAAGGTGTTGCACGCGCACAGGTCACGATACTTCCGACGTTTTTCTTATTCCAACGTTCAACAGGGAATGCAAGAATGCAAAAGACTTAACCGATACTGACAGCCTGCTATGCTGGAGACTGTCATTTTCCATCATAGAGACCAATCTTCTACGTGAAATGTCTCCGAAACACCGGCTCTGTCTCCGCATCCTCAAATTTTTAAAGTCTGTTCCAAAAGATGCGCTAGAACAGATGCGGGAACTGGGTTTAGACCTTGAAGCGGACACGTACTCATCTACGATGATAGCCCTGTCTCATAGCCAAGGCGAAATGCACCTTCTGACTACTTACATGCTCAAGATGGCCGTTCTAGATCACAACGACGCATGCGCTGGTGACACAGAGCCAGCTGCGCAGTGCATGCTTAATATAGTACTGTTGCTTCAACGACGCATACAGGATGAATTTCTGCCCAATTTCTTTCTTCCCGGAAAGAGCGCGTGGCCACGGGGTCCTGTTTTTCTTTTGAAAAAGAGCATGGAATGCGTTTTCAATTTTTTACAGAAGGTTATGAATGACTCCAACTACTCCTATGACGAGAGCTACAAGGAATTTCTAGAAGTTCAGGAGTTTGTAACAAGTCGTGATGGTAGTTAGGTAATGTTTAGAACACAGCCAGATACTTTTAGTAGCTTTCAGTGTACCTTCTGTCCATGCCATTGCAGCGTACGTTTTCAAACAATAAATATCGAATTGGTGGTATGTTGAATAAAACATGATAAAAACAGAGTTCATCATTTACACAGGGTTCGTTGCATTATTAAAGGACAAGAAAAACGACGTGCCCTGTAGGCCTATGCAATATGATTAAAATCATCTCCTAAAATCGCTACGCTATCATTTTGTTAGTTCTGACTTCAATGAGAATGGCCTTTTATGCGTAGCATTTAAAAGGTTGACACAATTTAAGCGTGGATTGCTTAATCAAACCCAGTGGATAATAGGATCTTAAAGAAACGTCAATGCAAAGTTTAGTGATCAGATAAAAATGCGACTTTTAGTACGGGAACACAGTATGCGTTTCATTTGAACAGTTGAACATAGTTTATGAACAAATATGAGGTACTTTCTTACTTGTTCTAAATATCACCAAGACTTATTATTTGACTAAATTTGTTAATAGTTTAGTGCCAAATATATAGTTCCCATGTTTGAGACAGTTTCTTACTTGTTATAAATATCACCAAAACAAATATTTGACAAAATTTGATAATAACTTGGTGGGAAATATAAAGTCCCCATGTTTAAGACAGTTTCTATCTTGTTCTTAATATCAACAAGACAAATATTTTGACAAAATTTGATAATAATTTGATGGAAAATATATAGTCCCCATGTTTTCATGTTCCTACAAAAACAAGTACATGTGCATAGCGCAAATATTCTACTGCGCTTCACAGAGTTCATTAGCTATTTACAAAGTCTTATCACACACAATGCAGTCAAGCAATTTAGTTGTAAAACATTTTAAATAAATAAGTTTTCAGTTCATTTCTGAAAGTGGTTTCATTCCTGATACATTTTAGGTCTTCAGGAAGGGCATTCCACCATTTTGACCCTACTACAGCTATTGGTCTGTCATCGATTCTGGTTCTTGTTTTTGGTACAGTAAATTGAATGTTATTGTCCAACAACATTGACCTGGCACTCTTGAATTTGACCCTGTAGTCGGTATATTTCGTAAACTTTACGATCTAAATTTAAATCGATATGTTATGTATAACCAATTTTAATAAGCTACAAAATGTAAGAAGCCCGCTTAGCGCAGTTGGTCAATGTGTTTAAATTCGAAAATAACGACGTAAACTCGTGGGTTCGAATTAATGTTTTAGCCACTTTTGTTTGTTTTATTTTAATTTTAAAATTTCCATTCTTTTAAAACTCGTATAGACTGTTATTTTTCTGTGTAAACTACCGGTGTAGTGTGAAGTATTTTATAACTGAATATTTTGCGTGTATGGGCTAAAGTAAAATGCATCTATAGCCTATACGGTTGCATAATGTCACAAATAAAATTCAAAGGGTATTCTTAAACCAGATGTAGGAGTAGTAAAACGATTTCAAATGATTTTTCACAAGTAAAAGAAAAAAACGTGTATTTTTATAAGATAATGTTTGTAAGGATTCGAACCAGAGACCATCAGATCCGTAGTCCGGCATGTATACTAATACACCACAGCTCATTGACGTTCGGAGTGAACAATTATATCAGTTTGTTCTCTGGTTACATGTATGTACCAGTGTTTTTCCTATGACCTTTACGAAATTTAATGAGGCGCCAGGTCAATATTGTTGGACAATATCTGAAGATCTTAGTCTGTATTTTCCCTGAACACGGTTAAACAAACACTTCAAATAGGAAGGGGCTGTAATTCCTGCAATTCCTTGTCATTATCTAGCTAGTGGCTGAATTAAGTTTTGGAATATTGTACAGGCCGACTCCAAAAATTATTTAACCGAAGCCGGATAACACAGTTTAATCATAATCACTGATGATTGGTTAAAGTTGAGTCCAGTCTCTTAAGTGACCAATCACAAGCTAGAGTTTCAAGACTGGTCTCCAGTCTCGGGTTTATGACCGGAAATTAAACTTTTTTCCCTATCTTTCTATTTCTACTGTTTACATCAATAATGACAACAAGAGACCATATAAGCATCCTACTACATGCCAGTTTTAATTTTGAAAATGAAGTTTGTACCAGGAAATTGTATGGTTTTCAGTTGACTGACCTAGTTAGTGATTTTTGAGTTAATATTTCGAAGCATAGCTAAGCTTTTAGATTCCTGGTCTAAGTCAAGAAGTACATATTATTAAAAAGATGTGGTCTAATTTTTTAACTACTGGACAATGTGAAAAATCTCTGAAAATGAAGTTATTTTATTGTATAAATGTTTCTTTAGCCTAAACTGGTAAATAACTTTGCCACCAAAGAGAAAATAGCCTTAAGAACTCTAATCAATAGAATTGAAAGTTAAATATTTAAACATGTGTGAGGTTTCAGATGGGAACATTCTTACAATGGAACATTTTTTGTGGTAACAATGCCCTTGTTATAATTTAGCGCAATTATGCGACGTTAAAGACGTTATATTTGGCGCCGTTTACGGCGACGTCACCGGAAGTGCTTTTTGTTTATGTGTAGTATGAATCAGTTGTTACAAATACAGTCACCGAACCAGACGAGCTTTTATAGTTTATGTCATCCCGACAGCCCTGTCATGTTACATCCCCAAAATGTTGCCCAAATTCGGCTTTTCAATTCTGAACTGATGATACATACCCTTTTATTTTGCTTTTATTAACTAATTTATTAATTTTATTTATTATTAATTTATTCAATTTATTATGTTATTTTTTATGTATTTACTTCCCTCCTAGTGTAATGGAATGGAGTAATTTCAACTTTTTAAATTAATTTTATTTTTTTTTTAAATTTAATTTATATTACTATTATTTTTTATTTTATTTACCTCACTCTTAGTGTAATGGTGTTATTTCTAATTTATAACTGATTAAATATTCTAGCATGTGACTTGTCTTAAAAGGCAATCTTCCAGCACAAGTGTGAACAGGGAAATAATGGATAATAGTTATGGTGCTTAGTACAGCATTTGACACATGATACAGATCACCTCTGTAAGAACAGTATGATGTAGGATTGGAAACCAGACTAACTATTCCCTTTTCAGTCAATAATATCAGTGATAAAAAAATAAGTTAACACTAAAATCAACAATGAATGGAAAAGTAAGTCTATTTAGTTGATTAAGACCTTAAAGAGACATACCAAATATTTGCATAAAAATATTTTGTTGTTGTTGTTGTTTAATAATTTTTTTAGACACATTCTTATTCTTCCTGCACTCCCGGACAAGATATTGAAAATTGAAGAAAAAGAGCTTAAAAGCGAAAAAATTTCTGTGAAAAATTTCTGTCAATCTGTGAAAAATCATTGAACCAGAATGTGCTGACAACATGCATGTTACATATTTTAAAGAGAAATAAACAAAGGGCCATAACTTTGTGTTAACTTAATGAAACAGAATGTGTTGACAATATGGGCATTTTATGTTTTAATGACGGTTCTCATGAATTAAGTTTTTATGTTTTATTTAATTTAAGTGGCTTAGATATAGCCTAGACAAAAGCACAATGGAGGGACAGGCAGACGAATCAGTGACTATCATTAAGCTCCCTGAAATTAGTTGGGTTGCATAAAAATAACTTAATAATTTTGAAAATTTTATGACATAATTTAATTGGATTTTCATGATAGCATATTATGAAATAACAAAATTATGAGATTGGAAATAACAAATTAATGAAATTAAAACACAAAAAAATATATGGCTAAAATACAACATAAATGACTAACTTAGGACAAGATTGTTCAAGGAACAATACAAATATAATAATTTAATGAAAACACAAATATTTTAAATCCTTAATGTCAAACCCAACATATACTTGAATTATGCAAGTGTAAGTTAGTAATACATGTAAATAGTTATTGAATATAAAATTCATAATAACCTTTAATATATGGGGCATGTCACAGGGTGTCTAAAGTGATATAGCTCTATTTTGAAATTTTAGTTTTGACTTTATTTGGAAAGAATACACAATTGTCTATTACCCAGTATTTTCTTTTTATAACTAGTATGTGGCTTTGTTACAATTTTTTTTCTGCATAATGTTATTTTTACTGCAAATGCATACAAAACAATGTTGTCTGCACAACTTTATGATCTGATTTAAGTATTGATGTCACCTTTTCCTTGATGTGACCCATATTATATTTATACATGACATGTACAAACTCCACACAAATTAAATAAAAAATCAAACCCTTTTACTCCATATATACAGGTTTTATTGCATGTGTAAACAGTGTAGATCCAGTACCCAAGGTTATAAAGCTGAGATTGGAAACCAGTCTCAAATCTCAAGCATCTGATTGGCTGAAATGGCGACTGGTCGCCATTTCAGCCAATCAGATGCTTGAGATTTGAGACTGGTTTCCATGCTCAGTTTTATAACCTTGGGGCCTGATCTGTACATCTGTTTATCCATGCAATAAAATCTGTATCTATGGAATAAAGGGTTATTTTAAACAACAACACTTTAACAACAACAGTAATACTAATGACAAAATAACAAGGGAGATAAATGTGTAACATCAGACCAGACCGGGAACTACAGGTTCTTTTTGGACTGGTCGTCATAGAGATGTCAATGTCTATATCCAGTCAACATACAGTCATGTGCCATAGAAAAATAAAGCATTGTTGGAAAATCTGCTACTAAATCATTGGACTTGGCAAGTGGGATTGATTCCTTGATCGTATCATTATAATGTAAAAGTGTACAATCACTTTGAGACTTAAAAAATTAGTGATCCATATACAGGGCTGGTCTTAAGTTAAGGTGGTCTCCGAGAGAGATTAAATGTAATTAAGCAACAGTCCAATTGGCAGTGTTATAAATAAAAACTTGAATTCTTGTATTTTTTGTTGAACTATTTTCCACTTTAGGCACCTATATAATTTGTTCTTCCAAATTTTAACCAGCAATAATCAGTTTGAAGGGCCACCCATCTAGTTCTTATTATATCTTATTTCAAATGCCAAATTGGAGAGGCTGCATATGCATTTTTTTTAAATTAAAAACCTCATTAAAGTAACAGAGCAATTTTAGTTCAGATAACACACTTCCTTATTTCTGAAATGACTTTCACATTTATAAAGCTTTACATACAACTAGTGGTTTAAGCATAACCTATGAATAATTCTCACAGCAACAATTAACTTAGCAGGCAATAAATGTATGTTGACAGGGAAGTTGTATCAACCCAATCACAGTCTGACAACTTTCACGTTTTTATAAAGAAAAACAAATTAACATCCATGTTCTATCCAATATGGAAGCCTATTAACGTTTTTTATTGCAGAATCTTGATGAGGTTGATACTGGTAATTAACAAGGACATCTTACAAGTTCCTCTCCCTTAAAACATGTATGTGTTCCTCAAGTGTTCTAATCTACATTTTACGTAACCATATATTTACAGTTTCACATCAGAACCATTCCCTAACATTCATTAAAAAAAAAGAAACACACCTTTAAAAATTTCTAATGGAACAGTTTTTTTCCAATTAAAACTGACAAAACTCTGCTTCAATATTGCACTTAAACACCAGACAGTGTGTTATTTTGGTTTTCATGTCATAAAGATAGTGTGCAAAAATATGCAATTTTAATTATTCAAATACAGCTAAAATGTTCATGATGTAAATTCCGCCTTTAATCCTTGTTATAAGGCTGTTATAATTTGGTGAACAGCGAACATCCAGATCAACCGGCACATCTGTGCCATCTGATCAGGATCTCCACACTTTCTGGTTCATTATGATATTTCTGGCTAGAAGTGAACAGTGTAGATCCTGATCATACCGCACAGATGTGCCAAGTGACCAGGATCTACAATGTTCACACATGATAAAAAGAAGATATAATCATGGAGTAGAAGGTTAATAAATCAGGTCTCAAGGTTATAAAGCTGAGATTGGAAACCAGTCTCAAATCTCAAGCATCTGATTGGCTGAAATGGCGACTGGTCGCCATTTCAGCCAATCAGATGCTTGAGATTTGAGACTGGTTTCCATGCTCAGTTTTATAACCTTGGACACAGGAATAGTTTTACCAACATTAGGCAGTTTGGGTCCTAACACACACATAATTTTTGTATAATAACTGCTTTTATGGCACAATGCACTAACTTAATTATACCATTTCACTTTTTTTGTCATCAAAATTTGCATTTCATTCAATCATACACACACGAACTCAAATCGTCACTTCCACTCACTTAAATATAGAACAGAACACTTTCTATAAGTCACATGACCATATCACAGGTCACATGATCTTAGGAGAAGAACACATGGAATTAACCTCATCCGCCTCCACCTCCCCCGCCACGTCTTTGAGCCGGTCTCCAGGAACATGAGGCACCACTATCTCCTGCCAGAGGATTAAATTCTGCAATACAGAAACAGACAACCATAAACATTTGACACACCTTAACAACATGGGGCCTACTGACTTTGTGGTAAGTCTTTAAGTTTAGACCCAGATCAAATTGTTGTCTCACATGATCTGAATAGGGTCTAAACTATTTGTTAGACGTATTAAGAATGCTTTCATTAATGGTTGGCCAACAGTGTAGAACCTGGATATGTGCACCAGCTGATCTAACTGTACTGGCTGCATTGGCCATAAGACTCGTTTTGTCATGCTGTATAATATCATATCCAAAAATTCTGTGGTTCCCGTTTTCAAGGGTGTTAATTTGGTTGCACACACCACAGATGTCAGTTTTAAAAAGGGCCATAAATACAATTTGACTATTTCCTTCATAAACATGTCTTTATGGCATACGCGAACAGTGCTGATCCAGGATCTGCGCTATTAATAGCTTTTTGATTTATTTTGTTATTACTGACCAAAAAGTGCCGGCTGATCTGGATCTACACAGTTCTCCTATGGATAACAGCTATACGGGGGTAAAGGGTTAAATGAATAATTTTTAAGATTCAGACAGAATAATATTACATCATTATTTCATACACTCTAACTTCAACATGTAAAAAAATCAAATCAGTTGAATATCACTTTTTACTTGACAGAGAAAATTGTTGTGATCACTGGTCAGCATAAAATAAATTTCATATTAGGCAATTTTATTTTACTGACGAGAAAAACAATTAAGTTTTGAAAAGTAAAGAAGACAATATATGACAGAAAATTGTATTCCATTGGAGCATAATTATAATTGGCAAATCTGCCTTACCTGACTGCCGTAAAGGTTTGGACTTTGGTTTTAACTTACTGGAACTTGATGAGGTTTCTTCTTCTTTCTGTAAAAAAACAAGAACAGGGCTGAAGGTTATAAAACTGAGATTGAAAACCAGTCTCAAATCTCAAGGATCTGATTGGCTGAAATGGCGACTGGTCGCCATTTCAGCCAATCAGATGCTTGAGATTTGAGACTGGTTTCCAAGCTCAGTTTTATAACATTGGGCACAGGATGTGGTTTAATCTTTTACTCAATATATACACTTTTATCCATTGTGCAAGTTGTTTGCCATGAAATGTTGTATTGCCTGTTTTAAAAATGGTAAAAATAAATACTGTGAAACCTCATTATTAAGAACATCTCTGGGACTATAATTGTCCTTATATTGGATTGGTCTTAAATTTGTGATGGAAAATAGTGCAAAACTTTAAAAGAAGAAACTTTCAAATAGCGTGCTTAACTACGGGGACCTGGGGTGTTAATTTCAGGGTGGTATTTATAAAGGGTTTTACTATAATTTATTCATCATTTAAACTCAATTCCTTGAAAAGTTAACATTTCCAGTTAGATCATTACATAGATAAAACAACAATTCTACATCACCATGTTGTCATTTAGAACACTTGATTATCAGCTTTAAGATGTAATTATGACCTTGGAGAAAAACAATCACAAGTCAATTTACTGTTAATAGCACAGAGCTGACACTCAAACAAGCAGAAGGTATTATACCAAATTTCTTTGAATATACAAAATATAAAGAATCAAAAGAATAAGAACTGAACAATGGTAAATTGTATTAATAATTGCATACAAGTTTAGAAAATTAAAATACAAGAATTTAAGAACTCACAAAATGGCACTTTACAAAAAAACTATGAAATGTTATACCTATGAATATAAATTAATTTGTAGTATATCTACTGGATGGATGTTTCAACAATAGCTCTAGGACATACACAAAATTTTCTATTTTGCAAAGATGAGATCTGTTATATAGATGCACATGTAGTCAATTTTTAAGAAAGTTAACAAGGTCACAACCAGCAAGACATCAGGTTGCATTAATAAGCAATAAAATAGAGGTATTTAACTGCAGAGTGACACAGCAATCTATTTGGTGATCAAACTTGGCCAAAATATTATGGCTAGAATTATTCTGACCAAGTTTGGTAAAGACAACTTTGAATAAGTATTATTTAAGAGTTTTCTGGAACCTGCTGTTTGCAGCATATGGTCCCAAAATATGCCTTTTTTCCAAAAAGCATATGAATAAGCAAAAATAATTTGTACAAGTTAAAATAATAATATGTTATCGATATATACTGGTAGTTGAACCTCTGTTAGGCAATAGAAAAAATATTTTAGATTCTCATCCCTGCCCACCCCTGTCCAAAACCACCCGCCCCCAAAAAATTTATTGGTAAAAAAATCGAAACATATTCTGTTCCGGACAGAACAGTTTAAGACCATCCCGAAATACCTTCTTAAGGTATTTCGTTAATAAAAAATAAAAATTATCAAGAGGGTCCACAGGACCCTGGGTCGCTCACCTGTCAACAACTGCTCAATGGTTGCAAAAGTTGTGTGCAAGTTTGGTAAAATCAAGTCAAAAATTAAAAAAAAATTAAGCTGCTATTGTGGAGAAAATGTAACTAGATGATGCTCAATACCAAATATCTAAACTCTAGGCCTTACGGTTTCAGAGAAGAAGATTTTTAAAGATTTGCTATGTTACACTATGTAATAAAACTAGTGACCCCCGGGGCGGAGCAATTTTCAACCCCAGGAGAATAATTTGAACAACTTTTGTAGAGGACCATAACATGATGACACCTACCAAATACCAAGGTTCTAGGCCTTGTGGTTTTAGAGAAGATTTTTTTAAGTTTTCCCTATATAAGTCTATGTAAAACAAGTGACCCCTTGGGCGGGGCCATTTTTGACCCCAGGAGGATAGTTTGAACAATTTTGGTAGAGGAACACTAGATGATGCTGTATATCAAATATTAAGGCCCTAGGCCTTGTGGTTTTAAAGAAGATTTTCATTTTCCTATATAACTATATGTAAACCAAGAGAACCCTAGGGCCTGGCCGATTTCGGCCCAGGGGACATAATTTGAACAAATTTAGTAGACATCCATTAGACAATGCTACTTACCAAATATCTAAGCTGTACGCATTGTGGTATGTGAGAAGAACATTTTTAAAGATTTCCTATATAAGTCTATGTAAAATGAAGTGACCCCTAATACATGCAAGGAACATGTGTGGCAAGTTTCATCCACTTTGGCCTAGGAGTTTAAGAGGAGATGTCGTTTAAAGTAAAAGTTTATGGACGGATGCCGGACAAATTGGGATCACAAAAGCTCACCTTGTCACTACGTGACAGGTGAGCTAAGATTTTTGATTTATTTTGTTATTACTGACCAAAAAGTGCAGGCTGATCTAGATCGACACAGTTTGATCCTGTGGATAAATACCACTTTATTTTGTCACACTACTTTAAAGAACAAATATCTTACAGGTTTAAACTTTGATCTATATCCTTTTCCCTGTACATGTCCATCCCAGTCTTCTATTTTTTGTTTTCTTTTTTCTTCTTCTTTCTGAAACAATCAGACACACATTATAAACATTTCAGCAAATGCCTCATTTATTTTAGACTTATTTAACTTTTGACTCCATATTTATAGGTTTTATGCCATCATGACTTTAACTCAAAATTAATATGGGTCATCATCTTACAATCTGAGATATCTAAGTCCCAGTGTTTTCAAGTTATCAACCCTTTCCTCCATATATACACATTTTTACACATGCGCAAACAGTGTAGATCCAGATCAGCTGGCACATCCATGGGTGTGCACTGGTCACAGTTTGGTCAGAAATAACCTAATGAATCAAAAATCGAACAGTGCACATCCTGATCAGATGGCTCTGATGTGCCGGCTGATCTGGATCTACACTGTCTGCCCACATAATAAAGATGTATCTATGGAGGTAAGAGTTAAACAGACAAAGTTCGGTCTGACCAGTGCAAACCATTACACTCCCCCTTTTTTCACAAAGGGGCATAATTACCACACAAATGAAAATAAACAGTCAATTTTTTGTCAGTCAGGCCGGATATTTTAAGTTTAGCAAAAAGTTTGAACAATTTAACTTTTTTTTAAATTAAGTGTGTGATTTAAAGGTGATCGGGAAGAAAATAAGAGCCAATTCATCTTCTTAATAGACAATAAAATCAACCTGATTTGTCCAATTATGCAGGAATCAGCTTCAATTAAAATCCTTGCAAAAGCGTTAACAATACAGATTTTTGTTAGAAGAGAAGAAGGTGGGTAATCAAGAGGAAATTTTAAAAATGTTTGAAAAACAAAGTTTTCACATTAATCTATTTGCACTGCAGAACTTGTGAAATAAAATCTTCAAGAAAAAAATTATATTAGCAAAATGAAATGATTATTACTAATGAAGCTAAATTCAAAAGGATGTTTTTATGTAATGAGATATTTGAAAGATTTTAAAGATTCAAAGATTTTAATTATTATCAGGGTAAAAAACTCATGAAAGGCTGTTGACCATGTTAATTAGCTGTCAAAATTACAGATTACTTCAAAATAGATTATAACTTTGAGTTGGTTCTAAACACAATAGTCATTAACCATTTCCTCCATAGACACACCTTTATTGCGTGGGCAAACATTGTAGATCCAGATCAGCCGGCACATCTGTGCCACCTGATCAGGATCTGCACTGTTTAGATTTAGATTTGTTAGGTTATTTCTGACCAAAATGCGACCAGTGCAGATCCTGATCAGATAGCACAGAAATTAGAATTAGAAATTAGTTTTGTGTTGGTTCTAAATGTTTTCAGGAAAGGAAGGAGTAGGCAATATGCGTATGTAAAGCAGTGAAACCTGTTTCATTTGTTCAGCATGTAGTGCCGCCTGAGCATCTAACTGTTCCTGCATTCTACGTCTCGCTGCCTCCATCCGCTCAGCTTGAGACTGTGCTTTCTCTGGATCTAAACAAACAAGTATCATACTCTATTAATACTTACTCTATTGGTATATTATGGCTTATATTCCATAAGCAACTAGTGTAGTTTCGGATCTTCCTGCACAAGTGTGCAGGCTGATCAGATTCTATACTGTTTGCTTCTCCGTCAGAAATAATCAAATGAATTTTTACCCACAGTAGATCCTGATCAGACTGCATGGGTAAATCAAAACCCTTAAGATGTTGTATGAGTGTAACTGACTTTTCCTTCTTTGAATCTGTTCATTTTTTAAAGAAATTATTTGCAAAAATTTTCAGACTTTTGAATATAGACTGTTGAGATGCAGGGCAACAATGTACATGAAGCAAAATTTAATATTATCTAACCCAATCTGGTTGAAATCATCTCCTGAAAACTGCTATGCTAATGTGATCAGGTGCCAAGGTTATAAAACTGAGATTAGAGATTTGAGACTGGTTTCCATGCTCAGTTTTATAACCCTAGGCACTGATAACAAGTCACTAAACTTTAAGCATGCTTTTATCAACAACCTTTGTAACCAATCAGATTTCTTCCTACGAAATTGCAAAAGTATGGGTACATGATGATCACAGTAATTGTTGAAGGGTTCTAAACATGACATTTTAGGCTGTGTCCATGTACACACAGTTTTATAAAATGTAGAAAGTGTTGACACCCAGCATAAGACATATTTTAATTTTACTGAAGAATGGTGGTTTATATGGTACCACATTCATTTCCACTGCAGTTAGTCATTTTTCACCCTTTACTGATAGTGAATCATGCTTCCTGCAATTACTGTTCAAATCGTTTCTTAAAATAGTCATCAGGCAAAACCATTCAATGTTGCTTATATATGGTCTTTGAGAGATACATCTGACCTTACATTTTGTTATTAACTCTGTTACTTCATATATAATTATGAGTTTTATAATTATGTGTGTCTGACCAGTGTAGATCAAGATAAGCCTGCACATCGGTGCCATCTGTGCCCAAGGTTATAAAGCTGAGCATGGAAACCAGTCTCAAATCTCAAGCATCTGATCGCCATTTCAGCCAATCAGATGCTTGAGATTTGAGACTGGTTTCCAAACTCAGTTTTATAACCTCCAACCCTGATCTGGATCTACATGGTTTGCTTCTTAGTCAGAAATGATGAATAGTTTTAAGAAGTGAAGAACAGTGTAGATCCTGATCAGAGAGCCATACACGTCATATAAACTGTAGTGTTAACAGATTTCATCAATGAAATACCCAGACTGATCAGTGTCTACACTGGTTGCAAATGTGACAAATTCTGTGCTTAGGGCTGTAATAATGAAAATAAAATTTCATCTCACCAAATTTCTTGTTTTCTATGGTTTCTTCCACTTTTTTCTTGTACTTCTGTACAGCTGGTGAAAGCTTGCTCTTGATATACAAACAGACAACCAAACCAAACAACATAATCCATCCATAGCTCTGTATAAACTCTGCAACTGAAATAAAACAAAACTACCATATATATTATTATTAATAAGTTAAAAATGAATTTATAGAGGAAATCCTGTTTGTTCCAGTGAAATATTGGTTGCCATTTCACTGAGCAAATTCAGGAACTGATGTGAATACAACTTGATATTTCATTGAAACCAACAAACTTTCCATTTACTTTATGATTTCCAAAAAGTCATACCAGCTTAAAGTGGTTTTTTAAACCAACAGTTAGAGAGGGTACATTGTAATTGGGCATAGATAAGGACAGCTGAAAATACGGCCAAGAATTAAAGATGATACAACCCAGAGTTAAAGATGATATGGCCCAGTTTCATGTCTGATTGTAAGATGATATGTCCTAGAGAAAGACTATGGTCTCAAAACTGTTCCTTAAATATCGTACGTTTATCTGGTCCGTTTTGTCTGCAAAAAAAGATTATGGTCACTCGAGGCTATCTATGCCGTATCATCCACGTAAAAATCTACTTAGTGTCAAACCATGTATGATCAAGATGCAATTAAAAGGTTTCAAGACTGTCAGAAGACACTATCTTTTCTGGAAGATTATTCAAAGTACATATATACAGATATAGGTAGGGCTACACCTAGTTGGGAAAGCGCACTGCCAACAGAATACCTGCGTAAAATGGTCCAGACAAGGGATTTTCATTGACAAGCACATGGGGATGAACATCTTCACCCCCTGTGTTTTCTTCAACTTTAGCATCCATTTTATCGTTTCATATTCTCTTTCATAAAATAACGATTACGTGTATCAACGAAAATAACAACAAATCAGCAGGAAGCGGTGTTTGAATAACAAGATATTCGTGTACAAAATTATACGAGTAAAAAAATAGCCTAAACACCGTTGTTGAAATCGGGACAGGAAATTCATTAAAATACTTCATTTTAGGGAGAATTCACGCCAATCTATATGGTAACATATCTATAATATTTATATTTTGCATTTTCAGTAAATGTTCTACACACTGTTGGCAAACAGAGACGTTGCAGTTTTAGAGTACGAACATAATATTCGATCTCGATACTTTTCGTACCTGTAGGCTGTAAATTGTATGCAAATGTATGTATTACTTAAAAACACATGTTTTTAAGTAATCAATGGACAAGTTTGTGGAATTCTGACTCAAGTAATTAACTAAAATAATTAATGCTTAAAAAATAAAACCAATTTCAATAAAACTAAGAACATCACAATTGCAGGGCTTTTTCAGCTAGTCTCACGGGGCCGATAATGGGCACTATTCCCAATGCCAAATAGGGTTCATTTTTCCCAAATTCAAGAAAAAAATTCCCAATTTCAAGAAAAAAATTCCCATTTCAATAAAAATAACTTTTTTGCCTATAACATAGAAACAAAAAAGAGAATCCATATAATTAAGGGACTTTCAAATTACAAAATTAGTTTGTTAACTTTTGATCAGTGATCTGTGAAACCTACATTCCTTGAATTTATGTATGCAACCTGTGTAAAACGAGTGTGTACCATGTAAAAAAAAAATTCCCAATTTGAGCAAGGGCCTTTTTCCCAAAACCCCCTGAAAAAGCCCTGAATTGTATTGCTGGTTCAGCGTTTATTTTTGCTCTGATCATTTTAACAGAATTAGGGGCCTTAATTGTTTTTTCTGCAGCCATTTTTACCAGAGTTATGGCCCTTTGTTACAAATGTTGTAGCAGTTGGGGCATCAGTGTCAGAGGACACATTCTAGATTTTTTGTTCCTGCTGAAGCCTACATCAGGTCTAGGAAACGGCTGTTTTTATGGACTGTCTGCAAATTTACAGAATGTCAGTTTATTTAGAGATAAATGTGTCTGTAAATTTATGGACGAGGGTTGATACAAAAGTTAACACATTTTAGAAATTCACAACTCTAAAGCATTTTTGTTAATTCTGATAGAAAAGAGCATAGCATAGGACATAAATATTAATGGTTGAAGTTTGTTCACACTGCTATTTCCTCTCTAACATAGTCATCGATGACCTAACAACATTTCACATAATCATTTGAACATAATAATGATTTCTTTAAAAATGTTATGTTCATTTGCAATAAAACATACTGATTAATTTGTAGATTTTTATTCATTTTTATCCCAGTGTGGTGTAGAACCAAGATTTTATTTTTTGACACCTTTTCAGGGTTTCCCCCAGGATTTCAGGAAGGGTCGTCGCAGCAGACTGATTTTATCCATTTTGTTGCGCGCTGCAACGTGGTGTTTCATTTTCAGTCTTATGTATATATCATTTTTGCTTCTCATTTAAATAAATAAATGAAAAAAAGTTTTGTTTTTATTCTTAAGTGGCTTTATTCATTTAAAGCCTTTTAAATGACATACATGTTAATAATAAATGTGTATTCACATTCACTGTTCTGTGGCTGCTGAAGGTTAAAAGATTTATAACAAAGATTCAAAAGTCGTAAATTAAATTCTTACACCAAAAAATTTTATGTTTTTTTAAATTGAAACACAAATCCTAATTATATTACAACGGCTGAAATTCCTCAGATCCGATCATTTGTAATTAGATCTAATATCAATTAGAAATATTTATGAACACAAAAACTAAAATAAATGGAAATTACAATATAATGTGCTTATTTGTAATTATATAAAGATGTTTCAGGAAAACTAAAAGCATTTTTTTTCAATAAAACATTTTTTGATGGTGGAAACTGCACAGTTGCACTTTTTATTACCTCCCTTTTTTCAAGATCTGCAAAACTTGCACGAACCGCGCTCTTTTTCCGTAATCGCCGTTTCTTCTCAAATACAGAACAAACAGACCGCGAATATCACCTTTCGCTTTTTTGATTGCAATTAAAACTCGTATAATTTACTAATTATACCTACAAGTGCGAAATGATGCGCCATGCCTTGTCAATTAAAGAACAATAGGAATGCGAATAATAACTCGCGCTTTTTATATTAAAAAAACTTCTTTAATTTACATAAACTTGATGCGCCATGCTTTCTCTGATACATAAGCCCAACAAAAAAATTATCGTACCATTGTCCCGTTTGCAAAACATGTAATGAAATCGATCATTTTAACCGCGCTATGTCTAGAAAGAAAAATTATAACCCTAAATGGCTTCTGAAGTTGATCTACTGTATGACGCCATTTGTGTAAACTTTCGCTGCGGCATATGACAATATTGAATGTTAGCTGGATGTTACAGCGTATTTTGGATTGAAAATGTGTTTCAAGTGTTTCTCTTTTGTTCTGCGGATGTTATAAGATCAAACCGACGATGTTCTGAAAACGATGCCAGCGTCTAGGTTATTTTGTTTTCGATTTACTCGAAAATGAAAATGGCTTTGTTGCTGTTGTTGAATTTCATTAGAGGCTATGTTATGGAATAATCAAGATGTCAGAAAGTTATATTTTCCGTGGATATTATCAAAAAGGGGATGCTTTAGTTCCTTCCTTCTTTGCTCGAAATGGTCAGATGGCAGAAGTAAGTCATTTTTATAGTTTTGTTCTGATTACTGACAACGCGGACGAATAGTAAATTCGGCTACGATTTATATCACATGCGGTCATAATCAACTGTCGCCAACATGTGGGCGGAGCTGACATGCGTTATCCATCAGTTCTTGTTACTGATTGGTTAACTTGAAAAGCTGACGACGCTGTCAATTATCGGCGCGATCAGCTGTCTCTAGTTTATTAAGAAGAGTTTTCATACTGATAATGCAATCAACAGGTACACAAGTCGCTGCGGGAGATAAGGCATGGCGGACAAATTATGGCATGTCGCAAATTGGGTCCTGAAATTATGGCTTGTCGCATGCGACAAGCGAAAATGGCCTGGGGGAAACCCTGCTTTTGAAACAACCCTTGTCCATAAATTTACAGATGTATTTGTCTATAAATAAACTGACAGTCTGTAAATTTACAGTCTGTAAAAACAGCCATTTCCTAGACCTGACAATGTTACTGCTGCACTTTTATGATTTTACATGTACTGCTGCAGACCAAGTTTTGGGTTTATCAGAACTACACTGTTAACCATCAAATGGATTTGAAAACCAAACATCACAATTTTATTTTTTTTTCCAGGACTAATGAGATCACAATTATACAAGGGGAATTTGTTTCAATAAAGTTTCTTAGCAAAAAAAAAATGTTTCTAAATGCAAAAAAATCTAGTTAAAATACAGATAGACAGCCATGATTTCAATTTATGGTACACATTCAATATGGTCCAATTATTCTCCAAAGTTTTTTCAAGAGTTACCTTAAATTCTTTTACAAATTTGAAAACTTATTTTTTGTCAAACAACTGCAGAATGGATAGTAAATAATTGTGCCACCAAACAGGTCTGCATTTACTTTACCCACATTTGGCCAATTGAACAATCATCTGGGCATTTTACCTATACTCAGCAAAAAAAGAAACCTGACACTTTATAACATTGAATAACTATGAGATAGATTTACAGAATGTATATTTTTGCACCCTCTTCTAAAAACTAAAAGCTTAAACACTAGTTTCATGCCCCAGAAATGCCCCCCAAAAAATGCACTGTTCAACAGATTTTCAATTCCAACCACAATTCACAAAGCTGGTCATTCTGATTCTGGGAACACAAGTAAAATATACAGTGTCATGTTTCTTTTTTTGTTGAGCATATTTTTGTTGCATATTTTTGTTGCTGATATATTTTAATTTAAGTCAAATTAATATTTTGTAATCACATGGAGTGATTTAATGTAAGAAAATGTGTTAAAATGCCCTCATTCCGTCTTGAAACTTTTTTTATTTAATTTGTTTTCATTTGCATGTTAAAATGCTCAATGGCAGTCTCACAATAAAGTATTAATTAATCAATTGATTAATTAGTATTATGTGTATGTAGCTATAACTTTTAATCCCCAAATTTTATGAAAGTAAAATGCACACATGCAGTACTACCAAATCACTCATTACAATATACAGAATAGTGTCATCCAAAGATGTGATAATAGGTGCAAAGCGTTTAACATTTACTATCACACACTAAAGATACATAAGTAAATGAAGCACACAACTTGTAGTGATCTTGCTGTTTTATCATAGTAATATTTAACTAAAAAGTTAGGAAATACCTACTTTATCCCTACTTTTTAATGTCGAAAATTCCTACTTTGAAACAAAAAATGCCATACTTTTGCCGTATTTTTTCTGAAGAGGCAGTAGAAAGCCTGCATCAGCTTCTTGCAGATCTATGCCCGACTTTGCATAAGGCCCAAAATTTGCCGGTCATTCGGTCCTATAAGCAATGAAATTTTGCCGGACTGAAAGAAAATCTGCCGGACCAAAATTGGATAATTTGAATAAGGCAACTAATCACAAACCATTTTACTGTTACTGATGGGATGTAACTACTCTGAGTTTTTAAGACAAACTTCTCACAGAGGTTACTTCCCTTTACAGTTTCAGAAGAAAAGGATGCTTCCCTTAGATTTAAAGTCATTGGTAAGGAGGACCGACAAACATACGACATTTTACCGGACCGAAGCCAAATCTTTCGGACATGTCTGAAGGACCGACACCTTTCGCGAAGTCTGCTATGTCCTCACCGTTGAGGGTCTGGGGTTTTCTACATACTGGAGTCTTGTTTTGTCTCTGCGTTGTAGATGCAGATCTCTGTCTTCTCTGCCATAATTATAGACTACAAAAGTTACCATGGTTTCAGTAACTTATCAAAAATTCTTACCAACTCAGCTGTTGTGGTGTGGTCTGGAGGCATTGAATCTATTGAGCTTTTTCAGGAAATTTTAGAACATCCTTCATGTCATCAACAAATCAAAAAGCGAACAGTGCAGATCCTGATCAGGCAGCACAGATGTGCCGGCTGATCTGGATGTACACTGTTCGCCCACGCAATAAAGGTGTGTCTATGGAAGAAAGGGTTAATAGTATTTAATTTGGGGTAAAAATAGTGCAAAACTATAAAAGGGGACATTACAACAGTGATATTCTTACCAGGGTGGTCTTAATTTCAAGGTGGTCTTTATGTGGGGTTTATTGTACTTACTTGCATACTGTATGTATGAACACCGTAACTTGTAAGCGATATCAGTACAACTCTACCCAACTATTGTTGTGATAAGGTATAATTTTATATCAGAGATTTCAAATTCAATTGATGCAGATTCTTGAATTTTGATGCATGCATATTTGAATTTTTCCACTTTTGACCCAACCTAATTCTATGCTTGAGATTATTTTGAAGCAGGAGTCAAAATTTGCAAGATAAATGATAAATATTGTATTTTAAATATAAAATAATTATAAAATGTATATGTTTTTGAAAATAAATTAGAATAGAATTAAAGCTATTTTATTAGAAGTGAATATCACAAATACATGGACTACTCACAATGACCTGATAATGAGTTAAACACTCTTGAAAACCCTGATAAATGTGTATAGGTTGCAAAAATGTGCAGGAAACCAAATGATATTTTTACTGGCCAAGTGGGCGACATGTACTTATTTCCTGTTGTTCTTGAGCTGTTAACACACTTAAATCATAATAAGGCTGCTATAAAGACTGAACATTTAATATTTCCTTCATATGTACGCCTTTAAGGCATGGGCAAACAGTTTAGATGCAGATCAGCCGGAACATTCGCTTTTTGGATCATGACTTTATTTCTGAAAAAAAATGCGACCAGTGCAGATCCTGATCAGATGGCATGGATGTGCTGGCTGGTACAATGATGGCACATGTGTAAAAACACATTTATATAGAGGATAGGATTTAGCATTGGTAAAATGAAAACATTATTTGTCTTCAGATCGGCTACAGATGACAGCATTCTTTCAAGATGGCGGATGAAGACAAGCCGTTTGTGTGTTCACAGCCGGGATGTGGGATGGTAAGTTGCCATTTGTGTGTTCATGCTAAATTCGCATTCTCTGCTCTCTGAAACAGTGCTGAAGATTAGAAAACTTAGATTTGAAACCAGTCTCAAATCTAAAGCATCTGATTGGATGTAATGGCAAACAGTTACCATTTCAGCCAATAAGATCCCTGAGATTTGAGACTGGTTTCCATTCTCAGTTTTATAATTTTGGGGCCTGGAATAGTTCTATCAAGCACTATCCAACCTGTGCTAAAGACCACCTCCACATTCTTTCTGTCCCACTTGCTGATTTAAAGAATAACGTGAACAAAGAACACCCAACTTGGAAGACCACTTTTGGATTACCCATTTAGCTCTCTTGACAAACTGGTTTGACTATTTTAATAAAACTTGGTTGGATTGGATTTTGGACATTATGTCTAGTCATAGTCATTGTCCAACGAGACTGCCCAAGTCACACAGGAGTTTTAGTCCTTGAATAGCCAAAACATCAAAATGTTAGCAGTTTCTGCTCTTGTGGTTTACTTAGGGACTGTCTGCTCTCCTTTCAAAACTCATGCATGCTCAGCTTATGTCAGTCTAGATTGTTTAACCCTTTCCTCCATTTTTATGGCACAGCCGAACAGTAAAGATCCAGATGAGACAGAACATTCATGCTGGCTTATCAGGATCTGCACCACCCTCTTTGGTCAGAAATAACCTAACAAATAAAAACACACACAGTGCAGATCCTGATCAGATGGCACAGATGTGATGGCTGATCTGGATCTACACTCTTCGCCCATGCCATAAAGGCACATATATGGAGAAAAGGGAATTAAGCAGAAATGTTTTCATTGTTGCAGCAATTCACAAATGAGGACCACTTGTCTGTACACCTGAGGAAGCATGACATGTCGCTGGCCTTGAACTTGACGCCAGGTGGACTCTCACCATTAGGGCTCTTTACTGGCGATTCACTTTTTGGTAAGTCAAATGCTTCAAACATCATCATTTAATGCTTTGTCAGAATTGGTTTGAAAAAGTTTGTCAAAGTTCTGGCATTAATTCAAACTGATTGGTTAAATAAATGTTGTCGAAGTTCTGGCATGAATTCAAACTGATTGGTTAAATATATGTTGTCGAAGTTCTGGCATAAGTTCAAACTGATTTGTTAAATAAATGTTGTCGAAGTTCTGGCATTAATTCAAACTGATTGGTTAAATAAATGTTGTCGAAGTTCTGGCATTAATTCAAACTGATTGGTTAAATAAATGTTGTCGAAGTTCTGGCATTAATTCAAAACTGCATATACATTTTTCATAATTTGAGAAGAAAAATTCCCAATTGCTTCAAAACAATAATTTCAGGGGAAAAACAACACAATCTGCATCATTTGTTTCTTTAACGCAGAAAATACAATATTTAAATATGTGTGACAATGATAAGGAAAACAGCAGATAATAGTAAAACTTTATTCTCAAATTTATTCAAATTTTTTTCCCACTTTCTAGCAAAATGATGCAAAATTTCGAAATTCCAGGGGTATGGGTCATATTCCCAAAATGGCTAAAAAAGGCCCTGACTTGTGGTTATCGAGATTGATGCTTGCTTCCAGGGTTTACATCCTTGGTGTGATTTGAATCCAGATCAGGAGTCTTATAATGTATAAACCACTTTTCCTGAACAGTGAGAGGTTTACCAATTTTAGGGAGAAATTATATTACCAGTATTTTTCATCCTAGCTGTCTGTGTTTTTGATGTTATACACCAGCATCACTTTTAATGACAGAGTCAGAAAATATTTAGCCTGCCCAAAATGTTTGAATCCCTGCTCTCAGTTAAACTTGTACTCATTATCAGTTGGATGTAGAATTTTTTTTTACATAAATTATGCACATGTATTTAACAATAATGGATGATGCAAACAGAGAAACATGGTAAATCAGATTTGAAATGGATGAGTGGGTAAAGTGATGGAAAATATTTCTAATTTCAGATCAGATGCTTAGTTTGCCAGAGTTTGTAAAATGGTGGTGAATATTTTGTGATTTCAGATCAGACCCCTACCCCGACAAAGTTCCTGAAAAACTGTGAAGAGATGGGTCTGTTTCAGGAGCTAAGTAAAAATCCGTTTGATGACTCCTTCAAGAAAGCCATGGATGACAATACCTCTGTTGATTCTGTAGGTTTGACTTTTATCATACTGGCAATTTTTAGTAAAATATTAGTCAAGCAGCTATTTTGCACAATATTTAAAAGACAGGAGGGATTTATTATGTCTGTGAACCCAGATGGTTGGGTACATATAGTGATTGCCTTGTCTGTCTGGATGTCCATCCAAACCATCTCATCCCAAATTTGGGTTCTGAATACAACTTGGCAGCTCCTCAATGGATTTCAACCAAACTTCATACAAGTGCTCACCTTAATAAGGTGGAATTGTTTAGTCCAAAAATTTAAAATAACCTTCACATCCCTGTGCTTGTTTTTGTATGAATTGAGAACAAAACAATGTATCACTGATACAAATTTTGTATGTATGTTTCTATAATGCTCTAAACTAAAAGTCATAAAATCAAGTCAGATAATTCAATTTCATTGCCCAGTACAACTCTTTTGATATCATAATAATTACTTAACAAATGAAATCAAAGCACAGATAGCAAAGCACTTGGTTTGAACAGGACACTGGTTTCAAGTTCAAAACTTTAGAATCACAGAATATGTCAAAACCCATGTGAGGTACACGTAAAGGGTATTAATTAAAATCTCATTACATATGTTAAGTAAAGGTTAACACAAGCCAGCTATTGAAAGCCATTGATTGAAAATTGTATGATTGATATTGGCTGAAATGATCTTAATGGGAAACAGTAATGTTGACATTGTAGAGGGTTGAAGTTAGCTATAGGCTTTACTGTAATTTATGATTTTCTTTTAGAGCCTTCATTTACCTGACACTGACAACAACAACTTGGACACCCCACAGCCACCTATACCTAAGATTGTTATCGGAGATGATGAGTTTCATGAGAACCAGAAATATCAAGACAAACCCAAAGATCTGTCGGTGACAGCTGTTCTGCCTAAAAAGAGAAAGTTCTTGACACATGTATGTATGTTTAGTTTTCTCTTCAGACTTTGTAAATAAACTAATGTCATTGTTAATCCATTACACCATATATACAAATTTGTATGCATTTGCTGATAATGTAATTCATGATCAGCTTGCACATCTGTGCAGTCAGTCTGATCAGGATCTATGCTGTTCTCTTCTTGGTCAGAAATAACCGAATGAATCTGATGTCAGCTGATCTGGATCTACACAGTTCATCAATGGATAGCAGTCATGTCCAGTTGAGTAAAGAGCTAAACTGGTTTTCTTTATAAGCGACAACCCTTCCTGAAATCCAGGGGAAAACCATGATGTGCCACCTGATCTAGCTATAAACTGGTCACACAAAATACAAGTTGTATTTATGTGTAAATGGTTACTATGAAGAAATAAAAATAAGACCTGCTAATGTGAAGATTGTCATTATTTCATTTCCTATGCTGCAAAAACAATTTCTCTGCCGCATGAATTCCCAGAAGTTAATCATGTTTATACTGTATATTGTATAATTTTCTCAAACACTATGAATTTTGAATTCGGGCACTTCTGGAGTAAAATACATGAATAAAAAATTAAACAATGATCTCACAGTATATAATCAATGGATATGTTTTCTATCAGCATATTTTACCAACGTCTACAACCTGTGAGGATGAAGAAGAGGCTGTGATAGGTTCGTCTAGCTCACTGGATCTCACATGTTCCAGTTCAGACTCGGACATTATTTCAACAACAGTACCTGTCCATGTTGCCAGCAGCATGCCAGTGGATGAACCTAACACTGGACCAGTCCAGATTTCTACTGGAGAACCAGGCTCTAATCTCATTACTGAACCAGTCACAGAAACAGGAAGTGAATCTTCAACTAATGAAATTAAATCACAGTTTCCTGCAGTAACATTAACTTCAAATAACAGTTTCTGGAGTCCATCTGGAGATGCTGGTACCAGCATATCAGGGTTATCATCAACACCAGTTTCCAGTTTATCCACGTCAGAAGTGAACATAAAACAAGTACCAATACAGACTGTGCCTATTGGGTAAGTTTGGTTTTTCGAAATAAAACTCTGTTTAGCTTTTGTCTTGTTCTACAACAGTGTGCATTTGGATTGTCAGCCAAACTGGCAAAATTAAACCCATGCAAAATAAAATCATTCTTCCATACCAGGTCAGGTCATCCGGTGTTTTCATCTGTGTAGGATCGAAATTTCGATCTTACACTCCCAATGTAGAATGAGTTAACTGAGAAAGGTATGCAAGACAAAGTATCTTGCATGAGACATTTCCTATTCGACAGAGCCTCGTTCCTGCAAAAACACTTCATCTTCCTTGCAGATTTTTCCATCTTCACCTCACACTCATGCAAGATACTTATATTCAACAGTATTGGTATCAATTATCATTACAACCAACAACACGAGAACTCATGTCTTTCATCCTTTACTCCATATATGCTATTTTTATCACCTGTGCAACCAGTGTAGATCCAGATCAGCCAGCACATCCATGCCCCCTTATCTGGATCTACGCTGTTCACTGCTTGATCAGAAGTAACCTAATGAATGAAAAAGCCAACAATTTAGATGCTGATCAAACGGACCGGGCAATAAAGGGATATTGATTAAGTTAAGGCTTAAGTCATGTGAATTTCAAATTTCAGATAATTTTGTATTTTAAGTCTTTGTATATAGATATTGTAAGATAAACTGTGATTATGTTTTATGTTTCAGAAGCCCGTCAGCTGTGGTTAATCCGATGATTACAGTGATGTTTCAGCTACCCGGCGGTCAGGTTATTCCTGTACAAGTCCCGGCTTCAAGCCTGATCAGTAATACCCAGATGGCACCTCTCATCATACCAGCCAGTACCCCTCCGCAATCTGTGATCAACATTGTACCAAATACAGCTCCTTCCTTGCTGTTAACTGCTCCATTGACAAGCCAGACTTCTTTTCAAAACACAACTCCATTTACAGTGAAATCTACACCACAAGCTAGTGTTCCAACCATTCTAAACCAGTCTGTTTCGTATCCTACATTACAGACTGTGCTCAATCAGTCTGGTTCTCAGACAGCCTTACAAACTATTTTAAACCAGTCTGGTGGACAGTCTGGACTGAGAACCATTCTTGTACAGAATCCACCGACTAGTGTACCAGTCTCTAGCCCGCAGACTGTGCACAGTTTGCTCGCAACACCACAGAAAAGTTCCAAAATGCAGCAGAAAGTTTTCCAGCGTGGCAGTCAGTCTTACACCAAGGAGGTATGTTTGATTAGATTAAATTGAGTATGTTCAAAACCCCTTAAATGAATTCTCTTACTGTTTTTTGAAATTGAGTAAGAAGTGAATAAATAAAGTTAGTGTCAGTTAAACAATTCCAAACAACCATCAGTCAAAGTGAAAAGAATAGAAATTCTCAGATATTCATCAAGAATCTCAAAAGAAGCAGATTGTAAAAGTCGAATGATAATTTATGTTTGATATGTTCTGGTTAAAAATAAACTTAAGGAGCCAGTGCCCAAGATTATAAAACTGAGCATGGAAACCAGTTTCAAATCTCAAGCATCAGTCGCCATTTCAGCCAATCAGATGCTTGAGATTTGAGACTGGTTTCCAATCTCAGTTTTATAACCTTGGGACCAGTTGTTCCAAACTTTATCCGCAGGCTAAACTAACCAGGGGTAAAATTTCCAAAAGAAATAAGTGCATTAACCATGCTAATATTATTCCTGTTTGCATATGGTTGTTTTACTTTTAATCTTCAGATTGAATAACTACTGAACTGAATTGTCAAGCATGGTGTCTTGTTATTACTCCCTCTTATTTATGTAGTGATTTTATAATATATTTCCTGCAGAGATTAAAAGCAGCCATTCAGCAGCAGATAACACCTGGAAGCCAGAGGGCATTTTCAGTAACTGCAGTGAAGCCAGAGCCCCAGTGGTCTCCTGGGTTGGATTCAGTAGTGCCAAACTCCTCCAGCACACCTCTTGGCATTGACAGCTCTGACATGATGGCAGGAAGTAGTCTTTACAGGTAAGTAATAGAAAAACCTGGCTCAGTTATCAGATCATGAACCAGTCTCAAATCTCCGGGATTTGATTGGACAGTTAGAAGACAGAGCTGAATTTCAACCAATCACTGACCTGAGATTTGAGAGTGGTCTCCGCTCACAGTTTCATAGATGTTGCTTTGCAGGATTGAAGTATAATGGTCTTTAATTTGACATCTTAGATTTGTAGGTGTTTTCTTGGCAGTTGCATGTCAATTGAGGTGGTTGACATAGTGAAAAGATTGTTGATTGCCATGTAGTTGTCTTAAAATCATAAAATTTCATCAGTCTTTATCTGAAATAACAGGCAGTGAACATAACTGTAGTTCAAATTGTAGTGTTTTATGTACAATTACAATTTTGATGAAATTTGATTTTCAAAGTTGAACCAGAAACTCCACCATTTATGCCAAAGTGGGAGAGTAACTGAAAACGGCAGAGATTTTGAATATGCTCTTCAAAAGTTGGAGATCTTTCACTTCATGAAATTGAAAACAACCACAAATCTGAGAAATAATAAGCGGGTAACTTTAACAAAAGTGAAAATTGATGATAGCTTGTTTCAAACATAATAATCTCACATAGAATTATAAGAAAATTAATGCATATATGCAACATTCTTATGGTTACCTTGTCACGCTGGGTAACAGCCATTTAACCTAGCATACAATGAATACAATTTATATGATGATCTGTGAGTGTAGATCCAGATCAGCCTTCACATTTGTCACACATGGGATTAACCCTTTACTCCATTTATATGGGTTGTATTGTGTGTGCAGCCAGCATAGATCCAGATCATATGGTACATCTGTGCTATTGGATCTGGATCTACACCAGGTACTTCTTTGTTAGAAGATAACATTATGAATCGTAAGTGGACATAGTGCAGTCAGATCAGGTTCTACACTGTTTGCTTTAAGATTCATTAGGTTATTTCTGAAAGTGTAGATCCAGATCAGACTGCACAGATGTCACATATGGAAATTAACCCTTTCCCATATCAATTTCGGACAAAGGAATGCTTTGTCACTAGATTATATACTGAACATGCTGCATTAGGACAGAAATAAATAATCTGGCATAAAAAACAACAGATGTTAAATGATGTTAACAATTTTAAGATAATGTAATTAACTGGATATTACATAATTAATGCTTCTAGTAATTAAGCAGTTTATTTGAACAGAGATACGTAAAATTTGTCTATCTTAAACCCTCATTGCATTTGGATCGTTTGCCGAGTGAACAAGTAAATAAAGCAACCATGGTTTACTATTGTTTTGTGATGATCATTCTGCTTGCTGAATTTTCTACTGGCCAATCACTGGACATTACAGCGAATGAGACTGTGGGAAGTATTGACCTGCTTCTGGAAATCGGCAAAAAAACAAACAATCAAGCACTTGGCATTGTTGGAAAGTACATTTTAGCTCTTGCGGAGAAAATTGCGTCTAGAAATAAGGATCTAGAAGAAATGGTCATGAAAAAAGTGGAACAAGAACTGAAAGATCAAGTTCGCGAAAACATTCAGAGTAAACTGGACAGCCTGAATGAAAGTCAGAGTACTTTGCTTGCAGCGATATGTGACCTGCATACTTGTACCGAGTGGTCCAAATGGACAAGCTGTAGTAAATTGGAGAACAAATGGGTGGACGAAACTGGATTAGGTGGAGTTAAAAGTCGTACAAGGCAATGTGGTAAAATGGCAACTTTGTGTAAAAGTAGGTCAGAAGAAACAGAAGTGCAGACCCAACTTTGTCCTCCATGCCCTGATGATTATGAAATGACAGCAAATGGTTTCTGCTTCAAACTCTACAACGACTACAGGAGAAAGTGGCAAGATGCTAACAAACAGTGCAAGGTTGATGGGGGACAGCTGGTTCATGTTAACTCAGAAATCAAGTCTAAAGACATCGCCACCTATCTCAACCAAAAGTCCTGGTCAAGAGTTTGGATTGACGGCATTAAGCAGGATTCTTCATCGCAGTGGCAGTATCAGTCAGCTTCATCAAAGCCAGGATTTTCAAACTGGCAGTATGGCCAACCATATTATGATGGTTACTGGAATTCATATCCTTCCTGCATTTATGTTTTGGAACAGAGCGAGCGGCCATGGGCCAATAATGTGTGTACATCACAATATGACTATTTGTGTGAAATAAGGATGTAAAACTAAATACTCTAGCAGCAGAACAGGATTTATGTGAAATCAGGATGTAAAACTTAATACTCTAGCAGTAGATCTACATGATTATGTTGTCGTAGTTTTATAATCTTGGGGATCTGAACACGAACTTTAAAAACAAATCAATAACTTCTGTCTGTACAAAAAGCTGTATAATACATTTGAATGACTGCCTTGTTCTCTTGGAAGACAAGTGGTTTTTAATTCTGGTGTACCAGTCTCATTACAATCAGATCTTCTGTCCTGCTCCACTTCTTAATGCTTAATTCCAAATATATGGGTTTTATTGCATAAACAAACAGTGTAGATCCAGATCAGATGGCACATTTGTGTCCTCTGATCAGTATCTACACTGTTTGCTTTTTGGTCAGAAAAATCATTATGAATCCTAAAGCAAAGAGTGTAGATCGTGATTGAGATTCACAGATGTGCTGGCTGATCTGGATCTACATTGTTTGCCCATGCAGTAAAGGGTGAATGCATATCTGACTACTGAATATATGTCATATCCAAGTGACCTCACTCGGAAGAGCAATATTAATAATCCTATAGCAGGGGAGGTGAGTGGGGAAACTAAAGCTGAACCACTTGATACAATCATTCCAAACTTAAATTAGGGTTTTATCTATAACGTTACTAATGCTGGGAGTGATTTCCCATTGGAAATTCAGTCATTGTGTCACTAGCATATCAGTGATTGGTCAATATATCGTCTATCCTAACATTACCTTTAACATGTGATTCATTCTTGCCATAGTGATACAGAGGTTTTGTTTTTGTTTAGACTGGCTCTTTGTAAAGTCTTAGCTGCCTTGTTAATTCCCCCAGTAAGTCATTACCTTTCATTGATTGTCAGTCTTACATATACACTCACCGGCATTTCTAATTACACACTTTTTATAGACGAAAATAACTATCAAAACATGGTGTTTATGGTAATTGGTTATAACGGGAGTTGTACCTGGAGTTGATGTCTAATCGTAGCACGTTACACGAAAATCCCCATTCGAGTTCATTCATGCGAGACGAAAATTTGAAATCAGCATTTTCCTCGTGCACACATGTACAAAATGTTAGGCAAGTTTGAATTTAGCCAAAATCATTAGAATTCTAGCCAGAGATAAAAAGGCCGGTATAAAAACTCACAAAAAATGGCGCGTATGACTTTGGTAGAGAGAGCGCGTGCCGTTGGAATGCTCCAAGCTGGCACGTCAGTAAGACAGGTAAGTTACAATTCTTTACCTTCATTTTACTGCCCTTAAATTGTTTTAATTAGAATAACTACGGCATAACGTTGATATTACGATGATTGAATACCATGTTGAGTGTACGAAAATGACGTAATGTGATGCACGTGACGTCATATTCGGCGACGGTCATTTACGCTACAAATGCTTTCACAGAACTATTTTATTGTGCAATTAGTTTAAGAATGTCAGTGCTATAATAATTCGCTGTTAAAACTTAATCCAATTACTTTTTTCAGATTTTAGAAAAAGTCAAATATTTTGATAGTTATTTTCGTCTATAAAAAGTGTGTAATTAGAAATGCCGGTGAGTGTACATGTATCAATTATGTATTGTAAAATTGTATTAAATAAACTTTTCAAAGCATACAGTTTTTGTTGCTCAGAAGTTATCAAATCGTAACTTTGTGTTATATTGAATACAATATTTGACAATTGTTCAGACAGAAACAGTATGTGTAAAATTAAATTTTGCTATAGACTATACAATCCTGCCTTATTCTTTTTTATGTAATATTCAATTAACTTGTGATTAGATGGATTGTAGGCACTGTTGTTTCAAACACTATGTCAGTGAAACAGAGTTATAAAGTTTATCAATATCAGAAGTTACTGCAATCCATGCATTTCATTTTTATGCCCCCGCCATGAAATGGCTACGGGCATTAAGAGTTGCTCCTGTCCGTCCGTCCTTCCGTCCGTCCGTCCGATATTCTCGTGAATGCAACTCCTACACTACTGGTTGGAATTTAATGAAACTTGACCATGAAGGTGGGGTTTCGCTCTTACATGTTATTGCCCTCTGATACTTCCATTTACATTAGTTTTAATAGGAGTATATCTCGTGAACGCAACTCCTCCTACACTACTGGTGGGAATTTAATGAAACTTGACCACAATGCTTGGCCTGATATGTTGTTGTGCATAAAGGTGGGGTTTTGCTCTTACATGTTCCGTTCAGAAGTTAAGGCCCTTTGATAATTCCATTTACATTAGTTTTAATAGGAATATATCTTGTGAACGCAACTCCTCCTACACCTCTGCTGGGAATTTGATGAAACTTTACCACAATGCTTGGCCTGATATGTTGTTGTGCAAAAAGGTGGGGTTTTGCTCTTACATGTTCTGTTCAGAAGTTATGGCCCTTTGATACTTCCATTTACATTAGTTTTAATAGGAATATATCTTGTTTCTTATATTTTGTGCATTTTGCCCATAACTTAAAAACTACTTGAGATACTGCCTTGAAACTTGAAATATATTTTCACCATCAAAATCTACATCATAACCAACAAGACCCATAACCATGCTTCCAATATTTTCAAATTATGCCCCTTTTTCACTTACATTTTGTGTTAAGAAAAATATACACTTTGCCCTTAACTTTGTTTGGAATGGAGGGATTTCAAAATAACTTGGCACAAATGTTCACCATAACAAGGCGGTGTGTCGTGACTGTAGGTCCAAGGTCAAGGTCACTGTTACTAAAAATAGAATTTTCTTGCAAAATCTTGTGCGCTCTGTAACTTTGTTTTTTCTTATAGGATTTTTAAATAACTTGGTATAATTGTTCACCATATCAAGACGGTATGTCACATACATGCCCAAGCCTTTAGGTCCAAGGTTAAGGTCACTGTTACTAAAAATAGAATTTTCTTGTCCGGGCTGTTACTTTGTTATGAATGGAGGGATTTCAAAATAACTTGGCACAAATGTTCACCATGACAGGGTGATGTGTCACATACCATGCCCATGCCTGTAGGTCAAAGGTCAAGGTCAGTGTTACTTAAAATAGAATTCTCTTGTCCGGGCTGTTACTTTGTTATGAATGGAGGGATTTTAAAATAACTTGGCACAAATGTTCACTATGACAAGGCAGTGTGTCCGCACAATACCCAAGCCTGAAGGTCCAAGGTCAAGGTCACTGTTACTAAAAATATAATTTTCTTGTCCCGGCTGTAACTTCATTATAAATGGAGGGATTTCAAAATAACTTGACACAAATGTTCACCATGACAGGGCGGTGTATCGCGTACTATGCCCATGCCTGTAGGTCAAGGTCACTGTTACTAAAAATAGAATTCTCTTGTCCGGGCTGTAACTTTGTTAGGAATAGATTGATTTCAAAATAACTTGACACAAATGTTCATCATGACAAGATGGTGTGTCCCGTACCATGCCCATGCCTAGGTCCAAGGTCAAGGTCACTGTTACTAAAATAGAATTTTCTTGTCAGGGTTGTAACTACATTAGGAATATAGTAATTTCAAAATAACTTGGCAGAAATGTTCACCATGACAAGGTGGTGAGTTGTGTACCATGTCCATGCCTGTAGGTCCAAGGTAAAGGTCACTGTTACTAAAAATAGAATTTCCTTGTCCGGGCTATAACTTTGTTTTGAATGGAGGGTTTTCAAAATAACTTGGCACAAATGTTCACCATGACAAGGCGGTGTGTTGCGTACATTACCCATGCCTGTAAGTCCAAGGTCAAGGTCACAGTTACTAAAACTTGAATTTACTTGTTCGGGCTATAACTTCTTTATGAATGAAGGGATTTCAAAATAACTTGGCACAAATGTTCACTATGACATTGCATTGCATTACCACCAACTTCTTCACAGACATTTCCGTAATGAGAAGACAACAGTGCCACAAATACAAATAATTTACTTGATCATCAAGTTTATGCATGTTCTTATAATTACTCGAACATCACTGTCTTTGAAATGCTATTATTCCCATCATTGCACTTTAGTATCTGGAAAAGATGCATAGCGGGGGCATCCGTGTCCTATGGACACATTTCTAGTTCTAATATGAATTAAGATAAAGTAATTTAAAGAGAAGAAACATAGATTAAATCTTGTATTAACTTTGGATATGTTAAAAGGTTGCAGTTTCCAAAAGTTAAAATGAATGTTAAAGATGTTTGGTCTGCAAATCCTACAACATTTTATTTCATTTTTTAACTTGTTTGTTAACAGTCCTACAATCTTTATCTGAAAAAGGGAATTCTGCCAATCTGAACACAGAATGATATGCTCTTCAAAATGATAAAGAGTGTCATGTTGGCACTTCATTTCAGGGCAGCAGCACACTTGAGCTTCAAATGTCAAATTACAGACCAAAAAACTCTTGGAGTATAAATTCTCAACTACTCATGGGACCTTGGGAAATTTCAGAATAATTCAACTTAATTTGTATCATCTTGCATATTGTTTTTGAAATTGAAAAAAAACCAACAACAACAAACATTGTACAAGAATAGGCAGAGGAAGGGGTTGGCACTTGCTATCGCCCCCCCTCCCCACCTTTACCAACACACACTATTTTTTTAAAGAAAAGTTTGCATGAAGGATTTGTCATGTACTTTTTGGGAAACAATTAGCCAGCATAAACTGGAATATGGAAGTACAGGATTGTAATCCTGTGACTGACCACAGTAAGATGACATAAATTTTTCTGAAAGAGAAATGCAACTGGTCCAGGTAATAAAATTGAGAATGGAAACCAGTCTTAAATCTTGGGCATCTGACTGGCTGAAATGGGAACTGGTTGCCATTTCAGCCAATCAGATGCTTTAGATTTGAGACTGGTTTCTAATCTAAGTTTTATAATCTTCAGTCCTGACTGTGACTTAGCTGCATTAAGACAGAAATCAAAACTGTGAGAAAGGCCAAAAGATGGAAACACAGTATAAGATAAGTTTATTTACAGAGCATAACAAAATTGGAGCTATATTCATCCACGTCTGCAGCTTATTTTACATTAAGATAAATAAACATTTGGTAGCTACAACCTTCATTGCATTAGGAAACGTTCATTGAGTGAATACATAAAAACGCAACAATGGTTTTCTGTGGTTTTGTGATGCTAATTCTGATTGCTGAATTTTCTACTGGCCAATCACTGGACATTACAGCGAATGAGACTGTTGGAAGTATTGACTTGCTTCTGGAAATCGGCAAAAAAACAAACAATCAAGCTCTTGGCATTGTTGGAAAGTACATTTTAGCTCTTGCGGAGAAAATGGCATCTAGAAATAAGGACCTAGAAGAAATGGTCATGAAGAAAGTTGAACAAGAACTGAAAGATCAAGTTCGAGAAAACATTCAGAATAAACTGGACAGCCTGAATGAAAGTCAGAGTACTTTGCTTGCAGCAGTATGTGACCTGTATACTTGTACTGAGTGGTCCACATGGACAAGCTGTAGTAAATTGGAGAACAAGTGGGCGGACGAAACCAGAATAGGTGGAGTTAAAAGTCGTACAAGGCAATGTGGTGAAATGGCAACTTTATGTAAGAGTAGGTCAGAAGAAACAGAAGAGCAGACCCAACTTTGTGGTGCCTGCCCTGATGGTTATGAAATGACAGCAAATGGTTTCTGCATCAAACTGTACATGAATGAGAAGAAGCAATGGCCAGATGCCAGTGCACAGTGTTTGGATGATGGGGGACAACTAGTGCATGTTAACTCAGAACTCAAGTCTAAAGACATTAACAACTACCTGAAAGGAAAAGAGTTGTCGCGAGTTTGGATTGATGGCATTCAACATAACGCGTTGTCACAGTGGGAGTTTCAGTCTGTCTCAGTACATGGGTTTTCTAACTGGCTGGATGGTCAGCCAAATGAAAGTAAATATCCAAACTGCATGTATGTTTTGGATGACGAACACCGACAATGGGCAGACATGAGCTGCTCAACAAAATATGACTTCATGTGTGAAATCAGTGTCTAAATCCATGAGCAGTGTTGAAGAGTGCTAAATATATTACATTACAATCAGTTTCTGAAGTGAATTTGATTTGTGTGGAAAATTACATTAATAACTTATTAGATGAATATGTTTTAGAACTGGACTAAGAACTGGAAATCAAGTATATGTTCCTATAACATATCGAAAGCCTTTTGACTTGCATTTCTAAATTCAGCATAAAGTCAGTCTTTGTATTGCTTCAGTCTGAGACTTTTAATAAATGTGCATTTCTGTGTCTAAATAAAATGAGCATTTCTGTGACGGTGTTGTGTTTTAAGTTTTCAGGTAATGTTTAGCCCGGGTTTAGTTGTCTGTGTCCAAGGTTATAAAGCTGAGATTGGAAACCAGTCTCAAATCTCAAGCATCTGATTAGCTGAAATGGTGACCAGTCGCCATTTCAGCCAATCAGATGCTTGAGATTTGAGACTGGTTTCAATGCTCAGTTTTATAACCTTGGGTACTGGTGAGCTATTATAACTGCTCTTCGTCTTGTGTCTCTCCAGAGTCAATAAAAAATTTGCTTAAAAAAACATCTCCTCTGAAACCACTGGATACATTTTAACCAAATTTTGGCATTTATTTTTTTTAAATGTTCTTCATAAATGACCCTATGATCAGTCATTTTTCAGGCAATAGGCTTTTAATTCTATATTCCATAATATACACCTTTTTACGTGTGAGTGACCAATGTAGATCCAGATCAGCTGGCACATCTGTGCTGTCTGATCAGGATCTTGACTGTCTGCACTTTCTAGGTCAGAAACAACCCCACGAAAGCAACCAGAGCATATCTTGATCAGATGGCATGAATGTTCTAGCTAATCTGGATCTACACTGTTAGCCCACACATAAAACACACATAATATATAAAGTAAAGGGTTTAAGCAAAATATGTAAAAAAACAAAACAAACACACAGCTCACTTGATTTTAGAAATATTTCACAGGATCCTTATTTGCAAAACCTGTCACATTGTTCATGCCATGGCATTTCAGTTAAAGAACATGGCTGCTAGATGATTGATCATGTTTTATGTTCTTCAAAACAGCCTTTGCCAGATTTCAGAAATTTCACAGGAACAGTCCATAAGACCCACTCCCAAAGATGTCCAAGCTATGACGTTAAAATATATGGCCACAAGGGAGATCACTTTAGAACCAGTCTTAGAATTCTGGTGTTGGTCAGTGTAGTTCAGTCATGAGAAGTACCTTGTTGTTTATACCCCTCCATCTGATAATACCTGTGCCCAAGATCGTAAAACTAAATCTGTAGACCAGTCTCAAATCATTTTATTGGCTGAAAAAGAGAAATGTCACCATTTTATCGAGTCAGATGATTGAGATTTGAGACTGGTCTCCAATCTTAGTTTAATGATCTTAGGCCCTCCATGACTCCATACAAAGTCCCCAAAAAGTTTGGATTCAAACTGTCAAAGGTCAGGGTAATGGTAACTTTAGATCAATCCAAAACAAAGAAATGCAAAACATAAGTCATCAAATTTGTTTTAAATACTGGTCAATATCAGTAGATGACCCCAGGGGCCGAACTTTTAGAGCTCACAGTTATGGTGACCTTTAAATGGAATTATGTATCTGATCAATAAATAAAGATCACCAGTGATATGATATAAGGATTTTTCATAGTAGATACATGTAGCCCCAATTTTGGGGGGTTCTAAGTTCAAGGTCAGTGTGACCTTCAAATTAGATTATTGATAACTAAAGAACAGTTGGACCTTAAAGTTGCCTTCTTTGTATGGAGATTATGCATGAGCAGAAGATGGTCCCCAAAATTTGTCACTGTAGCCATCAAATCAAAATTTTATTACTCTCGGTAACTGAAGGCTTGTTATGCCTGCATACACTATGCATGATTTCACAATTGCTGATTATTAGTAAGTGACCACTTTTAAATTTAGAGCCAGTTTGTCACAGATCAATGTCATGGTGACCATCAAATCAAATTGATATTTTATCAGTAACTTGGGAGTTTTTGAATCTGTGACCACCTCTCTTGACATAGAGATTGTATGTGGCCTATAAATGTCCCTTATATACTTGTTATAAATATTCAAACATTAAGGTCAAGGTAGTTTTCAGGCATCAATAACTGATGAGTTTGAGTATCATGCCAGGGCCTAAGATCATAAAACTAAACTGAGGACCAGTCTCAGATCTCAAGCATCTGATTTGTTGAAGTCTCTATTTCAGCCAATCAGATTCTCAAGATTTAAGACTGTTCTTCATGCTTAGGTTTATGGTAGAAGTATTTTATGCAGTAACAAAAATGGCAACTTGTCAGTATTATGTGTTACAGCACCCCAGACAGTGATGACAGTTCCTCAAGGGGAGAAAACAATGATAATGAAGTTAGAAGAGAGAAATTTCTGGAGAGAAACAGGTGAGAGCATCACTAGGCAATGTCTTGTTTGTAGTGCCTCAGTCTACCAATATAGAGATCAAAGGTCTAGGCACAAGTTATAAAATGCCCAAGATTATAATGTCTAATGTTCTCTGTCTGTCATCTGACAACTTACAGCCGTGTGGCGGCTGTAAAAAGTCTCCCCGTACATTCAGTCAGTGCTGTAATCAGTTACGTCCTTTGAAGGTTGTCGAGCACAATATTTATGTACTTTGTTAATAGTACTTCTAAATTTACTTTTTGTTTTTAATATTTCGGCCAATTTAGAGATGGGTGGTTTCAATATCCCAGCCAATATAAATTTGGATATTGTTAAATCACCCCCAGGGATATACTTCCTGCTTTTTAAATTTTGCATTTGGCATTGTCTGTGATATGCATGATTATATTCTAAGATCCCCTCTCAAAATTCTATTCTGTTTAGTTCCGCCCATTGTTTTCTCGTTTAGGGCAAACCCATTCTTTTATCTGGGGACAATACGCCGCTGAACATGGAATGGTATTAATCTGAAAATACCAGATTGAAGGTTCCATGTTCACAGCCATATGCATACCATCGTTTGGGATGGATCAAAATTGTACTGTTGATTGGTGTAAATATTGAGTAGCACTCCAACCCGGGGCTAGGCAACGTGGGCAGTAAAAAGCATATCCGTTACTGCCCATGAACAGGCTCAATCAAACCGAGCCTGCAATATTTTCATATTTGTCGTGGTCAAGGGCCTTCAATATTTTCATATTTGTCGTGGTCAAGGGTCTTCAAAGTTCCCTTTTCATCTATTACAAACTTCTGTTGCTTCCAGTCAATAACTGAAGAACATATAGACCTAGTCACTAAACTATGAAGGTAACTTGCTGGGTAATTGTTCATGGTCAGTAAACAACATCTTTGGTAATGAATTTATTCTTGGTCTTCTTTATGTTGCTTTTATTGCAGTAACTTAACATTTATCAATTTTTATGCCCGCACAAAGTGGAAGGCATATAGAGTTGCACTCGTCCGTCCGTCCGTATGTACGTCCGTACGTCCCCAAATCTTGTGGCATCAACTCCTCCTAAACTATAAGGCGGATTTCTTCCACACTTGCACAGATGATCAAGCAGGATGTGTAGATGATCGTAAAGAAAGGATTTTTTACTGCGTCTACTTTTACCAGAGTTATGGCCCTTTGTTAATTTCAGTAGTTAAATCTTGTGGCGTCAACTCCTCCTAAACTATAAGGCGGATTTCTTCCAAACTTGCACAGATCATCAAGCGGGATGTGTAGATGATCGTGAAGAAAGGGTTTTTTCCTGCTACCATTTTTACTAGAGTTATGGCCCTTTGTTTATTTCAGTAATTAAATCTTGTGGCGTCAACTCCTAAACTACAAGACGGATTTCTTCCAAACTTGCACAGATGATGAAACAGGATGTGTAGATTATCGTGAAGAAAGGATTTTTTCCTGCGACCATTTTACCAGAGTTATGGCTCTTTGTTCATTTCAGTAATTAAATCTTGTGGTGTCAACTCCCCCTAAACTATAAGGTGGATTTCTTGCAAACTTGCACAGCTGATGAAGCTGGATGTGTAGATGATCGTAAAGAAAGGATTTTTTCCTGCGACCATTTTTACCAGAGTTATGGCCCTTTGTTGTTTTTTTTCAGTAATAATATCTTGTGGCATCAACTCCTCATTTACTTTTGGACAGATTTCTTTCTTACTTGCACACATTATCAAGCTGGATGGGTAGATGATCATAAAGAAAAGATTTTTTCCTGATGCCATTTTTACCACAGTTATGGCCCTTTGTTTAATTCACTTACAAAATTTTGAGGCATGAACTCGACATTTTCTATTTAGCTGATTTCTTTCAAACTTGCACAGATGATTAGACATGATGTGAAGATTGTTGTAAAGGACATAGTCTTGCAACAATTTTCACCAGAGTTATGGCCCTTTGTTTATGTTAGTTATTAAATTTTGTGGCACTTACTCCTCATTTACTAATCATGATCACCACATGTTGTTAATACCTGGTACAAAATGTTGTTGCAGCAGTGGGGGCATCAGTGTCCTGAGAACACAGTCTAGTTTGAAACAGGCTTTAACCCTTTACCCCTTAAACATGCATTTTTGCGCATGTTTATAAGTAATGCTTATCTATTATCTGCTTTGCTTTTTAAAATGTTTACAGATAACTGTTTAGGTGTATAAGATTTGGTGTTTATTTATACAGGGCTGCAGCTGCACGATGTCGACAAAAAAAGAAGACATGGGTGCAGAATCTAGAACGTAAAGCTGAAGATCTGTCGAGTGTAAACAGTAAACTCTGTGTAAGTTGCTTGTACATTTGTTCACTGAAAGGCATCAAAATAAGTTAAAATCAAGACTATAGCACTTACTTTGCTTGTTTTTGCTTAGCTAGATGATAAGGTTCCAATAATGTAAAGCTGAGAATAGAGATCAGACTGAAATCTGAAGGATCTGATTGACAGAAATGGACACTTGTCTCAGTTTCAGCCTACCAGATGCTTGAGATTTGAGACTGGTCTCCAAACCCAGTTTGAAATATTTGGCAAAGTTGGTTTGTCCCATCTTGTTGCCTATGAAGCATTGTAAAAGTTGCAGATACCTCTTCAACTACTTTTTAATGAACATTGAGATTATAAGCAAAAGAAAAGAAAAGAAATGATAAAAATCTTTTAATGTTTTTACCTATGGATACAGCTTATATCTATTGTGTGAACAGGTGAATGGTCTGATTTGGATATACATTATTCGCTTTTAAGTTCATTAACCCTTTCCTGTACAGATACACCTTTATTGCTAGGGCGAACAGTTCAGATCCAGATCAGCCGGCACATCCGTGCTGTCTGATCAGGATCTAAACTGTTCGCTTATTGATTCACTAGGTTATTTCTGACCAAAATGCGACCAGTGCAGACCCTGATCAGACGGCACGGATGTGCTGGCTAATCTGGATCTACACTGGTCGCACATGCGTAAAAATGCCTATCTATACAGGAAAGGGTTAATTTGTTCTGACAAAGAAGTGGACTTATATGACATTACAGATTTGAGGCTGATCTGTAGCTACACTTGTGGCTTGTGAAAGGTATATCCAAGATCCAAGATTTTAAATCTAAGAATGGAGACCAGCCTTGAATCTCATGCAGAATCTCAAGGTTCTGAAATGAAGAGTTGTCTTCATGTCAGCCAATCAGATGCTTGAGATTTGACACTGGTATCCAATCTCAGATATATGCTCTTCAGCCCAGAGAGTAAAAGATTGATTTTTCTTGCTGTTGAACAGGGAGAGATAAAGAAGCTGCGAGGTGAGGTGGCCACATTGAAGACCCTCCTGTTGGCCCACAAGGACTGCCCTATTACTATGCAACAGAAATCTCAGGGAATTTCTACTGATTTTTGTAAGTACCCTCTTGTAGGAGAACCAAAGAGGTCCAAAATCCCACCTCAACCCCATCCACCCATTTTTTTAAAACATAGTATATGAATGATAAACAATCACTGCCACTTGAAATGTTTGTTATTTTCAGACATAAGCTTTGAATGGATAAAAAAGTGAAAAAAATGTTCAGCAGGAGAACAAAACATTGGGCCGAAACATAATCTTAATAAAGAATTTAAATGAACATACAATGGAGTAATAGGGCATAATCCAGTCCAATTAAATTTAAATTTCCATTAATTGTTTTAACCATCTGTTGTTTCTTAATCAATACCAATTTCAGTTTGAAATGAAGCCACAGTATTTAACAAAAAATCTGGGACATTTTTAAGATTGTGGTATGTTGTTGGGAGAGCATTTTATTATGGACTTTGTTTAAGTTAACTTTCTCAGTAACCATTCTAGGTAGAGTTTCGGAACTTAACATAGTTGTCTGACATCTCAGCAGCAATTATCAGGACATGTTTCATAACTTCTGACTATATTTGTCATAGCTATGCCCCCTTTTCACTTAAAATTTTACAAGTAAATGTGGTTTTATCACATTTTTTCATCTTCTTGTTTTAGTTAAACTAGATATTTATATCTTCCTTGCAGTAATACTTGATAACGATGCGGGTGATGTGGTACCTGTTGCCTCAGACACAACTCGAACTTTACAGACTATATCAACGGTGTCTTCTTCACAAGCAAATGGCCAGCCTTCAGTTAGCATTTCAGCCAACCAGTCAGCAACTCAACAGACACTTCCTGTCAGGCTGGTACCAAACATCATAACAACAAGTGGGGACCAGATAGTTAGTGTTATTACAGGAACCAACACAGCATCTCTAATTCCAAAGATAATAAATTTATACAACAGTATTCCGACCCCCAACTCAAAGTCATGATATTAGTTAAGGCCTCTTTGCAAGGCCCTTTTGTTATTTAATAATTGTTTCTTAATACCAGAGGGTGAACATAAAGTGGAGAAGGAACTAATTTGAGTGAGGAAAACTTGTACTGCCCTGTAATGGTGGCATGATTATCATCAGCTGGGTTTTTCATCTTTTAGTACCAGCTTTTATCAGGCCAATGTATGAACTTTACTCAAAATTTTTATTTCATTTTCATATCAGCTGGACACAAATTTTATTGGAATTCATTTAAAATCTGCTATAGACTTATAATGTCTTTTTTTCAGCTTGTGAGGAAGTTTCTCTCCACTTTGTGTCTGAACCCTGTGAAACTCATTTGGATATCATATCGAGATGAGTTCATAGTCATCACTATATAATCCGTCTTGGCTGAGCAGTATAGTAGCACATTTCCATAAAAAAAAGAGAACATAATTGAATCACATTATTAAGGTTTTGATATAAATGATATTTCTCAGGATTTTCAACAGTTTTTAATTGTTAGGAACTTATTTGACACTAGTTTACATTTTTGGGGGGCCTGAGGTCCAACAGACATTTAGATTACCATTTAAGTATAAATTTCGTTCTGTCTCCAAAACATGAATACATGTGCCGTCTGAAATAAAGAGCTAATTCTTAGGAATACCACTGTCACTGCTGGCTATCAAATTTGATGAAATGTTGTCAAGAAATCATGATAAAATATTAAGGAAATGTACGCAATCAATGTCAACACTGATGCCCTACACCAAACAGAATTTTGTCTGCAAAATCGTAGTATCTTATGGCTTGGCTTGACCATATTGTGTTAGGTTTTGTTACAAAACAACTGGTGAAAGTACTGTTACTCCAGTATTTTGTATCAGACATTTGTACTTCAGCAAAGTATGTCTCTGGTGCTGGGTTTTGCAGACAACTTGAATGGAAACAGTTAAAAGCGCCACTGTAAATGAACAGAATTTGTATGTAAAGAAAACACTGGTGAAAGTCAGTAATAAAAATAATAATATCTCTATAGTGACTGATCTGGCTATTGCTGTCATTGTCATTGCTGGATTCAAGTGGTCTAATGCATTTTGGCTTGTTCTCAGGCTCATTATCACTGTCACTGTCTATTTCTGACTACCATGGACAAGTACTGTCGGAATCATTACCCCACCCACTTTCTTCATCGTCATTTTGCACAATAGAGGTTACAAATAAGTCATTGGGAGACCTCTGCGACAAATGATGTGTATTGTGCTTCTACATCTTATCTATCTTATTCAATTTTTATCAGAGCAAAACTTGCTACACTGTTAAACAAGCATAGCAACTACACAATGAAACTTTATTTGATGAATTAACAACATTTACTTAATGAAGTAACACTGTATAAGTGTGATAGTAAAGCCTATCATCTGGGATAGAACTGTCATGATATCTAGCATGAAACAACTGTTTGTTTGCTAGCACAAGCCCTCTTGGCTATGTTACATGCTGCTTTCAAAAAATTCAGCACTATTTCATCATCCTTTGTTAACTTGGCAGCAAGCAGCTTTTGCATAGGTTTTTCAGCATCCAAATGTTGATCATCTGAAAATTCACACAAACACAATAATTATACTAATTAAAACAAGTATTATCAAAATAATTTATTTTTAATTCTACACTTGATATGGCTGGAACCCAGCAATAACCAAACTCGTAATATTCTGTGGAATGGGGTATGGGGGGGTCCAAGAAAATGAATGCAAAACTGTCTTTATGCTGAGTTTCGATTTAAAGCTAAAGTTCAAAATTTCTTTCTTTATTTAAAAGAATTCGGTACTTTTGGCTGATTTTATGATCAAACACGAGTAATAATAATAATAATAATAATAATAATAATAATAATAATAATAATAATAATAGTAATAATAATAGCAGTAATAACAATACCAACAACAATAATAATAATACACAGAACAAACACAAAACCAAGTAGAAAGCAATTATAATAGATTGAAAAAAGTAGGTTGTGCCACTTGTTCTTTGCTGTTGTCAGAACACTGTTGGCTAAATGGGGAGCTTGACAGTGGATAAGGGCACTGCTGGTTCTGACACTGTGTCCTTCTTCCTGATCTGTTTTGAGAGTTGTGATGGTTTTGTTTGTTATTTGATGACTGAAAGGGCTGAAAAAACTGAGTTGGAGGTTGTGTGGTGGACATGATCCAGAATTCTGTGTGAATCCTGTCGCAAGGGATAATCATGGATTGACACAGCATTCTGAGTTGTGTGTCATAAAATGCCCAAGCTGCACGGCGTTGAGCCAAGTTTCATATTTCATTAGTTGAGGCGTTGGAAGGGGATGTTTTTGGCTGTACATGGTCACAAATCTGAGGAAGGCAGCTGTCCTTTGCTCAGTGTGTTCAATTTTCCTAGTTTTTTTGTATGTGTCACAATGCTAATATTGGAATGAGTATCCATTTGTGGAGAGAACTGAGGGTTTTGAGGTTGAAAGTTATTGCTAGCTTATGGAAGCAGGGATCCGAAATCTACATATTTATTGCGCAAAATTTTCTTGTGTAATTTATAAGGAATCTGGGTGTGTATGGATGTTGAAATGGGTTCAACATAAACCATGCCATTACCTCCCATGATGTGCCTTGAATGTTCTTGAACTAACTGATTGACTGCATAATCTTCTTCTGAATCTGACTCCGAATTTGTGGAAGAATTGCTTATGTCTGAATCCTTCATTGAGATATCATTGTGTAACTGGTTGTGTGACAACGGAAGTGTTTGAATATCATCCTCACCATCTTCCGAAAAACTTGGAACTTCTGGAAGTAGCTGCTATTGCTGTTGTGTGGGTGACTGTTTTTTAACGTGTTGTCTCTTAGCATTTAATGCGGCCACAGCCTTAAGTTTTTTATTTATTTTTGACTTGGGGACATGTCGGCCTTTTTTGGATTGTTTTGTGGTTCTTTTAAGTTTTTCCCGTCATGAGCTCTGGAGGGTCACATATTGTGGGATTGGTGAATGGCTCTGATGCCGTGTTACAGGTGGGCTTATGTTTCTTTGGTTAAGTCCATTATTTGTTGTGCAACTGATTGCAGTGAATTCGAATTGTCGTACAAGTCGTTGGTCCCTATGAGACCAATTATAACAATGTGCATACATGCCAAGTCTCACGCCGTGAGGTAAAAACTCACGGAATTTCACCCACCCTCACGGTCTAACGGATAAAAACAAAAAACTCACGTATTTTTTATAATTTCTCTAAAAAAAATTGTCATCTGCAGGGCAAATTTTCAATGTCTCCAATAAGTCCGAGGATCGCCGAATTCGAAATGGAAGCGTTTGATTGACAGTGATTTATTGGAAATTATGACATTTTGTTTATTTCATCTGCTTCAATTACCCTGTGGCAATGGATTAACATTGATAAGGTGTTAATCAATTATCTTTTCTTATTAATTGATATGTTTACTCAATCATCTTTATGACTCGGGGTACAATTTCAATGCAAATGTTACAGTTTTCGGCTATGGTTGGGTAAACGTCTATGGTGTTAATTGTCAAGAGTTTTGGTTTTAATTGGCATGTTGAAGCATTAATCCAATGTGAATAAAAACAAGATTTGTCAAACTTATGGGCCCTTCTCTCTCCTTTCTGTAAAGCTACAAGAATAATTTTTAAGCAAATGCAACACTAGACTTTCTTCATAATTAAATGCCTAGTCAGTAATTGCACTTAGTGGATAACTAATGGCTTGAATAGTATGAATTTTTAGTGGACATTTTTACATAAATGTGGCATAAATATTTTCGTCACAAATATTTTATTTGATTTTAAAAAAATGTGTTTGTCTTGTTACTTCATTAAAGTAATATAACTGACTGTAGTTACTTTTTATAAAAAAGGTAAAGGTATATAAGAACATTTATAATATACCATGTTTCGACACGCTTTAGAAAATCTCACTTATTTTTGCTCAAATCTCACTTAAAAATGTCACCAGTCTCACTTAATTATTTTTCGATACCTGGCATGTATGAATGTGGGGCTGGAAGTCTTCGATGGTTTCTAAGTTAGAGTATTGAACTAGTGTCGGCTGATGTAAGTTAAGGTTGAATGAAACCTCTCTTCCGTTGGTAAAAAGGACTTAAGGCGTGAAACAAACAAATGTCCTAACAACTGTTTCTGCACCGCCATGTTAGATTAATGCAACACTACCAGTCCAGGTTACAATGTAGGATGTCCGTGATAATAAACTCAATTTTACCTATAATTATGTCCCTCTGTGGCACTGTAAATATCCTTTTCACTGTATAGTAATTTGTGTATAGAATGTTTTACCATAAAATTTGATCCTTTTAACATGTTATTGTTAGGAATAAAACCTATAAATTGACTAGAAAGTTTATCATGGTTTCTTGTTTAACAAAAAAGAAGAAGAATGGTGTTGGATTGATGCCATTGGTTGACTTGAATCATGTGATTTGAATCTAGATTCATGCCATTGGTTGACTTGAATCATGTGATTTGAATCTAGATTCAGATAGGTTCCCACATTAACATCATGTACATCAACATCAAATGCACATGTTAATATTTACATGTCATATAGAAAGATTTAAAAATACATAAATTATTTTATATGCATGAAATATATATATAATGACTGCCAATGAAAACAATTAATAAAAAAAAATTTAAGAAAGAATATATATAATCATAAGGAAGAAAGAAAAATATATAACTATTTAGAAAAACCAAGAAAATATATAAACAAACTCTGTTGGTATTATTTACCTGTTTCCCAATTTATATATTATGTATAAAATTAATGTATGAATATGTATAGCCTGAAGTACAAGTTCAGTTGTGTGTTGAACTGTTCACATGTGTTGCTTTGTTCATGCATGGATAGCTTGTGCATTCATCAATGTCTAAAATGCTTAGAGCTTGAGTCTTCCTACACAGGAAAAAGCTCAAGGCTCCATTCAAACTTTTTCTTTTTTGTCATTTTACAACATAAGTCTTTACATTTTCACTCTCACAAAATTAAATCCACACTTGAAGTCTTTAAAAGCAAGAACAAAATAATTTCCAGAGAAGTTGAAGTAATCCCCAATGACTGTTTAAATCTGGTAAAAATATAGTGAACCAATCTAGTGAACCCCGGATTTAGCAAGCTTTCCTTTATATAGTAAAATTAAATGTTCTGGAAAGTTCTTGAAAATCTCTCTTTAGAAAATTCTGTCAATTTCTACAAACATCAATAGTATTGTAACAAAATTACTCAAGTTCTATTTTTTAGATGTTCCAGAACATTCTTAATCAGTACTGAACAAGTCTATGTTAAAAATAGATTAAAGGGGAAAACACAATACTTGCACAATACATTCATTAAAGTTTCTACATCATATCACAATATTAAAGTCATTACATTATCAGGGAGGGACAAAGATTTGACAATAAATCATATACATAACAGGTTGTTGTGTTAGCCTCAAGTTTAAAGAAGAGGTTATACAAGGGGCTGGTACGATCTCCCAATATTTCATTAGTTGGGGCGTTTGAAGAGGATGTTTTTAGCTGTGTATGGCCACAAATGGCATGGAAGGTGACAAAAGGATTCTTGCGGCAGTTGGTTCCAGAATCATCATCTTAGTAAAGGGGGCTGCTGTTGAAGGGATTGTTTTGGCAGAGATTATGGTTGTAGCATGGGACCTCTTTCGGGGGACAATGATTGATGGTCTCTGGGTTGGTGGAGGCAATGAGGTCGGGCTTTTTTCAAACACTGGATGGAAATAAGATGTGCCAGGTAACTTATTGGTCAGGTAAAGGTGGTGCACCAAGAGCAAGACCAGTGACGGCACTATTTATTTTTTAACCAGGTTTTCTTTAGAAAAATCCTGGTTATTAGATTGGGGTATGTCGTTGGGCGGTTGGGCGGGCTGGCGGGCGTCAACATTTTGTGAAGTTTTTTGTGAAAGTTGTGTTTTTCTCAGTAACCGTTCAAGGTACAACTTTGAAACTTAACATAGTTGTCTGACATATCAATACCAATTATCAGGACAAGTTTCATAATCCCTGACTGTATTTTGACAAAGTTATGCCCTTTTTTCACTTAGAAATTTTGTTAAGTTTTTTGTGAAAGTTTTGTTTTTCTCAGTAACCGTTTAAGATACAACTTTGAAACTTAACATAGTTGTCTGACATCTCAATACCAATTATCAGGACAAGTTTTGTAATCCCTGACTGTATTTTGACAAATTTATGTCCCTTTTTCACTTAGAAATTTTGTTAGGTTTTTTGTGAAAGTTTTGTTTTTCTCAGTAACCGTTTAAGATACAACTTTCAAACTTAACATAGTTGTCTGACATCTCAATACCAATTATCAAGACAAGTTTCATAATCCCTGACTGTATTTTGACAAAGTTATGCCCCTTTTTCACTTAGAAATTTTGTTGAATTTTTGTGAAAGTTGTCTTTTTCTAAGTTACCATTCAAGGTATAGCTTTGAAACTAATTGTTTGACATCACAGTACCAATTATCAGGTCAAATTTCATAACCCCTGACTGTGTTTAGCCAAAGTTATGCCCCTTTTTGACTTAGATTTTTTGTTAAAGTATTTTGTGAATGTTATCTGTTGATGCCAAATTGCCTGTTGACGCTTAGCTTGGTTGTGGGTAGCTTATATCAACAGGCAGCTTGAGTTTGATACTCAGGTGTCTGTGATAAAGGTCAAGGTCACTTGCTAAATATAGAAATTCATGCTAAATATAGAAATTCATCTTACCCTCAATAAAATGAGTTTGCTTTTACCTCTGGATGCCAAACTTAGTATATGAGTAGCTGATATCAAAAGGCAGCTTGGGATTGTCACAGGTATCTGTGATCAAGGTCAAGGTCACTGTTGCTAAAAATAGAAATTCAGTTTTCCCTCAATAACTTGAGTTTGCTCTGGTATATTTACACCGAACTTAGTGTTGGTAACTAATATCAAGATGCAGCTTGAGATTGCTACCCAGGCGCCTGTGATAAAGTTCAAGGTCACTGTAGCTAAAAATAGAAATTCAGTTTCTGCTCAATAGCTTGAGTTTTCTTTGGCCTATTGACACCAAACTTGGTTTGTGGGTAGCTTATATAAAGACACTACTTAGGATTGATACCCAGGTGTCTGTGATAAAGGTCTATGTCACTTTTGCTAAAAATAGAAATTTAGGTTTCTCCTTATTACTTGGGTTAGCTGTGATCTATTGACACCAAACTTTCTTTGGGAAGCTGATACCAAGACGCATCTCGGGATTTCTACTCAGAAGTCTGTGATCAAGATCAAGGTCACTGTTGCTAAAAATAGAAGTTCACTTTCTTCATATCAGATATTTTCTTTACAAAAGTATAGGTTTTCGGTGCGTGGCGACGTTTTTTTCTTGTCTTTTAGCTGGGAAGACTGACCATCATTCCATTTCTTTTAAAGCACATTCTTTTCTTTTAGCTGGAAAGACTGACCAACATTCCATTTCTTTTAAAGCACATTCTTTTCTTTTAGCTGGGAAGACTGACCCACATTCCATTTCTTTTACAGCACATTCTTTTCTTTTAGCTGAGAAGACTGACCCACATTCCATTTCTTTTGAAGCACATTCTTTTTGTTTTGCTGGGAATACTTGATAGGAGAGGTCAATGGTCGCTCATTCGCGGACAGGCACTTGCCCATAATCATCCCAGGTGGGTCTAACTCTTGCAGGGTTGGGCTTTTGGGCTCATATTCACAATCGGCCCAGTTACTAGGGACCGACTCTGGTAACCAGGAGATAGCCTGAGCCTGTGGCTCTGGCACCTTTTCTAAGGGGGGAATGACATGAGGGGTGTGGGCCTGTGGCACAGAAAGGGTACCTGTCGAGGCAGACAAACGGGAGGGAGGGGGAATACAGGATAAGGATTCGGGAGGGGGAGACGCTACCAACTGGGCCACATAATCTCCCTCCTCCACCCTTCTTCTCTCACTCCCCGGAATACCAGATGAAAAGGATGGTTTACCTCCCTCCCCAACGTCACCTGATTAGGGGTGAAGCCAGTTGCCCGGTTCACCGACAACTGGATTGCCCCTGCAATCTGGGGCAGAAACTTGTCCCACCTGTTCTGGGCCGCTCCCTTAAAGCATCTCACTGCATCCATAATAGTTGCGTTAAACCGCTCAATCTGGCCATTGCCAGAAGGATGATGAGCAGTGGTGCGGGCTTTGTCTATGTTTAGGGTCTCACCCAGTGAGAAGAATAGCTCACTCTCGAAATTCCTCCCCAGGTCTGAGAAGACCTCAAAAGGGCACCCAAACCTGCTGAAAAGCTCATTCACCGCAAAGGCTGCGGTGATCTCTGCAGTCTGGCATGGCAGAGCCACCAACTTGCACCACTTAGTGACCTGATCTACCATGACGAGCACATACTCGTTACCTTTGACTAATCTTCTCCTTATCATAGCGTTGGTACATAGGGCACAGAAAAACACAAAGCAAATTTTGTACTATATGAGATTTAAAAATGGCTTGTCACGCTGTTCAAACATGGATTGCTTGCACATTCATCAGTTTCTGAAACTACATGTGAATACGAGGGTTGATCAAAAATAAACCGGATTATTTAAATAGCAAGTAGATTATTTTATCAGGATCAATAAAAATACATATAACAGTTTGCGGAATCAATCCGCTACAAAATACAGAAAACAGTTTTCAAAAACATTAACATACAATGGAAATACAGAGATTTATGTGAGTACATGTCTAGTGTCACGGCGCACGGTAAGACGACACTGGTGACGTCGTTGACGTTGCACGTTATTGCAGTGTCTCGAAATCACTGAATGTCATTAACACTTTTCAAAATACGCCCCTGCGTGCTCGATACAGCGTTGATGGCAGTGCACCCATTGCTGGAATACATCTGCGTACCATGAACTCTCATACTGACTGGTAACTTCTCGGGTTGCCATAGAGAGCTCTTGTAATGACTCAAAGCGTCGCCCTTTCAACAGAGATTTTATAGCAGGAAAGATAGCAAAGTCAAACGGCGCTAGATCAGGGGAGTAGGGCGGGTGGGCGACGCGTCCAAATCCCATCACAGCCAGCTCAAGTTCCGTCTTCGCTGATGTGTGCGAAGACGCATTATCCATGTGGAGAATGAAGTGCTCAAGCGGAACACCTGGCCTGCAAAGGCCATGACAATAACGAATACTCAGATGTATTTGAATGTAATGATAAACATTTAATTCTTTATTAAATCCATATTTAATAAGTATTATTTAAAATAGCTTTAAAAGATGTAAAGATAATAATGGCAATATGTTTTATAAAAATTGATTAAATATAAAATCATGCTTTCACATTCAAGCGAATCGGAAAGTTTGCGCCTATTTAATTAAAAAAAAAAGAAAATCCGAAACAATACCTTGCAGTAATAGTCTGAATTGACAGTAGCATTCTTGGGCACGGCGTGTTGCAGTATCATTCCATACATGTCGGCGAACATGATAAACATGTACTTGCCACCACACTTCGACACGCGTGCCTTCTGGGGAGGGGGTGAACTACTCCGCTTCCACACCGCCGACTGTGACCGGGTTTCTGGGTCGTAGAACCATAGCCAAGTTTCGTCCGTCGTTATGATGCGGCTTAGAAAATCGTCCCCTTCTCGGTTCACTCTACGAAGGAAGGTCCTTGAATCTTGCACGCGACGGACCATTTCCGTGTCTTTCAAGAGGCGCGGGACCCAGCGCGCGTGTACCTAGTGTAAGTAATTAATAGTGTGGTTAAAATGCATTGCCGTTTTAGAATCATATAAAATAAATAATACTAAGACAAATATTAAGAATTTAACATTTATTAAAGTGTTAAACTTTGTCATTGTTTCTTTATGAAAATGAATATTTTGCAAGGTTTGGAACGTAGATAATCGATATCCTAAGTTTAAATTATTCAAGACATCGGGAATAGAAAAAAAAATAAAGTTAACAATTTTTAAATTAAATTAAAAAAGTAAATATTGCTTACCTTTCTCATTTTTAAATCCCTTGTAAGAATAGTCTGCATGGTCCCGTAGCTCACATCAAATTTCGCCATTAACGCCCTCACCGTTAAACGCCTGTCGTTTTCCAATTCATTCGCCACTAACGTCACTAACGTCGTTGTTACTTTCTTCTTTCTTCCTCTTCCTTCTTTGTCGGTGGTGCTTGTGTTTCCTTCTCTAAAATGTTTGTGCGAGTCAAAAACCACTGTTCGGCTTACTGCATGTCTCCCGTGCGTAGCCGCAATTTTTTCAAATGTTTTTGATGGAGTGTCGCCTAGCTGCTGACAAAATTTAATTATAGCCCGTATTTCGAGTTTTTGCGTTGACGCCATTTGCAACGCTAGTTTGCATTCAACGCACAATATTCAAAATCTGATTGTTATCGTATGCGTTTATGCAATGACGTAATTTTTTGCGATAACGTCATAAAATAACGGTACGACGTTTTCGTGGATTTTTACGTAAAAAGCGTTAATGGAAACAACATTAAACAACTTTAAACATCGCACGTAACAGTGAAATTATGCGTTGCGCCGTGACGGCGTTACCATGGTTTTTCAATCCATGATTGTGAACAGAAGTATATGTTTTTTAAATAAAATGTTGTATCAACTGTTTGCATTTAAATCGCGCTTTCCATTGGTGTAAAGAATTTATAATTTGAAAGAAAACTCTTTATTTGAGAGTAAAAATCCGGTTTATTTTTGATCAACCCTTGTATATTACAAAACTATTACAGTATAAGTCTTCATAGAAGAATAAAAAAGCTTATAACTGAATCCAAACATGGATATCTTGTTGTTTTTTTTGTGTCGCCCATTAGAAAAAATGGCAATACATATGGATCGCTTTGTCTGTTGGTCCTTGTCTGTATGTCAAGAATCTTAGCATTGGCTATTACTTTGCCATTTCTCAATATTTTTTTCGTCAAACTTTCAAATAATATTGCTTATGACAACATGGTTGTGATCATGCCAAATTTGATGGAGTTATGTCCCTTTTTATTCTTGAATTATTTCTTCATGAAAACTTAAAGTTGGCTGTAACTTTGCTATTGCTTAATATTTCTTCATCAAATTTTAAAATAATATTGCTTATGACAGCACGGACATGATGATGCTAAATTCATAAGATCAAGTTCATATTGGATGGACTTATGCCCCTTTTTGTACTTGGATTTTTATTCTGACAAAGTACCAGAGGTTGTCACAAGTGTTCAACGAACACCCATCTAGTCATTTATATCTGAAGCACATGTCGCTCCGTTCATGCAAGGACTGCTGCCACATTCATCAGTTTCTTAAATCACTTTTAAATATATTATAAAACTACTACAATATATGTCTTCTTACAAGAGAAATGGCATATCACTTTGTCCAAACTTGGATGATTTTCTCTCTGTCCAAGCTAGGGCTGCTGTTACATTCATTAATGTCTTAATTACATGTACTCCTAAATAAATGACAATATAAATTATAAATAAATGACATTATAGTACAATATAAATTTTCCTACAAAGTAAATGGCTTATAGCTACATTTCCTGGAGAGTTCATAAATTCATCACTATCTAAAACAACATCTAAACATATTTTTCAATTGTCCCTATTTTGTCCTTGACCTCCTTAGGCCTGGACTGGATTGTACCATTTTAGGCCAAAAACAAGGTCTGGCCTCTGCAAAAATCAGACAATTCTATTGCATCCTTAATTAGAGAGCTAGGTTAATGTATTTGCCATTACAAATCTGCCTTTTTAATGATGCCAGGACATGAATGTGGATGTCGTCGGAGCTCATGCGAACAGACTGAACTGGCAAATGCAAAGGGTTTATAGAGAGGCCTAAAGGTCCTGGTTCAGGCGTCAGCTCCTGCCTTAAAGGAACAGTCTCAAGTGGACCGCCACCACACCCCAAGTGCTTTGTCCAAACTTGGGCTGCTGTTACAGTCATCAATTTCTTAAATTACTTCTAAATATATTACCATACTACAATTTGTATTACAATATATGTCTTAATAAAAGGGAAATGGCTTTTGGCTCCATTCCTACATGGCGAGCTTGAACATTCATAAATATCTGAAAGAAATTTTGAATATATAATACATGTAGATAACTAGTAAAATATTACTCTTTCTACCAGGGAAATAGCTTATTGCTTTGTCCAAACTTGGCCTGCTGTTGCATTCATCAATGTCTTAAATTACTTCTAAATATTTTATGACTAGTGTTGTAAAATAAAAACAAAGTAAGATAACTGTTCATTTTATTATTTGTAAACAAATCTTTGAAAAAACATAATATATAAATGAAAAAACAATGGATAAAATGTGGCCACAAAGTCCCAGAGAAAAATTCCTACGGTTGGTACCGGGGTATATCCAAATGCCTTACAATATGTGACAATAGAGGCTGATAAATGCTATGAAAATGACCTAGTAAACAATAGCAACAATAGCTACGGTCAAATAAGCGAAACATTCATAATAGTAATGGAGTGAGGAATGGACTCCATTATAGCCACAGTCTGCAACCAATAGCAATAGCAACATTAATGGAGTAGACTCCATATTATCCACAGTCCGCAACCAATAGCAATAGCAACATTAATGGAATGGACTCCATTATAGCCATAGTCTGCAATCAATAGCAATAGCAACATTAATGGAATGGATTCCATATTATCCACAGTCCGCAACCAATAGCAATAGCAACATTAATGGAATGGACTCCATTATAGCCACAGTCTGCAACCAATAGCAACAATTGCAACCAACTGCAATGATTGCAATAGCAAGAATCACAACAAATATCCCTAAAATTTTGAAACCAAATTTGAGGCATACCAATAACAAGCAACAAGCCTGCTAATTGGGCATAACCTTAAAAAACTAGAATTTTGTGATCAGCATTTCGTTCCGTCCCGGGTCACCACTGCTGATGCAGTCTACAAGGCGTCGCAAAATGTGTTATGAAAACATAATAAAATTCAAAAAATGTACCAGGTCCTGTAAAATATCCATACCAACCATAAGAATTTTTCTGCCACAATAAATATAATTTTACATTTATCCCTAAAAAATTCTTTTGACCAAAAACCAAAGCATCACTTTGCCAAGTTAAGTATAATGCAAATGCGTAGCAAGTCCAGATAGAATTCTAAGCCAACCTCATACAAATGAACCCCGTCTTCCCTAAAGCAACCCCAAGTGTGCCCATCAATTTCCATTTTTAAGATATGAAATGACACCCCGTCACCTTTTGAAATAAACTTATGTCCTTCGATGTTGACCCGTCTAACTTTATTGTGTATGGCCGCCAAAGATTCCTCCGCTACACCGCAGCTAAGACATGTAAGATATCTACCCATATAAGAATGGTTTGAGGAAAGGCTGCTCTTAAATAATGGATGCCCTGCTTAATTAACCGTGCAATACCGCTAATGGTGTGAGTTGTAATGTCATTTCCACCAAGGTGTATGATAATTATCTTTGGAGGTGAACGCAAAGCGACGTCCAGCTGAAGAGAGGGGATGAACTGCAGCCACCCCATACCCCTGAAACTGAATAACAATAGACTACCACAGCTCCTGCACACAAAAAAGCGATAATTATTGATATTAATAACTGTTAATATATTACAAAACTATTACCTATATATCTTCCTACAAGGGAAATGGCTTTTGACTCCAGTTTCTTAAATTACTTCTAAATGTATTACTAAATTATAACAACATAAGTCTTCCTTCAAGGGAAATGGCTTTTGGCTCCAGTTTCTTAAATTACTTCTAAATGTATTACTAAATTATTACAACATAAGTCTTCCTTCAAGGGAAATGGCTTTTCCAGTCATACAAAGATTGCTTGTGCATTCATTAATTTGTTTAATTACTTATAAATGTATTACTAAACTATTGCAACATAAGTTTTCCAACAAATGAAATGGCTGATGGCTTCATTACAAGGGGTGTTTTCACATTCATCAGTTTCAGAATCTCAATACATGTATATAATAAAACCATTACAATAAGTCTTCCTTGAAGGGAAATTGCTCATGGCTCTGTTCCTGCATGGGTAGCTAGCACATTCATCAGTATCTGAAAGGCCCGCCCGGCTAGCTCAGTGGATAGAGCATCGGACTGTCAATCCAGGGGTCGTGAGTTCGATCCCCAGCCGAGGCGGGAAAAATTTCTCCGTGACAATTGAACTCGGACATTGCGTCTGAGAGTCATTTGTCCCTCACCTCTGATTCAAGTGAGGAAGCAGTCAGTCGCTTGCGGAGAAATTGGTTAGTACTGGTTAGAGACCCAGGAACACCGGTTAGGTGGACTGACCGCCGGGATATAACCAGAAAGGTGTTGAAACCAGGCGTTAAACCCCAAACAAACAATCAGTATCTGAAAGCACATCTTAATATATAATACATGTACAGTACTATTAAAACATAAAGTCTTTCTAAAACTACACCTTTTATTATATTACAAAACTATTACTATATGTGTCTCCCTAAAAGGGAAATGGCATATCGCTCTGTCAAAACTAGGATTGCTGTTACATTCGTCAATGTCTTTAATTACTTCTAAATATATTACAAACTATATAACAATATATTTCTTTCTACAAGAGAAAATGCTAATTGTCCCGTTCTGACATGGAACACTTGCACATTCACCAATTTCTACATTTAAATATATTACGAAACTTTTACGATATGTCCTACAAGGGAAACAGCTTGAGGCTCCATTCTGGCATGGAGCACTTGCACAGTCATCAATTTCTTTAACTTCATCTTTTATTATATTGCAAAACTATTACAATATGGCTCCATTGTTACATGGAGTACTTGCATGTTCACCAATTTCTTAAACTACATCTATTATTATATTACAAAACTATTACAATTTAAATCTTCCTTTAAGAGATTGATTTAAGTTTCTGGGGTTTGACAACCTCCTTAGATGATTTCTTTTTTTGCTGAAGGAGTCAAATCCACCTCTCTAGATCCAGAAATTTCAGATTCAGTAATGTCAAGGACATCATCCCGACCTGGCTCATGATAATTAAATAATAACATTCTGGACAACGTCCTTGGTTAAGTCAAATGAGATAAAATACACAGATTGCAAGTTAGACAGAAGCTTTATACCTTTATTTTCCAATTCTGGTTTAAGTTTAGAGCTAGTCCAGTTTGCAGTTGTGAGCTATCAAATCTGGATGGTCTATTTTTCTTCTGTGTTCCGGGGTCTGTCACACTTTGCATCGATTACACTCTGCAGCATCAGACATAATTTCATTTTCCATATGGCTTCTTTTCCTCCAGTGCATCCCGATTAATAATCCTTCCAGACATAATTCTTTAATCCAACTTCACATTAATACACGTTATTAGTTTAGTTTGTTTGTTTTAATTTGCTATGTATTAGTAAAGATTTCTCTGCGAGCTGAAGTATATCCATCCAAACCTGGGGAATGTATGTCCATCCAAACCTGGGGAATGTATGTCCATCCAAACCTGGGGAATGTTGCCTGGATGTGTAACATTTCACCTCGGATAAGCCTCATTAACCTGGTAAGTGGGATGCTGGTAATATTATTGCCCCAACACATTTCAACTCTTTAACATAAGCATATATAAACTTTATAGAAAAACATAAGCAGAGTCACCTACCTTTATGAAGCCTCAACAAAAACTATTTATTAGGAGTCCAATTACTGTTGCAGGTAACTGCTTAACTCACTAGTTACAATCTTTGAAATCACTTGTCATATGTCTGCCATGCAAATCCTGGCTGTCTGCACACTTAATGAGGACAGACATACTGAAATATTTCTTGTGTTTTATCTGGAAAGGCTTTCAGATAAATTGAACTGAAGATAACGAAGGCATTTGTCTAATGTTTCATCATTATCCCTGCATTCCTTCACTAAAAGGTACTACAATTTATTTTTTGGTAGAACTGCTCCTCTTTTCACACTTTGTAAATTCAACACTAAGCTAGCAGAGACAGATTTTCCTGCATTAGATTTCCTCGTATGTATTTTGTCCAATAATTATACTGTTGATTGAGTTTCTGTACTGAAGAGTATTTGGATTGGAATTTGCCCCATTGTAAGTAGATCGCTGCTGATTAAAAATGTTTGCAATAACATCAGAGTTAATCAAAGCTGGAGTTACATAAATTGTTGGTGTTTATTTTAAAACTGTATGACACAGCCAAATGGAAACGTTGTATGCAGGACTGACATTACACTTTTACTTTTGTCTCTTTTTGAGGGAGTTATTTTCATACACAAATTTTTCCCAATTAAAAAAAAATACTGAATACTTAGTCTGATTTCTTGTAAAGTTGTTAATCATGGATCTGTGTTTGATTTTACTGGTCTCATATCGCGGAATATTGATAGCATTTTGGAAGTATTTTCTCAAAATTGTAGTACACCATTTTAGTATTTCACCTTTTTCACCTAGCGATTATTTATACTGTTTCATTAAATGAAGCATTTCACTATCTAATACATAATAATAATAATAATAATAATAATTTCTCTTTTTCAATTGAGAGTCCATGTAAAAATGATCGTTTGTCAGTTTTTGATGAAGCTGTTGACTATTTTGTTGGTCCCAGTGATAGCAGTCGACAAACATCTTCCACTGTATTGTGAATTGACTTGGTAGAGTTAAAATTCTTCTACAATTATGTTGAATACCACTTTTAATTATATTATTTCTTATTTCCCAAAAACATGTCAAAAATGTCCATAAGAAAAGAAATACCTTGAGAAGTACATGGAATTAAAGACAAAAAATTATATTTTAAATACAAGTTGTCACCAACACACATATGCATGAACGACCTATTACATACAGCACCATCCATGCATGCATATAAAACTTTGAATCCAAATGTCCACAATAGTGTAACACCTTTCCAAAACAATCCATACAGTTCAGATGCTTGAATATTTTCAGTAACAAAATGTGCTGTAGGAAATCGGAATCCGCATATTTCAAGGGAAAAGGTTGTAATATATTATGTGTGCCCAAAGATTTATCTCTTGTCCCTTTCTGTAATGAGTTGCAAAGGTCACCTTCCTCGCCAATGCAGCTAATTCAACAATATCACCACTTTTATGGATTTCAATGTCACTTTGGATGGACACTTCATCGAAGATGAGGCCGCCAATCATTGCATTTTCTGGTATTTCTTGTTTTTGTGCCCCTACAAAGTGGGAGGCATATAGAGTTGCACTCGTCCATCCGTCCGTCTGTACGTCCCCTAATCTTGTGGCTTTAACTCCTCCTAAACTATAAGGTGGATTTCTTTCAAACTTGCACAGATGAGCATGCAGGATGTGTAGATGATCGTAAAGAAAGGATTTTTTCCTGCGACCATTTTTACCAGTTATGGCCCTTTGTTATTAAAAATTGTGTTGCAGCAGTGGGGGCATCAGTGTCCATGGACACATTCTAGTTTTAGCTTCTATAAGCATCCATTCAAATAATTCATTATCGAAACCTGGTTCTTGTTTTAGTTTATTCTTTGATATTATAAGGGTTGATATGGATGATAGAATAAGTAATTTTGATGCTACTAACATTTCATAACTGTGTGGACTTTGATTATATATTTTTAAGCAAGTTTCAATGAAAAATTTGCCCATCTTCTCCCTTTAGTGCATACATGCCAAGTCTCACGCTGTGAGGTAAAAACTCACGGAATTTCACCCACCCTCACGGTCTAATGGATAAAAACAAAAAGCTCACGTATTTTTGATAATTTCTCTTTAAAAAAAATTGTCATCTGCAGGGCAATTTTCAATGTCTCCAATAAGTCAGAGGATCGCCAAATTCGATATGAAAGTGCTTGATTGACAGTGATTATTGGAAATTATGACATTTTGTTTATTTCATCTGCTTCAATTATGTGCCTGGTAATATTTTTTGATTGTTCTAAAAATAAATTTACCAAGACAAACTGAACTTTACTGAAGACTTGAACTATTTTGTGTAATAGGTTATAGTGGTTGCAGGTTAATCCCTCTGTATAGTGTTAACTACGATTTTCCTTCTCTCGTTGTTGTAGTGGTTGCAGGTTAATCCCTCTGTATAGTGTTAACCACGATTTTCCTTCTCTTGTTGTTGTAGTGGTTGCAGGTTAATCCCTCTGTATAGTGTTAACCACGATTTTCATTCCCCCCTCTTTTCCTGACACGTTTCAATGAAACCACTGGGCATTATATCCAACACTGAACCCCTACAAAGATTAGATAACTCTATGGCTTCCTATAACAACAAGGCCAAATTAATATATTCGCCCCTCATAATCTGCTGCTTTATGTATACAGGTATATGCATTGCAATGTCATCCTACGCCACTGGCAACATATCCTAGGAACAAGAACCCCCCCCCCCCCCCCCCACACCCCCAAATCCTCCTATTCAGTGAATGTGGAGCTTGAACAGACAGTGCAGGGCCCAAGATCATAAAACTCAAATTTGAGATCAGTCTTGAATCTCAAGGATCTGATTGGCTGAAATGGCAACAGGTCGCCATATCAGCCAATCAGATGCTTGAGATTTGAGACTGATCTCCAGATTTAGTTTTATGATAATGGGCACGGGGGTTACAATTTCCTTCCTGTCATGAGAAAGAATATGTGATGCCCCAAACATATATCAAAGGGCAACAACTTGTGTAGTACAGAAGAGGTTTAAAAAAAAGAACATTCTATGAATATGCAAATTACAGAACTCCTAAAACAATAACATTCTTTCACAGCTTCACACTTATCATAAAAGTGTCTAGAAGGAATTTCATTTGTCCTTAATATTAATTTTAGTAAATTAAGAGATTAATTACTTAATGTGTCCAAAGAAAAACAAATACCTAGCAACATTTGGTCAAACAAAGAAGTTTGACAAACATAAATCTTTACCAAAAACATGTAGAAAATAATATTAACATTTAAAGTTTTCACATTCAAGTTTATTATATATTATTATAAAAAAATCTATTATATTTGTATTTTTTCAAAATTTAAGTTTATATACATGTGTTAATTATTCTTTTTATTATATTTTACTATTTCCCTTTTAAATAATGAGGCCATTTATTAAATGGTGACAAACCTCTTGTACTAGTCTCCTTGTACACTTAAACATAGTGTGATTGTTCTTGTCCAACCTCTTAGCAGTTCTTGCTCTAGTTTCATTGTGTTGTGATCTCTGAAGTTTGACAGCCGCTGAATAAAAACTTCACTACAGTCAATAATATCTCGACTTTTTTTGTAATTTCGACGGGATGATTTTGGCATATTTTTCAGTATTGTACTTTTACATGGCCACTTGATAAGAAATTTCAAGGACACTAAGACACTTGAGTGGGACAGATGTGAAACCGCAAAGCTAAATCCTTGTTGGTCACATTGTGTTTAAGCTTCATGAGCAACATTAACAACATATCACCTGCACAAAGTTTTCCAACACTTTTAAATCCAAGACCAACAATAACTAATATCAATCTAAAACAGCCACAGAGTGAGGGTAGACCTGTAAAATGTGAAATCCTAGAATTGTCCAGGTTTGTGTAGGTGAACTTGTCTTATTTTAACTGATCTTTCAGTGATCAGTTGCCTGTTTTCATTTCGAAGCAGCTGGCATTCCATACTAAGCTGACTGTTTTCAACTGTAAGCTCTTCCACATTCTTGATCAATGGATCAGGATCTAGATCCCTGCCTGAAACAATATAGTGTGCAAACATGCAAAGTTAAAATATTTCAAAAATAGATGAAACTAGCCGAAAAGAGTTGAACTAAAATGGTCACACAGAGTTGTTATTATTGTTTTTGTATGTCACATTGTTGTGAACAAAATGAACACTTTAATTCGTAGATTTTGTGTCACCCTTTCTGAGAAAAGGTGATACATAGAGATTGCTTTGCCCATTTGTCCTTGCTTCTGTCCATCTGTCATGAAAATTTATCTTAACCATTTCTTTTTATTTCTTCATAAAATTTTCCAATTTTATTGCTTATGACAACACGGTCGTGAAGATGCCAAATTATGGTCAAGGTCATGACTTATGCCCCATTTTGCAATATTTATTCACAGAACCATCAAAATTAACTCCTCCATCAGAAATTCCACCTCTAGCCGTAACAGGGTTCTGGGGGCATGCTGTAAAAATATATCAGAATTTAGAATGTTCAACTCATTAGACAAAACACTAGTAAACAAGTAATTAACCTACCCAGTATATTTTTCATCAGAACCTTGTATTGAACCCAATTTATATGGTTACATACCTTACATATAATTTATAGAAGTTAACATTATCAATAAGGCATTATCAATCTCATTCAGTTGTTTTTGAATGGAGGCGACCGTTGACGTCTGGTTCTTCAATGTGTCTTGTTGTTCTTTACATATTTTCTGCATAAATATCAACTGCTGTTGCAAATACGACGAGTCCATAGGTGCTGCCATGTTTTTGTCCCTGAAATTTTCGGTAGCCTCTGTTTGAAATATGACAATATTTACGTAATGAGAGAATCTCATTATATTTCTTTGTCCATAATGAATAAACGAGTCTGGCAATCAAACCTGAACCACGTTTTCTGCCAAGTTTTCAGATCAAACAATAACAGCATTGTCAATCACCAGCACATTATTGCCACATTCTGCCACTTCTCCAGGTGACGAGAAAAAAGATGCTGTGAATTGTCCCCATGAAAACTGTCCTTGGAGCCATCAAAAGTAATTTAAGCTATTGGTTTTTAAGAAATTATCCTCCCATTCATGTCTATGTTGAATTTTTCATTTATTCCTTATAAATAAAGCTGAAACTTGTTGTTTTCTGACCACACGTGTTTGTTGTGAAACCTGGTTCTTATTTGTGGGTCACATGACCATGTTCACTCCAGTGATTTGTATTGGTAGATTAGGATAACAAAATAGTCAGTGGGTGTGCTTTTCAGCTGTAAGAGTTACAGGTTAACAAATTAGCTTAGGTTTAACATGATTGTAGAAATAATGTTACATCTCCCTTCTTTAGAAAATAGAAATAAATATCAATAATTGAGAGATTAATTCGCTACAGTCTGTTTATTGGTTTCTGATTTTTTAGTTGTTAATCAAAAGGAGACCCTTTCACCAATCGTAGTCAATCCTAATTTGGCTAGTTGTAATTTAAACTTGTACACATTTCAACTGAGTCAACTTTTGATTGTAAAAATTCTTCAAATATACACTTGTTTCTGAGCTTTTAACTGGTCTTTGCTTTTTATTAGGGAGTCCCAAAGATTAAAGAACTTGTGCCAGATTGAAGTTCTAATTTGTTATGGTGCGCCAATGTAAGCAAGCCGCAGATTTAGTTTCTTGTTTAAGCTATAGCCATAACACATCATCCACTTTAGGGACTTGCAGGTTTACCCCATTAGCTGGTCGTTTGTACAGATCTATTAAATCTTTTAGCTCGTCTCCTGAATTATTTCTTTTTCCCCCTCAAGCCTTTGTCTACAATGCTAGCTCATTGATCACATATGTTATTCCCACTCTTCATTTTTTCCTCAAAGAATGACTCTAGTTCTTTAAATGGATGATCTTCTGTTTCCTTCTGACTTTCCACATCATTGAAATATTCGTCCAATTCACTGTTACTAGATGAATCACTTTCCTTTGCCAAGTCTACTTGCTGCAGATCTAGGTTGGGTGGCGATGACATCAAGTCGGTCAAATTTTTCAGACATTTTTTTTTCCAGACTTTTGTGCAATCATCGTTTCCGGTGGAAGTATTCTGCCCATTGTTTAAGTTCAGCAACATCCTTCTTTAATCCTTTCCTTGATATATATATATGCATTTTTTCGCGTGTTCGACCAGTGTAGATCCAGATGAGCCAGCACATCCGGATGTGCCTGCTGATCTGGATCTTAACTGTTCGCCCCAGCAATAAAGGTTTATCTATTAAGGTTGAGATGGCTTTTGTAAGAGATTCTACTGACTTTACTGCTTGTCCAAACTCAAGTTGTTTTTCCAGAATCCCAACAATTCATCAACCTTAGCGCTGTATTTTGTAGGTGCTATGATGCCAACTCCACCATTATGGAACCATCTAATAATTGTAAGAAATAATTCCCCAAAGGTAAAATACATTTACATGCAAAAGGAAAAACCAACTCCGTGACTTTCTGCTAATATGTATTTCACTGAGAATTTACTATTTAAATAAACCATATTGGCATAAAACCTGTGTACATGCCTGTAGGGCTAGGAAACTGTCCTGTTTTACAAGTACACAGCAACATAAGGTTGCAAATTTGGCTTGAGCAATGCTTAATGAATTAACTTCAGTGGCATAAGATTTAAATTTTAATAAAACCATCATGTATTTCTAACAAAGCAAGGTTTCATTTAGGTGAGCAACTGTGTCCAAGAACATAACACTAGACCAGTCTCAAATCATTTTATGATCCTGGGCCCTGTTCTTGTTTCAGCCACATGCCTTCAGTGTTTAAGATTACTTTGCTTTTTTCTGTTACTAGAATTAATCAAGGTATGTTCAAGAAATGATAAGGACAGTTTTTTTATCCTTTCTGTGATGTGATATAACAATCATTTTTTTATGGAACATTGATTGTGAACTTGTAAATTTGTGCCTGCCACAAAGTTTCTGTACTGGACTTGACTTGTCTGCATTATTAACCCTTTACTCCATATGTATGCCCTTAGAGCATTGGTGAATTGTAGATCCAGATCAGCCAGCACATTCATGCCCTCTGATCATAATCTGTGCTGTTAGCTTTTTGATTTATTAGGTTATTTCTGACTAAAAAAGCGAACAGTTCAGATATTGATCAGACGGCACAGATCTGAATCCACACTGGTCACATAAAGAAAAAAATGTGTATGTATAGAGGACTTTACTCTATAGTTACAGCTATTATTGCGTGGGCAGACAGTTAAGATCCAGATCAGTTGGCACGTCCGTGCTGTCTGGCCAGGATCTTAACTGTTTGCATTTAGATTCTTTATTTCTGACCAGGATGAAGTGTAGATTAGATGGCATAAATGTACCTGCTGTTTTGAATCTAGGGCATGTTATAAGGAGTAAAGGGTTAACCCTTTCCTCCATAGATACACTTTTATTGTGAGGACAAACAGTGTAGATCCAGATCAGCCGGCACATCCATGCCTTCTGATCAGGATCTGCACTGTTTGCTTTTTGATTCGTTAGGTTATATGCGTAAAAATGCTTAAATATGGAGGAAAGGGTTAAATATATTGAACAAATACCAAACCACTTGCAGTATAGGTGCTGTATAACGTGTACAACAATGGTTAACTTCTCAGCCAAGATTTTCTCAATCAAGTGTAAACCAAATTCAGTGTTTCAAATGTCACTGTGCAATTGAAACTGTATTTACCACTTTTTAATAACTGAAAAAAATGTGAGAAAAAACTAAGTGTATCATTTTGAGTTATTATTTGATGTGATTCATCCGGAAGTTGGGATCAAAAGTTTTAGCCGATATATTTAGAAATTCCTAGAAATGCCACAAACATGTGTTTACTAAGAAGAATTGTTATAATTTTTGTGTTCATGCAGCATTTGTTTTGTATTGGTGACAAAATTTTTACAAGCATGTGTGTTGGTTATGTGTTGGTTAATGTTAATGTTCAAGATGTGATTGAGGATTTTTGTAGAGACTTACCTTTTTATACAGTTAACTCATGGTTCCATAGATACAACATTTATCGCACAGGCCAATGGTGTAGATCCAGATCAGCTGGCACATTTATGCCAGCTGATAGGATCTACTCTATTTGTTGTTTGATTAATTAGGTTATTTCTGACCAAGAAATGTACAGTGTAGATCCTGATCAGATGGAACTGATGTGCTGGCTGATCTGGATCTACACTGTTTGCACTTGGCTAATCTAAAATCAGTTTAATTATATGGAAAAATAGGTTAATAATTATTGTATTTGTTTAATTATCATTATTATAAAATTTACAGGCTAAAATTTAGATCATCACTGCTTTTTATTGTGTCGCCTGCGATAGCAGGTAGACACATAGGGATCCTATTGTCCGTCGGCGTCGTCCAGTAGTCCCCAAGCTTTAACATGAAACTTAATGTGGCCTATAACTTTGAAAGTACTTGTCCTATTCACTTCATACTTGGAATATATCATCAGCATGAACACAGCGATCCGTTCCAACAAGAACGATAACTCCTCTTTCGCTATTTTATGAGTTATGCCCCTTTCAAATTCAACTTTAACATGAAACTTAATGTGGCCTATTACTTTGAAAGTACAGGGTGTCCGAAAAGAAAGGTAACACTTCTACACCTCGTGCATATTTATTTATTGCTGGACAATTTGCACGAAAAATTGCACATATGTAAAGCAAACGTGTAAGTTGTATTTAGTAAAGAAATTATGGAGATATATCTTTTTGTTTATTTTTACATTTAATTTAGTACAAAATACCTTTTGTGTCTTTTCAATAATTAATGACGTTCTCTAGATGACGTCCTTTGCTCAGGTTTCCCTGTCTAACTCGCACTATAAAATTCTTGATTACATTTCCACACATTTCTACACTGATCTTCTTCACTTCCCGTTTAATGTTTTTCAACAGCATGTCTGTGTCCACCGGCTTTGGTCTGTACACAACCGACTTAAGGAAGCCCCAGAGAAAGTAATCACACGGGTTTAAATCAGGACTGTGCGCGGGCCATGATTGTCCACAATCATTCACTTCGGGGTATCGTTGAGAAATCACCTTATCACCAAATATTTCATGAAGATACTCTAATACTGTATTAGATATATGGGCCGTTGCATTCTTGAATTGATGATTAAACTTCCGCTGAACGTCTGTTACACATTTGTTTTTATAATAATTTTTGACAACAAAAATGCGCTGATCTGACGTCAATCGCGCCATCTTGAAAATAATGACTTTGTTGGATGACGTCATGATGTCTGGGCGTCGTTCATTTTGTCGCGCCATTTTACCAAGCATGAAAAACTTACATGTAATTCCTATAATATGATATAAAATTTATGAAAATAGCCCTATATTCAGCAAAGTTATGAGTTTTTCAAAGTGTTACCTTTCTTTTCGGACACCCTTGTACTTGTCCTATTCACTTCATACTTGGAATATATCATCAGCATGAACAATGCCATCTGTGACGACAAGAGTGATAACTCCAGTTTCAATATTTTGAGTTATGCCCCTTTCAAATGCAACTTAAACATGAAACTTAGTGTTGCCTGTAAAATGGAAAGTACTTGTTCAATTCACTTAATACTTTGAATAATTCATCTGCATTTACAAACCAATTTTTGAAGATGATAACTCAGGTTTCAGTTATTCCCCTTTTAAATGCATTTTAGATGACAGATGTATTCAGTGGTGTAGTATTGAAATCAACTTAAATAAAAAAAAAAAATTATATATGATTAAACATAGGCCCACATTTCAACTTTTTCCATGCAGGCGACACATGTGTTCCGCGGAACACAACATTCTAGTAGTGTTTATATAGACTATAAGAAATAATGGGTTACCTCTGTATATTAGCTAGATGTTTTGGTTTTTTATGCCCCCGCCATGAAATGGCGACGGGCATTAAGAGTTGCTCCTGTCCGTCCGTCCGTCCGTCCGTCCGTCCGTCCGTCCTTCCGTCCGTCCGAAATTCTCGTGAACGCAACTCCTCCTAAACTACTGGTGGGAATTTCATGAAACTTTACCACAATGCTTGGCTTGATATGTAGTTGTGCATGAAGGTGGGGTTTCGCTCTTACATGTTCCGTTCAGAAGTTATGGCCCTTTGATACTTCCATTTACATTAGTTTTAACAGGAATATATCTTGTGAACGCAACTCCTCCTAAACTACTGGTGGGAATTTAATGAAACTTTACCACAATGCTTGGCTTGATATGTAGTTGTGCATGAAGGTGGGGTTTCGCTCTTACGTGTTCCGTTTAGAAGTTATGGCCCTTTGATACTTCCATTTACATTAGTTTTAATAGGAATATATCTTGTGAACGCAACTTCTCCTTAACTACTGGTGTGAATTTAATGAAACTTTACCACAATGCTTGGCTTGATATGTAGTTGTGCATGAAGGTGGGGTTTCGCTCTTACATGTTCTGTTCAGAAGTTATGGCCCTTTGATACTTCCATTTACATTAGTTTTAATAGGAATATATCTCGTGAACGCAACTCCTCCTAAACTACTGGTGGGAATTTAATAAAACTTTACCACAATGCTTGGCCTGATATGTTGTTGTGCATAAAGGCGGGGTTTTGCTCTTACATGTTCTGTTCAAAAGTTATGGCCCTTTGATAATTTCATTTACATTAGTTTTATTCTTATATTTTGTGTTAAGCAAAATATGCATGTTGCCCATAACTTTAAAACTACTTGAGATATTGCCTTGAAACTTGAAATATATTTTCACCATCAAAATCTACATCATAACCAACAAGATCCATAACCCTGCTTCCAATATTTTTTCAAATTATGCCCCTTTTTCACTTACATTTTGTGTTAAGCAAAATATACACTTGGCCCTTAACTTTCTTATGAAAGGAGGGATTTCAAAATAACTTGGCACAAATGTTCATCATGACAAGGTGTTGCATACAACACCCATGCCTGTAGGTCCAAGGTCAAGGTCACTGTTACTAAAAATAGAAATTTCTTGCAAAATTGTGTCGGCTCTGTAACTTTGTTATTTGTCATTGGATTTTTAAATAACTTGGTTTAATCGATCACCATATTAAGACTGTGTGTCACATAAATTCCCAAGCCTGTAGGTCCAAGGTCAAGGTCACTGTTCCTAAAAATAGAATTTTCTTCTCCAGGCTGTAACTTTGTTATGAATGGAGGGATTTCAAAATAACTTGGCACAAATGTTCACCATGACAAGGCGGTGTGTCCGCACAATACCCATGCCTGTAGATCCAAGGTCAAGGTCACTGTTACTAAAAATAGAATTTTCTTGTAATAGGAATATAATTATCTCGTGAACACAACTTGTTCTACACTACTGCTGGGAGCTTTATGAAAAACCTATAGCGGGGGCATCCGTGTCCTTTGGACACATTTCTAGTCTTGTTTCATATTAACTGTTGTTTGATGTTGTAATGGTAAAAGTCATAATACATTTGTACTTTGTATTTCTTCTGGTTTTTTTTCATTCATTCAATACGTAAATAGTATTTTTGTAATTATTACATCTTCATTAAAGCGTAGTTGTGATATGTATATAGTATGGGGGAAGTTTTTGATCTTAAGGTGTCTATGGCATTGTATTGGGCTGTACTATATCAACAGTGTGATTATTCTCTGAACACTAACACATTACTCCACATAATTATCTGGGTTTTCTTTAACCCTTTACTCCATATATACAGGTTTTATCTCATGTGCCAACAGTGTAGATCCAGACCAGTGCCCAAGGTTATAAAGCTGAGCATGGAAACCAGTCTCAAATCTCAAGCATCTGATTGGCTGAAATGGCGACCAGTCGCCATTTCAGCCAATCAGATGCTTGAGATTTGAGACTGGTTTCCAAACTCAGTTTTATAACTTTCAACCCAGCTTGCAGATGTGCTGGCTGATCTGTAGCTGCACTGTTCACCCATGGGATACAGGCTTATCTATGGTTTTAGAAATGAATCAGCTGGCACATCTGTGCTGTCTGATCATGATCTACATGGGTCATCTCTTGGTCAGAAATAACCAATGAATCTAAAGAGAACAGTGCAGATCCTGATCAGATGGAAGGGATATTCCAGCTGATCTGGATCTACACTGTTCAACTTACAGTATAACAGCCATATTTCATGGAGTAGCATTAAATTTCTGTTGTAAGGTGAAATTGCTATTTAATTCCTAGCCGGAAGCAGTCTTTATTGTTTTTTGGTGTTGCCTCTGCATTTTGTTTCCACATCAATTACAGCCTTTATGTAATGGCCATTTAGTGTCCTTTATATGTGTTATTTTACATCAGTAGGGTTAACCCTTTCCTCCATATATACACCTTTATGGCATTGGCAAACAGTGTAGATGTCAATCAGCCACCATAATTATCTGTGCCATCTGATCAGGATCTACAGTGTTTGCTTTTTGATTCATAAGGTTATTTCTGACCAGATTTGACCAGTGCAGATCCAGGGTTGAAGGTTATAAAGCTGAGATTGGAAACCAGTCTCAAATCTCAAGCATCTGATTGGCTGAAATGGCGACCAGTCGCCATTTCAGCCAATCAGATGCTTGAGATTTGAGACTGGTTTCCATGCTCAGTTTTATAACCTTGGGCACAGATCAGACTTCACAGTTGTTCAGGCTGATCTTGATCTACACTGGTCACACAAATCTTTCAAAATGTGTTTTTATGAAGTAAAGGGTTAAAGGTTCAAATATTCATTTTCATAAACTACCAAACTTTAACCCAGTACTTCATGTATATAGGTTTTAACATAATTGTGACCAGTGTAGATTAAGAACAGCCAGCACTGATGTGAAATTCATCTGTATGTACACTGTTCTTGTGTGCCTAAATACTGTATATATGGAGTAGAGGAGTTAATGGAGATTTTGTTTAATTTTTGCAATTTTATCATTGCAATTCTGCATGATCTTCCAAATTATCTGTTTCATTTTCTTGTGGTTATTTGAGTTTTATGTTAGACACACTTACCTCACTTAGTGTACATAATATATTGTAAGCTTGGCTGATAATTTTCATGTATAACTTGGTTGTGCACCCTGGTTAGAATGTTCTTGGCCCAAGATCATAAAACTAAAACTGCAGACCAGTCTCAAATCTCAAGCATTTGATTGGCTGAAATGGTGATCAGTTGCCATTTCAGCCATTCATACACTTGAAATTTGAGACTGGTCTCCAAATTCAGGTTTATGATCTTGGGCCCTTGTAAGCTGAAGTCTCTACATTTACAGCAAAAACTCTCTGGTCTGGATCCTCTGCACAAAGGTGCAGGACGACGTGGATCAACACTTGTAACAAATAGGATAAAAGTTGTATTCATGAAGTGAAGTGTTATGTCACAAATGGTTACAAAAATAATTTGCCATCTGAAAATTAAAAGTGCTTATTAATCTTTTCTCAGAAATTTTTATAAGAAGAATGTAACATAAATTCATGTCATTGAACCTTGTAATGCTGTATGAAGCTTTCTGGATAGATATAATTATTTTTAAGAAAACTAAATAATACAAAACACAGTTCAGAATATTTGATGCTTATTTATTCTGTTTATAAATACATCTAGGAAAAAATTAATTTTGAACACAAGGCATTATATATTTGACATTATGTTTCGTCTTGGTGTTTTACATTTTCCATGACAACAATTTTCTTCAGGTATTTTAAGAAATTAACTTTATAAAATTATGCTCAACAAAATAGAAACCTGACACTGTGTATTTGAACTAAATATCTGTGCCCAAGATCATAAAACTAAATCTGGAGATCAGTCTCAAATCTCAAGCAGCTGATTGGCTGAAATGGCGACCAGTCGCCATTTCAGCCAATCAGATCCTTGAGATTTGAGACTGATCTCAAAACTTAGTTTTATGATGGGCCCTGGAATCAGATTGATGAGCTGAGTGAATAGTTATGATCAGGAATGAAAATTGAATGATTTTTGATCAAATCTGTGCATTTTAATATTTCTGGTGCTTGAAACAAGTGTTTTATCATTAGCCATTAGTTTTAAAGGAGAGTGCTAAAATATAAATTTTGTATATTTATCTGTTCAAAGTTATTGTCAGGTTTCTTTTTTGCTGAGTATAATATAATTTATGGTTAGGCCAGACTTAAAATATTCGTTTTTTCCCCATCCCGACCCAAGCAGATAAAGTATGGGTTGGTAGGTAGGTCAAAATATTTTTTTTTAATTTTCAGAATAATGATCCACATATAGATATTCTAGGAATAATTCCAAGAAGAATACAAAAGCTCTAAAATTAAAAACTGTACCAAGTTTACATGTATTATAGATGAATGCCGTTATGCAAAAGACCAAGTCATCCGGTTTCGTAATCAAACTGATTCCAAATAAATGCATTTTTCATCTCCATGTTTTTCGTACCAAATAAAAAATATCATTTAGGTTTCTGGGATAAAATCTTTCGGGTCGCGGCGATTTTTTCGGGTCGGTCGTGGATGGGGAAACAAACAATATTTTATTTTAGGCCTTATTGTTTGAATATACATGTCGAGTTGTGATTGAAACCCAAACTTTGATTTTTCATGATTCTTGGAACCCAGTGATACAACTGGATTCCCTCTATTTACACTTCACTCTGTATACACACATATAGCCTTTTATCACAGGGGTGAACAGTGTAGATCCAGGGCCCAAGATCATAAAACTGAGTTTTGAGACCAGTTTCAAATCTAAAGGATCTGATTGGCTGAAATGGCGACTGGTCGCCATTTCAGCCAATCAGATGCTTGAGATTTGAGACTGATCTCCAGATTTAGTTTTATGATCTTGGGCACAGGTCATCTGCACTAACTGCACTGTTTGCTTTTTGGTCATAACACAGTAAGTCATAAAGCAAACATTGTAGATCCTGATCAGATAGCAAGGATGTTCCAGCTGATCTATATCAACACTGTTAGCCTATGCATAAAGGTGTATATATGGAGGAAAGAGTTTATGCCGTGGTAAGAAAAGTGTATGAGTCATACCATGTGAAACTGTGTCTTTGAGAATGAGATGTCATTCATTGATGTGATGTTATGAGACAAGGATTATTGAGGTTTTTAGAAATGAATATATAATGTAGTCAGAATTTGTAAAAAAATGTAAAGGGTAAAGAACCCATGAAAATTATATTTAAAATTTAACAAAAGCCTTAAAATGTTACCCACACAGTTTTTAGGTACATTCACAATACACAAATGTGACTTGTTTAGTTTTTTCCTACTTGTAATTAGCACCCCATTATTTATAGACAGTTAATGTTATTAAGTTGTACTTTTGTTAAGTTATTTTTATTCTTGATAAATATTTTAACCATAATAAAATTAAAAATTGTGATTGTGTTTGTTTTGTAAAGATAACAATAACAATGTATCATTTTACAACAACAAGTACCATAATTGCGTTTATGCCCCGACATTGACAGTTGGAGGCAGTATTATAGGGTTGCACTTGTCTGTCCCTCCTTCTATCTGTCTGAAACTTGTGTTGCGCTTACTCAAAAAGTATGAGAGCCAAAATCATGAAACTTTAGAGACCAATGTGACTAATGTGTGTCGTTGTGCACCTGGGGTTTTGTTACTGGCCATGCCCATTAAAACTAGAGTTATGGCCCTTTTGCATTCAAGTATAATACATTCAGCATGTAATCTTGTGTTCTGAATATCACCAAAAGTAGAAGAGCCTCAGTCATGAAACATTACAGGTATGTTGACCAGCATGATTGTGTAGCTTTGCACCTAGGGTTTTGTTTCTGGCCAATAGTTATAGCTCCTTATGTCTTTCAATATAATGCATTCAGCATGTAATCTTGTGTCATGCATAACTTTACAAGTATATGAGCCACAGTTATAAAGCTTTACACCTTTGTTTACCTTAATGTGTAGTTTTGCATCTAGGGTTATGTTTCTGACCATGTTCATTTGAACCACTTATGTATTCCAGTACAATACAGTCACCATGTAGAAATGTGTTGCACATAACTCCTGATCTATATTAGCCTGTCATGAAACTTCATGTTTGCTGACCATCATGATTGTGCCACTATCGCTCTCTTTCGCAGAGTTGTCATTCCTTACACTCACTTTACACGTTGCAGAGTTGTGGTTCCTTACACCCACTTTACACCTCTGTGAAATGCTCAATGTCAAGATTTTTGACCGGACTAAGCAGCCTTATTTTTTAAAATTATAATTATGAATTTGAAAGCTTGTGGTAAAACAAATGAAATAAATCTTCACTATCTTTCAATGAAACCGAAGAAACCCACACAAATTTAGATGTAGTTGGTGAACTTTTTTTTGACTTAAAGTAGTTGAAAGTTCTCCCAGCCTATAACAGAGGTGAATGTAATGAGCTGATAGTCTAAGGGAGTGTACCAGTATTAGTATTAAAGTTTAAGGTAACTCTGATTGCATTATCTCCCTTTGTTTAAATTAACTGTTAATTTTCCTATGGAAATTTTGAGTGTATAAATTGATCTTTATCCTTAGACAGAAGTAATTCCAACTTGAAAAGATGGTAAGAAAAGATGTATAGCACAATGACACTTAACCCTTTCCTCCATTTATATGCCTTTGTGTCATGGGCAAACAGTGTAGATCAAGATCAGCTGGCACATCCTGGCAGTCTGATCAGGAACTGCACTGTTTACTTCTTGATTTATTATCTTATTTCTGACCAAAAAGCGAACTGTGCAGATTCTGATCAGACACAAATGTGCCAGCTGATCTGGATCTACACTGTTTGTCCACGCGTAAAAATGTATATATATGGAGGAAAGGGTTAGTCTTTATCTTGTAATTCTGAAGTAAAGTGTACTGTGACCACAATATTGGCTTTTGACAATGACAACTGAGAGTTTGGGCATCTGTGTCCCAAGGTCGCCATTTCAGCAAGTCAGATGCTTGAGATTTGAGACTGGTCTCCATGCTCAGTTTTATAACCTTCAGACCAGATCTGTGTCCCAAGGACACATCTCTGTTCTGACAGAGTAACACTAAATTCAGTGGTTTGATGGGTTATTATGTTAAAGGGAAAGGTACGGTCTATTCAATTTATACTTAATAATATACACACTTTCTATGTGCAACTGTAGTTATAGCGGTACATCTAGCTATCATATGCTAGGCATGTTGTTATGAGGTCCATATGATTGTTAAACTGCACAGGACCTGGTGTATAAAGCAGTAAAATAATATTTTCACCATCACTGTTCATCAATTTATCAACTAACCATAATGATCATTTTCATTATTGTTTTAATATCTGTGTTTGTGTTTAAAAAGTCGCCAGACCTTGTTATATAATGAAGAACTGATTGTCCTGTTCCATATATTATTACAGATTTAGCAGTCGGGCCTCAACTGCAACACTTGAGAGAATAAAGTAACAACTGTTTTACAGTCTTGCTTTTCTCGTGCCTAATCTCCCACATTCCATTGACCGGATAATTAATATGGATATTGTTGTATATTTAATATATTAAAAAGATTAAAAATGATATTGAATATAGCTGGGAGAGAACCTGCACCATTACGGCGACAGCGCCTAGGCCTGCAATTCCGACAATGCAACCAATTGAGCTAGCCGGGACAACCCCAAAAAAGGTTGATCGGATAGCCCTGATATACGTTACCATCACTGCATGACATCAGTAACGGGTTATTTTACTGATAACAGTAATGACTCTATGTAAATAAAATTATGATGTCTTCTTCGGAAAGTTCCCAAGCTCTTAAGTACTCCAAGTGGGTAGAGATGAAAGGATTCTTGAAGTAAAACAAACACTGACCATGGTAGTTTGAACATTTAAAAAATGTTCTCCGTCCTTCACTTCTGCCCCACATTGACATAAATTAAGAAATTTGTTAAATAAATCATGGTTTTGGTTACTAAAAATGTTTCTTAAACGCATGATAGACCGAAAGTGTTCTGGGTCATGTATAATAGTAATTAGGAACAGTGTTACTTTCTATCAATGAGTTTTCAAAAAGCTTTTAAAAATACTAAAGGACTACTTTTTTATCTCTAGATGCAATGAATTTCACAGGGCAGTTGCTGACGGAATGCCTGAGTTCGAATAAAGAGTTGTTCTTCTTGAAGGAGTGGCATAATTATCCTCATTTGGTAAGTGATATTGGTTTTTATCTCCAATGTATCATGGAAAATTAATTGCAAAATCTTCAGGTACCAGGGGATAACACAACCATCCAGCTTCTTTCAATGAAAATCGAGTGATAGACATATAAACACATTCAGAGTTATATATATATTAATTATATAATAATTAATCCATCTTGTCTACAAAAAGAAAGACACTGAGACAGCACCAGTGAGGTGTTTCCTTTTTTTGGATTAATACATTCTTTTAATAATAATTTGATAATACATTGTAACTAATAATATACATATTTATAACTAATGATTGTTAACAATAAACTTGACAAGGGAGATAACAATGGCAAAGAATGATTCTGTTATATCAACAGTAGCTTCCCTTGCAACAAATTGCACTGAATTAAATGGATTAAACTAATTATAACTTTTGAGTCAGTTTTGCTTCATCACTGTGATTAAGGGACAGGTAAATGATTGTCCACGGTAGAACTTCAACTTCCAACCAAACCACCAAAATTTATTGCTTGGATAAGTTAATGCTCCTGAAATGTACAAACAAGGGGTTAATGCAGAAACCACATTCAAATTAAGCCAGATGTTTGTTTGTTTTCTACAATAAATATTTGAATAGCAAACTACCAGAGTATGCTGAAAGCCAAGAAGGTGGAAATAAATACATGTACACAGTGCAGACCCACCCACACTATTGTTTTGTGTGAAAAATCAGGCTAACAATATCTACAAGGGCACTGCCAATAGTGACACCAAGGCCTTGATTTGGATAAATGTTCAGAAGACCCTGTTGGCAGTGCAGTACCTTATTACCGGTATGTTTCAAGTTCAAGAAAGAAATATTTTTTATTTTTTCCAATTAGTTGCTATGGCAACCAGAAATCAGATTTGAACATAACAACAGTAAAACAGTTAAGTAGAACTTAATACAAAGACTTTTGCTATAAATTTTTAAGAGAATTGGATAATTCTTAAAAAGATATAACCAAAACTGAAACCTTAAATGCAAAGCACCTATATATGAATGATTTTATTTTTTTCCATTTGATTGCCATTTCAGCCAATCAGATGCTTGAGATTTGAGACTGGTATCCAGTTTTAGCTTTATGATCTTAGGCCCAGCTGGAATGAGTCTTCAGTCTGGATATCACATCTGTGTGATATATTTAAGATAATTATAAAAGTTTCATTTTATTCAATGACTGTTTTGTTTCACTTGAACTGCCTAAGAATTTTAAATGATAGTGCCTCTAGCTGGGAGCGAACCCGCACCATCACGGCGACAGCGCCTAGCCCTGCAATTCCCGCGACGTAACCAACTGAGCTAACCGGGACAACCCCAAAAAAGGTTGATCGGATAGCCCTGATATACGTAACGATCACTGCATGACATCGGTAACGGGTTATTTTACTGATAACAGTACTGACTATATTTAAGTTGTATTCAGCTGTGCTGGCCCACTAAAAAGTTCTAGCTTCACATTCCACGTAATGTCTATGTGTTAGCATTTGCTAATTTGAATTACTCATATCTTCTGCGCTTGTACAACTGTGCTTATTATCATTAAACTTAAACTGGAGACCGGTTTCAAATCTTAAGAATCTCATGCTTTAGATTTCAGACTGGTCTAGAATTTTTTTTATAATTTTGGGCCCTGAGCTGATCTGCCTTAAAACATGATGTTGTGCTTGCCATACCCTGCCTTGCTTAAAAAATGAAAGCTTGGAGCCTGTTTTAAACTTTGCCTGCCCTGCCCTACCCCATTGGCCTGACCTACCTACTCAATCTGAAACCAATACTGCTCTGTCCTACATAGCTCTCCACCAGTGTCTCCACCTGCACTATCCTACCAAGTCTTATCTCATACTGCCCTGTCCTACACTGCTATACATCAACATGCTACTGTTAACCTGCATAATCCCTAAGATGGCTGTCCTACCTTGTCTTACCCAATACTGGCCTGTCCTACACTGTTATACACCAACTTGCCTGTGTTAACCTGCTTTATCCCTACCATACCTGTCCTACCCTATCTTGCCCCATACTGCCCTGTCCTACACTGCTATACACCAACATACTTGTGTCAGCCTGCTTAATCCCTACCCTGCCTGTCCTACCCTATCTTACCCCATACTGCCCTGTCCTACACTGCTATACACCAACATGCCTGTGTTAACATGCTCCATACATACACTGCCTGTCCTACCTTGTCTTACCTTATACTGACCTGTCCTACACTGCTCTACTCTAACACGCCTGTATTAACCTGCTCAATCCATACCCTGTCTGTCCTCATACTGCCCTGGACCAGGGTTTCGCTGGAATACTATACACTTATTCAAATGTGGTATGCAACTATAATTTTATTTATAATGAAGACCGGTAATAATAATTTTATTATTGACATTGCAACTGGACAAGAATTATATAAACAGACACAGAAATCATAGGTATTCCATTATTGAAAAAAGTGATCATCATCAACTAGTTCAACTGTCAATAGTCACAGGTAATAGGTATTGCATAGTAACATCATTAATTAGCCTTTCAAAAGTGTCATGTACACATATCTGGTCTCACCATAATCATATTTGCAAAGGTGAGAAAACATGTTATCTTCCATTGTATTATAATAAGGTGATAATCAGTTCTGTCGACTCCATTGCAAAATCCTATAATCTTATTGAATGCAATGTAAATTTGAGTAAGGTATTTCAACCATTACAAGTACACAAAAAATGTATAATGATTTATTTAATGATTTTTATAATAAATGAAAAAATATTTAAAAAAAAAACAAGTACATAACAGCATATACAAAAGTTGTTTAATTACCCTGCCCAATATGTGATGTTAATGAATTATTTCTTACCACCCATTTATATAATACACTTTATTAGGTTAAGTTTTATTCAATTTCATTTTATTTCATTGAAGTGTGAAAGTACTCATATAGTACTCATAAAATGCTCATAAATACTGACCATTTTTTGTCAGTACTTAAGTAAGTACGAGTACTTGTACTCGTAATTTAAGATGAGTACTGAGTCCTGCTGAGTACTTGAAAATTGGTACTCGAGTAAGTACGAGTATGAGTACAAGTACAAGTAGTGAAACCCTGCCCTGGACAAGACTGTTCTACACCAACATGCCTGTGTTACCCTGCTTGATCCCTACCCTGTTTGTTCTACCTGTCTTAGCTCATACTGCCCTGGACACCTAACCTTCAACAACCATTCCCTGCTCAATCCATACTGCCTGTCTTACTCCATACTGTTCTGTCCTACACTGTTCTACACCAACATGCCTGTGTCTCCCTGCTGTTCACTACCCTGCTGTGTGACTGTCCGTTCTCACCATGTGCCTATGAATTCATGATCTGTCAATTCCGGTTCCTATGCTTGCTTCATCCATACATCCAACTGTAATCTTGTCTGTCGCACGTCCTGATGCACAATCTCTCGTTTGTGGACTGTTTCGTCGTCCTAACTCTTCTCTTCTGCACGGCCTTTAGGTTTTCCTTCCGAGTTCAGTACGAGTTCCTCCAGCTATAAAGCTCAAGTAGTTCATTAGGAAGAGCTCTACTTGTTTCGGGTTTTCCATTTTACTCGTCCTTCCAATATTGGAGTCATCATGTGGAGTGAAACCGAAAGTAAATTGCGGCATTTGCACGTGCTTTAATAGTCGCACGTGAACTCGTTTGTTAACAACGCGATAAATGATAGAGCTAAGTCTTGTCAAAAATATTTACAATATTGAATATTTAAATATGCACGATTTTGTTCATTTCTGTTTATCCGTGCTAAGGTTGTGAGGTCTGCACGTGCCCATGACCACCTTCAGGACCTGCACGATTCACTACTCCCCACTTCGACCGTTGCTGAAACCTATCATTTATAATGTTTATTTCGAGATTAAATAATGATCAAGAATAGCTTCTAGTTAACACAATTGCCACTTTGAATAAGCTCAAACCATTAAACCAATTACACTGTGTAAACTAAGCAAATTCTGAAGGGATTGAAATATTTATTTTCACTTCTATATTTTATTGTTTGCAGTTAGTGTGACGTCACAAATCTTCGTATGCGCTTCAGTAAAAACCCGTTACAAACCTAACTGATATCCTTCCAGTTACAAGATCGGATAAAAACAAGGTAATTATTTATTTATTAGCTTGCATCTTTTAAAACAATAACTGACATGTAATTCTATGCACTTTTATCTTTCAATCAACATCTAATGATAACAATTAAATAAACTTTTAGTTAGTAAAATTAGACAATTTACCATCCGCATCGATTGATCAAGCTACATTGTTTTCTTGTTGAAATTTATCAGTTCCCTGTCTATACGCGATACTTATTTGCTCCAATAAAGCTATTTATACATTGAAAATTCACTCTTTTGAACTCGGCATGTTAATGTTCTTGATCATAGCTTTAATTTGATACCAAAATTATAATAGTTCTTAAAGAATTTCTGTGAGATTTGCGAGCGCAAAGAATTCTGATTTCCTAGTTAGTTTGAAGCCACTGTGCATATATTGACTACATTATGACTCGCATTCAGATAAATTCATCCGACATATTTACAACTAATACTGGATTCCTTTGTTTGCTAGTTTACACGATTTGTAGCAGTGGTTTTATACAGGTAAAATATTCATGTTTTCGAGTGATAATTGACACTTTTAACAAAGGATGTCATCTGTCAATAATTATTTGCAACTTGGATGTGTCTTTTTAACAATCTTATAAAATCTGAAAGATATTTGTATTGGTTTTTGTTGGCCTCTGTTGAGAATAAATTATGTTGCCTAGATTTTCTAATGAAAAGCAGTGTTTACTTGATGTGGAGTAACCAAACTGTCTGATTTTTGTTAAGAAACTTGAAAAATTTGGAGAACGCAAACCCAGCTTCTGTTTGCATTGTGTTTCTGAACTTTTAAACTGTTGTTAAAAAATAATGGAGTGAAATCAGTCCAACAAAGGTAATGTATTAGTTTTGTTGTTAATCATTTTAGGATGTTTAATTGTTTATTTGAAATGCTTTTGAAATGATATGTTGCAAACTTATTTGAAAACTGGAAAGAATATAAAATCAGTTCTAGCTACATTGTCAGTACTAATTTTGCATTTATTTTAAAGTATCATTCGAAAAACACACATGATAAAATATCTTTTACAAAAAGTCTGAGTATATAACAGATTACTCAGACATGCTTTTCTGAAAATACAATGTATATGGCTCCTCAAAGACATGTAGATAATATGGCTTTTATCCCATGAGCATCCATTGTAGATCCAGTGCCCAAGGTTATAAAACTGAGCATGGAAACCAGTCTCAAATCTCAGCTTTATAACCTTCATCCCAGATCAGCCAGCATATCAGTGCTATCTAATCACGATCTACTGCTTGCTTTCAGATTCATTATGCTATTTATGACCAAGAATTGATCTGTGTAGCTCCAGATAAGATGGCATTGATGTGCTAATTGATCTGGATCTACACTGGTTGCCCATAATTATGATGAAAAGCATATTAATTGAAAAACAGGCAAAAGACATTTTCCAGTTTTATGAAATCATGAGACTGTCAGGTATCAGTTGGAATAGCTGATGATGCCTGGAATTTTTAATACCACTTATATGAACTCTTAATACTATCATACTTATATTATGTTACTGTGCAACATTGTGCTGGTAGTCTTTACTTTACTTGCTAGCTGTTTGTGGTATGAAGTGTCCAGTTTCAGTGTATCTTTACATTAGCTTTGGAATCAAAGCAGTGTGCACATCTGGTAATCACAGCTTACAATTCTGCATTTCTATTATGAAATAAGCTTGACATCAACAAACAGGTGTGCTATCATCTTACAACATGGATATCAACCAAACAACAAGGTGTGCTATCATCTTACAACATGGATATCAACCAAACAACAAGGTGTGCTATCATCTTACAACATGGATATCAACCAGTGTTGCTAGATTATTATAACAGCTTCTTTTCTTTTCTCATTCTGCTTACCATTGTATTAAGCTTAACACTTAAACCCTTTACTTTATGGGCTTAGGCTTAAACTCCATGTGCAGCCAGCATAGATCCAAATCAGTTTGCACAACCATGCAGTCTTGTCAGAATCCACACCGGTTGCTTCTTTGTCAGAAATAAGAGAATGAAACTAAATGGGCTGTTTTAGATCTAGATGTGCTTGCTGATCTGAATTTACACCGGTAGCAAAGGGATATAATATACATGAAGTAAAAGGTTAAAAATGATATCTTATAATAATGTTACTTGTATATCAAAGTGATACTGAAATAGTGTTGAAACTTAAGGAACCCACAAGCTGAAGTTTTTCTGGACTTCCAGTTTCACATTTGTTTAAATTACTATATTTAATGAGCATTTCTTAGTTACATGTTTATTAATTTAATTGTACATGATGGAAACTGTTTCCAAAGATAAGCACAGAACAGTTTTACATTGAAGCCACCAAACCATGTTTAAAATGTATGGTGTACAATAGACAGTGGCTTTTAAGCCTGTTAGACTTGGCATTCTTAAAGAATGGTTTGAATTCCTTAAACTAAATTTGCTCTTTTTCTCCCCAAATTGTGATAAAAAATTTAATGTTTAATTGATTTTGCAAGTTTTAACACATTTTAATAACATGAAAGGTAGATGAAATCATGTGAAATTCAAGCCACATCTTTTTTCTCTCTGTTAGTTTTGACATTTATTCTGTTGCTCTTTGAATTTTAAGTCTGTTTATCTGTTTTCAACAAAAGCATGTTAAAATTCCCAGTTCTAGGTATATGAGTTGAACATATTCTGAAAATATATATAAAAAAACAAATTGTGAAGTGAAGTGAAATATCTGTATATCGGACTACAACAAGTATTACATTGTCATCTGTAATTTAAGTAGATAAATATTCTATTGTTAACATCTCATTATAAATTGAACCAGTTCGTATACATGTGTCTGAATTACTTCTCGGTAATACAACTTCTGAATTAAATACATGTGTACTCCCGACTTTTGTGGACTAATTTATTCAAGTATCGCTGGAACAAGACTTAATATTTTTCTGATCGCCTGCTCGGTGGTTGAAATCCATACTGACTAGATTTTTCAATACTTTTTCCCTGACTGATGCTTTCAATTGAGGTTTTACACTCGATAATCTAAAAATATCATCCAGAGCTATGAAAACAGCAAAACAAAGAGTGTAGTTGAAAATCTTTTCCTTAGCATGTTTTACCAGATGGTATTTAATGTGAAACATCTTTTACAGTCTATCTATAAAACTTGTATGAATTTGTTTTGCACTGACTCATAAATTTAATGGATGAATATTTTTCTCTCTAAATGCAGGTCATACTTAGCTATTTTAGATAACTAATTCATGTTGTACCATTATTTGATACAACTAACTTGGTGTTGATTTGCACATTTCAAGTTTTAATTTACAACGAAAGTTTATAAACCATAGGTTAACATTGATCGTAGCTTTAGCTGATGACTTAGAGCTTTGAAGTTGGGGAACTTAAAAGTAAGTACACAAATAAATTATGTCTTTGTTTTTACCATTTTAAGAAGGTCAGGATATCATTTTGTTATTAAGTTAATATACCAGTACATAACGGTTTATAAATCCTAAATACAGTTCATTTCGTTCATGCCATGTTGGATATTTCTTTTTAAAATTAACAGTTTTAAAATAGAAATTGAATCATATTATGATGAAGTATTGTTGTGGACTAACAGAATATTGAAAACCAAATGAGTTATACTCAGTTCTTGTCCTGAAATCATAAGTCAGGGCTGAAGGTTATAAAACTGAGATTGGAAACCAGTCTCAAATCTCAAGCATCTGATTGGCTGAAATGGCGACATGGTCAGCTTTATAACCTTGGGCACTGAAGTTGAAGACCAGTCAATGATATCAAGTAGCTGATTGGTGGAGATTGAGCCCAGTCTCTGAAACTGACCAGTCACAGACTAGAGTTTCTAGAATGGTCTACAATCTAATAGAAACAGTTACATTATGTTTTCATGATCATAAAACTATTAACTTCTTATACAAAACAATAGACCTGTCCCAGCACAGATTTCATGACCATCAGCATTAGTGTGATTAATTAGTTAATTTGTTAAGTGTTTGGAAACTAAAATATCCTGCACATGTATGTCTTTAAATCACCATTAAACAACCTTTGAATGAAAAGAGGAATTGCTGTGAAATCAGAATCCTGGTCCCAAGGTTATAAAACTGACAATAGAAACCAGTCTCAAATCTCAAGCATCTGATTGGCTGAAATGGCAACTGGTTGCCATTTCAACCAATCAGATGCTTGAGATTTGAGACTGGTTTTCATTGTCAGTTTTATAATCTTGAAGCCTGAATGCCAAGATTTATGGTGTCATTTCCCATTTACATAAGCAGGTCTGTTAATTAGATGAGTTTTTCCCTCCACATTTCTACCATGGCCTGTCTATGACCCCAGGATAGTTTAATAATGTGTAAATGATACAAACAGTACATACAACACCAGAACCCTTGATCTGTGTGCACATCAAAATCAGTTTTCTTGTTAACCTGCTCCCTGACTCTTCATTGAAATGTCACTGTGTCCAGTTGTTAACCGGATTCAACTGACTATAATATTTCTGTTATGGCTAAGTTCAGATTTGTTTGATGTTTACTTTTAAGCCCAGATTTGATAAAGAATTGAACTTTTTATTTTGCTGAACCTTTGAGTTTTCATTTATTGTTTGTGGTGTTTATTTGGAAATTGATCATTTTATTACCCATGCCCTCTTTTCCTCTCTACTTTTTTGACTGTGTGGGGAGGCTGTGTCTCTGAGATGGGGCCATTCTTATAGGCCATTTTTCAAATTTTTTTTTTAAACTATTTTTATCCCAAAGTACAACATGTTTTAAAATCATTGATTTTCAGACATTGCATGAACTATTGCGACAGAAGTTGTTAGTCTTTTTGTGGTTGAAATTCAGCCTCTTCCCGATTCAAACTAACATCTAGCTGCCAATTAAAATGACTATATCACAAAAGGTTTAATTGAGTGTCACATTGAAAGGTAATACTGAAGATAATAGTGATCATATCTTCTCCATCACACAGGCTTATAGATTTAATATCAAATGTATGTTTGCATAAATAAAAGAAGTGCAGAAATGCGAGGGTATGCAGGGCAAACATACAAGTGTGAATGGCAAATGCCACAGGGCCCCATTTTCAACACAATGTAAAAGAACACCATGGTGCATCACTAGTGAAGATCAGCAAAATAACAGCTGCCGTCATCAACAAACACTGTTAGATGTAAAGGTTCAAACATTTCAGGTTTAATTAAATTTTAAGAACTTGGATTGACTGTTAGTTCAGTTCAAGTTTAAGTATATTTGTTTCTGAACACTGTTACAGAAGAATCTAATGATTTGCATCTGTTGATACCAGGCCATTATCTACTGTGGTATCATTTAATTTGGCGGGGATCAAATTTTGTGCAGAAGACATGAAAGGCATGATTTGGAGCAGTTGTAAGATTAGACAGTCAATGTTTTGATTAAGCTCACTTTCCCTAGTTCAAAATACAAGAATATATATAGAATTATAGTTCTATAGATTAGTCATTCAATGATTTGTTTTAACTGGTGTTTGATTTCGCACACTTTACCTGGTGCGAATCTCAGAAAAATAGAGAATAATAGTTGTATTATAAAATAGATTAGACATTCAAGGTTTTATTTCATGAACTTTTCCTAGCGCAAAATACATGAAAATAAAACCCCTGTGAAATATCTTGATACAACAGTATTATGGTACTTTAGTACAACCTTAAGTAACATGTAGAAAAACTTTTTAAAAGTGCTTTATTATTATTTACATCATCCTTACACAAGCTTCAGACAGAGTGTAGTTCAAAATCTTTAACGCAAACTGGGGAAGTATTCGCCGCCAGTCCTGACTTGTTTGAATGGACGATAGGAATCCAGAGTTATTATATAACAAAGAGACAGACATTAAGAAGCTTGTATTGGATGTTAAAAAGATGTGTCTATATGGATAGAATCAATATAGCCGCTGTGACTCCGGTTATGGAGATTGTTTCTCTTTACAGTCACACTATCAAGCTAAATCCTAAAGCTGTGAAAATGTTCTGCAAACTAAATTATCCAATAATATTTTGTAAGAGATTCCGAGTTTACAATGAATAATAAGTGAACTTTAAAGAATACTGTGCTACATGAAGACGTACAACATATTGCTTGCTGGAATAACACTTGTTAGGAGTAATTATGTTGCATTTTATAGATGTTGTCTTTTTTATGATTTTGGTAATTGATTGCTGTGGAATATTGTGTTGATTCTTGAAGGATTTTTGCATATTTCATAGGCAGACATGAGTGCAAAGTTTAATAGTTGCGAGAGGTTAATTTGAGGGAAAAAAATGTCTTTGATTTGAATGGTGAGAGATGTAATCATTTAGGTGCTAAGCACAACTTTGGACACATTTGAGACCAGTGTAGACCCAGATAACTGTACATTCACAGTCTTATCAGCGTCAGTGTCTTTAGGACTGCACTGATCACTTTGCAGTAAAAAATTAATGTCTTTCATACTAAGAACCCTTTGAACAATGAACCTCATAGAATGGGAAGTCATTACATAAATCTTAGCACTTACAAGGTTAAAACCATGCATAAAATGTCATATATTGTCAAATCTTTACTGAGTTCATACTGAAAGTAAGTGATAGATCATGGCAGATTGACAGGATTTCAAGCTTCATTATTTGGCTGGCAGAGTTCTAGAATATAATGAGAGTGTAACATCTCAATATCAGAGGATTGGATCTGACACTATTAATTATGTGACTATGATGGAAGTTACTGTAACAGATATAGATGGCCGAATCTGACCGATATTAGCTTGAACTGACTAGGTACCAACTGACAGTTTGTCGCCTTAAAAATGATATAAGTAACATTGAAATATAAAGAAGATATACAGTTATTGCACCAATGTAATGGCTTGCAGACAGGAGTACTCCCACTGAATCTATGGTCAGCTGAATTAAAATAGACTCCACCATGGTACTTTTTAAGTTTTTGAGATTTTTTTTGTTACATCATGAAGTATATTGTTAAGTCATCAGTCATTATTACTTTTTATTATCCTTCATAAATCAGAACCTTCAAGATCTTGTACATTTTTATTTTCTCATAGCTTTTACCAACTGTGTACATTTTAATTTAATTTAGAACATTTATAAAACAAAATACAAAGATTTAAGCTTAAACTGTTTATGAATCTTAATTTTCTTTGTTAGTTTGTCGCTTAAATAAGTCACAGGTAAAAATTGATTTTATTGTAAAATGAGGTTTAAATATTCAACTTGTTTTCTTTAACATTTAGAAAAAGATAAATAGTTAGGTGATTCATTTCGTAAGTCTTTTATACTTTGATATAAATCTACATACCGGTAATATTTATACAGAGCAGTTTTTTTTACCTGTAGGCTTTAGTGAAATTATAAAAACTTAAACGTTTGTCTCCATAAAGAAGTATCAAATGAACATGACAATAGCTAGATTTTAGGCGAATATATTATTGACCGAGTGTAAAATCTGGTTAAAAATCCCTCTATGGACAGGTATCATAATTTATACCGTTTGTCATATGATGGGGGATAATTTGCGCGTATTAACTTGATCAATGAGTTGTCGTGTTGTTTTCTTAAACTGAATTGATTTCACTATATTGAAATATTTAAGTATTGTAACAAGTCATAGCAAGCTGAAATTTTTAATATTAAATCTGGAATGAAGATTTATTAATCCTTTACTCCATAGGCTTTTGTTGCCTTGGCGAACAGTTTAGATCCAGATCTGCCTGAACATCTGTGCTGTTTCATGAGGATCTACACTGTTAATTTTTGATAGACTAGTTTATTTCTGACCCAAACGCTAACAGTGCAGATTCTGATCAGATGGCAGATCTTGATCTACACTGTTCGCACATCCATTAAAAAGCATACATGTATATATATGTGAAGAAAAGGGTTTAATGTTGTAAGAAAATCAAAGCAAGCCAACATTTTCAATAAAATATCAGCAATGAAGATTTATTAAGCTGGGGTAATTGGTAATCTTGCATCAGGGGTGATAAATCAACTTAAAATCAAATGTAGCAGCTTGGAAGCCAAGATTTTTGTGAGGTTTTTGTGTTGTCAGATTGCTGCATGAAATGTGGAATCAGAAACACAGTGAGATATTGAGAGGAAGGTTATATTATCCAGATTTTGTAAGCAGTAGGATTGTTAACGAAAGGATCGATGTTTAGCCCTGTAAATGAATCTGGATTGTCTTGATCACTTTTCCAATAGACACATAGTAGTTTGCAGCAATCTCAACACAAATAATCACAAGCACTTCTGATTTGTCTCTGTAGTGTGCTCATATATGGTAAATCCCGAGACAAGTTTGCCCATGATTCAAACAGTAGCTGACTAAACTTGCCACCAGTTCATATAAAAATAGTACTGCATTGATTTTTCCATCCTTTATAATAATGTTAGGATGTTTAAGCAGTTTGGTTATTGAATCACCTGCTGTCTTTTTGTATTTCAATCTTAACCCTTCAACTGCTCAATTAATGTAATGGACTCGTCATTCTATCTGTTTAGACCAGTTCAAACATTGGTTAAAGAGGTGATGACATACAGATATTAATATCCTGAATTTATTAACTCAACTGAACAGCGAACCATTGTAGACCCTGAGGTACAGACAGCCTGAGGCTGATCTCGGTCTGTGCAGAAGGTTGTGCTAACAGATGTGCCTCCTGATCTTGATCTACACTAGTTCTCCTTGTGCATGGAATAAAGAGTTGAATCTTTAATTTAACTAATCCTTTTAAGTATTTTTGTTTGTCAACAAAATAAACAAATTTAATTTATTTAATGTGTTTCCATTTTTTTCCGCCTGTAGTGGACAAATCTACCCTGGTTCAGCCAGTGCAAGGAATAAACAGTTAAAGCATTAATTTAAATAGAATCCTTTTATGTATAATTCTTTTCTTATATAAGAAAGACAAATTTACTTGTGATTTTTGTTCCCATTTTTAAACTTTTTGTTCCAGCTGCAATTGGTTTATTGTTTAATGCTTCATGTCAGTAAATAAAAATAATAATGAAGATGAGCTTTTTCCTGTTGACTCTTGAAGACACATTTCAAAATATATTGTAAGTTTTTGCTTGATCTCTTTATATTAAACAGCTTGTCACAACGTAATGTTTTATTAGCGGCTGGTTTATATCCAGATCAGCCTGTTCATTCGCCGAGTCTGATCAGACTCGATGTTTGTTATTTAGTTTATTAATTTCTATAAAACACCCCTATAAACAGGAAATGGACTTTGTCATGTTGCAAGAAAGTTAAGTCCACTACACAAAATGAGTGGGTTATAGGTTAAAACATTAAGTTATATAAATAGTTCTTTCAAATTATTACAAGCGGTGTGATAAGTACATACTTTATACCATATACGGCTTGATGTTTATCATTATCATTACAGTATGACAGTTGTTGTTAATTCATTTATTAGATGTATAAATATATAAACAAAGTAACTGGTTTATGATTCTTGAAGTGTGTTGTTTAAGACGTGTTAAGTATCATGTTGAAAGTTCACACATATTTCTCTCTTAATTCGTTTTGCATTGCAAATATATTTCATGTAAAATGGACTTCTGGGGCGAAGGGGGGCTGTCTGTACATGAATTGGTCAGTTAGAGTGTTTCACCATCGTTCTCAATGAAAAACATCAGTCAGTGCATTTTTGGAACTCGGGGCAAAACTGTGCTAGATATTAGGAAATATGGGCTTAAATGCAAAATGATAAAACAATGAACTGAGACTAGTCTCAAACCTCAGAAATTTGATTGGTTTAAAAATTGCATTAAGCACAATCTCAGGAATGACCAACTTGAGGTGGCAAGGTTGAGATCTGGTCCCAAGGTTATAAATCTGAGAATGGAAACCAGTCTAAAATCTTAAGGATCTGGTTGGCTGAAATGGCAACTGGTCGCAATTTCAGCCAATCAGATGCTTGAGGTTTGAGACTGGTTTCTAAACTCAGTTTTTTTATCTTGGGCACTGAGATCAGTTTTAGTTCTACATGTATTTCAATGGTGCCTGATTTAACCCTTTACTCATTATATACAGGTTATATCGCATGTGTGAACAGAGTAGATCCAGATCAGCTGGCACATCAGTGGCATCTGATCAGGATCTATACTATTTGTTTATTTAGTCAAAAGTGAACATTGTCAATCGTGACAGCATAGATATGCTAGTTGATCTGGATCTACACTTTTCACCCATGGATAACAACCATATCCAAGGGGGTAAATGGTTAAGCCTTAAGGTGTACTATAATTCTACAATATAAAACAATAACATCATAGTGTTACTGTTTGAAAATGTTAATTAACCATTACTCCATATATAGGCATTTTATCACATGTGCTACCAGTGTGAATCAAGATCAGCCATACACATCCACACCATCTGATCAGTATCTGCACTGTTGGCCTAGAAATAACCTAATAAATTAAAAGCAAACAGTGTAGATCCTGATCAGACATCACAGATGTGGAAGCCAATCTGGATCTACACTGTTCACTCATGGGATAACAGCCATATTCCATGGAGTAAAGAGTTAATTAAGGTTAACCATTGGGATAACAGCCATATTCCATGGAGTAAAGAGTTAATTAAAGGTTAACCTTTGGGATAACAGCCATATTCCATGGAGTAAAGAGTTAATTAAAGGTTAACCGTTGGGATAACAGCCATATTCCATGGAGTAAAGAGTTAATTAAAGGTTAACCGTTGGGATAACAGCCATATTCCATGGAGTAAAGAGTTAATTAAAGGTTAACCGTTGGGATAACAGCCATATTCCATGGAGTAAAGAGTTAATTAAAGGTTAACCGTTGGGATAACAGCCATATTCCATGGAGTAAAGAGTTAATTAAAGGTTAACCGTTGGGATAACAGCCATATTCCATGGAGTAAAGAGTTAATTAAAGGTTAACCGTTGGGATAACAGCCATATTCCATGGAGTAAAGAGTTAATTGAAGGTTAACCTTTGGGATAACAGCCATATTCCATGGAGTAAAGAGTTAATTAAAGGTTAACCATTGGGATAACAGCCATATTCCATGGAGTAAAGAGTTAATTAAAGGTTAACCGTTGGGATAACAGCCATATTCCATGGAGTAAAGAGTTAATTAAAGGTTAACCGTTGGGATAACAGCCATATTCCATGGAGTAAAGAGTTAATTAAAGGTTAACCGTTGGGATAACAGCCATATTCCATGGAGTAAAGAGTTAATTAAAGGTTAACCGTTGGGATAACAGCCATATTCCATGGAGTAAAGAGTTAATTGAAGGTTAACCGTTGGGATAACAGCCATATTCCATGGAGTAAAGAGTTAATTAAAGGCAACCCTGCTGAGCAACAGCCCTATATTATTTAAACAGATTGATTGAATTTGACATTGCATTACATTTTTGTTTTTATAAAATGAGTAATTAGGACATGAGTTGAAGTTGAGTCAAGTGCTCTACTTACTATATAATGAATCATTATTGTCCTGGTGGTAATGATAGCTAGTTGTGTTTCATGGATAACTTTTCTGATCAAATATTCATGATGTAGCCCTCTGGCTTGAAATGTAATTCATGTAAAGATGTTTTTATTTGTAAGTCGGTTCTCCACCTTTTGGATAATCGGTCTACCTCTGAGATAATGGCAACAGCTCCTTGAGTCAGTCTGTTTCTTGAGCCCCTTTCCAACACACAATGCAGCATGAGAACATCATAACCCATGATCATAAAACTTAAACTGAAGACAAGTCTCAAATCTCAATCATCAAATTGGCTTTAACCAAGGCTAGTCTTAATTTCAGCCAGCCAGATTCAAATTGATTTAACAATCAGATGCTTAAGATTTTAGACTGGTCTCATCTTCATTTCTGCCTATCAGATGCTTGAGATTTGAGACTGGTCTCCATTTTCACTTTATGATCTTGGGCTAATCTCTCTGATAATCTGCATCACAAATCTCCATCCACTAAATAGGGCTGAAGGTCATAAAGCTGAGCATGGAAACCAGTCTCAAATCTCAAGCATCTGATTGGCTGAAATGGCAACTGGTTTCCATGCTCAGTTTTATAACCTTGGGCACAGGGCAATCAGTGTCTGAAGCCCCATTTTCCAAATTTGACAACATCTATGTGTTAACCCTTTCCTGTACAGATACAGCTTTATTGCTAGGGGGAACAGTTTAGATCCAGATCAGCCGGCACATCCGTGCCGTCTGATCAGGATTGAAACTGTTCGCTTTTTTACCAAAATGCGACCAGTGCACTGGTTGCACATGTTTAAAAATGCTTATATATCTAGGAAAGGGTTAATCTATAGCTGAAACTAGATCTTTGTATGTATGGCTAAAGTTAAGTGTTGCCCATCATACCCCACAAATAACAAGTTTAAGTGTGACAAACTCCCTTACACTTGTACAAGAAACAGCTGTCCGCTTGTGTCTTAGGACTCCTCATCAATATATGGAAACAGTTCTCTGCATTCAGTGTCTCAGGCCCCATGTTTTCAAAGTATGACATCATTAAACAATGTGCTTGTATTGATCTGTATCTCATGAATCCTGAAATGATGCATGAACATGCATGAATAAAAGCAGATTTTACAATGACAGATACATTGTATGAAATACTGTGTGAAGATGTTGTTTTATAACTACCACTACAGTGGATTATAAAACTGAGATTGGAGACCAGTCTCAGATTGGTTGAATTGGAGGCAAATCTCAATTTGATCCTTGAGACTGATCTCCATTCTTAATCTTATAATCCTGGGCCATGCGCTCAAAGCAAACACAATAGCAGCTTTTTCTCTTATATAACTGGTTCATACAGTCAATATTGCTGGCAATTGGGTGCCCTGCCGTCTTACTGAGACCACTGTCACTAATTGCTTTATGTTTAAGCTAATGTCACATCACCTTACATAATTAAGCTATATATATCTAATATCATAACAACTGGTGATGCAAAGCAAATTGTGATTTATTATTTCTTAGAATACCAGATACATGAGTGTGAGAGCAAGGCTGTATGTAACACATGCAGGTTTATTAACTTTCGTTGTACGTATTGGCTTTGCACCAGAAGATTTGAGTTTTGAAAAATTGCAACATTCCTAAAAAACCTTGCACTGCATGTATTACATGGAAACATTGTTCTAGGCATGGTAGCTCCTGATTTTTCTCTGATATTTACTGTAGCATCTGGAATTAACTTGTGATATATAATCTCAATTTACTGAATGTACTGGCAAAACTTGGAAGATTTTGGTTGCTGGCACATTAGCTATATTGTACTATTTCACTGGATTGTATTATCTCTCTCCACAAGAGAGAAATCAAGTTCTGTGAACTAAATCTTGAGACCAGTCTCAAACCTCAAGCATCGGATTGGCTGAAATGGTGACTGGTTGCCATTTCAGATGCTTGAGATTTTAGACTGGTCTCAAATCCTTGTTTTATGATCTTGGGCCCTGGTGTGCTCAAAAGCTTCCTTATTATTTGACCCTATCTTCCATATATGCAACAAGAAAATCTAATTACTTTATATACTGAACCAAAAAAGAAACTTTCGCCAAGTTTGATTGTAGATATGTTAGTACAGTTTCAATCCTTTTGGCTGAAAGCTTACATTTTTGTAAAATAATGTATTGTGGTTCTTTTAAAATCGTCATTTTGGAGGAAAGGATCAGATTGATTGTTGAATTTTAAATTAAAATAAGGTAGGGGTCGTTTCTAAAGTTAAAAATCAGTAGCTTGTGTGACCGCCGTGTGCGAAAGTTTCTTTTTTGGTTCAGTATATATACTTTTTTTGCTAAGGGCAAAAAGTGTAGATCCAGATCAGCCAGAGCATCTATGCCTTTTGATCAGGATCAACACTGCTTTAACCCTTTCCTGGATATATACGCATTTTTACGCATGTGCGACCAGTGTAGATCCAGATCAGCCGGCACATCTGTGCCGTCTGATCAGGATCTGCACTGGTCGCATTTTGGTCAGAAATAACCTAATGAATCAAAAAGCGAACAGTTTAGATCCTGATCAGACGGCACGGAGGTGCCGGCTGAAAAGGATCTAAACTGTTCGCCCTAGCAATAAAGGTTTGTCTATACAGGAAAGGGTTAAGATTCATTAGGCTATTTCTGACAAAAAGCGAATACTGCATATCCTGATCAGAAAGCATGAATGTGCCAGCTGATCTGGATCTACAGTGGTTGCACATGTTATATAACCCATATATGGTGTCAACGGTTAAGACAGTTATCTTTTGTTTTGAAAAAGTAGCTTCTGTTTTGTGATTATTTTTATGATGTGATACTCAAACTTGAATTGGTTTTAAAACTTTTGCCTGTTTTACGTCTTAAATAAACAATTGTAATGTCTGAAAACAAGTCGCTAGTGAATCAAATGACGCGATATAGTAATAATGATTTAAATTTGGAATCAGCATTAAAATCACAAATTACCATCCAAGAATATTTCTGCTAATTATAGACACAAAAATAGCTAAAACCAATATTCATAGCTCCTGGCAGTGTATTCGAAACATTAAGAGTTGAAACGATATCCATTATTTGCTATGCTAGGACAAGTTTTCTATAGATGAAGCTAATATAAAATGTAGGAAAATAAAAGTAAAGGATGCCTGGAAATCAATATTTACCATGTCTAGCAGAGGTTTTGCTTCTGTGAATTCTTATGTTTCCTATAAACTGCCGAGAAGAATCTTCTATCCACAATGTCACACAAGTTTCTCTATGAATTGATCATTCTTTAACAATTATCCCAACTGACATACAAGCTGATTCTTGCTGAGTTTATATCCCCTTCCTCTATAAAAATTTATTGTGATGATATGTACTGGTATATTATATAGTCAGAAATGTTCTTAGATGAGGAGTGACTTATTTTTTTATTTTGCATTAGGATATGCTTGTCAGTGGTAAGCTTAGTTCTTGCACAAGGATCAACTATGGGGACATGATGTCTTAACCCTTTCCTCCATATACACACCTTTATGGCATGGGCAAACATTGTAGATGCTGATCAGCCCGCACATCAGTTATTTGATTTATTAGGTTATATCTGACCAAAAAGCGACCAGTGCAGATCCTGATCAGACGGCTTGGATGTGCCGGCTGATCTGGATCTACACTGTTCGCACATGCGTAAAAATGCGTATATAAGGAGGAAAGGGTTAAGTTCTTGTGCTGGATGTTCCACAATTATCTCTTTACTCCATGGATAAATCGGAAACCAGTGTTGATCCATATCAGCCAGCACATCCATGATTTATGATCTGGATCTACACTATTTGCTTCATGCTCAGAAACTAATGTGTTGATTGTTGGGGCACTTAATTAGCAAAGATTGTGAGCTAGGTATCTCACAATTGATGTACCATTAGACAGTTGGCGAAATGTCACTTTTAATATACCAAGAATTTAGGGGAAGTGTCATCATTAATGAACCAAGATTGTTGGCAAAATGTTGTTTTTAATGTACCAAGATCATAACAATACAACAGCAAGTTTGTGCAATCACCTTATTAATTCATATGGTCATATCATGCACATTAATACCCTTTGAATATCTATTAGCCCTTTCCTCCATAGATACACCTTTATGGCCTGGGCAAACAGTTGGCTGTTTGATTTATTAGGTTATTTCTAATAAAAAAAAACTGCCAGTGCAGATCCTGATCAGATGGCATGGATGTGCCGGCTGATCTGGATCATCACTGGTGTCACATGCAATAAAGTGCGTATATATGGAGAAAAGGTTAAAACTCATCCTGGAACTAATTCTCAGAAAAGTCTGATTTCTCACCGGTACAACCTGCAGATTGTAACAATTTTCAAGGCTTTTATCTGTTTTTATGTGAACTGTTTGCAAATTTGATGAAACCTGAATTATTTATTAGATAATGCAGTGCCGAAGAAGCAACTGTTTCTTCTTCTGAGAATAACATAATATTTTCAGTAGCTTCAGTTTTCTGTTGGCTCGGAAACATGCAGACTATCATGTGAATATCCGGCAGTTATAATTTACTTGTGCTGTGTGTTTAATTTCCCCGAGATGTATAAATGGAGAGCTGTACAGTATTTCAACAATGAACAACTAAAATCATGTGTAAACTTTGTTTATGGGTTAACTGCTTTTATGTAGCACATCTGTATATATTAAACCTCAGATAAATACTTTTGAATTAAAATCTTTTGCCTGACTTTCAAGTGTATAGTTAGTGGTTGAGATATTGTGAAGTCTTGATGTTACAAATATTTTCCTTTGTACATGTTTTATCTTTTGTGTAAAAATATCATCAAGTACTGGATTTTTAGCAGTGGTTTGAAATGGTATAGTACTTTAATTCGTGGATTAACTCTTATGTCCATGTATATAAGACTTTTTATAATAGGGAGAACAGTGTAGATCCAGATCAGCTGGCACATCTGTGCCATCTGATCATGATCTACACTGCATTTAGATTCATTAGGATATTTCAGACTCAGAAGTGAACAGTGCAGATCCAGATCAGTTGGCTTGGAGATGGCATCTGATCTGCATCTACACAGGTTGAACACGTGATGAAACCTCTATTATATTGAGTAAAGGATTAAAAGACACAGTTATCTAAGGCGATGTGGTAGTTACTTAGCAATGTTTAGGTCTTCATGGGAATCTCTTTCTATATGGATATAATGTGGGTGTAAATGCTAATGGACACAAACATCATTTCAGCTAATCGGTTAATCTGATGCTTGAGATTTGAGACAGGTCTCCAATCTTAGTTTTATGATCTTGGGCCCTGGTCATATATAATCTGTACTCAGTGCTTAAGTGTTAAGGAGTTAACTTAATCGGTTAAAAAAACAACCTAGCTGAAAGGTTTAAATTAATACATATTAAAAAAAGATTGTTACCATAAAACAATATTTTAGTTCTTATAGCCCTACAGCTAAAATAAATTATTTGAAAGGAAACATAACAAATTAATTGTGTGTTTCGGTAGACGAGTGAGAATATCTGTTCAGTAGATGTATCTGTACTCATTTGAACCTGTGACAAACACTTGGTACTTTATCTACTTTCAGAGATCATGCACCAATGTTTGAGATAGACAGATGAAGGAATGGAGCACAAAGAAAAGGCGTCCACGTCTTCGGGTACCAACATGTTTGACCCGCCCAAGACATCTGCTGTTCATGGGGCAAACTTGTTCGACCCCGCCACCCTGCTAGGTATTTATTTCTTGTTCGACCCCGCCACCCTGCTAGGTATTTATTTCTTGTTTGACCCTGCCTCTCTGTACTAGTTATTTATTTCTTATTTAAACATGCCATTCAGTGCTAGTTAATTACTTTATATTCAACCCTGCAACGCTATACTAAATATTCATTCCAAAGGTTGCTCAGTCTATGATATTATACTTAGCATTTTTTTACTTATTGAAAAAAAATGAATATCATTCAACATCTAACAAAAGAAATTACAGGTCATTTGTAAAATTAATTTTGTGGTAAAATATTTCACTAAAGTGTTATTTGTAACTGTTAGCAATAGTTATCTTCAGTCCACTCTTGCAATAATATATATTATGTAGTTAATATCTGGAGTCCACCCTTGAAAACTATCCTTAACTCCTAACTTTTAGCCCATGTGGAACAGTGTACATTTAGATCAGCTGACACATCTGTGCCATCTGATCAGGATCTACACTGTTGGCATTTCGATTCATTAGGATATTTCTGACTAAGAAGTGAACAGTGTCGATCCTGATCAGACAGCACATTTATACCAGTTGATCTGGATCTAAACTGTTTGCACTGGCAATAAAACTTTTATGTATGGAGTAAAGAATTAAATGATTGTTTATATATGACCTTGATTTGTTTTGTTAATAACTATCATCATTTTGCCTCGGTCATGTGTATACTGACTGACAAAGAAAAAGCAACTAGTAATTAATTTTAGTGTTAAACTGTTAACTTGTGATTATGCAACAGATAAAATATGTGACATAAATAATACTGTTTAATAAGTAAAACTTAAGATGTAGATATTATAGCCTTTATAATCACATCTCTAGATGCTTTACTCCAAATATATATTGCTTGTGCCACCAATGTAGATCCAGATCAGCCAGCACAGTGTGCAGTCTGATCAGGATCTACACTTGTCGCTTTTTTGGTAAGAAATAACCAAATGAATGAAAAAGCTAACAGAGTAGATCCTAATCAGATGGCATAGATGTTTAGGCTAATCTGGATCTACATTGTTTGCCCATGGGATAACTCATAGCCATATCTCATAGAGTTCAGGGTTAACCATCTTCCAAATAACAATTTGCTGCCAATTTTTTTTTGAATGAAATATCTATGGGATAAAAGCCAAAGAGCAAGGTTAACCAATAAATCTTTACTCCACGGCCCATGTACTACCGAGTGTAGACCCCATTCAGCCTGTTTAAAATTAAGGTGTATCTATAAAGTAAAGGGTTAATTGCACGTTCATATTTAATCCATGTGTAAGTTGTGAAATCTGGTGCAAATAAAAACTCTGCTTTCTAGTAACTTCTTAAAATAGCCTGCAGTACTTAGCTTTTCATATTAAAGGGAACAGCTTGATATGTTTATATTAAGCATCATTAATTTGTCAGTATTTAACGGTTCAGGAAAAACAATAAAACAATAAGTTTGTTAAGACTTCATCATGATACATAAAACAACAGTATTTATTCAAATTATTTTGCAAAAATTAAAAATTTGTTTATTGCCTGCTTGTCAGTTTATTAAGCTAACATAAATGAAAGATGGGAATTTGAATACAGTGACAGGGCTAACTGTTTGAATAGCTTAAATTAGTAAACTTTACTTGGAAGGCATAAATATTGTTTATAAAAACCAAATAAAAATGTTTTTAAAAATATTTTGACGAAATACTGGTACAGGTTTAATTTTCGCCTACTTTGCGGTTGGGAAAGTGCACGAAATAAAAGACCATTGAAATTTTACCAAGTTTAAGATTGTCTAATGAAAATAATAATATAACTGTGCCAATTTTTGCCCATCAAAAATGCCATTAATGGCCAATGAGCGAAAACATGTTCCTGTGAAATAAAATGATGCCACAATGAAATTTTACACTGATTATGATGTCATGTCATCGGGATTATGAACATAGAAAGAGCACTAGATTAGAATGAATCCTTTACTATTTGGTATATGGCTTATGTCTCATGTGCAAACAGCGTAGATCCAGATCAGCCTGCACAGGGGTGCGGTTCGATTTAAATGTGTTATGTTACATGTATATCTGATCAAGAAGCAAGCAATATAAATCCAGATTAGAGTTTATTTTCATGTGCAATCTGTGAACTCACATGGAAGTTATGTTGTATCAATCTAGTAAGGAGTAAAAGATTATAAAACAATATTTTGGTCTTAAGCATAATTAATTATTGCATTAAACCATCTGTACTGTGTGCCACATGACTGTGATATTACGTGCAATGTTAATACAATATACTGTTATAGGTGCATCCCCATTTGCCACCGGAATGTCTGGGCTGCCGTTTGCTCACCTGGCACACCTTCCTGGAGCCTTCTCAATGCTGGGACATCCTGCCTTCCCAGTATCCTCTCTGTTTGGTCGCCTTGGTGATGGACTTACGAACCCGTTTGGTATTCCGTCATCCCTGGCATCCAGTCTGAGTCCAACAACAGGTAACTATGGCTAGTAACTGCTGACAATGTAATGTAAATCATGCATCACATGCCATCTTGCATATTATATGTAATGGTACACAATATTTACTTGATTAGTTGTACTGGTGTACTTTTCATTAAAAATGTTTTTACATTTGAACTAACTTTGAAATAATTTTACCTTTCTTTCTTGAATAGGTAGTTGTTGAATGAAAACAATTTAAGGTCTTTGGCTTTTATGTATTCGTGTCAGTGAAAATATTTTTAAAAAATTGAAGTAACAGGCAAAATGAATTATTCATGTGCTTGCTTTTTTGTGTCATATGACATTCAGCTCTCAATTTTTATTATCATACCAATTTGTATAGACAAGTCCACAAGAGTTAGCTCCCTTGATGAGTTAAAATTTGTTGCATATATTGCTAGTTTCAGCATCAACTGTGAGCTTTGACTCCATATTGAGTCCTATACTTCTGTCCATGGGCCAGGGTGGCCCCGTGTCAGACCCCTTCTCACTAGTATCTCCACCAAAGTCTTCCACTGACAACTGTAAGACGTAAATGTAGTTGGCGTTATTTCTTTCACGGCCAAGTTTTTGTGCAGTTTTTGTGCAGTTTTTGTGACTGTTACACCTTATCTTTTGATTTGAGGCTATTTGTAGACTTGGTTCAATTTTTGTTATCAATGTTATTCAATCTTGTTATTCTGTTATTTTTTATTGGTATCCCTTTAGGTTGGTTTTTGTGATTGCTTTTTCCTCTTGGTATTTTACATTCATTGTCATAAAAAAGTGTCAATAATTCTTAATTTTATTTACAGTCACATCGTGGATATTAGAACTGTACAGAAAATCAAAACTTTAGATTTATTTATTCAAATGATACACATGTGAATGAAAATTTATACAAATTAATGTTACATTTAGATATTAGCAAATTAAATTCTTTGTTGGAATAGCATAATTGTTTGCACAAATGATCTTGCTTTATCTACCTAGTCAAATATTTCAGTTGCTAAATAAACATTGTTTTATTTTTCTTATTGAAACTCGAGTCATTGGGTGCCAATGTTAAACTTACCCTTTCCTCCATAATATGCATTTTTACGCATGTGTGACCAGTGTAGATCCAGGATCTGCGCTGGTTGCATTTTGGTCAGAAATAACCTAATGAATCAATAAGCGAACAGTTTAGATCCTGATCAGATGGCACTGATGTGCCGGCTGATCTGGAACTAAACTGTTTGCCCATGCAAGAAAGGTGTATCTATGGAGGAAAGGGTTCAATTTGAATTCAGTCCCAGATCTATGGATTACCAGTGGTTAGTTGTGAGATTGTTCTCAGTTTCAGCCAGATTGTTGAAATCTGAGACTGGACTCCAATAATTTTACATTATGTTTTTGAAAAGCCTGGGCTTAATTAGATCAATACTGTCAGTGCTAAACAAATAATTTTACTATGTTGAGTGATAATCAGCAAATTTATTGATAATAAAACTTCAGACAGTAAAGTTATTGTCAACAGCAGCATTACTAACTGATCTGTATAAGCTAGAGCCTTATATTTGCCATTAAGTGTAAGAAAAATTTCAAGTTGTCTTAATATTAAGCAATTATTTGCCATGTCTGCACCTGAGTTCATACATGTTCATGCTTTCTGCAGCATACTGAATTATATCTTTGATATTTCCTTTTCAAGAAGAAAAAAAAGTTTCGTGATTTTTTTACCTAAATTTGAAATATAGTCAATTATCAGTTAAAGTAGTAATTTAATTGACTACACTTGACAAGTATATTTGTATTGTAATCAATTACAATATTTGTTTAATCAATTACAATATTTGTTTTAAGTAAATGTAATTTAAATATTTTTAAAATTACTTCAGAGTAATAGTTCTGAGACCTATTTGGAATAAAGGGTTAATTTTAGCCTGAAATGGAGATGGATACCTTGCTTTTTCATGAAATCCATCAATTGATATATCAATTTGGATAAATACTGGTATAATATTATAAGAAACTGGGAAATGTCAGTTTACTAACAGGACATAGGGATATTTTGCAGAAGACATAAATTATTCAAATGATATTGAAAAATATCATTTTCTGCTATGTAATATCATTTCCAGATCCGTTTCTACTATGTTATAAAAAAAAACAACAAATGCATACAAGACTGTGTGTGATACTTTGTGGGTTCTGAAAACTATCGAAACTTGTTCCTGAAATTTTGGGTGGGGTGGGGGCGAGTGGGGGGTTTTGTGAAAACTTTGAACTCTGGAACTGGATCCATTTTTACCATAACCAAGAATACGAGGAATGACTCAAATATGTAACTTAATTTCTAGAGTAGAAAAGTAACTTCATGATAATTATATGTTCTGTTTGTTACTTGCAGCTGCTAAGTATGGATTGTTTGGCACATCACTGGGTTTGTCCTGCAGCCCGTCCTCGTCTATATACACGTCGTCCACCACTACCACCGCAGGGTCCAGCTACAACAGCCCGTCCAGTAGGGGTCGTAAAAGCATGTCGGGTGGCAGGGGCCGGCCAAAAAAGCTTGTGAAACAGCCTGCGATACCATTGTCTCTCGTCCAGTCATCATCTATTCTGTCTCCCTCCATGTTAGAGAAATACAGGAACAAGGTATTTCATGATGTTTTTATAGGTTATTTCTTTCCTCGATAAATACACATATTTAAGCATGTGCGACCATTGTAGATCCAGATCAGCTGGAACATTAGTGCTGTCTGATCAGGATCTACACTGGTCTCATTTTTGCCAAAAATAACCTAACGAATCAAAAAGCGAACAGTGCAGATCCTGATCAGACAGCACGGATCTGAATCTACACTGTTGCCCATGCAATAAAGTTGTGTCTATGGAGGAAAGGGTTAATACACTGACAGTACATGTAGATACTGGCAGTTTCCTAAATTTGGCCATCTCAATAATAAGACCACTATTTTTCATGTCCCTTTTCACAGTTCTGCACTATTTTCTACACAAGAACTACAGTGTATGACCTACCCACTATAAAAACCAGTTTTGTCCAATCCCAGTGGTTCCTTCATGGAGGGGTTTCACTGTACATACATTGTTAGTTAATATTTACATTTATCGAAGTGTTTAGAAATTAATTTTATAGTAGTCTAAAATTTTTATTCTGTAATTTGACAAGTGAGAAAAGAGATCAAGATGGGTTAAATTAAGGAATGATTCTTATTTTGGTGCGGTTGATGCAGATTGGACGTGCACGCGAGAGCTGGCAAATCCATAAAGCGCGCTAGCGCTTTATGGTAAATTTGCCAGCTCTCGCGTGCACGTCAAATCTGCATGAACCGCACCAAAATAAGAATCATTACTTATATTTACATTTTATTCATTTTTTTCTTTAAATAAACTTAAGTCGAACGCTTTCAAAAAATAGTATTAAGTGAAAAGGGGGAGTAATACGTGGGATTTTTCAATAGTAACAGCCATGACGTTACTGACGTCATTACGGGTCATGCGATTCATGCAAAATGAACCGAATTTTTTTAAACGAAGAAATCAATAGGAATGTAAATATAGATAAATGTACAAGAGTCTGATTTAAATAATTTTTATAAATAAAATTTTATAAAAATGAAAAAAAAAAATCATTAGTCATGCATAGTATTTTATGAACATGTTATATATTTTGATACCTTTATTTTGCATTGAAAAGATTTTAAGTGTCTTATTTTCATTTGTTAGCGTGAGACAAGCAGCAGTAATGGACTTGATAGTGAGGCCCACTCTGAGAGGAGCTCCGTGTCCAGTTTGTTTGATGTCAACTTCGAGAAGGATGCACATAAGCCTAAAAAGGTATTCAAATGTTGGTGATAAATTAATGAAAGGTGAAACCTAAATATTTTTGTTTATTGGAATTAATGATAATTGAATATATTAAATACAGGTCAGCATGAAATGTTAATATGCAAAAACTATTATCATAGATATTTATTTAAAATAAAATACAAAATAACATGTTAAGTTGTTGGCAAATTATTGTGAAAATAATAATAAAAAACAAACTCAATTTGTATGTTAAATTTCTGAGATTTCTTGACAATGACTTCTTGTTAAAAACATACTTAAAATTCTCTTGTTTGCCATTTTTTCAGATATTGAAGTATGCTTTCACGTTCCACTGGCTTTTGTGAAACATAAAGTACAGGAAATGAGTAATTTGTAAAGCTTGTTTTAGAAAAAAGATTTTACATGATAAGCATTTTAACATATTTGAAATACAGTTTGTCCATGATATTTGGATCATGGTATCTTTTATTGCAGAGAAAGAACTGCAAACATTGTGCTCTAACTTAACCCTTTCCTCCATATATACCCATTTTAGCACAACATGTGCGACCAGTGTAGATCCAGGATCTGCACTGTTCGCATTTTGGTAAGAAATAACCTAATGAATAAAAAAGCGAACAGTTTAGATCCTGATCAGACGGATGTGCTGGCTGATCTGGATCTAAATTGTTTGCCCACGCAATAAAGGTGTATCTGTGGAGGAAAGGGCTAATAACCCATAAGTTTATTACAATTTTCCTTATTTTCTGTTTCTGTTAACAGTCCTCCCCCTCCCCCACCAAGTCTAACATGAGAAGAACCCCATCAACCTCACCTAACAGGCAGTCGCCAACCAAGCCCACCACATCCAGCAGCCCCACACCGACCCCACCACCGGACAAAGTCCATATTGACAGTCTGAAGAAGAAGCTCATTGCTGATCAGATCAGGCAGAGAATGCAGACCAAAAACTCGTCTGCTTCTCCTGAAACAGAAAGTGGTCGATTGTCACCTCAGTCAATGAAGAAGAGAAGGGGGAGGCCACCCAAAATCTCACAGGAAGAATATCTGTCTCCAAAAGAGCTTGAGGTAAGATCATTATAACTTAATGATTTGTTTACAAAGTTTATACAGGAGCCTGCTGCTAAATCATCACATGGGAGTTTGAGAGTACTGAGAGTTGGATGGACTACATGCCTTTTTAGAATGACATCAAAAGAAATTTTTCCACAGTGATATTAACACTACACCATTAGACATTTTTATGTGTGTGTTACATGTGTAGATCCATATCAGCCTGTACATGTGTACTGTCTTCTCTGGATCTGCGCTGGTCACATCTTGGTTGGAAATCACCTAAGGAATCTAAAAGCAAACTGTGTGGAACTTGATCAGATGGCACTGATGTGCTGGCTGATCTAGATCTACATTTTTTGCCCCTGCAATAAAGGTGTATCGATGGAGTAAAGGGTTAAACTTTCAGAGAAAAGCTAGTGTCATTTTCTTACAGAACGTCATAGATCACTCAAAAAAAGCAAGTAAACACTTTTCAATTATTGGTGTTGATTTGTCCTTATATAAATAATAGGCTCAAAAAAGTTTTATTTTTAAAACAATTTAACCTTTTCCACCATATATATGCATTTTTACGCATGTGCGACCAGTAAAGATCCAGATCAGACGGCACATCTGCACTGGTCAGAAATAACCTAATGAATAAAAAAGCAAACAGTGTAGATCCTGATCAGTTGGCACAGATGTGCCGGCTGATCTGGATCTACACTGTTCGCCCATGCAATAAAGGTGTTTCTATGGAGGAAAGGGTTAAAGTAACTATAATTACAGGGCCAAATATAAGGTGATACTATGCAACGTTCCTTTGTTTTACAAGAGAATGGTAAGGCAGATATATTGTGTTTGCAGGAGGAAGAGAAGTGCCGTGAGAGGATCAAACGCGAGCTCGAGCTTGAACTGAAACAACAGGAAATTGCTCTCAAACTGATCACCTCGGCCAGCAACGAGCACAAAGGGACCAAACCTAACTCTGTACATAATGAGAAAGAGGCAGGAAAACCAGTCAGCAGACGTAAAAGTCCCAGTAAAATAGCAGAGAAGTTAAAGTTGCTAGAGGAGTCTTCTGACCACAAGCCACAGAACATGTTCACTGACTCGGACAAGACTAAGGTATTGAGGCTAGTGACAAGACTAAATTATTATGTGGCTAGGTTATCAGATAAGTTTAGATATTGTCAAAAAAAGATTTGTAACATGCAAGATTTGTAACATGCATCAATAACAGACACACAAACTTTGAACATATAACTATTAAAGTTAATAAAAGTGATCAATGGTTTTCTGTAGAGACTTAATGTTTGCATTTACCGGTAAGTAACACTTGTTAGACACAATGATTAAGATAGCTGTTGGATTGAAATTTGAATATTTGCCCCAAATATGCATAAGCTAAACCAGAGTCTGATGCAAGAATTTCAGAAAGTGGGTTCAGTCTTAGGGTAGTTACATGATAATTTACAACTTTCCTGCCAAAATTTCTATGAAATTAAATATTTCTGCCCAAAAAAGAATTTGGTTCACCCTATTGAACCCCCTCTGAATCCGTATCTAAGCTACTCTGGCATGGTAATATTGTCCCTGTGTATAACAATCCTTCTGTTTCTTTAGGAGGAGCCTGGCACCAGTAAGATGACATCAGACTGTACATCACAATCTTCCAATGAGAAGCCAGAATCCAAGATCAAGACAGTGTTTACTGACACTAACAGTAATGGTAGTTCTGCCTTCGACTCCTTTGATTATGGTAGGTCTACCAGGATGATCCTTTCACTTACTTATATTATGGTCATAGTTTTTTGTTTAACTTCAAAGGTACTGTAAACAAAGCACATACACATTTTTTGCATTTTGGCAAGTTGGGACATATTACCACTTCATTGCCTTCTGCAAATGTAGTGACAATTAATTGGTAATGAATATTTGTAAACATAATTATTGACTCCTTTTCCACAAGTTACTGATGTTAATAAGCAGGGCTTTTAAGATATCTTGTCTATACTTGATAAAATTTTATTTGTTGATTTTGTTCACAAATATTGCTTACTATATAATACAGAGAATGGCAGTTTGAGTGGTTCGGAGATGGATACAATGACAGGAGAATCCGACAGTGATGAGACGGGAAAGATGAAGTCAGACACTGATGGTAGGTCCCATGTCCTTTGCCCAAGATCGTAAAACTAAACTGGAGACCAGTCTTAAATCTCAATTATCTGATTGTTTGAAATGGTCACCAATTCAGCCAATCAGATGCTTGAGATTTGAGACTGATCTCCAATCTTAGTTTTATGATCTTGGGCCCTAATTTACAGATACTGATGAGGAAATGGAACAGAGAGGAGTCATTTGCCCAAGATCTTAAAACTGAAACTGGAGACCAGTCTCTAATTAAAAATATCTAATTGGCTGGAATTTCAGTTTTATGATATTGGACTGTTGTTTTCTAATATTCAAATATTCCATTTTTCAGTTATATGATCTTGGGCTGTTGTCTTTTAATATTCCATTTGTTAGAAGGTCACACCATTGCCCAAGGTTATAAAACTGAGCATGGAAACCAGTCTCAAATCTCAAGCATCTGATTGGCTGAAATGGCGACCAGTTGCCATTTCAGCCAATCAGATGCTTGAGATTTGAGACTGGTTTCCAATCTCAGCTTTATAGCCTTGGGCACATATCACAGTTTGCCCTGATTTCATTCTGAGCTGCAACTACTTTCCCATTCTATATTAAAGTTTTAGCAAGCAATATTGGTCTAGGTAAAAGGTTAGACATGACTTATTATTACAACATGTGCAGATGTTCATTAGGGTAAGTAGTATTGAAGAACATATTGCTAGCTGAAAATTGAAATGGCGTTAAAGTATTAGTCTGCAAGGTTCAGTTACAATTAACTCTTTACTACATTTATACATTTTTAATATCGTGTGCGGACAGTGTAAATCCAGATCAGCTAGCACATCCTTGCTTTCTGATCAGGATATGCCCTGTTCGCTTATTAGTCAAAAACCTAATGAATCAAATTTGAACAGTGTAGATGCTGATCAGATGGCACAGATGTGCTGTGCCCAAGGTTATAAAACTGACCATGGAAACCAGTCTCAAATCTCAAGCATCTGATTGGCTGAAATGGCGACCAGTCGCCATTTCAGCCAATCAGATGCTTGAGATTTGAGACTGGTTTCCAATCTCAGCTTTATAACCTCCAGCCCTGATATAGATCTACATTGTTCACTCATGGATTACAGCCATATCCTATGGATTAAAGGTTTAAATGAAGCCTCAGTAAATAACAGAATGTATTTTCTGCAGGTTGTGAGCGTCCCATTAAGAGACGCCATGTGGTGCTAGATGATGACAAGATCAAGATTCCGCTCGCTAAAGGCTGGAAGAGACAGACAAACATACACTCGTATGGACGGCGTGGTATTGTTGGAGAGGTGTGGTACTTTGCACCCTGCGGTCGTAAAATGAAAACTATCCCAGATGTCATGAGGGTATGCTAATTTCAAGTGTCCATTAAAACTATCTTTATCCTGCATTACTGGCATTATTTACTGGCATTATTTGCCAAGTGTTAAACATTTTTCTTGTAAACACATTGTTGGAAAGCTAAGTAGTAATCCTGATGTGGTAGCTTTGCTGGTGCTGGATCCAAGATATGAAAAAAATTGGGGACCAGTCTCCTATATAAAGCAGCTGATTGGTTTCACCAAAAGTAATAACCAATCACCAGCTAGAATTTTGAGACTGGTTCCAGTATGAGTCTGATCAGGATCTGTAAGTTATTTCTGAGCAAAAAGTGAACAATGCAGATCCTGATCAGATGGCATGGATGTGCCAGCTGATCTGGATCTACACTGGTCACACATCGCAAATGATTATATATTTGGAGTAGAGGGTTAAATACCATAATGAAATGTGTTTTGTTTCAGTATATTGAACGTAACAACATCACTGACCTGGGACGGGATTTGTTCTCTTTCAACACAAAAGTCAATGTGGGGGATTTCTATGAAGCAAGAGTTGGCAGTGGTGAAAATGTAAGTACCAATTATAATTCATTTAAGAAACTTTAAATAAAAATTGTCTTATGTGTATGTTACTGAATCACATAGAATACAATGAAAGATATGTAATACTTTGTTTCTAATTCTGCTGTATGGTTGCTTCTTTGTCAGAAATATCCTAATTCTAAATAAAAACAATGCTGATCCTGTTTACAGTACATAGATGTTGTGGCTGGTCAGGATCTACACTATTTGCTTTTAGATTCATTGCATTATTTCTGACCAAGAGGCAGTCGGTGTAGATCCAGATCAAATAGCATTGATGTGCCAGCCAGTCTAGATCTACACTGGTCGTCCACGCCATAAATCGATAAATATGTAGTTAAGGGTTAAATGATTTAACTCTACCTTAAACTGACACAAAATTGTTATTTCATATCTTCATTTGTAAATATTCATAGGGATTTGTAAAGTTGTCGGAGTCAGAGATCAAGGATCGTCTGTCGGTAACAGTGAGTCGACGAATGAAGAAGATTGAGAATCAGAAGAAGAGAGAAAAGTTGAAGCTACAGCAAGTGATGGCAAAACAGATGATGGAGAATAAAGTGAAACAGAAACTAGAACAACAAGGTGAGCCATTATTGTTTGGGGCAGTTCTCAGCAAGCCTCATTACCATATGAAACAGTTCTCTAGGGCCTGACCTCCCCAGCTTAACATCTCACATGTGAAAGAAAATATAGCTTGAGTAACATTATAAAAAAGATGATTATTACAGAGCAATTATAGAGTAATCCTGTGAAATTTCTATGATATGCCCATAGAAGTTTTTCATCATATTATCTTCCATGTGGGGTATTACTGCTATTAAAGTCATTTATCATACTACTCAAACTTGTTGTACAGAGAACTCCAAAAGAATTATCCACTAACTCAACAGTAACTGCTAAATTGATCAAAACCAACTGCCAAAAACATTTTTAGTTTAACCTTTACTCCATATATGCACCTTTATTGCATGAGCCAACATCTGTGCCATCTGATCAGGATCTGCACTGTTTGCTTTTAAATTCAAAAGGCAACAAGTGTAGATCCAGATCAGATGGCAAAAATGTGCCAGCTGATTTGGGGCTACACTGTGTACATGAGATAAAACGTGTTTATATAGAGTAAAGGATTAAGAGGTAAATTAAGCATGAAAACTTGGTACAGTCTGATGTTTTCACTGCTCTGATTCTCTTTCGGCAGAGATGGCACGTAAAGTTGCGGAGCTGCAGTTTCAGAAGCGACTAGAGAAGGAACAGCAGAAAGATCTTATCAAACGTGCAAAACAGATGAAATGTGAGACTCTTATTTCTGTCTCTAATTCCTTCATGTATAGACTTAACCCTTTTCTCCTTATATTCGCCCTTTTTACGTGTGTACAGCCATCTGGAACCTCAAGAATCTGCACTGTTCACTTTTTGGTCAGAAATAACCTAATAAATCAAAAAGCCAAAAGTGCAGATCCTGATAAGAAGGCACGGCTTCGCAGGCTGATTTGGATCTACAATGTCCGTCCATGCCATAAAGGCATATATATGGAGAAAAGGGTTAAAGAAAAGATGAAATATTCATTGTCTCTGTTTCAAAACAAATTTTTTTAGATATTTCATTCATATAAATTTTGGCAGTTGTACTTGTTGTCATTTACAAATTGTAATGGGTAAGTGGTTAACCCTTTATGAAATATGACAGTTATCCCATGAACCAACAGTGTGGATCCAGATCAGCTGCTGACACATCTCTGCCATCTAATCAGGATCTACACTGTTTGCTTTAGAAGTGATGGGTGTTGATCCAGATTAGACAAAACGGATGTGCCAGCTGGATCAATACTAGTTGCACTCATAAATAAAACCCATATATGTGGATTAAAGGGTTAATTAATACCTTTAAATTGAACAAGATTAAGTGTCAGTATTCATTCATGGCACTTATGGTAATCCTAAATCGGCAATCTGAAAAGTTTAAGGAGATATATCTGTCTAGTAGCTCAATAGTTCTCTAACCGATTCTCACATAGATTAGCAACATTTGCTATAATTGATGCTTCAAATACTGGTAAAGAGGAGTCTAATGTCCATACCATATAACCATGGTCAGCTGCAGACAAGTTTCCTTGTAGTCTGCTGCAAATAATTTCTGACATGTTGTCTGCTGCAAAAATGGTGTCTGATCAGGATTCACACTGTTTGCTTTAAGATTTGTAAGGTTATTTTTGACCCTAAGGCAACCAGTGTAGATCTAGATCAGATGGCACATCCATGTCATCTGGTCTGGATCCACTTGGGTTGAATTAAAAAACAACACCATATATATCACCTGTTTAAAGATTATCATTAAATTTGAAAGGAAGTTTTTTTTGTCTATTTTGGATCAAACTCTTAGTGATATAGTATAAAAAATTGACAATAATTAAATCTAATTACAGTTAAAATAAGCAAACTAAGGGGGGATGTACCTAGAGCTGATATTGCAAATAGATAATTATATCTTGTCTTTGTAAAGCATAATACAGAAATGAGATCGAAAAGTATATTGCAAATATTTTCAGAATTTGCTTTTAATGATATCTAGCTGCTGCTGGTTATTTTTAGCAAGTTGATTTCACCCATCCTCAGTATATAAAGGTTTTTTTCTTGCATGTTAGACCAGTGTAAATCTTGATCAGCTGGCATGTTCATGTCATCTGATCTGGATCTACACTGGTCACTTCTAGGTTAGATATAACCTAATGAATCTAAAAGCAAATAGTTTAGGTCCTCCTGATCAGAAAGCACAGATGTGCATTTTGATCAGGATCTACACTGTTCACCAATTCTATAACATTCTTACCCTTTGGAGTACAGAGTTAATTCTCTGTCTGTATATTTTTCAGTGCTGGAGAAAAAGAAACAGAGAGACCAGCTGCGTTTGTTGCGGGAGCGGGAGAGACAACATCGAGAAGAACAGCTGAGGCTCAAACAGGAAATGAGAGCACATCATCTTCTGGAGGTAAAATACTAGGACAGATAGCTCGTGTTCTGTAAGGCTGTAATGACTAATTGCTAACATTTTCATCCAAACTTAACCACATTCTGTCAGTTATAAAAACAATAATGCAAATATAATATAGGAGCAGGAATTATACCTTGTAAAGTTCCATATACCTCCATCTAAGACACAGCTGCAAATAGAAATATACTATACTTCTTGCTCTTAGCAATCAAAATGTCTTTATTAGAAGTCTTGTAAGGATTGAATCAATAATTTATTGCATTTGTAAGAGTATGAAATACATTTGGTTGTTTTAGGCATGTCAAACTGGTTGAGAAAAGCCAAATAAACTTCATGTTACCTGTTAGGGAAATAAATGATCAGATTTACACACCAAACATTTTTTTTACCAGTTTTGAGTGGCTTTTTTGTAGCTATGCCCCACAGTCATTTTTTTCCGTACCAAATGAAATCAGTCTCAAGAATAATTATTAAATATGCAGATTTTCATATTGAACCACTGATTAATCAAACCTCATCCTCGTTCTATTTACAATTCATCTTGTGACAAAAATGATGAAAATCTAGCAAAGTTTGGAGCCTTCTTTTACATTACATGTGTTTTCATTCTATCTTTAGCTTTTGTTGTTGTGACTAGGCTATTTTTATTTACCCGATTAGAAAAATTGAATGGTTTTAGTTTTTGTTTGATTTACTTTTCATAGGATAGTTGTAGATGTGTTTTTAACCTTTACAATCAGAGAAAACTTGGAAGTGCTACGGCCTTAAGTCTTTACTCTATATAACACAGATTTTATAATGTGGGTAACCAGTGTAGATCCATATCAGACAGCACTGAACTTGAAGAGTACATTTACTTGTAATCTTACCAATTATTAAATGTGCTGACTCATCTGGATCTAAACTTTTCACACATGCAATAAAACCTGTATAAATGGAGTAAATTGTTAACCCTTTCCTCCATAAATACTCATTTTTACGCATGTGCGACCAGTGTAGATCCAGATCAGCTGGAACATCTGATCAGGATCTGCACTGGTCGCATTTTAGTCAGAAATAACCTTACAAATCAAAAAGAAAACAGTGCAGATCCTGATCAGTTGGCATGAATGTGCCTTATGCCGGCTGATCTTGATCTACATTGTTCGCCCACACAATTAAGGTGTGTCCATAGAGGAAAGGGTTAAACATCAGAATACTGTATTTTTTTTAGATCATGGTGATCTTATTGAGTACAATTAGTTCCCAACTCTTCAAATGCCACTCATTATTAAACTCCGATTTGTAGCTAGTATAGATCCAGATCAACATGCACACTTATGCATTCTGATCATGGTTTACCTCGTTCACTGTTGTTTCAATAAAATCTTTGCCCAATGATTAACTCTTTATTGAAGGAATATGGTTTAAATGCCATGGGCAGCCAGTGTAGATCCAGATCAGCCTGCAAATCCATGCAGACTGGATCTATACTGTTCACGTTAAGATTCATTTGGTTATTTCTGAGCTATGTTTAACTATCGTAGAACCAGATCAGACTGCACTGATGTGCATGCTGATCTATATCTATCCAAAGTGCCCAAGGTTATAAAACTGAGCATGGAAACCAGTCTCAAATCTTAAGCATCTGATTGGCTGAAATGGCGACCAGTCGCCATTTCAGCCAATCAGATGCTTGAGATTTTAGACTGGTTTCCAATCTCAGCTTTATAACCTTGAGCCCAGTCTATCATGAGATATAAGTCATATCCATGGAGTAAAGAGTTGAAGCAAAGCAAATATTTTATGTTACCCAAAGGAAAGGGGTTGATCAACAGAACTTGATCCCCAATTTGAAACAAATCACTTAGGCTGATTTGGTTTAATCATTAATGTCATAAAGTTTTAGTGTTGTAATTTTAAATAAAGGTATTTTATTTCACCAGCTTATAGCTAACTAGGTCCCTTTTAAGCCAAACAAAGAAGAGATCTTTACTTACATTCTCATCTCAACAAAGTGACACAGATTTAACATTTCTAATGTCTGTCTCAGATTTGACTTGCTGTGAATTTAATATGTCATTTAAGAATCAGATTACATGTAGTTTTTTATGAATGAAAGGCTCAATTTGTGTTGCTTAGTTAAGCTTCTGATTTCTGCATGTGTAGAAGCGACGACAAAAACAAGAAGATCAACAGAGAAAGAAATATCTGAAAGCCTTGAAAAAGGACGAGGTTTGTCTATGATGTTACGCAGTGTTATGCCAGTCTCTTTTCTTTGACGTGATGTAGGTTTCTTCTGCAATAGTCTTCCAGTGATTATTTTTAATGGTGGTTAGGTCTGCTTAAAAAAAATGGTGGCTACACACAAGATTTGCTTAACTAGTTAAAAAAAAACGTTTACCATCCAAAATTTAAAAAAAAATCAAATTATTAATACTGGTAAACCAGCCCAAAAGTAATAAAACTTACATTAACGACCAATCTAGAAAACTCTTGTTTTTGATTGGTTTGTTTGGTTTCAGGCTCATTTACAACCAATCATCTTTATCATATCTCAGACTGGTCCCCAGTCTCAACATTATTATCTTAAGCATGTAATTAAAACTGGAACCAGCAAAAGAAACCCACTGAGAGTTTTGCACGATATTTGATTTGGTAATGTTAGTTTTGGTTTTGTATTTTGGCATGTGCATTAGTTTCTTGTTTTTCCTTTACGATTTTTTCAGGTTTTCAGGCATGCATCTTTTCTATACTTCTATCACAATTTTCATAAATATTAAATTTTCTTATTTCTTAACACATAATCAGTCTAGAAAATGAAGGACAGAAATGGTGGGAACAAACTTTAATTCGTTGCATTAGACTTACAAGTAAATTGAAAATGGTACCTGCATGCATGATCAGTTTTAGCTACTGTATATTCAAGAGTCTTATTGTTTTTAATTTCAATTTTGGCAAAGGTGTAGAATGGTACTAGTTCTGGGCCTAAAACTAAGTATGGAGACCAGTCTCAAATCACAAGCATCTGATTTGCTAAAATGGAGACTTGCGATTTGAGAATGGTCTCCAGTCTCAGTCTCAGTTTTATGATATTGGGCCATGATTGGCTCAATGCCTTGTATGACCTTTTCCCCAAGGTTAAACATTTCTTGGAAAGTAGTCTAATCTCAGGATTGTCGTTGGTCAGTCTGGAGTCTGTGCTTAGCCAATCAAATTACTGGGTTTGAAGACAGGGTCCAAGATCATAACTGAAATAGGAGACCAGTCCCAACTGTACCAGTCTAAAGCTAGTTTGAGACTGGTTTCCAACCTCAGTTTTATGATAATAGGCTTATAATGTCAAGTTGACAAAACTGGAACAAGTTCATTGCCCAGACATACACTTAAATCATACAGTTTTCATTCATTGGGGAAGTGGGAAGCATTTACAAAAAAATCCCCAATATTGCAATAGTTCTTAGGGGTAATGTGCTGCAAAATTTCACGTCTAAAGGTCAGTTGTCTATCACATAAGATTCATGATGGGAACTTGTTAGTTACATGCAGGGCTATACCATAGAAAATGAGTGGAATTTAAACTACAAAGCAAGACCAACTGCTTGCCGCCGGTATAGGCAGATGTGCAGACATTATACTGACATTGAAATGCACACAGTTGGCTTTATATTGCATAATCACATGACTATTTCGATCCTTACCTTGCTTGTTACAAATATGATGGATTAATTCCTTTTATATCTTGCAATTTATCAAAATATTTAGCTTCCTTTGTTCCCATACAGGTGTCCTTTAACAAGTATTTTGTTAATTATATCACTTGCTGATTTTTGTTTTCACCATATATATGTCTTTTTATGTCACAGAATCAATTACCTGGAATGATAAATAAATTATAACACTAATTTAATACATTGTTATCTTTGAAATTATTGTTTTCACATGCCGGTAATGCTCATTTATTTTGGAAAGAATAAAAGTCAGTTAAATAAATAGGCTGATTTGTTGTTTAAAACAGCATTTACGGTAACATTTGTGACACCATGAAAGTTATTTGTATTATTACATTATCTTGAAGAAAAGGTTTACAAGTCTCAAAATTTTACTCCAAAAAATAATTTTCTACAAGGAAAGTTCAATTGTGTATATTTTAGAACAGGATGTTAGTGTGAAACACATTTTGTGTACAGATGAGGCGAGGGGTGTAGATGCAGATGAGCTGGCTCATTTGTGCAATCTGATCGGGATCTACACAGTTCACTCTAAGATTTATTAGGATCTTTCTGAGCAAGATCTACAATGTAGATCCAGATCTGATAACACAGAATGATGAGCAATCTGATCTGGAAATCTACTTGTTGCCCATTTTATCAAAGCATATCCATGGAGTAAAGAATTCAAAGTTGTACTGTACATATTTTCTTTGGGTTTTTTTGCTGATCTTCCCATTAATTAAAAACCACCACAGGTATATAAATGCCTTTACAGAATTTAATTCAAGAGAAAAGAATTTCTTCAGTGTAAAGTGTTGCATCAATTTGAACAGTGTCTTTTATTTTCAGGAGAGGGAGATGAAGCGACAACAGGTGGCGCTGTTAAAGGAACAAATGCGTCTCCGACAGGTTAGTTCTTTTTCAATGAGTTTTTACAAGTAAGACATCAAGCATAATGGCCAAAAATAATCACTATTAATTTTTTTTTACAAATTTAAAATGCCGCCACATACCATTTTAAATTAAAGCTACTTGAAAAATTTCAGTACTTTTTTAAATGTGGTTTTAGGAAACTAGATCTTTTTATTCATTTGATTTATGATGTCACTGATATTTTCGTTAAGCATGGTTTTCATAGTAACCAAAGCATTTATACTATAAGGTCTCAACATTTTCTTTCAGCTTAAATTATTTGTTAGTTATTTTGTCATTCTTGTTTGTCTATCCATTTTTTATAGTCTCATATTTGGGCTGAAGATCATCAAACTGAAATTGGGAACAATCTCCATTTAACCCTTTCCTGTATAGCTACACCTTTATTGCTAGGGCGAACAGTTTAGATCCATGCCGTCTGATCAGGATCTAAACTGTTCGCTTTTTGATTCATTAGGATATTTCTGACCAGAATGCAACCAGTGCAGATCCTGATCAGACGGCACGGATGTGCCGGCTGATCTGGATCTACACTGGTCACACATGCGTAAAAATGCGTATATATCTAGGAAAGGGTTAACCAATCAAAAGCCTGAGATTTAGACTCCGGTTTTCAGTTTTATGATCTTAGGCATTGGTATTTGTATATATGTGCTATGTCATGGATAAAAATTTGGGAGTTTTTTATACTATATTATGGATTGAAATTGTACTGTTTTCTGGATTAAACATTGAGTTGCACTCAACCCAGGGCTAGAGGCATGGGCGGTAATGTGCCCATGATCATGCTCAGTCAAACCCAATCTGCAATATTTTCATATTAATCGTGTTTGGTGGCTTTCAAAGTTCTCCTTTTCATCTATTTCTGTGATATTGTTTTTGTAATTTTAATTGTCAAAGAAAGAAACAACAATTATCTGTCATTTTCTTAGAAATAGTTAATTTTGTAACAAATTTAGAAATACTGTTATATCTTTTTTTAAGTAAAATACATAATAAGCAATGTCATCAGGGTGAATTTATGATATTTCTTCAAGGAGAGGCATCTTTCAAAAGAGACATTTTTGCAAGGATTGGCTCATATTTATTTAGGCAAAAACAATGTGTAATTAGCAATGTAGTATGCTAACCTTAATGACATAATTTCAAGGAATAATGTCATCTTCCCTAAAATACATTTTCCAATAACATGGCTTAACCGTTTCCTCCATATATGGACATTTTATCGCATGTGTGAACAGTGTAGATCCAGATCAGCCAGCACATCTATGCTGTCTGATCAGGATCTAATCTTTTTGCTTCTTGGTCAGAAATATCCTAATGAATCTAAAATCATGTTTCCTCTCAGATGGTAAACATATGGAAACACATTTTTTTGAGGTATGCAAAAATAATGTGTACCATTCAAAGCTCCAAATCATCAACATGTCACTAAACAGTTTTTGTGTATGTCGTCTCGACAAGAGATGTTCAATTTTATACATGTACTATGAAAGAAGAATTTCTACAAGATAATTTCTACTAGACAATCTAGTGCTTTTTTTGGGTAGATAAATATCATTGAGTTCTACCTGTTACCTCTGTTTGTTTTTGTGTACAGTCAAAATCTTCCAAATGCGTCCCATATAATCATTCAAAGATTGCTTTCTCTCAGTGTGCAAAGTGTGTTATTCTTTCCTCGTAGAATGTGAACTGTTACAAAAATGAGCTATGGGGCAGCTCTAACTCACTGATAGACGGGATGAAACTATTTCAGGAACAAGAACGCCGCAGACAGCATATTTTACTGCTTAAAGCCCTCGAACAACGCAAGAAACAAGAGGTAATTACAGTGTAATATAACATGGGAAGATAATCAGCTGTGGTCACAGAGGGTCTGTACATTTACTGGGGTCAAATGTACAGGGGTAATAAAATCCCAAAACTGCCAATTTCTGCGTATTACATTTATACAGATTCTGTGACTTAGTGGTTAAAGCAACTGTCTCCAAGGCAGACAGTCCAGAGTTTAGTCCCACTCTGGCTTAGGTTTGATATGATAAGTTGGTGAGCTACCAGCTAAGGCTCCAACGTTTGCTAATTTTTGAAAACATTTACACGGACCATGAAAAACGAAACGATCCCATTTAAACGTTGTTTATATCATACAGACCTGCAAGCATTGTGTCAAGTGTCACAGAACCTTTGAAGTTATAAAAAGAATTGCAACTCCATTATAATGCGATGTACGTGGTCCATTAACACACATTGCTATCTTATTGGATCAATTAACTTTCGCGGGAAACCTGTAAAATTAAAAATCTGTCAATTTGCTACATTCACCGACATGATGGCCACATCGTGGAAACCCGTAACAATGCGAGCATTTTCTAACCTAGATCTTGCAAATTACAATATCTAGGTACACTACATCTATATAGTGTGTTGACATGGTTGAAGTGCGAGAATTGTGGACTTAGTGGTGTAAATAAAATCAATATTTTGTTTTATGTTTTGTTTGAGCAGTATCCTTTATAGTAGCCGAAAGATAGAATAAATGTTTAAAATATTTACATGAGATCGACTTAATTTTACTGTTTGATTGACGGTGTTAAATTGCCAACTGCCACTAGTTATAATTAAGAAGGTTCGATAAAAAGCATGCAACACCAAATAAAATGACCACAACCTGGAAATATTTTGCATGCTTATTATTACATTGCTGATTTTTATTAAATATTTTTCCGCCTTTATAATCATGTGACTGTTCGTTTAAACGGTCCATAATTCTGTAAACGTTAACAGCCCAAAATCGAAACGTTACCATTTTAACGTGTAAACGTTGGAGCCTTACCACCAGCTACTTAAAGAACCAGGCATCTGGCACATAGGCTAGGATTTGGGATAAAGAGTTGTCTCCTAAGCCCTTTTGGTGATGCAATAATTATATGTAAACAATAGAGGGTTTTACCAACAGGCAATGCATACATTTTGAAGGATTAGTAACAGACTATTGTCTCTTGTATTCCTATGGTGAAATCCTCAACAAGGTCTTACATACTGTAAACTATTTTCATGTTTTAACATTACTTTGGCATATATATAGGTTTAATCACATATTGCATTTGCAAATAGTGCCATCTATCAGGATCTTCACTGTTTACTTCTTGGTTAGAAATAACCTTATGAATCAAAAAGCAATCAGTGTACATCCAGATAGAATAGCACAGATACGCCGGCCGATCTGGATCTTCACTGTTTGCCCACGGATAACAGCCATATCCCAAGGAGTAAATGATTAAATAAGATCACCATTGCACTTTGGCTGTAACTGATTGTCACTTGTCTAATAAATAAAGTGTTGTGTTTGTGTTAACAGACACGAGAGAGACAGAGAGAAGAAAGGATTGCAGAAAGAAGGATGCATAGAGAAAGGAAAAACGTAAGCTTTATATATTGCTGTGTCAATTTTGACATGTCATTAATGTTTTAATATCTCTAAGTTGTATATATGCTTTAATGTCAAAGAAGTACAAGTCTGATTGTTATTTTATACTGGTGTTTTTATACTGGTGTTGCAAAGTTATAAAACTAAGAATGGAGACCAGTCTCAGATCATAAGAATCTGATTGGTTGAAACTGAGCAGTCCAGTCTCAGCTTTATGATCGTAATCCCTGTTTTCAAAATGTCAATGATAGGTGTAATTATGTGCATTATCAGTAGCAGTTCATGATTTTCTCAGATAATAATAAATGTGCTTGACCTTTATAACATAATATTTCTTTGAAGAACTAACTATTTTTAGAAAGACTGTGTGCCAAAACAGCAATAAATTGAGTTAATGTACAACATTTTACTTATGATTAATGCACACAGCAATCTGGGGTTCTGTTTTGGTAACATATATTTCGCCCATAACAGGAGCAGCGTAAGATGGAGTTTGTGTTGGCCCAGGAGCTGAAGAAACCAAGAGAGGACATGGAGCTCAGGGACTCCAGGGTATGATCTTCCTTAATACATATCCAGAAATAGAATGATTTGTGTTTTTTTTAACTTTTCTGTCATTTTCTGCAATCATCAGCTGTAGTATTTAGTACCGAATTTAACCCAGAAAATTGACAAATTGATAGATAAGTTTAAACTGAAATAATAATTCAACAGCTTAGAGCTGCTTAGAGCTTGTAACTTAAAATATTATTACCAAACCACCACTAACCCCTGAAATAAAGATTGAAGAGGGAAGTTTTAGTTTAAAAACGTAAGTCACAGAAAGAGGGGTTTAACCCTCCATAGACATACCTTTATTTCATGGGCAAACAGTTTAGATCCTGATCAGCCGGCACATCCATGCCATCTGATCAGGATCTAAACTGTTCGCTTTTTGATTCGTTAGGTTATTTCTGACCAAAATGCGACCAGTGCAGATCCTGATCAGATGGCATGAATGTGCCAGCTGATCTGGATCTACACTGGTTGCACATGTGTAAAAAGGCATATATAGGGAGGAAAGGGTTAATAAAGTCAATGATGACCTTTACGATGAACTCTACAGAATCCTACAGATATAACGAAACTTTCCATAAAAATGTCAGTTTTTGATAAATTCAATTAATCATTTAATCCATATATATATTATGAATAAAAATTTGAACAGTATAGATCCTAATCTGAAGGCAGGGACGTGCAGGCTTTAAGAATTTAATATCAAAAGATGTTTTTAATGATTTCAGCCCCTGCCAGAATTTTCCCGTATCCCAGGCAACCATCTAGATGGAGAAGCGTTTGCAAACTGCCTCATGTCAGTGGAATTCTTGCATAATTTTGCCAAACCTCTCGGCTTTGGTAGGTTCACCATTAAATGTAAAACCCAAACAGACATATTGCTCCATTTTTATTATCTTCGTTTTCAGTTTTTCTCTATATGGCTACAAAGGTTTTAGTTTTATTTTCAAAACAAAGTAAAATGAGCCCCCAGTTAAGTACCATCTTAGGTACATGTTATCATCATAGTGACTGTAATTATTTGTTATTGTGTTAATAAATGCTTTCAGTTATGAAATGTTTATATTCATGTTTTAAAAGAATATTTTCGATTATATAGCTTTAAGAAATAATTCCTTGTTCAGTGTTAATAGCAATAGGTATTGCTAACAATATTTAAGTCACATCTTCAATTAAGGGCATTCTATCATTTTAAAACAGAAGTTCATTACTTACATTTATTTTAAGTTTGACCTCTTTTCAAATAATAATAACTTGACATCAGACTGTTGTACACATATAGATTTAACTTGTAGATTCTCAGACATTGCCCACATTGAAGAGCCTCCAGGACGCTGTGTTAGCGAGAACGGAAGAAGACAGTGAGGAGTACATGTCCCTGGTGACACACCTTCTCAGACATGCCCTGGACGAGCCTGGAGTGCCAAACCCTAAAGAGGTATCAAATATATACAATGTGTTATAACATTGATCTGAGCTGTTCTTCCCTATCCTTTTTTGTTCAATCAGTGGTGTTATCAGTTAGGCCCTTTAAAGGCTGTTGGGCATTATACATATATGTGGGTAAATTTTGAAGTGCACTCAACAGGGGACTAGGCCATGTGGACTGTAATTATGCATTTCCATTACTGAACATGAACAGGCTCAATCAAACCAAGCTTTGATTATTTGTTGGTTCAGTGGCTTCCAAACTTCCTTTTTCATTAAGAAAATACAGGGTTTTGAAGCTATAGTCTGGTGATCACAGTTAACCCTTTCCTCCATAGACACACCTTTGTTTTGTGGGCCAACTGTGCCATCTGATCAAGATCTAAACTGGTCGTTTTATGATTGGTTATGTTATTTCTGACCAAAATGTGACCAGATGTGCTGGCTTATCTGTATCTAGACTGGTCGCACATGTGAAAAAATGCATATAATTTATATGGAGGAAAGGGTTAACTATAGAGTAAAACATTCAAAAGTAAAACAGTGTCTTCTTTCTGTTCAGGCTGTAACCAAGCTGGGCCAGAAGATCACAGATATAGAGATCACAGATGTAATCCTCGCTGAGGTGCTACGTATCTTCATGGTGGTTCGAGACGGAGGGGAATCAGAGGTAAGTACAACCATACAACAGATGGTATCTTTCTCGCAGCTGTCCCTGATGCCTAATTATTATTCACAGTTTTACAGTAATCACTATAAGTCTTAGGACAAATAAAAATAACTAAAAGTTTTGGTGTCCCAAGATTAAGGGTAACCAAAAATTGATGACGTGCTGAATTTTTTAAAACTTTAATTTTTCTTTAAGTTTTTGCCATAAATTGTTTTAAATTAAGTGTCAGTGAGTCTTATTTGTTTAAAAAATATAAGGACCATTTGATATTAAAATTTAGAAATTTATCAATTTAGTATTATAATTTATTTATAGCTGAGTGAGTACCTGCGTAACTACCCACTGGAAGCTTGCTCAGTTAACCAGAGAGCCGCAGTGATAGCCTTCCTGTGTAATGAGCTGAATTGTGGGAAAACTATCATCTCGGAATTGGAAAATCACCTTGACAACATGGCTGATATACGCAGAGACAAGTGGGTCATCGAGGGAAAACTTAGGCGGTAAGTAAACTGATTACAAATTACCCACATATTACAGCCACACATAACTTGTGAAACTTTTCTGATGCTCATGTGGAAAAATTACTTACCAACTTGTAAATTTGGTGATAATTGTTTCATTTTATGTAAAAACACTCTTTAATTCAATGGTGGTCTTCGAAAGTGGGAGACTCCAAAAATATATAGGTGAATAATATTTCCATCTTAAAAGTCAGTATCCCAACATCCCAAATAAAAAATAGTATTTAACTTTTAACTATTGTTACATGACTTAATGTAATTAGGAAAGCATTTAAAGTGTAAGTTCGTCCATTCCCAGATATAAACTGATGAAATGCTGGTTCGGTAATAAAAGTTGTGTAAAATTATACAGTGTTTTGCAAGAATTAGATTTCAATGTGGTATTAAATTAATAAAAAACCTGTAACCCTGTTTGAAAGTAAACTCTAGTATAATTCAAATGTATGTCTTGCATTGAATAACACATATCATTAGGTTCTCTTGTTATAATTGAAATAAATCTAGTGCTAAGCTGTATTCATTGATACTGCTTATTTCTGATGTGATGCAAGTGAAGACCAAGATCAGCCTGCAAATCTGTGCCCAAGGTTATAAGCTGAGCATGGAAACCATGCTTCCAGATGCTTGATATTTGAGACTGGTTTCCAATCCCAGCTTTTTAACCTTCAGGCCTGTTTGCTGTTCACATAAAGATTCATTAAGTCATTTCTGAAGAAGAAGTAAAGAGTATAGATCTAAAGCAGACAGCAAAATTGTGGAGTTTGATCTAGATCTACACTGGTCATGCATGGGATATATGCCATATCCATTCACTGCAGATCTGTTCACTGTTCACTTGTTTATTCATTAGGTTATTTCTGGTGAAGAAGTAATGAAGATCTAGATCAGACAGCATAAATGTGTGGGTTGATCTGGACCTACACTGGTCACACAAGAGATATAAGCCATGTCTACAGAGTAATGGGTTAAGGTTGATGGTTACATATATATTAATATGTTGCTTGTTTTGTCATTAGGTTGAAGACCCTGAGAGCCAGGAAGTTTAACAAGGTTGTACCCAAGTCAACAAACATGGAGAATGAAATGGAGGACAGTATGATGACAACAACAAGCAAGCAGAGTGATGATGAGGATGACAAGGACGACGGCAGTGACCACGAGGAGGAGAGCTTTAACGAGGCTGAAACGGTAAGTTACATAGGGTACACTATAAAAATGTTGCACGAACACTATGTAAACCTAGAAATATCTGATTCAGAGGAAAACTGTTGCCTATGATATTTAGGCTTTGCCAAGGTATAAATCATGAAAATAGGAGCATTCTTATATACAACTATTTGAGAAACTTTAAATCGAAGTTGATTGCAGTTGTGCTGTATACCTTGCACTTTAAAGAACAAGGGACCATTCTGGAACTCCATTCCTACACACATCTCCCACTCGGTGCTTCTGTAGGTCTTAGAAGTTATCATTTTGTTCAGTTGTGGAAGATGTAATTAACACTTGTTTTGTGTAAATGAAACAATTGATGATAAAGGTTTGCTATTAAAGCAAAGTTAAGGTTAGTCCAGCCTGTCAGCACATTATTAAAGGCATCGACTATACTTACTACTATAATAGGTACAGACACATTTTTTTCTTGTTTTCCAGGAGGAGGATGAGCCTGCAACACTTGAGGATTGTGAAAAACAAATAGAGAAGCTACGTAAACAGCATGTACAATATCGTGACAAGGTGTTTGAAGAATCACAGCATGTGAGAGGCATCGAGCTGGGGCAAGATCGGTTCAAAAGAAATTACTGGGTTCTACCACATGTGGGTGGGGTATATGTTGAAGGAATGGAGTCTGGAGAAATCAAGGAACTTGTGAAGGTCAAGGTGAAGAATGATAAGTCAGAAATGAAGAATCTAAAAATAGAAGTAATAGATGAGAGGGAAGAGAAGAAGGGTGTGGAGTTCTTAGAAGAAATTGAAGAAAAGAAAGCAGTAGACGTTACAAAGGTCAAGTCGGAAAATGGTTGTGAAACTGTTAGTGATGATCTGAATGTAAAGAAAGAAATTAAAAGTGAACCTGTTGAAAATGAGGAGAAATCAGAGAGCAGTTGGAGTGATTGTGTAAAAAATGAAAACTCTGTAAAAGAAGAAAGTGTAACTGGTGATGAAAAGTGTAGAATAAATGGCCATGTAGGAGATAACTCAGATAATCTTAACAAAGGAGATGCTAGTTCTGAGAATCTTGTTAATGGGCTAGGAGATATATGTAATGGGGATATTAGAGACCCTCACCTTGATCTTAAATCACCTCAGCAGAAACCTGTCTCAGGAAACAATAAGTTGGGAACCAGTAAGGTCTCTCAGCATGACTTGGTTCCCAGCAAGTCATGCCAGGAGGAAAGTGGTGGAACCAAACCTCAGAGCAAGCATGTGGAGTTAAAGATTCCAAGTATCAAATCTAGTGCAATAGAAACAGATTCTAGTGAAGTGGTTAAACATTCAAACTTGTTTTTACAAATACCTCACTCCACAAAACTGAGTGATTTCTGCAGCATGCCAATAGACCCGGCCATTAACAGTGAACCTTCTAAAGTAATTCATAAGCACATGACCTCTACATCCTCATTGTTCAGCAGTCCCTCATTCCCTAATCATGTGACCAAGTCCACCAATCATCTCTCATCATTGCCCTCACCTCCCTGCCCACCACCGGCACATTCTAAAACACCAACATCTGGAAGAAAGCCAAGCTTTATGAGCATTGACTCTATTTTAGAGAAGAAGACTGGATCTAGTCATAGTGATCACCTCTTTCCTAACAGTGTTCTACCTGTGAACCCATTTGTGAGTCAAACTGTGAAAACTGACAGTCATGTGACAGATAGTAAACCTTGGTTCAGTCTGTTACCCAGAGTTCCCTGTGATGATATGTCTCTCACCAGGGGGCAGCACTCGTCCCTCTCATCAGGAATGATGCTATCACCTCCTTTTATGTCTCAGCTGCCATTCCATCCATTCTCATTACAAAGCCCGTCATTTTCATCATTCCAAATGGGCCATTTGTTTAATACCTCAAAAGACCAAGTGTTGACAGTGACCAGTTCATTAACTTCTTCAGTAACATCAGTGACACAGTCTAGTGATGTTTCCTTCAAGATACCGGAACCAGTCGCCCCTAGTCAAACTACTGACCCAGAACAGGTCCTCAAGTCCCTGCAAGGAGAGGCTAAGCCTATCCCAGAAGGTAAATTAGCCAGCTATAGATGATATTTTATTATTTCTAAAATTATTTGTAACTTTTTATATTTCCTATTTCCATCATTAGTGAATTTTTCATTTTTAAGTATGACATAAATGATTAGTTTGGTAAATAATAATTAGAACAAGCAGTTAAGGGTGTGCTATTCTAATGTGACAATTTTTTACTAAGACATTTTGTCAAAGGTATCTTGGGGGAGCTGTAAATTGTGAATGCCAGTTACTTGCAAATCTTGGTGTGCACTGATTAGAGATTCAACGTTGACATAGACCCTGAATCTAAGGTTAAGTTAAGAAATAGTAATATTTTCTGGTTATAAATATTAATCTATATCTAGTCATCTTAATGATACTTAATGATATATTTAAAGATATGTTTCCAGTAGAAATTTATTATTACATTTCAAACATACTTGATGATCTGGATTTACATTGTTACCTTTTTGATTTATAAGGTTATTTCTACAAGAAGTGATCAGTGTAGGTACTGATCAGATAGTATGGAAGTACCGGCTGATCTGGAGCTACACTGGTCACATATGCGATGAAATCTGGATATATATGAGTCAAGGGTTAATGCATTTAGATCCTTTATAGGTGTAAAGGTTTTCTACAAGATCAGAATCTACATGTGTCACAAAGTCAACAAGCCTTGTTTTCTCATTTTGTGTCACTGTGGTGATATAATACAATCTGCTTATTTTAAATATAGAGTACAAGAAAGGCTGGTGGAAAATCAATAAAGAAGAAGAAATACGCCAACTACAGAAGTGTCTTCATCCTCGCGGGATACGGGAAAAACTTCTCCAGAAAACTGTACAGAAGTACCTTGATTACACCTTAACCTCGTGTACTAAGGCTGAAGATGGTAAAACCTGCTTTCATGTACACATTAAAAGCAATTAGTGATGTTTTTGGTACAGGTTAAACAAAAATAGGGTTGGTCTTCAAACTTTTTGAAATGATAATTTAAAACTGTGCCTTTAAATTTAAAAAAATGTCCGTTAAAACTACATAATGGCGGTGACTATAGGTTCACCCTATGTCTGTCTGTCTGTCAATCCATCTGTCTGGAAAAACTTATACTTTTCAATATTTCAAAATGTAAGCAATTTAGGTTTTGAAAACTTGATGAACATTTTAATGTTATTATAAGCATTTGTGGATATTATTATTATTATTATTGTTATAATAATAATAATTATTATTATTATTATTTTTCAGTCATATGTATGGACTCTTCATCAGAGGAGGAAGTAACAGATGACGAGGAGGAAGAGTCAGAAGATAAACCCAAAGAGGAAGAAATGCAGGAAAATACAGAAAACAAGGACCCAAATACAGACAGCAATCTAGAACCTGCTGAAAGTGTATCAAATGTGAAAAATGATTCTGATACAAACATGGATACTAGTTGTGATACAAAAATGGAGACAGACGATAAAGATTGTGAAAAAGACAACAGTGATGAAGATTCTAATGCTCAGAAAGGTGGAAGAACTAAACAAGGTAGAAAGAAAGGGAAAGGAAAGAAAGGAAGGCCAGTTAAGAAAAGGAAGAAAATTAAAAAGGTTATACCTCCTATAGACTGTAAAGCGAGATCAGATGAGGCGGACAGACTGGTTCTAGAGGAAGTGGAGACTTTGGAAGATAGGATAGCAACAGCCAGTCTGCAGATCAAGGTCAGTGCTGTTTCTATTGATACTTAAAATCCCTGTTAAATGCCCTACCACAAAAACACACCTTGCCATCGAATACATATCTTTGTAATATAAAGTGATCAAACCATGTAATAACTTGCTTCAAAAAAGTGGATTTAAAAGATATTTAAAGTTCTGTGAACCTAAACTAAGGCCCCCATCTTGGAATATGTTTAATGGCTAAGGGTAATTGTGTAAAAATGTCAATTGAAGCTTCTGTGAACAAATTCATGCCTACCAAATAACATGATACCATAGTAAATGGATAAACAGGTTACTGTGGTGTCACTGTAATTTGTAGGGGGAGTTTTGCTTCATAATGTTGTAAAGCTTAATCAGATGGTTTGTGAATTGCTGAAACATTTCTGAAGTCTGCCATTTTCTTTACCACCATATTAACATTAGCAATTAATTTTACACTTATTTGCCTCCAGTGCCCAAGGTTATAAAACTGAGCATGGAAACCAGTCTCAAATCTCAAGCATCTGATTGGCTGAAATGGCGACCAGTCGCCATTTCAGCCAATCAGATGCTTGAGATTTGAGACTGGTTTCCAAACTCAGTTTTATAACCTTCAGCCCTGAACATGCAAAAGATAATTATCCATGCCATAAGTGCCATTCTAATGTAGATTATTGACCTAATGTTATATAACTTGATTAAATGCTGGTACACTCATTATATAGCTGGTAGGGTGAAAACCATCTTCAAACATGGAGGAATAAAGTAGGATTGTATACTTTCAGGGTTGGAAACTGGCTCCAAAGACTTTCTCAGAAGAATCTGAGGTTAAAATCATTCCACGAGGGGAACCAAAGCAGGATGAGAATGACCTTTACCCAGTGGAAGCAGCCAAGGAGCGGCTCTTGCAGCTTGAAGCAAATGTGGAACGTAGATACCTCAAACCACCACTGACCAAAGCGTGAGAACCTGTTAACTATACTCTTGTCAAAGTTCTATCTCGATATAAACATTTATTTGATGATAATATACTTTGAAATTTTCTACAAAATGGAAAGTCTTTTCCTACCTAGATGATGATGTCTCCATTCTTAATTACTTTGATCCTGATGCCACAACTTGCACAGTTTCGATTCATTCACTTATTGTTGTTAAATTTCAGACATAGGATCAGTTTAAACAGCATTTCATCATCTAGTCACAATGATGTTGGAGACGATGCCGACTCTGAGGTAGACTTTGAAAACCTTCCCATAGGTCTCCAGATGTGGCGTATTGCAGTCGCCACGGCAACCTCGCCATCGCAACTTATGTTATGCATCATACAGCTGAACAACTCCCTCGCCTGGGAGAAATCCATCATGAAAGTGGTAAGATACGTTTACACTAGGCATGATCTTGCTTTCACCACTCAGATTTGTGGAGTAAAACTTCACTGTTTGACTTAATCACTATAAATAATTATCAAGTTAAACATTACTATTGTGACTAACTTTAATATTGCAAATAGGTGTCTTAAAAGTGGGATAGTTTTTATGACCGTGTGAAAAAATACTGCAGAACTACAAAATGTTCCTGTAAAATTGTGGTCAGAATAGCATGATGATCTTAACTCTTTATATCCTAGATACAGCTTTTATGGCATGTGCAAACTGTGAAGATCCAGGGCTAAAGGTTATAAAACTGAGCATGGAAACCAGTCTCAAATCTCAAGCATCTGATTGGCTGAAATGGCGACTGGTCGCCATTTCAGCCAATCAGATGCTTGAGATTTGAGACTGGTTTCCATGCTCAGTTTTATAACCTTGGGCACTGATCTGTTTTAACAGGATCTACACTTTTTGCTTTTAGATTCACTAGGATATTTCTGACCAAGAAGCAAACAGTGTACATCCAGATCATGCATAGATCTATAAAGTTTGCACAGGCATTAAAATCCATATAAATGGAGTAGTGTTATTAAGGGTTCTTTCCTATACTATTTTGTTTGCTATTTCAGTTGTGTCAGATATGTCGAAAGGATGACAATGAGGCGGAGCTGTTGCTATGTGACGGCTGTGACCGTGGTTACCATACTTACTGCTTTAAGGTACGTGTTTTCCCAGAGTTGATCAAGTTACAAGACTCAAGAATATTTTCTTTGGCACTTACTAAGGATCTCCTTAGAGCAATAATTGTATAACTCCTTAATATTTCAATGGTACTGTTTTTGCACCAAGGTGATGACCTACTTTTTGTCTTAGTTCAATAATGGTATAGATCGTTCATATTTCAATGATACTTACAGCGTTTTTGCCCTAAAGTGACATTTTTTGTAGATACTTGTATTAGTATTGGTTGTTCTTTTGAAATGTTTGAAATGTTCATGAATGGTCATGCAGACAACAGTTTGCTTATTTACTGGTACTGTTAATACAATTGTTCATCATCCTATTTAAACAAATTGCACATTCTGTCTTTTAATAATGAGTATTGTTCTGATTTCAGCCTAAGTTGGAGACGGTACCAGATGGTGACTGGTACTGCTTCGAGTGTGTCTCTAAGGTAAGACATCTCTGTCATCTCTTGCTTGAGAATCTTACCTTATCTGGATAAAACAACTTGGTCAATACTGTCTCAGTAGCTGCGTTCCCAGGCAAAGTTTAGCTCTAATCCAGATCAGCTTGCACATCCATGCCATCTAATCTGGATCTACATTGGTTGTTTCTTGGTCAGTTATAATCTAAAGTGAACAGTGTAGATCCTGATCAGATGACATGGAAATGCTGGCTGATCTGGATCTACACTGTTTGCTTATGGGATAACAGCCATATACCATTGAGTAAACGGTTAATGCTTACACAACCAACAAGCTAAGTATTTTCCTTGGTACTGCTGTTGTAAAGATCTATTATTCAGCAGTTTTGTAGTAATTTCAACTTTTTTGGGCTGTGTAGTTCATGGAAGTTATAATTTATGTTTCTTTATAAGTAAGTACATGTATTTAGTATTGAAAACTGATTGTTGAATGGGACACCATGGTATGATCCAAACACAGATATTTGCCCAGTAAGTCCTCAAGAAATACAAGCTGTATTTCTTAATGGTATATTATAAAAAAGTTTGTTTTTTTTATTTCAGGCTGTGGGAGAGACCTGTTGTCTGGTGTGTGGTCGAAGGTTTGGCAAGATGGCCGAGTGTAACCTTTGTAACAGATGTATACACATTGACTGTCTCGACCCACCTTTACCCAGGTTAGTGACACAATAATCAAACTGGTCTGGCAGCAGACTGTAAGAAAACTTTACCTTTTCAAGCCTTGGCATACAATTGTCATATTTGCAGTCGATGTAAACCCAAATCAGCCAGCACATCCAAGCATTGTGATTAAAGTCTGTCCCACCTAACCGTGAAACACATTTTCTGAATTTATTATGCATCATTTGAAAAAAGAATATCACCAATCGACGCAGAAAAAAAATCCATGGGGGTGGTCTTTCCTTAGTTTTTGGATTTAAACACCTATAAAATAGTTATTTGTAAAAGTTTCATTTTCCCCATAGACGCTAATGTTATTTGTTTACGTCCATTTATTGCCACTATATCTCACGTGCGATAAATTTCGCAACGTCATGAAGCGGCGGTTTCAACGTTCTTGTTAACTTAGTATTATGGCGAGGTCGTGTTAACATTTTCATCTCAGATGAATGAATAATGATTAAAACAAGTATGTTTTTTTTTAGGGTCTTCTCTTTTACTACATTGTGTATTTCCATTTGTATTTAAATAATAATATCTCTGGAAATAGTTCTATGAATAATGAATTGACTGACTCGGATTTATTGACAGTTGAGTCCATTACATTATTTCAGTGGTTTATTGCTTCAATTATCTCACTAAAACATCTGAATTGTTACAGACCATTAAACAAGAGATCAGGCTAAGATTGCTGTAATGATTTTTTCCATAAGAATATCATACAAACTTCTAAATATCCTGGATCTTTATATGACTAGTATTTAGTTAACTGAATTCATTTATCTTCAGGGTTCCCAGAAAATGGTATTGTGCTTCTTGTGATGATTCTAATAAGGTAAGTCTACATGTGAACATCACTTTTCCCTCCCCCCACCCCCTTCCCCAAAATGACAATATGATAGTAATACAATTTTGTATTTGCATTGTCCTTGTGAAGAAAATGTGATAGATAACCCTTTCCTCCATGGACAAACCTTTATTGCATGGGCGAACAGTTTAGATCCAGATCAGCCAGCACACCTGAGCCGTCTGATCAGGATCTAAACTGTTCGCTTTTATATTCATTAGGTTATTTCTGACCAAAATTTCTGATCAGTCTACACTAGTCACACATGCGTAAAAATGCGTATTTATGGAGGAAAGGGTTAAGGGACTGCTTTGTCTGTCAGTTGGTAATACAATCTCAAAAATTTAACATGGGGCTATAACTTTTTCTAATATTTCTTTGTAATGCTTTCAAATTGTATTGTTTATGACAACAGGATCCTGATGAAAGGAAATATTTGACAAAGTTATATCCCTCTTAAATGTTGGATATAAATTTTCTATTTCTTTATATTACTTCATCATACTTCCAAATTATATTGCCATTGATAATATGGTCCTGATGATGCCAATATCTTAAGTGCTGTTTCAATAAAATGACACTTTACTTATAGTAACTGATTAAGTGTAATCAGAAATTTATAATTCCTGCCATCAATATTTCGTAATAACTTAATTGTTAAAAGAGGACAATTATACCTTTGCAATACCTTAATATCGGTCAAATGCTCTGATGTTGGTCAAAAGCTTTAATGGCGGTCTAAAGCTTTGTAGCTTATGTAATTATATGTTGACTAATACTGACAGTAAATAAAATTTGTATTTGTCACATGGTTGCTGTAGTCATTACCCAATTATAATTGCGTGATTACAGTTGTCAGCTAAGAAGCGTGTTAGGAAGAATTCCACAGCCAGTGTTGCTTCAGCTCCGTCCACCCCAGTCCCCGATCTCACACCCACAGGTCGTAAACGTAGATCTGACTTCGGTATCCCGCGTAAACGTAAATCATCTGAAGCCCAGTCTGAGAGTGACAGTCCACACAAGAAATCGGACACCAGTCTGGAAGAAAGTCCCAATAAGAACCAGTCTGAAGAAATCAGTGATAGTGAAAAGCTGAAGCTTGAGGAGCTGTCGTCTGACATGAAAATCTGCAAGTATGTACACATTGACCTGTCTAACCTTTTCCATCATTGTTGTGTCTACTATTGTAGTTTGTGATTGACTTTAACCCTTTTCTCCATAGACACACCTTTATTGCTTGGGCGAAAAGTGTAGATCCAGATCAGCTGGCACCTTTATGCCGTCTGTTCAGGATCTGCACTGTTCACTTTTTGATTTGTTAGGTTATTTCTGACCAAATTGCAACCTCTGCAGATCCTGATCTAAAGGGCACAGATATGCCAGCTGATCTGGATCTACACTGGTCACACATGCGTAAAAATGCATATATATGGAGGAAAGGGTTAATATAATTGGAAGTGAGCACTGTTAAAATGTTTATTGGTTGGGCACATAGTTAAAATGTTTATTGGTTGGGCACATAGTTAAAATGTTTATTGGTTGGGCACATATAAAGGTACCTCGAATGATTGCTTATTAATAAATTTTTTGACAATAAGTGTGACACCAGTTAGTTGTATTATCATCTCTCAGTGTTAACTTGTGTGAAGCAAACAATTTGTAAACTATTAGGACAATGGTTTATATTGCATGGTCCAACAGTTAAGCTCCAGATCGGATCCAATTCTGGGCAATCTGATCAGGATCTACACTGTTTGCTTTAAGGCCAAAAATAATCAATTAAAAAGTGATGTGTAGATCCTGATCAATCATATTGCACCAATATGAAGCAGATCTGGGTGGAAGGTTATAAAGCTGAGTTTGAAAACCAGTCTCAAATCTCAAGCATCTGATTGGCTGAAATGGCGACTGGTCGCCATTTCAGCCAATCAGATGCTTGAGATTTGAGACTGGTTTCCAATCTCAGCTTTATAACCTTCAGACCTGGATATACACCTCAGTTTTTGGTCAGAAATAATCTAATGAACCTAAAAGCTAAAAGTGTAGATCCTGATCAGACTGCACTGGGATATAAACTATATTCATTGAGTAAAAATTTGATAAAGTATGTTATGTTGTAGAGTGCTACATACGGAGATGATGAAGCATGAGGATGGATGGCCGTTCCTACAACCAGTCAACTGTAAACACTTCCCCTCTTATAGAAAATACATCAAAAGCCCCATGGACTTTGGAACCATGAAAATTAAACTCAGGGACCATATGTAAGTACTTTTGAATTTAAATTTACATATAAAAATTCCTTTTATCCTCATCTCATTTCAACAAGTGCATGGATAAAAATGATTAAGTACCGTTGTCTCGGTAGACAAATAGAAACTGTTGTTTTCCGAAAGCTTTTTAATTAGCCCTTTACCTCATGTATATGTGTTTAGATGCATGTGCCATCAGCGTAGAACCAGATCAGCCAGTATATCCATGCTGTCTAATCTGGATCTACACTGTTTGATTCTTGGTCAGAAATAACCTAAATGAACCTAAATGCATTCACTGGATCTACACTGTTCACCTATACAATAAAGATGTATCTATGGAGTGAAGGGTTTATTTGAAATCTAAAAATGTTGCTCCTAGGAACACTTTCACTGGCTTAAATTAAAAGTCTTTAAGGGAGAATCTCTTAGACTGGTGGAGAATTGGTTATTAATAAAATCTCTAGTCTGGTTGACCCTTGACCCATATTGTTCATTTGATTTTTTCAGCTATCGATCTAGAAGTGAGTTTATGAACGATGCTATTCTTGTGTTCGACAATTGTCAACTATTTAACGAGGATGACTCGGATGTCGGTCAGTGCGGACACAACATGCGTAAATTTTTTATGCGTAGATGGAAGGAGCTGCTGTTTGAATCAATGGCAGAGTCAGCATCGTGATCCTTAAATATACACTTGATGTTTGAATGTCAAAGACGTTGTGTAAAAGTGATCCCTTTTGAGAAATGTTTATAAGTAGTGCTTTAAAATCATTTTAGATTCTTGTTTTTATTTCGTACCTGATATGATGCTTTTAATATTGATGGGCATTTAGCACAATGTTTGACTGTGACCCCTTGGTTCTCAAATGATTACAGAAAAATGTAAAATTGAGGCATGGAATAATGAAATAGCCTGGCTCAAGCTGATAAAACAGGGCCCAAGATCATAAAACAGAGATTGGAGATCAGTCTCAAATTTCAAGAATGTATTAGTTGAATTGTGAACTGTTCTTCATTTCAACCAATCAGAAGCTTTGAGATTTCAGAAGCTTTGAGATTTTTAGACTGTTTTTTTATCTTGGTCACAGATGTTTGTTCTAGTTCCAGTCTCCAGTTCTAAGGTGCCTGATTGTTTGAAATTGAGCTCAGTCTCCAAATTGACCAACCAGTACCCTGATTTAACCCTTTCCTCCATACCTTAATTGCATGGGCGAACAGTTTAGATCCAGATCAGCCGGTACATTCGTGCCGTCTGATCATGATCTAAACTGTTCGCTTTTTGATTCATTAGGTTATTTCTGACCAAAATGCGACCAGTGCAGATCATGATCAAATGGCATGGATATGTGGGCTGATCTGGATCTACACTGGTTTCACATGCGTACAAATGGCCATTTACATTTGTGCATGTGTGACCAGTGTAGATCCATATCAGCTGGCACATCATTGCCATATTATCTGCATCCACACTAGTCTTTTCTTGGTCAAAAATAAACTAATGAATCTAAAGAAAATAGTTCAGATCCTGATCTGATTCAACAGATGTGTTGGCTGATATGGATCTACACTAGTTGCTGATGTAATAACAGCGATATTCAATGGAGTAAAAGGTTAAAATAGTCATGAAAACATACTGTATAGTGTATATCAACAACTGAAATTATCTTAAAAATAATATTTAAAGGATGTCCTGAGTTATTTTTCTTGGGGACATGAACCTGCATGTCTTATAAATCACTTTTCACTTGAGTGTGTTGAACTGTTCTTCAAACAAAAGACCTGGTCCCAAAGTTGTAAAACTGATATTGGTGACCAGTCGCAGAAATCCAGCATTTGATTGGTCCTTTAGAGAGTGATCTCAATTTCAACCAATCAAATGTTTTTGATAAATGACTTTATGATCTTGTTTGTTGTGGCCACCTTTCTCTTGGTATTTGTTGACTAAGATTTTTAATTTCTCAGGTATAAGCACAGTGTATGGGTAATCTTGCATTCATTTTGGGTAAAAAACTCTGCAAAATGTAGGTAGTTATGTTGTATGTTTATTTTTCTATGATTGTTGTTTAGTGAAAATTTGTCCAGTTATCAAATAGTGCAATATGGGATAAGATTAATGGTTGTTTAATAATAGCATTTATGTCTTAGCACTTTATTCCATGGGATATGGCTGTTATCCCATGGGTGAACAGTGTAGATCCAGATCAGCAGGCATCAGTGCATTCTGATCAGGATCTGCACTGTTTGCTTTTTAGAGTCATAAGGTTATTTATGACCAAGAAGCAAATGTTGTAGATCCTGATCAGACTGCAAGGATGTTCTGGCAGATCTGGATCTACACTGTTTGCCCATGTGATAAAGGCTTATCTTGGAGTAAAGGAATGAAGTTTGTTTAACATTTGACATTTTATCAAAAGATTCATTGACTAAACACCATCTTTCAGGGGACTTTCAAGTATATTTTTATTGTGTGTGCTTTTTGTTTATCATATTTAATTTTAGTTAAGCTGTTTGGGGGGAATTTAAAGCTTTTGAAAGAAAAATTGCAGATTGCTGATTTTACTTATTTCACTGCCCTTAATTTGTCAACCTGGTCTGAGTTTCTTTAACCCTTTCCTCCATATATATGCATTTTTTTGGATGTGCAACCAAATGTGCCAGCTGATCTGGTTCTACAGTGTTTGCCAATACCATAAAGGTGTGTATATGGAGGAAAGGGTTAAACTTCGTTAACTTTAACTTTTTTTAATTACATTGTACTGTTTTATGCTACAGAGTTATACCTGGGATAATTAATTGAATTATCTTATAATAGTTAGTATACTGTTTTCTCTTGGACCACATTATTTGATAACCTGAGACTTTGGTGCTGTAATTACATTCCAGATAAATTGTGTCTTTACTCCATAATGTACAGGTTTTATCGCATGTGCTATCAGTGAAGGGCCCAAGATCATAAAACTAAGTTTTGAGATCAGTCTCAAATCTCAAGGATCTGATTGGCTGAAATGGTGACTGGTCGCCATTTCAGCCAATCAGATGCTTGAGATTTAAGACTGATCTCCAGATTTAGTTTTATGATCTTGGACACAGATCCAGATTAGCCGGCATGTCTGTGCTGTCTGATCAGAATCTACACTGTTCACTTCTTGGTCAGAAATAACCTAATGAATCAAGAAGTGAACAGTGAAGATTCTGATCAGATGTCATGGATGCACCAGCTGATCTGGATCTACTCTGTTTGCACATTGGTTACAGCCAATGGAGTAAAGGGTTCAAGCAACTTTGATTATCATCCACAAAGTAAAATTGCTGTCCAGTATGTTTACAGAATAAATTTATATTTCAAATTCAATGGGTGAATATGTGTGTTGACAGTAGAAATGCCATGTGTTAACCCTTTCCTCCATATATAAACATTTTTACGCATCTGCGATCAGTGTAGATCCAGATCAGCCGGTACATCCATGGTGTCTGATCAGGATCTGCACAGGTTGCATTTTGGTCAGAAATAACCTAACAAATCAAAATGCGAACAGATGTGCCGGCTGAACTGGATCTACACTGTTCGCCCATGCAATAAAGATGTGTCTATGGAGGAAAGGGTTAACATGGTGAATACATGTAAATGGTTCACAATAAAAATACTTATGTGCATATAATGAATGCATGTGTTCACAGGTTGATACATGTGTCAACAGAATGAATAAATGTGTTCACTGAAAGATTAACCTTTTACTTCATGGAATATGGCTGATATCCACGGGGCAAACAGTGTAGATCCAGATCAGCCAGCACATCTGTGACATCTGATCAGGATCTACATGGTTTACTTTTTGACTCATAAGGTTATTTTTGCCTAAAAGGTGAACTGTGTAGATCCTGATCAGATGTGCTGACTGATCTGGATTTACACTATTTCCTCATGGATAATAACCATATCCCATGCAGTAAAAGGTTAACCCTTTCCTCCATAGATACATCTTTATTGCCTGGGCGTAGTTTAGATCCAGATCAGCCGGCACATCCGTTCAATCTGATCAGGATCTAAACAGTTCGCTTTTTTATTTATTAGGTTATTTCCGACCAAAATGCGACCAGTGCAGATCCTGATCAGACAGCACGAATGTGCAGGCTGATCTGGATCTAAACTGGTCGCACAAGCCTTAAAATGAGTATATATGGAGGAAAGGGTTAAACATGTGTTCCTAAAGGTAAACATACTAGTTGAAGATGCTGAGGTTCAGCTTAAAATATTTTCTTTGATATATTTTCCAACTTTATTTCCTTTATAATTACCAAAGTTTTTTTCCAACTGTAAAGCATGCTGATCTCACTTCAAACTTTTGTTTTTGCACTTTTAAAAAATGAATCTCACTTTTTGACATATTGTTTTTTTAATATATTTGTTAACAAAAAAACACAAATTCCCACCACATATTCCCACCAGCTAAGCACAGATTTTTGTATTTTTAACAAATAAAGTTAAGATTTTGCTGACTTTTAGCAAATTATGTGAGGATAAAAAGTGTTCTACATTTGTATCAGTATTTGTGTTAGTATATGTGACATTGTGCCTGTAAACAGCCTTATAACTTATAAATATCTGTTTAATAAATGTTTCCCACAGTTCTATGTAAAGCATTTATCCCTTCAACTCATGGGTACTGTTTTTACTGCTTTTATCCTTTATGTGACAAGTAAGATCCAGATCAGCCTGCACATCTGTGCAGTCTGGTTAAGATCTACCATGTTTGATATTAGATTTATTAGATTAATTCTGAGCAGTAACCGACTATTCTAGATCCAGATCCGGCAGCATAGATGTAAAGATTAATCTGAATCTACACTGGTGCCCCATGGGATATGAGTGATATCCCATAAAGAGTTAGACAAAACTTAATGTGCTCTAGAACTGTTGTTTGCCTAAGTAACAGAAATGCACCCTCTCATGAACCAAGTGCACAATTTTAAACAAAGCCAAGGTGATAAAACTGAAATTTTGAGACCAGTCTTCATTTCAGCCAATCAGATGCTCGAGATTTGAGACTGGTCCCCATTCTTAGCTTTGTGATCTTTGGGTTCACTACTGTACTGTTTAACCCTTTCCTCCATATACATGTCTTTATGACATGGGGGAACAGTGTAGATCCAGATCAGACGACACATCCATGTAGATCCATGCAGATCCAGCACATCCGTCCAAGATCTGCACTGTTCGCTTTTTTGATTTATGAGGTTATTTCTGACAAAAAGTGAACAGATAATGAATCAGAAGGCATGGATTTGCTGGCTGATCTGATTCTACACAGGTTGCACATACGTAAAAAGACGAATATAGGTTAAAACATTACTTTGATTACTGATATATTGTTTAGTTATAGTTAGACAAGTCAGCTTTCAATACTCTTTGACCAAAGATAAGACTGGGAACTCTCTTAACCCTTTCCTCCATAAATACGCATGTTTACACATGTGCGACCAGTGTAGATCCAGATCAGGTTCTGCACTGGTGGCAATTTCGTCAGAAATAACCTAACAGATGTGCCAACTGATTTGGATCTAAACTGTTCGCCCATGCAATAAAGGGGTATCTATGGAGGAAAGGGTTATCTCCATCAAGCTGATTAGTTAACATTATACCCAGTCTCTTAATTAACCAATCACATGATTTCAAGACGGTTTTATAATTGGTCCTTCTGTCTGAATACCTGCTAACATGTTGTGTTGAGCTGAATATTTTCAGTTAAGATAAATACAAATTTAGCTGAATTTCTATTTCTTCTATTTGCTACACTGGAAACTTGATTGTATTAAGTATTTTGGTATGTTTTCATTGGTTTAATTTTTTTACAATTGGACAGAGAGAGACTTTCGCATTGTCCCTGCATACATACACTGACTGATGTTTCTTTATTTTCCGTCAAATTTCACTTCATCTGTTTCATTGATCGTTCATTTGGTAGTACATATAGAAGTATGGTGATCTATACATTGTACAAAGCAATAAAAATTAAACAACACATCTAGGTTTGTTGTATATTTATCCACCCCAACCTTCTGTTGTAGATGTGAGATATAGAGTTAACCTCTGCTAGTAAGACTTTAACCCTTTCCTCCATAATACGCATTTTTATGCTTGTGCGACCAGTGTAGATCCAGATCAGTGCTGTCTGATCAGGATCTGTACTGGCCACTTTTTGGTCAGAAATAACCTAATAAATCAAAAAGCGAACAGTTTAGATCCTAATCAGACAGCACGGGTGTACCGGCTGATCTGGATCTAAACTGTCTTGTGTGAAAATTCATTTAAAAGTATTTTCCCATATTTGTTTTCCCATCATTTACTAGTAGACAGAAATGTTAAACATTATATTGCTCGCAGTAGCCAGTCTCGACCACCGTCAGCTGATAAAAGTGCAATAATATTTATAAGGTTTGTCTTCATTCTTTGTCAATTTAATTGTTCCTCACTTGATTTTTTTATTTAATTTAACCCTTTACTTTAATGGATTTATCTGTTAACACGTGGGCAAACTGTGGATCAAGATCACCTTGGTGCCTCCTGTTCTGGATCTGTTCACTTTTACATTCATTAGGTAATTTCTGGCCAAATAACACACACTAGATTCAGATCAGATGGCATGGATGTGCCAACTGTTCTGAATATACTCTGGAGGCACCATCAATTCAACCCGCAAATATACCTTGTAAAAGGTTAAACTTTTATTATTTTAATTCACATCCAACTGCTGTTTGTTTGGCACGGTTATCATTACTCCCGCATGATTATGTCCATCTTATTCTTTCAGTTTGGTACGTCCAACTTCGAAGAGATTAAAGGGTGAGAGGTTTTACCCAGTGAAAGCAGTACCTGTAGACTTGTTCCGTACACCAACCACTGCGAGCTGGTTATGTTGTTTGAACGAGAAAATCCAGACAATCCAAAAAACAGCTAGTTAATGGCTTGTTTAGTGTTTATTTGTAAAAATAAAGAAATTAATACACCAAGCATTTTGTCATTAATGTTGGTCACCAAAGTTTTTCCTGGTGCAGCAAACTGCTGTATACCGAATTGATGTTATCAATCGACAGCAACTGACATAAAAAGCAATAGGGCAACTCAACTTTAAATAACTTTTTTTCTAAATACAACCTTGAAGAAATTGAGGCATTCATTGATAATCCTCCAAAAAAGATGAATGGAAAAATAAGGTACCGGTATATAAAATATATTATATAACAATTTATTTAGAGAGAAAGTTATAAATTTGGGAAAGATGTATAAGACATTGAAATACATGAATATTATATATACACCATGGAAAATACATCCAAGTATTCAAACGGTCGGGAATTCAGTAAATGAAATTAGTAGACTTACCAGTGAAAACCAAACTCTTAACTGGAACCTACATGCTACAATCTATGAGGGTTAAATTTAATCAAAATGAAATTGATCCTACATGTCAACTCTGTGGCTCCGCGCCAGTAGATATGCACCACTTCTTGTTTGAATGTGAAACTCTTGAGACTATTCGCTCAACGATCCTCTGTTAAACGAGAATATAATATGCTTACTAACTCTGAACTTGACTTACTGAGCCCAGATAAACAAATAAGTGCGTTACTTGAGTGTTCAAATATTAACAGCATAAAGACATACAAACTTCAAAAACTTGAATATCATTGTCTATGACTTGTATACTCGTTACATTCATCTAGATATAGAATGTTGAGTAGTGTTAAAACTAGAAAACGATAGGACACAGCAGAATCCTCAATACTGGTGCCAATCACCAACTTGGGTGTTGTCTTCTTTTATAAATGGATATTAGTAAAATTTGCACTGTACAGCGTACATACAACCCGCATACGTTTACGGTGGAGGGTTTTACTAAATAATTCGGTGGAGGATAATCAACTATTTATTCATAAGCGGTTCGTCTTTAGAGGCGGTGAAGATTAACAACAGCAACAACAATCGTAACAACAAACTACACAGCTAAACAAAGAAACAAAGACAAATGAACTTACAAAAGTAATGACTATCATGTTTTAAAAAGTATTGATACCAGTATTGGATAGCATTCGTACGCCATAGCGAAAGGGTCAAAACCCGAAATGTGGGTGCACCGGTAATTTATGCGATGGACGCATAAATATATTAGATGGACGTATAAAAATGAAGGTGAACCACTATTTAAAATGGCGCTGCACCGGTATTTTATAGTAAATTTATACGTCCATCGCGTAAATTTATACGTCTAACGCATAAATTTACAGGTGCACCTTCAATTTACTTTTGAGCCTTTTCGTGCGCCATAGAAAACATCAGTGCTGATGACCAAGCGAACGACGGCAGCAGCTCCCAGATGAAAAGTATGTGCGAATCGGCATCACATAATCAAAAAAATCGAGTACAGTTTGTATTGTATCCTTGCCCTTGGGCAAATGTTTTTCATTGTCAAATGAAAGAACTTCATTGGAGCAAAGTGCAGTACACAAGAGGGTAAAAATTCCCATAAAATATCATTGTATCACGGACAGCTACATGATGGTACAACGACTACTGCTGGAGCTCTGTCCGGTGCTTGGACTACTAGTTGCGGTCGCCGGTCGCGGACGAGCATTCTCCACTGGAGCCGCCGGTCGCGGGCGTGCATTGCCAGTTCCGGTCGACGGTCGTGGACGTGCATTTCCCACCGGAGCCGCCGGTCGTTGGCGTGGATTGCCTGTTGCGATACGAGCCAGACGAGGTGCAAAGTGTTGCATGGGTTCCACCCAGTTGGCGGTGAGCCACTGACGTCTGAATGCCATAATTTTGAACACTGCCCGACGTTGCCCGCCTATTACGATAGATTCAGAAACAACGAGATTGTGTCGCACGGCGTTGATCTTAAAGAAGGCATTTTCACCGTAGCCGCACATGTCGTCATCCTTCAATCAAATGTAACAATCCGTTAGTCACAATTACAGTATGACATATATAAACTTATACCAGTATACAGTGAGAACAATACTGGGAAAAAGGATAGCATTTACTGATAGCTCGGCTGTAGTCCTACCACAAACGTTGTACAGATTTCATTTTCAGATTGCTAGTGCAATACACTGGGTATAGGATAGGACGCCTTGTTTGAGTCTCGCAGCGGGACTCAAGATCGGTTAATAATTAATTAAACTGAGTTCAAAAGACCTCTAAATAATCAAACGAAATATTGATTTTTAATTGAGTTTCCAGGGGTAAGATTTGAGACCAGTCTCAAATTTAAGCATCTGATTGGCTAAAATGGGGACTGGTTGCCATTTTAGCCAACCAGATGCTTCAGATTTGAGACTGGTCTTCAATATTAGTTTTATTATCTTGGGCACAATCTTTGTATTTACAAAGGAGGTCCAAATGAGGGTGTTCTGTGGCTAGAACTTACCTGGAAGATGACCTTGCCGCACAGTTCGTCTGGTGAGAGAAGAAAGCAGAGGGACACGAGGGCGTCTGTCTCCTCCTCAGACAGCTGGTGGCTCTGTCGATAGTTCCTGTAATACGACAACGATGAAAATAAATCAACATTTTGTTTCTTTCTCATAAAACTGTTAAAATTAGTTCAAATCAACAAAATTACAAATGAACCCATACTCGAAGCCCCATATCATAAACCAGACTCGAAACTATAGCCAGTGATTGCTTCGGTATTGGAGTAAACTCAATTTTAGCTAATTAGGGATCAATATTATAAAACCGAGATATCAGGGCTGAAGGTTATAAAATTGAGATGGGAAACCAGTCTCAAATCTCAAGCATCTGATTGGCTGAAATGGCGACAGGTCGCCATTTCAGCCAATCAGATGCTTGAGATTTGAGACTGGTTTCCATGCTCAGTTTTATAAACCTGGGCACAGATTTATAAACTGCGGACATCGGAGACTGCTCTCTAGTCTAAGCGGCTTAACTATCTGATCTGATGCTACTCACAGCAACAAATAATGCAATCGGAAAAAAAATATGTTAAATTAATAAAAAATATTTTGTCAGGGAAAACAAGGTATTATTATGTGTAATGGTGATGGTAGCTGAGGTGGTGGTGGAAGAAACAAAAAAAAATAACATCGCTTAAATCATCGTTGCCGAATTTTACAAACAAATTAAGACAAATAAATAAAATACAAAAGGTCGTTATTATGCGAGTTTTATACACATACCATTTTAACAAATTTATGTTTCCGTTATCTTTTTTTATTCATTGTTAAAGTGAATACAATTATCTGTTTGTAAAGATAAAACTTGAACTTGAATATGTACCGGAGACGACGCAGATTGGCCGTGGCACTCATATCCAGGACATAACACATGCAGTCGAAATAGTACATCAGCTTGGCTTTAGGGTCGTCCTTTACATCGACGTTCCGTCCGAACTCTTCCACGCCAACTTCTGTTCTTCCAAATACAGCCGCAGCCATGCCAGTTTGATTTTACTATTCTAGATATATAAAGACATTTTATTGTACAAGTAAACCCAAAACAAACCCCCAACGCTGCTAAACATATAGTTAAATAATATAGAGTTGGGCTGGAAACCAGTCTCAAATCTCAAGCATCTGATTGGCTGAAATGGTGACGGGTCTCAAGCATCTGATTGGCTGAAATGGTGACTGGTGCTTGAGATTTGAGACTGGTTTCCATGCTCAGCTTTATAACCTTGTGCACTGAATACTGCTGTTCAGCAGTCCAGTATTTGCTAATTGTGTGGTCTAATTTGATGTTCGGATGTATGTGTCTACATCGGCACATTAAATCGAAAGCGATTGTAATAATAATAATAATAATAATAATAATAATAGCGACTTTATTTTACGAGGGTGACTTATTTGACAATGTCCATTTTCAATAAGGCCCTCAAAGGATGTACATGTACATAGGCATTTGACAAAGATAAACAGTATAATACGGTAGCAAATACAAAATTACAAAAGTAACAAAACTACAAAGCTACAAAACTAGTTGCAATGGAACTACATTTTATGATAAGGCGAGGGCTTTCTTCCAGCTTATGTATTTCGCTATAAATTGTTAAACTGTGTTAGAATTTTTACATATTCTGGAAGAGAATTCCAGACGTGTGTAAATAAATGTTTTGTGAAAGAGTTCACTGTTTGGTTGAGGTGGATAATGCTGAGGATTTGAAACTGGCCGGAAGTTTTTTGAACGTATGTCGGATGTGAAAAGGAAACGGTTTTTCAAGTAAGCTGGAGCTTAGTTATTGAAAACTTTGAACATGAGTATGGCCTTTTGATAAGAAGCGAATATTGTAAAGAAAAATAAGTAATAGCATAATAAAGAGTTTGACATTAATATTTAAACTTGCTGTCACTGCATCTGTGGACAGGACAGGTCCTATCTGCAACGTAGGCATATAAATCAATGTTAAACATGTGGGTTTAATAAACCAATGATAAACATGTAGGTTTAAGTATTGTCTTCGATATTTAACCACTTAACTAGTGTTTATGAAGTATCATGTAATCATTTATGGTATTAAAGTCCCGAGGTTATAAAACTGAGAATGGAAACCAGTCGCCATTTCAGCCAATCAGATGCTTGAGATTTGAGACTAGTTTCCATTCTCAGTTTTATAATCTTCAGCCAAAATGTCAAAATATAATCGTTTTTTAAGTATGTCATTAAAATGAGCAGTATTCCTTCGCACGTGTTGCCTCGGTTTGAGTTCTCCGCAGAACGTTATTTGACCTAATATTGAATAGTAGAAAAATGGTTGTCTAACCCTCGGAAAAGATGTAATAAAAACTATTGTGATAATTTGTTTAATCTTATTTACATAAATCGATTCATATGATAAATCTGATACAATCAGAAGCGCGGCGTAACTATAGAAATTTTAACCCTTGTGGGCGACCAGTGCATTTCTAATCAGCTAGCTCATTTAAAGACATAAACATCTTTTCAGGAAATCTGGGTCTTGCAATAACAAGTAACTCCAAGACCCAGAGGAAACGTAAATACTCTAACACTAGCTTTTTGAATCCTATAAAATGTTAATAAATATTTAATTTAAATTCTAGATTTTTACTTAAAAGAGAGAGCACGAGTTGTAAACGTTTCCCAAAATGCAAACCTTACAAACATGTACGTTTTACGTACACCAGCTAACGTTCGAAATAAGTACAAATAGAACTACGGACGTAAAACGTACTGTTGCAATAACACTTACGTACGTTAAACAGTCATATTTCTAGTCTGGTTACCTGCCCCTGTCATTACATTATTACAGTACTGTTTTATAGTACGTCGGGTACCAGACTATCATTTCCCAAGGAAACGTTTAACGCACGTTTTACGTAAGAAAAGTTCAACGTCCGTTTTACGTACGAAGAAAGTTTTGTTGTATCAATAAATTTAGCATGTTAGCAACTTCTGCATCATGAGCGTTTGAATATAATTAACTTGCTTCACGTGAAAGCAATACTGCAGGCCAATATGAAATGTGTTGCATAATTATATACAGAAAGATATGGTCGCCATTTCAGCCAATCAGATGCTTGAGATTTGAGACTGGTTTCTCAATTTTATAACCTTCAGCCTTGGTGTTTATTAATGAGCTTTTACCAAAGTCAATCGGTCAGCGCGGCGCATCTTCGCGACCAAATTAATTTGTAAATGCTCATTAAGAAACACTAACCGACTTAGTGGTTGAAATTATATTTAGTAAACCAATTTACTTACTGGGAGGAAATTATTCTATCGCGCTTAAGTACTGAATCATAGAAAAAAGAGAAAATACTGCTATTCCATTGGACAAAATACTTTAACCACTAATTATATAATGCAGATTGAAATCGTTAACCTACATTGTAAATGTTCCCTGACGGGTGCTTGGTTATGGTAATGCAGATCATAAAAGACTGTAAAACGATAGTGTTTTTTATTCTTGTAGTATTGTCTTTAAAGAAATTCTTTAAATTGTGCAATCTTACCTATTACGTTGTTTCGCCGACTAATTAACGTCCTCTTTCGATTTTAACCGGTGTTTTAACTTCCCTTTTCCAGGTGAGCGATGCGTTTTAATGGGATTCTGATACCGTGAATTGTAATAAGTACTCCTTAAAACCTATCTATAAACAGTGTAGATCCATATCGGTATGTAGATCCGTGGACCAAATATTTTTAATTCATTGCCCTTGAGAACAGTTTTCACTTTGAAGATCAAATCATGTTTCGTAAATTGGCACTTATTCTTAACCCTTCACTAGATATTTAAGTCTTTATGGCATGGGCAATCTGTGTAGTTCCAGATCAGCTGGCACACCTTTGCTGGACGATCTGGATCAACACAGGGCCCAAGATCATAAAACTAAATCTGGAGATCAGTCTCAAATCTCAAGGATCTGATTGGCTGAAATGGCGATCAGTTGTCATTTCAGCCAATCAGATCCTTGAGATTTAAGACTGATGTCAAATCTGAGTTTTATGATCTTGGGCCCATGTTAAATGAAATTATTTACGTTTCGAATAATACGAACTTGGCGGTAATTGTCAGTGTGGAGGGAAAAGGTGCGTGTATCTCGTGCGATTAGGCTATTTAAGTGTTGGTTTTATCTGTGTACACCATTCGAGGCGTTTCTATTCAGCGGTAATCATGTCGGCACCCGCCCACCCGCCCTATAGGTTGTAAATATGTTTTGGATGGCTGTCGATGTTTAACAGAACTTTCAGAGAATAAATCGAAAAATGGATGTTATTAAAGTGTTTATTTTTGTTTCAGGTGTTTCGAGTTTGGTGTTTTCTCTTAGTCATAAACAATATATTTATTTATCATGTAAGAAATATGGATATTTTAAGGCCATTCACTAGTTTCAGATTCGGGTGGTACTATTAGATGAAGTACTATCCAGATGTGTTGAAAGTTTTCCGTTCGTCTGCTGGACAGTTAAATAGCCAGAGCTACTGATCTCAGCTTTTCATTCGGACGGTTCGCACAGTACACCACTGATTTTACCTCTGTTTGGACAGTTTTTGAGCTACTTGCGCTTGGACTATACAGACATTTGAAAAATTTAATGTATATTACCGCTGAATACAACGACCTAATCCTAGTTTTTGTTTGTGTTGTTTACGTATTATGAGATAAGTAAATAATTAATTTTCTCACGTTAAAGTGAGTACAAAGCCGTTAAGCAAGATAAAGTGATGGTTTATATTCATAATTGCAAAGCTTAACATACGTGCCATAACAAGAATCAGATACGCTGCAGCCACAAGAAAGTGAACTCTTTAGATAGTTACAGCCTTGTAATTATTTATTATTGAACCATGGCATAACTGACTGGCTCCTATTGCACAATTGCCAAGTATTGGTAGTACAAACAAAGTCATCACCTTCACATGAAGCAGTTCGCTTTTGATAAAAACTGGCATTTCAGCCGAGCATGCACTGAGCTCTAAATCAGCTGAAATTGAGTTTTTATAGTGCTCTCCGATTGTGTGTGTGTTTGTAGTGGGGGGAGCTATAGTCACTGCTTTGTCTGTCTGTGTCTGTCTGACTGTGTCTGTTTTATGTCTGTCTCTCTGCCTGTGTCTGTCCATCTGTCCGTCTTTATATGCCCATCCGAGATGGGTCGTATTATGAGGATACCCATGGCATCCACGCGGGCGGGCGGCGTCCACAGCGATATCAATAACTCGAATAGTTGTTTACCGATCTTCATGAAACTTTGGGAAAATGTTTATGGGTATAATATCTCGGCCAGGTTTGATAGCCTGACAAATCACGTCAGCCACTTAAGAGTTATGGCCATTTAATGGTACAGAAAATGGCAAGTCTTTCGACAGCCGTATTTTGTGGCACTAGCACTCTTGTTTTATTTCTGTGTCTGTCCGTCTGTCCGCCTGTGTCTGTCTGTCTAAATTGTCTGTCACAATTAAGTTGCACTTTATGGGAAGAAGGTAATAAAGAGCATATTTTAAAAATTCAGTGAACCTTACCTCTGTGTTTCGTAATAATTCTGTCTGCAAATTTCAACGAATCGGTATCATGTGGTAAGAAATTAGCATCATTGCAATTAACTGTTGAAAAAACTGAAAACAATTTAGAACACGGGAATAGAACAACCCAAAACAACAAACTGTAGTAATTTTGGTTAAATTTTACGTTAAATAATTTGTATTGTTATTGAACTGTAAAATTGTGTAAATCTTTGTTCACTTCAACACTGAATAGCAGAGTGGAAACATCCATAGGGAGGTAATAGTTTAAAATAATTTTTATGATTGGGCAAATGTTTGGATTGAACAAAATTTATCTTTTTGGGTTTTTAACTTAAATTGTATAATTTATTGTTACTGTGTTAAACAACTCTACTGATAATGACGTTATTTAACATTTTGAAACTAAATTTTAATAATATAAGAACTTAAATTTGTGATGCCAATGTTTTTTTTCGGAGAGATATTAGTATATTATTACAGATCTTACCACTCAGTACGGATTTGGCAAAGTTTACTGTAAGTGGTAATTAACCAAATCATTCTCTAGCAAATTTTAAATTTAAGTCATATTTTAGATAATAATACCGTCTTATTAATTACTGTTGAAACATTTCACACAATAAACGACATCATATTTATTTCTCTTGTTACTGTATTGATTGTCCCAGAAAATAAACCTTGTGGGTAGTAGTCACCTCACCTAAACCATCTTGCTACATCACCAAAGGAATGGTTAATTTGGCATAATGTATTTGACATTTCCATATGTGATCAGTGCCACGATAACGGGAAAACATGAAAATGTGTGGATTTTTACAATATCTGTTCAAAATCTGGAAAAGCTCGGGTAAAGTGCGAACCGATCTGGGTACGAAATAAGTATTTTTTTTTTTATCAGAACTTAATAAAACGGGATTGTTTTGTAGAACAAGTTTCAAAAATTAAACATCCCCCCCCCCCTAAAAAATAAATAAATTGTTGGAACTAGATATAATCGAATTTGTAATAAATCTCATTTCTAATTTTTTTATATTAACATTATTGATGCCATTATATTTATATTTGAGTTCTAAATAAATATTTCGATGTACTGCTTTGATTTATCCTATTAAATTAAATATAATAAATTAGTCGGTGAATAACATCCAGAGAATTGTCGCCAGTATTGTTGTAGTCGACTGTCGGAAACAAGCGAAGATTTCCGTACGTAGTCGTTAGTTTCTGGGGTCTTGTCTGGATCTGGTCAGGTTTACCCACAGTATAAACGTGCGTCACTTCCGGGTATTTATAACTTCCGGGAATTTCACCACGAAACACATCTAAACACAAAAAATGTTAGATTTCTTTACAATTTTTAGCAAAGGTGGGATCGTACTATGGTACTTCCAGGGAACTTCACAGATGTTCAACCAATCTGTGAATTCCTTGATAAAATGCGTTATTCTTCAGGTAAGAGTGAATATTTTTGTTGACATATGGCCATATAATTTGATATTTTCACTTTTATTCTCTAACACTAGTATCTTAAGTGTACGGTTTTAAATCCATAAAACAAGAGAGCTAATTTCAATTTCGAAATAAACAGTTCAACTAAAACATTAACAGTTTTCGTACTGTATTTAAGTTAAACACTTGAAATAAAAGTGTGAATAAGTGTTAAGTCTCGATTTCGAAATTACCTCTTTCCTGTACCGATTGTACTTCGGTCAAGGGAGGGGGGGGGGGGGTGCCGATAATGGCGATGTATGGAGCATACTGAGAAAAAAGTGGTAAACAACAGCAAATGTTAAAATTAGCAAAAACTTTTAAAATCATTTTCTTTGATTTAGCAATATATTGTAACTAGTCATACGAATTATCTAATGCTGGGACCAGGGTTGTTATAACAAGGGGTTAAGAAAGTCGCCGATTGGTTAAAATATGATGTCGTCGTAGATCACGTGATCGGATCAATTTCCGGCGCCATTTGCAATTAGAGAAAAACACGACTGAAAAAACGACTGATAATTTCATGATATTATTGCTTTTAAGATAATAATCGGGTACAATTTTTGGATTAAATACACAATGTAAGTATTGATATTTCATTTCGTTTATTGATTGAAGTTAATTTCTGTTTGTATAATGTGTAATATGCAAATTTACCAAGTCTGTTGATAATTGTTGTTCCCAATAATATAGACACATTGGCCGATTTGGACAGACAATGGGTTATTTTCCACAGCTTTCAGTAATTAGTAGCAATTGATAATGCAAAATTGTTTAGTGGAAAATGAAAAGAAAAGATGGGACAGTGCATCCAATGTAGAATTATATAGATACATTAGCTTTGGTCTTGACAATTTTAACAGAAACTTTCGCAAAAATAGGCAATTTTGGAAAAATGTCGGCCATTCCCAAATATTACTCGTTAAATTTGCTCGGTATTCACACATTCAATTACCGACAGAGGTGCATAAAGTTAGGGTTTATATTTAGTTCTTTGGTTGCATTGTGCAATAGTACATAAATTAAAGCAATTTTATTGTGTTAGTTTAGTTAAAACTGACTTCGAAATTCACAATTACATGGCTTGTCTTCACCATGAGTGAAATTTTATCATTCTATTAAGAAGGTCTTCAGTTTTCATTTTCAAGTTTTAAAAATGTATGAAAACGTTTCTTATTACCAGTGAAAGTTGAAAGATACCTATCTATGCCTTACTTAATATGTTTACATAATATTTGAACTGTAGATCCTGCTCTGAAATGAACTCGGATCTCTGGCTAACCATATTAAACCAATTGAACACAAAAAGATTCCTCCCAAATTTATAAGACATTTCTTATCTACATGCAAATATCCACACAAGACCGAACTAGGTTTGGAGGTTTGGATTGACTGCCTGTGCTTATGCTTCGCCCGAGTTTTCAATAAGCCTGAGCAGGGTCTATTTTATTAATTAAAGAGACCCTGGCCTGAGTAGGCGGGATTTCCCCCATCAATATTGACCATACAACCCGGCTATTTTAGCGGAAAAGTTGTTATTTTGTTGGTTACCAGCCCGTAATCACCCTTCTACTCTCAAAAACCCACCTTCTACGAAAAAAAATTAATGAGACCACTGCTTCGCCCAAGGTAAATGACCCATGATTGATCGAATGTTGAAGTAATACATTCAATATGTAATGCATGTGCTCTTTTATTTTTACCGAGCTCAAATGAAGTCGGAAAAGAAAGAATGGCACGTGTTAAAAACAAAACTATTAAAAGTTTTGCTAGTTAGCATCATAATTAAAGTCGCTCTTTAATTTATACCGAGCTCAAATGAAGTCGGAAAAAAGTGGCAAACAAATGACAAAAAACTTGTCTATTTCAATCATTGAGCTCATTAAATATTCTTTATTTTTCAACGACACAAAAGTAGTAAATTGATAAATTATAATTCGCTAAAATAACCAAATAGCAAACAATAACAAAGCACAGTTCCGATCTCTGCAACAAAATTACAACTACTAATAATCGGAAACTTTTATATTACCATTTTTTATTTTTGGTTATAACAATTTAGAAATATAATAATAAATATTTTATGAGTATAAAAAGGGTGTGCGTATTTAATTATAATGAAGAAAAATATCTTTTTAATACTCGGCGAAATATCAACCCGTTTTGCGATTTTAAATCGTGTAAATTATACTAAATAGGATGTCATTGTAGTTTTATTGAAATAAAAATTACACAAACGTGTAGATCAACTTTTCCCCTTTTCAGCGACATATAAACACTTAAAATCGGACGACTAATTAGTCCGTATGAACTAAAATACAGCGGATAGTATTAATTTGCGTTCAACATTCCATTGTACCTGGTCCGTCTTGGACCGTGATCTGTGTTTTACACACTGGAAGCTGATAACGATACGCGACGACAGCATTATCGATAAAATATGCGCGTTTACGCTATACTTTCTTAACCCCTTGTTATATAGACCCTGCTGGGACTTAAATATAAAAAAAATCTCATTTTTTATCAACCTTTACGGACAAAGCTTATGTTGCTATCTTGATTCTTAACTGAGAAAACTGATAAAATAATATAAAACAAAATTATCTTTGGTTTCACTTAGTATATTTTACTCACTTATTATCGTGAGTAAAACAATTATTCACTAATTCCATTGTAACTACACTAAAACTAAGAAAAACACAAGACTCATATAGGAAATAGGCTTTTAGTATTTGACAGCATTTCAATCGACATAAATATGTCCGGTGACATATACAACATAGACATGTAACAAATGTTCTTTTAACACTCTGAGAATGTCATATCTTTACACTGATTATGGCACATGTGTCTTTACAAATCAAAGGAATCGACACAAAAATATCATGTTAAGGTTCATGTAGTTCCATTTAACTTCAACGATTAACATTTGGCACAGTAAAATTCGTCGAATGATTTCAGGTGAAGCACACTTCATTGTTTAGTCCTGGATAATAGGCATCCCGAACGAATACCCCTCGGTTTCAGAGCTGTAGTGTGAATATACGTCAGACCTAAAATATACTGTGTAAAATTGAGAACAAGATCGAAATTTATTCTAAATTCATGGTATTATCGACATAGATAAAACAAGTACTCCCGAATGAAAATAAGATTTAACTAACTTCAAAATCATCGATGACAAAACCAGCTGGGTGGGCGGGTGGGAAGCAACCATAATGTATTCGCTGTCAAATACTAGCCTCGAGTGATTCAAAATAACGAAAAATCAGAATATAAGACACATTTGCACGAAAACTACATGCGAAACGTCAAAAAACCCCGGGAAAACCAAAAACCTTGCAAATTCTACATAGACTGGCTACATACTCCATATAGACTGTCACAAAGCGTATCAATGTCAAACGTGAATAATTTTATTTACTCACTTATTATCGTGAGTAAAACAATTATTCACTTATTCCATTGTAACTACACTAAAACTAAGAAAAACACAAGACTCATATAGGAAATAGGCTTTTAGTATTTGACAGCATTTCAATCGAGCTAAACAAAGAAGGATAATAAACCGTGATCTCCAGAAAATATAAAACAATTCATTATTTGCGTTCAAATTAAACACGTAAAAAATAATATTTTAACAAAGCACTTGTATAATTTTATGATCGCATGACAAAATATACTTCTCTTCAAAACCGATTCATGTGAGCCTCTGCTATCGACACAAAATAAGCCACTGACCAATGATCTTTTGTCTGAAAACGAGTCTACAAACGACCAAACGGAATATTATACAACCATTATACAGTTAAATAAACCTTTACTAAATGCCTAGATTAAATGCCACAAAGAAAATCATTTCAGTACCAAGCCCAAGTTAACAACTGTTCCAACGCTGCTCTAGTAAGAAACCAAATGTACCAGACACTGATAAGCATTCTCGTCTAACTGACCAAAGTTTTACAATAAACTGATATTTAATAACACTAACCATGAAACATTTAAAAATTACCCGCTATAATTCCAGGTCATAACTAATCAACAGACGAAGAATAATTATAAATACATTTGCATTTTGTTCGTTGGTTTAAAAGAATGAATGCTTATGTAAACGTAGAACTACCGGTATTTAAAAATAATTCCATTTATATTTGTTTTGGTCTCGTTTGTCAGTCAAGTGCTTAATTGGAATTATTCATGAATGCATAAAATTCACCGTCCTAAAAAGCGACATAACCGTGGTGTCGTGTCGATACCGATGCGTCCGTATAAAAACTGGAAAGCCACATAGGAAACTTAGCCATGACCTCGAGGTATGTGTCAACAACTAAATGTAAGCATCGTTTCAATTCTAATCCGTTCTAAAAAACCAAGCCAGCATGGCCAGCATTATTATAATTTATAGCATTAAATTAAAGAAATCGAGGCACAATGACAATCCTTCCAACCACGTGCTCTTAATTCCGCCGAGACACAATGACAATACTGGTCCGACCCTTCCAACCACAAGCTCTTAAAGCCACCGAGACACAATGACAATACTGATCCGTCCCATCCACCCGCAAGCTCTTAATGCAACCGAGACATAATGAAAATACTGGTCTCACCCTTCCAACCACAAGCTCTTTATGCCACCGAGGCTCAATGACAATATTGGTCCGACCCATTCAACACAAGCTCTTTATGCCACCGAGACACATTGACAATACTTGTCTCACACTTCCAAAGTACAAACTATTAATGCCACCGAGGCACAATGACAGTACTGCTCCTTCCCTTCCAACCACCAGCTCTTAACACCACCGAGGCGCAATAACAATATTGGTCTGTCCCTTCCAACCACAAGCTCTCAATGCCACCGAGGCACAAAGACAATACTGGTCTGTTCCTTCCAACCACAACCTCTTAATGCCACCGAGACAAAATGCCAATACTGGTCCGTCCTTGCAAGCGACGACCCCTTAATGGTAACAAGGCACGATCACACATGGGGTCCGTCCTTACAAGCCACGACCACTCAATGCCACCGAGGCATACTGACAACACAGGTCCGTCCTTGTAAGCTACGACCCCTTAATGGTAACAAGGCAAAATCACACATGGGGTCCGTCCTTACAAGCCACGACCACTCAATGCCACCGAGGCATACTGACAACACAGGTCCATCCTTGCAAGCTACGACCCCTTAATGGTAACAAGGCACGATCACACATGGGGTCCGTCCTTACAAGCTACGACCACTCAATGCCACCGAGGCATACAAACAACACAGGTCCGTCCTTGCAAGCTACGACCCCTTAATGGTAACAAGGCAAGATCACACATGGGGTCCGTCCTTACAAGCCACGACCACTCAATGCCACCGAGGCATACTGACAACACAGGTCCGTCCTTGCAAGCTACGACCCCTTAATGGTAACAAGGCACGATCACACATGGGGTCCGTCCTTACAAGCTACGACCACTCAATGCCACCGAGGCATACAAACAACACAGGTCCGTCCTTGCAAGCTACGACCCCTTAATGGTAACAAGGCAAGATCACACATGGGGTCCGTCCTTACAAGCTACGACAACTCAATGCCACCGAGGCATACTGACAACACTTGTCCGTCCTTGCAAGCCACGACCTCTTAATGCTACCGAGGCACGATCACAAAGTGGTCCGTCCTTGCAAGCCACGACCCCTTAAAGCCCAGGAGGCACGCTCACTACATTAATTACAATCACAAAATAAATAAAATTAATGTTTTTCCTTTAACCGTTCATGCAATTAGCGAAACAATTACATTCCTACACTATGACAACTGCATGCTGCTATCTTTAAATTTCTAATTTTAAGACGTTATTATAATAATAAACGGGCAAATACTTCGCACTTTCCTATGTACTTGAACGGCAATGAAAAAGTTTATAATTTACAGAAAACGACAGACCGAGTAAGGAGCAATTTTAGAAAAACAGAAATATACTAAAGCGCAATACATACTTTATAAACATCAAACCTCCGCTTGTTAACCAAATATGCGGCCATCATCAGTCTATCAGGACGATTTAAGTTGCTTCTCAGCCACACTAGGCACAGAGTACAACGTTATTGATCGTTTATCTAAAGCTGAAATAATATTATTGTATATGTTTATAGAAAAATGAATCACATGCCAACAGAAACAAAAAATGCATAGCCCCTGTACACACGATCGTGTGCTACAAGTTGTATTTCGTTTACACGAATTACACGATTTTCTTTTAATCTCTAAAATCCGAACTATAACACATTACTATCTATAGAAAAGTTCAAATTACGGCTTTTTAAAAAAATATATTCATCGAAAAAAAATCAACAACAACATATATAAATGAAAACACGAATGAATTTTCAGCAAAATGAATTAAAATAACAAAATCTAGTCACCAGAAGGCTACAAAGTGTTTATCTGATATGCGTTCAGCCACATTTAACTTTAGACATATAGGTTTATACTTATCATAACCAGCTCCATTTGAGTTCAGTCGTGTTCGCTTTATCTGTTTATACGATGGAAACATTGAAAACACAAACGGCCTTCAAAGGCATGTCCAACATTTGTCCTCAAAGATAGAGTATGATTCTGTCTCCCTCTGACTAACCCCTCCGAGTAGATTTGAGATTGCGCCGCAGGGTCACAAAATACAAATAAATAGAATTAAGAATATATTAATTCGGCATTGTATTACTGCTGTCTTCCACGCGATGAATCTTTCTGTTAGCTATCTAACGAAAAGATTTTAATTTTATTTTGTGATTTTAGTTCATCATCAAAACGTACAGGTGTGTCAGCTATCCTCAGAATTACAGCATTTCATCGCCCAGAACGGTTTCTAAAAATTACAGCATTCCGAAGCACTCAAAATATCGAACTCAACAAAATAACATTTGCAATGATATAAATGCAAACAGTTTGACATTAGATAAAGAGGTCTTCTCAAGTTATATTGTATAATTATACACGCTTTCCACGTGCAACTGTACTTATAACAGTACATCTAGCTATCAAACCCAATGCGTGTTTCTGAAAGACTCATCTGCTTGTAAAATCACATACATGTAAAACGCTTGAAAATTAAATTTTTCATCACAACTCTTTACAAATTATCAAGTAACCATAAAGCTGATTCCGACTGCTGTTTCTTAATAAATGTGACAGTGAGCTTTTATTGTTTTAAATTACATTCTCCAAAGAATAAAGTGTAACTCGTAAATATAACAGTCAGGCCTCAATTGCAGCACTTGCTTTCCCTAATCCCACACTTCCGTTAACGTTCAACCAAAATAAAACGTTTTCACAATTAAGATAATAATTATTACAAATCAACTGAATAATAAACGTGTATCTAAATCGCTTTACCTTTTGTTAAATTCAGTTCGCAATCACTCCGTATCCTTTTCAAGTCTCAGAATTGCCATAAAAGACCGTTCAGTTGGTTTCATACTTCAATGTTATGCCTGTCCATTAACTGTCTTTAAAAATTAGCAATCTAATAATTGTAACCTAATATGCAACCATAATGTCAAATACTAGCCTCGAGTGATTCAAAATAACGAAAAATCAGAATATAAGACACATTTGCACGAAAACTACATGCGAAACGTCAAAAAACCCGGGAAAACCAAAAACCTTGCAAATTCTACATAGACTGGCTACATACTCCATATAGACTGTCACAAAGCGTAACAATGTCAAACGTGAATAATTTTATTTAACATATGCAGTAACTGTCCACTGAAAATTTTGTTTATTTCAATAAACATTTTAAAATATGATTAATTTTTATGCATAGCTGCTTTGTCATCATGCATACACATCCCCCCCCCCCCCCCCCCCCACCGTGACACTAATTTCGAGATGGTCAATTAAATGGCTTATAAAATTAACTCTTTTCTCCATTTTAACATCTTTTATTAAGTTGGCGAACATTACAGACTATTCACTTGCCATATATTTGCTTGTCTAAATTGTTCATTACTTTGTCAGATAAGCTAATGAATCTAAAAGCAAACAGTGTAGATCCTGATCAGTTGGCACAGATGTATTGGCTAACCAGGATCTACTCTGGTTGTCCATGTGATAAAATGTATATTTGGTTTAAAGGATTTAAAAGAACAACTGAAATGTACTAACATTTGCATTAGAGAGCCTATATTTGTTGACACTGGCTAGTTTTGGTTTGCTGATGAAACAATAAATTTTCACAAGTAGTATACAGTATGCGTTCTAATTTTCTGTGTTTTTAAGGGTTTAGAGATGGTTTTTTAGCCTGTTGAAAATTCACTTAAATTTAGAACTAACAAATACTGGTCAAATAAATTGACTACTCTGGCATTTAAACAATTAACTATAGTCAGCATTTGAATAAATTATAATTTAAATTTTACTGCTCAGTTGACATATGTTTACAGTATACTACAGTGTAATCATCTATATGCACCTGTACAAAGACTTGAAAGAGTCCACCATACATTTTCTACAGAAAATCATTTATGACATCTTTGCCTCAAGCTATTACAACCCCCTTGTACATACATCTTCTTGAAAGTTGTCTTATGTCTTGGCTTGATTGGTGTCAATTGCCAAAGTCTAAGTAAGTTAACTATTAAAAATTAATCTTTAAAATCAAATTTATTTCATTTACTTTATTTTTTTCTTTGAGTTTAAATGATAACTCAATTGTGGGTATCTTAACAGCATTCAATTCTAGAATTTGTGAATTGTTTGTTAATGGTATTAATCCTTTCCTCCATATACAGTGGAGATCCACTATAACGCGGTCTTTGGGGTCCATCCCATCAAATCGCGCTATTACCGGATCCGCGATATTCGCTGGACATAGAACTTACACTATACAAAGTCCATACATGTATTACTCGTATCATTTTATCGTTATTTGAAATAAAATCCTTTGCTTCCATGTTGTTTTGTTATTATCTAACAGGTGCACATAAAAATATTACTTTGTGAATTTCACTCACAAAAGTTTATTCTGCGGGCGTTTGTCATATGCGGAACTCATGTATTTGTTTGACCTGAACGCTGTTTTGAAGGAAAACAATACGTGTGCAGTTTAATCTTTATTGTTTTTATTTTCAATCATAATAATATTCATTTCTCATAATAATATTGTAAAACATATTAGCACATGTATCGCTAACACATTAACAATTAGAAGCCAATTAACAACATCAGACACCTTTGTCATTTTATCTGCAGTAGGTGCGAAAAACAACCATTCAGTAACCATTTCGCGTACATGATTAGGTGCCCCACTGTTTGTACAATAATTTATTACTTAACAATTTTATGACAGTTTGATATTTTATCTGCCGTAGGTGCGAAAAAACCCATTCAGTAACCATTTCTCGTAGGTGATTAGGTGCCCCACTGTTTGTACAACAATTTATTACTTAACAATTTTATGACAGTTTGATATTTTAATAAACTTAGGAAACAATCAACAGATCATAAAGGAACATTTCACAATTGTTTCAACGATTCTCGATACGTTAATGGACGAGCGTCATTGTCTTTATCGATTAACGCGGTATTTACGTTGTTACTTCCCTTTTTTTCCATTTCCAAATACACAAAAATGGCCGTTGATAGAATTTTACTATCTTTTATGAAAAAAAAACGGGGTCCAAGGGCTGACCGCGTTATGGTGGATTTCGCGCTAAATCGGATCGCGGTTTAGCGGAGCTCCACTGTATACACATTTTTACGCATGTGCGACCAGTGTAAATCCAGATCATTTGGCACATCCGTGCACAGATGTGCCGGCTAATCTGGATCTTCACTGGTCGCACACACGTAAAAAGGCGTATATATAGAGGAAAAGGTTAAAGCAATACTAAAAGTTGGTTTGTTACAATGTTTCAGGAGAGGAGTGGAGACAATCAGTTCACTCATGAGAATCTCACCTTGAAGTACAAGCTCGATAATGAGTTTGAACTTGTTTATGTTGTAAGTACATTCAGTTCTACATTTGCCCGTTTTATTGAGTCCTAAATAATCATATAATGACTATATATTTGGAAGACACTTAAAGATCCGACTTGACTCTGTGACTGCTTACTAGGCATCATCCAGCTCTTTGCTGTTTTTATGAATAGTGGAAAATTGCAGTACTTTGCCTGGAAGGACTTGCATAGATCTGTGACTCTGTATCAAAAGTTTGATGTACTGACATCTCAACGTCTTTCCACAGGCTTAACTCCTTTAAAGTTAAGTTTAATATGCACTCATTGGTTTTTGAAGCTTTAAAAGTCCCAGTTATCAGTTGTATGCATTTTTTTGCTTTTTTATTGATTTGCTTTATTGTTTCTTTTGAATTGGTTTACATGGGATAATCTGTATACTAATGAGTAATGTATCTTTGTGAGATTGACAGTTGTTTGTGAAACTTGTTATTTGGTTAGAAGCCAATGACTAGATTTTTTGTTGGACGAAAAATGTGGTTCGCTATGGCAATGAAAATAGTGAATAACCTGAATATACAACACTTCAACATGATCTTTCCATAAAGCCAAATATAATTAAAGCTATGTTCTCTTACAATGCATACAAGTTTTAATATTTTTAAAGTTTAATGATAAAACTGGTAGGTAACCATAGTGGGGCTAGCATTACTCTGTGAGTTGCTTACTCCTAATGTAAAGTTTGATTGTACTTGTTGGATATAGGTGGCTTATCAGAAGATACTCCAGTTGTCGTACATAGATAAATTCCTGGATGCCATACAGCTGGAGTTCCGAAACAAATACAAGGATGATTTACTCAATGGACCTGTTACATGCAGCTATAATTTTAGACAGGATTTTGATAGAATCCTCTTCGAAGTGGAGGAAGCTGCCAAGAAACAAGTACAGAAAGGACGGTATGGTGTAATTTAAATTGTTAAATTTCCTTTTCAAAATTAATGGTCAGGTGAAAGTCCAAAATTTTCAGATGTGTTTATACATGTAGATAAAAAATTGTGAAAAAAATTCACAGCCTGTCAGGACAGATTGATTTACTTAGCATATTCTTTATATTATATGTGACATATCATTATGGCCTGGGTGACAGCTTAGACCTAGATCACAGCACAGTCTGATCAGGGTCAACACTGTATGCCATTCCATCCGAGAAGCATTCTTATATTAAAAAGGTGTTTAGTTTAATACTTTTATGAGGTATTCTTGGAAAATAACATCTGTTTTACTTTTTTAGAGCAATGAAAACATTCGAAATGTCGGAGAAGTCGAAGAAAACTGTGAAATCTATGATAGAGAACAAGAAGGATGATAATACCAAGAAAACACCAAGAGGAAAGGAAAACAAGCCTGTTAAAAGTAAGTCCTGTACACTTCTGTAAGCCTTCTATGGTCAGGAATCAAAGATTATAGACAAGTTTTCCAACTGGTGTTTATTTCTGCCCTTTCTTAAGATTCAAGTTTTTTGTACACATTATGAAAAATTAAGTTTAAAGAAACCTGCTAGATAAGAAGAAATTATTTGTACTTTTGTGTTCTTACATTTATTGGAAAAATCAGTGTGTATTTTGATAACAATGTTATCTTAAAAACCACTCGTCACAATGTCATGTAATTGTTGTTTGCTACATTACTTTCTGTATACTTCTATAGATGCTCCTGTTAAAGAACCAGACACTCCCAAAAGTTCCCCAGTTCCCATGGCAACCAATAACAGCAGCAATGGGGAGCTTGATGAGGAAACAATCCGCAAGAACAGAGAGAGACTGTTTGGAGCCAAGAAAAAGAAAACAGATACCCCTTCACCGTAAGCCATCAGTGTATTTCAGCTTTTTTGATGGTTGTTAAGTAGAATTTAAAACAGGGAAACACCATATGATCATTTACATGTGTATACATTACATTTCCTAATTCTCACGAAATCTATTATACAGCAACTTAATGAATTTTGAATAAATCTTGTCAGAAAAAGTTGCAAAACTGAATTAACATTTATTGTTCTGCAACATATCAAATGGTATTTTGTTTCTAGGAAAAGTTCAGAGGGAAATAAAAAGAAAGGAAAGGTGGGCACAAAGTGGGACCTAGGTGGCACAGCAGAGGATGCTAAAGTGCTCGACTTCACAGACAGTAAGGGGGACATGAATGGTGTAGAGGTGTCTCTTAAAGACGAGGAGGTAGGTGGAAGAAGGTCTATGCAGATATTCAGTGCAGTGGAATTTTTGTTAGAAATTAGTTTCAAGTTTCCAGGGGCAGATCCAGAGGGAGTTCAGTGGGGTTTCAGAAAGATCTTTAAATGCTAAAACAGTCATGTTTGATAATATCAAGTCATATACACTAAATATAATTATAATTTTCATTGATCATATCAACAAACAACTTATTCCTTGTAAATGAAATGAGCTTGCCAATATAACTTGTATAACATGAAGGAATACTAAAATCGGCCATGTTCACGTCTTAAGACTAAGTAAAAAGAAGCCTTATAAATCTAAAAGAAAATGACTAGTATTGAACCTGCTTGCAGTGTTAGTACCGTATTTTCCCGCTTATAAGGCGATACGCTTATAAGACGGGACCCCTACTTTGCCGCCAAAATCTGAGTTTTTTGTATAGACCCATTTATGAGACGGGGTGAAATTTCAGTGAGTTCGGAGCCGAAAGTAGTGAATTTCGCTAAAAAAAATCGGCGAAATTTCCGGCAAATGTAACATTTTCGAAGCTCTGTAACTGGAACATATCCTAATAAGTGTGTATTTAGCCAAAAAAATCGGCATTTTTTTCAGTAAATATAATATTTTCGAAGCTCCGTAATTGGAACATATCCTAATAAGTGTGAATTTCGGATAAAAATCGGCGAAAAATCGGCTTTTTTCCCGTAAATTTGATATTTTCGAAGCTCCGTAATTGGAACATTTCCTAATAAGTGTGAATTTCGAAAAATATCGGCGAAAAATCGGCAAATCTTTCGGGATATTTAATATTTTCGAAGCTCTGTCATTAACATATCCTAATTACTGTGAATTTCGAAAAAAAAATCGGCAATTTTTTCGGCAAGAGTAATATTTTCGATGCTCCGTCATTGATACATATTCTAAAACGTGTTAATCTCGCAAAAAAATCGGCAGATGTTTTGGTAAACTTGATATCTCTAACGCTCAGTCATTGGAACATATCCTAAAACGTTTTTATAGATCTATCTCTATCGTGATACCTCTACGATTGTTGATGATTGTGTATCACCACTGCGCAGTTAACTGTTAATTTCAGTCTTTGCCCATATGCAAGTTTTTGACATTCAATTATTTATCTATTGTCCGGATGTTAAATTCAATTAAACTTTGTCAAAGGCGAAGAGCAAGAACAATCAAGCCTCGGGGCAAACAAACTGTATCCTTTCACTTCAATTCATGCAGAGTTTGTGTCATGTAATCTGAATTTTCGAGTTTGCAAGAGGTGTTGACAGCAATGTCTGTTAAGCAATTAACATTACCTGATGACAGATTCAAACAGCATTAGACAATTATAACAGCTGTGACAATTTTCTACAAACTGAAAATCATTGGCAAATTTTGAGATTATAAGCAAACTGGCTAAAATATTGAATTAGCGTTATTACTCATGAAGAGTGATCTATGCTAATAACATCATAATAAATAATAGACCTTACAACAAACATTGCTTACATCTACATCGAATGCTGTTATCAATAATTTCCAAATTATATCTTCAATATGAAAAAGATTTTTGAATTTTTTTTTCTAAGCCAACAAAAAAAAACGGACAAACTTACGTTTAAAAATGCTCGTCGAAAATTTGTTAATTAGTTAACGAAAAATTACTGATAGTTTGACAAAAAAAACATTTGTTTTTATAAGAAACTTTTGAAAAACCTGCCAAAAAATGAGGCCTTCCTGTAGATCGCGCTTATAAGACGGGTCCCCTACTTTTAAGGCTATTTTCCAAGGAAAAAACCCCGTCTTATAAGCGGGAAAATACGGTATATCTACTTTACAGAAACAGTATGTGGGTACAATGGGTGGAGAGCTTAGGAACATAGAGACAGACTCTGACAGTGAAGAAGAGGAGCAGGTCTCCACGAAACAAGCCAGGTAAGTTACCATGGAAACCATTTATTTTTTTGCCTTTTCTTAAGTTGTCTGCGAGAAAATGGTACAATTTACCCTTTACTTAAAGGATACAGCTTATATCACTTGCAGCCAGTGTAGATCCAGATCAGGGGTACGTTTCTGCAGTTTGATCTTGATCTATACTTGACCTTTCTTGTTCAGAAATATTTTAATAAAGTTTTAAAAAAAGATCCAAATCAGACTGCAAGGAAGCACAGGCTGATTTAGATCTACACTGATTGCACATGGGATAAAAATTGGATCCAGATTAAAGGGTAAATGTCTGTCAAAAAATGAAGAATAGAAAATCAATAAAAGGTTTATCTCTCATTTTTTGATTTTGTTTGGTCGAATCAGATTCATATTGTTACATTCAGTATTAAATTTTGGTGCAATGTAAACATTATTGATCACTTCATGAGCAAGCTCACTGTTTGACTGTATGTAAGTGTGTACTTTATCAAATTTTAATCAAGTTTGATTTTTTTTTTCAAATCACAATGTAACTATGTGTTCTTTTTATTTCAAAAAGCTTGTCTGAACAGGTTTTTGCATTTTCAAAAGATGTGTACATATGTTAAATTTATAAATAAAGTTTGACATGCTTATACATTTCTTAACCCTTTCCTGTACAGATACACTTTTATTGCTAGGGCCAACAGTTTAGATCCAGATCAGCCGGCACATCCGTGCCGTCTGATCAGGATCTAAACTGTTCGCTTTTTGATTCATTAGGTTATTTGTGACCAAAATGCGACCAGTGCAGATCCTGATCAGACGGCACGGATGTGCCGGCTGATCTGGATCTACACTGGTCGCACATGCGTAAAAATGCGTATATATCCAGGAAAGGGTTAAAACTGTTGGTTGTTTGTGTTTGCAGTGGAAAGAGTCAGGGTGGTGGGATGTTCAGTATGTTCAAGAACTTAGTAGGATCTAAAATGCTGACAGAGGAAGATATGGCCCCAGTCCTTGACAAGTTCAGAGAACATCTCGTTTGTAAGTACATTCTTTTTCATTTAATGTTTTCGCTTTATATCTAGTTATAAACTTAAGTAAGCTCCTATTTGGTGCAAATCCTTTGTAGCTCTTTGTTAGAACAATACAAGGGCCCAAGGTAATAAACTGAGATTGAGACCAGTCTCAGATCTTAACAATCTGATAGGTTAAAATTCAGCACAGTCTCAAAACTGACCAAAAGGAAGCTTAAGAACTGGTTTCCATGCTCAGTCTTGGGTTGAAGACAGCTGTGAGAACAGTTTTCTGTGATCAAAGTCAAGATCAAAATTTTCTTACATTAGCATAGATTTAGTATTGATATATGTGAAGCCTAATTATAAAATGATTTCTGACCATTGTAACATGATAAATGTTGTTGAAAAACGATAAATGTTGTAGAAATACAACATTGGAATTTACTATAGAGAAAAAACCGGATGGACAAAAAATAATCAAATCTTTGCTTGCTCGGTTTGATTGAGCATGTTCATTAGCAGTTTTGAAAATGCATAGCATTAGGTTGAGCTCAACTCAATATTTACACTAATATGTATATCATGCTCAACAGCTTTTAAAATTAATAGTGTTGATGTTAAAGAAACATTTTTGATTATTTGAACAGAAAAATAAAGTCTTTATTCACCAGGTAAAGGCTTACTAATTCTCTACATACTTTGTCTGTGATATATGTTTGATCTGTTACTTTAAACTTATACTTGGTTGCTATTTATTTACAGCTAAGAACGTAGCAGCTGATATTGCTGTTAAGCTGTGTGATTCTGTTGCTGCCAAACTGGAGGGCAAAGTTCTTGGAACTTTTAGCAGTAAGTTTTAGATGTTAAATAAATAACTTATATGCATATTCGAATGATGCGAGAAAAAGTAAGCTCTAAAAATAATTATGAAAATCATGAGTTGTGTCTATAAATATGACTCTGTGATTCACAACCCCTTCATTGAATTGAAAGAACTCAACATTTTTAGGTAGATTATTGACCCTTTACTTCATATGTACAGGATTTGTTGCATATGCAAACAGTATACATGTAGATCCAGATAAGATGACACTCATGTTCTTGCTGACCTGGATCTACACTGTTCCCAAATGAATAACAGCCATATCACATGAAGGAAAAGGTTATGCTTGTAATACATTGCTTATTCCATGTAAAAAAACTATGTTCACAGTACTGATTAATGTTGTATGTGTCAGTTTTGTCTTTTTGCATGCTGATGAGACATTATTGTAACAAGATAATTAAACTGGGACTGAACACCAGTCTGTCCAGAGTGTCTGATTGGTTAAAATTCATTCATAAAACAAACCAGTATATCCAAAATATCCAATTGCTAACCTAACTGCTGATAAAATTTTATAAATTCCTGCGACTTTGCTGGAGATGAAATATAGAAATATAAGTCTGAACATGACAAACACAAATGTAAGACTGTTCAAACTTTGCAGGTATTAGTAACACAGTGAAGACAGCACTGAATGAGTCACTGATTCAGATCCTGTCGCCAAGACGACGTGTTGACATCCTCCGTGACGCAATGGACTGTAAGCAACAAAGGCGGCCATATTGTATCACATTCTGTGGAGTGAATGGCGTTGGAAAGTCAACAAACTTGGCCAAGGTTGGTTTGAAATTTGTCACACCGCATTGCTATCAGGCTTCGCGAAACTACTGAAAACTTTGTCTGACATTCGGTCAGACAAACTTCCAACTCTTGTCTGACCGAAAGAAATTTTGTCTGACCGATTTTTTTTTCAAATATATGTATACTTTTGTTTGCATATTAAATTAAAGACACAACATCCTTTAAAGGTTTCTGTAACATTTTTATTCTCTTACATTAAACATAAGTTTATCCAGATTGATGGACTCTGTCTGGAAATTAAAAAAAATCATAATTATCTTAACACCCATCATCATAATTAAAGTCCTTATCACAAAACATGTCCATAGAGTATGTGGAAAAAGAATTGGATGGTCTGGATTCCACTGGACATACATCAGAACTGGGTACAATTTCTTCAGTGTCATCAAATACTGGTTCATCTAAACTATTCTCATCGAAAAGTAACTACAGGCATCCATTTCACCATTTTTTAAACAAATTTACGCTGCGGGCGCTTGGACTCGTATTCCTATTGTTTTGCTTTTCATTTTTCATCAGTTTTTTCTGTTGTTTTTTTTTTCGCATGGTGTAGCGCCATCGTAATACCGCGAGAACAACATTTTCTTTTTACACAAGGTTGAAGGTTGCATATGGTAAATTAATCTAGAATTTGATTGGAAACTAAAAAAGAAACGGCGAAACTCGTTTGACATTTTCTTTTATTCAAGGGAGAAAACTCGGTCTTGGTCTTGAGCGGACTTGATAAATCCCGGTACTCGTGCCAGACAGATAGACTCTTACTCAGTCGTTATCAGAAAATAAAGGACTGAATTGTGCCGGACATAAGGTCCGGAATTCGGAAAAAATATTATCAGACCGGTCTGATTTTAGCCGGACATGTCCGACGGTCCGGCAACTTTCGCAAAGCCTGTGCTATATATTGGAAAATCAGAAACTGTTATTGAGTCCTTGAAGTTGGGAAACTGATAGCAAAGGTTTCTTACATTTAGGAAACTTAAGTGCTTTTGCGAGCCTGAAAGAATGCCTTGATAAAACACCTAGTCCACCTCAATTGTAAAACCTAAAAACTAACCATTTGGTCTTTCAAAGTCCAGTACTAAAAACAACAGACAAAATTCCAATTTTGCTGAACATGTTAAATCGGATGTTGTTTCCTCCACAGATCTGTTTCTGGTTGATTGAGAATGGATTCCGTGTGTTGATCGCAGCTTGTGATACGTTTAGAGCCGGGGCTGTTGAACAGCTCCGGACTCACACACGTAAGCTGAACGCCATGCACCCTCCAGAGAAACACGCTGGACAACAGATGGTTCAGCTGTATGAGAAAGGGTACGGGAAAGATGCGGCCGGGATAGCTATGGAGGCAATAAACTTCGGTAAGTTGTTAAGTTTCTAAATACTGACTGTTTACTTATCTGGCTGTTATCCATGGATAAACAGTGTAGATTCAGATCAGCTCTGCCATCTGTGCAGTCCGATCAGGATCTATATTGTTTACCTTTTGATTCGTTATGTTATTTCTGACCAAGTAGCAGTGTAGATTTATAAGACAGCACAGATATGCCAGCTGATCTGGATCTACACTGTTTACATATGCAATAAAACCTGTATGTATAAAATAAAGGGTTAAATCATATTTTAGTCTTTTTCTTATAAACAAAAGTAAAGTAAATCTTACTTCTTATCAAGGAATAAGGAGACAGGGATCTTGAATTTCTATAATAGTTCACTTTATAAGTAGAACATGGATAAATTCATAGGAAGATTTTTATCTGTGAATGTGTCAGTTGTAGAAGATAGACTGTAGCATGATAAATTCTATTTCAGCACGTGACTGCCATATAGACATTGTTCTGATAGATACCGCTGGACGGATGCAGGACAACGAACCCCTAATGAGAGCTCTGGCTAAGGTGTGTAAAACGTTTTCATAGATCACCACAAAATACATCCCATTTGAGTAATAATGTGCTTATAGTATATAATGTGTCATTAACAAAAATTGCATTCTTCTTAAAAAGGTGTCTCTAGTTAAAAGTAAGAGTATTATGAAGACTGAGTATAATTACATTGCTTTCTTATCAATCTCTGAACTTTAAGAGTCTTCTACTGACAACATGAAAGTTAACATTAAGCAATTTGATAAGCAAATAACTGTAGAATCATTATATTTACAGCAGGTTTAAATTTCATAAATTTCTCATATTTTCCGCTATGGTTAATGCCAGAATTTAAACCCCAGCAAAATAACAACATGTAACAATAATTAATGTTTTAATAAAAAATATGCAAAGTCATGTAGGCACAAATATATCGCTTACTGCTTTTCTGTGAAAATTAGTCCCCTAGAAGGAAGTGATACCACAGTAGAATGTATTATTTAAAATTTTGTTGTTTGTATTCAGTGCAAGTAAACATTGTAACAGCTGTATATCGTCATATTTTACAGCTGATTAAAGTAAACCAGCCGGACCTGGTTTTGTTTGTGGGTGAGGCCCTGGTAGGGAACGAGGCTGTTGACCAGCTGACCAAGTTTAACCAGGCCCTTGCTGACCACTCCAACATGACCAATCCTAGACTTATTGATGGCATTATTCTGACCAAGTTTGACACTATTGATGACAAGGTTTGTTTTTGCATACACATTATCATGTTCAACCAATGTTGATTTCTACAAAATGAGTTTGAATCATCTTTAATTACATGAAATTATATTAGTTTTCCTAAAGTGCAATTTATGAAAAAGTTTATAATTTAATAAAGTTAATTTAACTTTTATAAAAACACAGTATTTAATATTTAGGAAAAGGCCTCTCATTTCAGAACCTTAATTCAAACTATTTCAATGTTGTCTGTAATTATTTGGATTACATTTAAAAAAAAACTCTTATTTTATAATTTTCTTGTCAGCTTATGTATGTTTGATTTTTTCACGTACAGGTGGGTGCAGCTATCTCGATGACCTATACCACAGGTCAACCAATCGTATTTGTTGGCACGGGACAGACATACACGGACCTGAGGAATCTCAACGCCAAAGCTGTGGTTCATGCTCTTCTCAAGTAATTATCTACCTCCAGTAAAGAGAGCTCCTTCATACCAGAGATTACTCTCCTTTTTGAAAAACAACTTCAGTCAAGTGTGTTAATAAGTTAGATAATTTATTTCCGTACTGTCTGTTTTAACCTGTCATACTCATTTGTCTACAATTTCATGTGTATTTCTTTCATAAATTATAGACACAAAATATATCATGTTTGTTACATAAAATTTCAAAACATTTCGATATATGAACATTACTCATGACATGTTTTAAACAAAAGATGTACAGTACTGCACGTTTGGCAAATAAAATCTTCAATTTTCATCTCCTTATTTTGTAAAACAGAATCACATTATAGTTTCAAGATGTTCTTGTTGAGGGATTTATGCAATACTGTATTAACCCTATTTCTCGATATATACACCTTTTTACGTATGTGCGACCAGTGTAGATCCAGATCAGCTGGAATATCCATGCCGTCTGATCAGGATCTGCACAGGTTGCATTTTGGTCAGAGATAACCTAACAAATCAAAAAGCACAGTGCAGATCTTGATCAGACGGCACATATGTGCCAGCTGATCTGGATCTAAGCTGTTCACCCTCGCAATTAAGGTGTTTCTATGGAGGAAAGGGTTAAATCATAGTGAAGATAGTACAGTTTTGCATGTAGTGCTCAGCTTGTGGTATTCTAGTCACCTCTGTCTCATAAGAATGTTAGTTTTCTTTTCCTTAAGAGCCCTTAACTCCATATATAAAAAATAAGTTTCATGGGCTTACAGTGTAGATCCTGATCAGCAAGACCATCATGCCCTCTGATCTGGATCTACATTGCTAAATAGTCAGAAACAACGAATGAACTAATGCTACAGTGAAGATCCTGATCAGACTGATGTGCCAGCTTATCTGCATCTACACTGTTTTCCAAGCATTAAAGGCATAAAGCATATATATCCAGGACAGGGATAGTTAACCAAAATAAATTTGATCTTTATATTGTGTTAAGTTTAAAACAAAATTTTATATTGTACATTTTCAAGAGTTATTCGGAAGTGTAGATTGTTGTTTGCATATTTAACATTATTTGTGTCTCTGAAAATGGATTAGATAGTTTTATTGAAAAACTAATGCCTAAAAGATTATTTTAAATATACATGTATTTGACATTTTTGTGTCAGTTGAGTCTTGGTAGATAGTTTTCAAGCTCAGTGCCTATTAAGATAAGTGAAATATGTTACATGTCATGTAAATTTCCATGCAGGGCCCAAGATCACAAAACTGAGATTGGAGATCGGTCTCAGATCTCAAGCATCTGATTGGCTGAAATGCTAACTTGTCAATTTCAGCCAATCAGATGCTTGAGATTTGAGACTGATCTCCAATCTCAGTTTTGTGATATTGGTCCAAGGACAACATCATTTTATATCTGTATGTTTGTAAATTATTATCAGATCAATGTAATGCTTATTATTTTACTCTTTGAGCACATTCAGTGTTTTTATATAAGTTATGTTAAAACTGTTTTTAACCATGTACTTCATTTAGATGTTTTTTCATGCATTTATGACTGCTGTTTGATTCTTGGTAAGAAATAACTCTATCAATATTCAAACAACCAATGTAGAACCTGATGCGACTTTTGAATGAGCAGGGCTGAAGGTTATAAAGCTGAGATTGGAAACCAGTCTCAAATCTCAAGCATCTGATTGGCTGAAATGGCGACCAGTCGCCATTTCAGCCAATCAGATGCTTGAGATTTGAGACTGGTTTCCATGCTCAGCTTTATAACCTTGGGCACAGGCTGATCTAAATGTACAATTGTCAGATTTAAGCCACATCAGTGGAATAAGTGCTACATTTTAGTGTAGATTATTTAATCATTGATTATTTGTGCCATGAGGCATCAGGCATCAGTTTTGTCTTGTGATACTCTGATAACATATCTTTGTTTATGAGTTATGGGGAAAAAGTTTGAAGACAGATCCAAGACAATTAACAAATTCAAAAGACCAAATGTTCCTCTAATTCAGCGGCGTATGCCAAAATATAGTTATGTACATGACCATAGTGTAAATTTCCTGGGCCCAAGACCATAAACATGAGTTTGGAGACCAGTCTCAAATCTTAAGTATCCAATTGGCTGAAATGGTGACTGCTTGAGATTTGAGACTGGTTTGAGACTGGTTTCATTATCTTGGGCCTTTGTTTTACATTACCAGTTATTTAGTTAAGATGGTAAATTTCTTTCCCTTCTAGTATTTATTTTTGATGTTATGATTAGTGTATTGATTGTTGATAAAATTCATCCATAAGCATTATAAACCAAAGGTGGTGTTGTTGTAGTCATCTATGATGATGATGATGATGATGATACTGACTTGTTGTTATTATGTAAATACATGACTTAATTATGTATATATGCTATTTGCACAAATTATTGATGATATTGAAGTGTGTATGCCATTTTTTATGGTTATAGGTTGTTATTAAGAAAAGGGTTAAGAGTATAAATCTTAATGAAATAAACATTTATGTAAAAGAAGTGTGTTGCTTTGATTCGCTATCACTATTACTATGTTTTTGGCCAACCTATGTTTTCGGCCACTGTCTTTTAAAAAAAAAATATAATTTTTAACTGACCTTAAAAATCTGGCTCAACTCAATGTTTACACAAAGAAGAAAGTTGTGGAACTAATTCTTTTAGAGAGGTCACTATGTAGTATGACATAATATAAAAGTATATTTTACAGAATTTCAAAAACAAATGGAAAATGAAAACAAGTGACCAGTTGCTAGGCATGTGCATTATGCACAGCTGATCTGCAAACGGATTACTATCAAATAATATTCAAGGAAATTTCCCTGCAGTATAATTTTAAAATTTGTTGAAAAAATTTGGTCATTATCACATAAAAAGGTTCGGTTAGTCCCAAAAGCAGGTTTACTGTTTCACTGCTCATGTCCCTACTTCAGTAAACATAGGTATATTTGATAACGACTGAAAAAGAGTAAAAAAAAAGAAGTCTGGTATATCCTATGATCCGTGTTGTCTCGCGGATTAGGATGTCCGTTTATAAAAAACAGACCAATCAGATAATCTTGTTATGTCAATTTCGCTATGATTGCAGCAGATTGTGCTTATCTGATTGGTTGCTCTTTTTTGGTTTCGGTCATGTGATATTTTAAATCATTTCACATGCCTGTAAATAGCCAAAAAGAATATTGGGAAGAGATGAACGACGAAGATTTAATAATAAACAACTTCACTGTTACAAAAGGCTGGGTCTTATGATGTAAGATTTTCATTTGCAGATGAGCCGGCTGATTTGGATTTACACAGGTCGCATATGTGTTGAATACGTATATATGGAGTAAAAGGTTAACTTGTCTTTTTCGCATTCGAGGTAGAACTTTGAAACATGACATAGTCATCTAACATTACAACTGCAATTATCTGGACGAGTTTCATAACTCCTTACTCTATTTCGTAGTAGTTGTGCCCTTTTTCACTTAAGATTTTCTTATACAGTCGGTCTACAAGGTCCCAAGGTTATAAAACTGATAAAGGAGTCAAGTGTCAGATTTCAGTAATCTGACTGGTTGAAATTGAGCACTGTCGCAGAACTAACTATGAAGTTAATATTCTCTAGGGTGTGATTTCACACATCACTTCCAAGTGCAAAATACATGAAAATTAACCTGTGTGAATTACTTTTGATCATTCCTCTTAATGACACCACAGTATTTGTGCCATGTGAACAGTTGCTCAGGACTCAAGATCATAAAACTTAAACTAAAGACCAGTCTCAAATCTCAAACATCTGAATAGTTGAAATGGCAACCTGTTATTATTTAAGCCAATCAGATGCTTGAGATTTGAGACTGTCTCCAGATTTAATTTTTGATCTTGGACACACTACTTCAGTTCAGACCAGCAAAACTGCTAAATTCTCACCTATCTAAAATTTCAGTGTAACATTCTAAAATTAATCAACTTGTATTTAAGTTGGGAAAAATGAATGATAACAGAAAATTTTTTAATATTGTCATTTATTTGTATTTTGTATGCAGATTTACTTTTTCAAACAAATTTTAATAAAGTTATCTATTTAGAATCTAGGAAACCAGCAAAGATATTTGTATCTTGTTGTGATTGTAAAACATGTGGTAAATCTTTTTATTAACCCTTTCCTCCATATAAACGCTTTTTACGCATGTGCAACCAGTGTAGTTTTAGATCAGCCGCCACATCCATGCCGTCTGATCAGGATCTGCACAGGTCGCATTTTGGTCAGAAATAACCTAATAAGTCAAAAAGCGAACAGTTTAGATCCTGATCAGAGGGCACAGATGTGCTGGCTAATCTGGATCTAAACTGTTCGCCCTCGCAATAAAGGTGTATCTATGGAGGAAAGGGTTAAATTGTCATTCTCTGCAGACAGCTGGGCTATTTGGACATTAAATGTTAAACTTTTTGATTTCATTCAAATGTTGTGTTAGGCAGCGGCATGGCCAAACAACACAATATCAGTGTCAATGCACATCAATGTTTTACAAATCCTGCATACATTGCATTTGAATATTGCAACAAAAACAGTCAATAAAATTCCTTTTGTCTGACGGTTGGTTGCAAAATCCATGACTGAAGTTCTCATAGTAGCATGAGCACAAAAAGTTTAATGTTTGAAACTGTGTAAGAAATGTTATAACTGGGTATCTCTTAAAAAATCTTGAAAAATGACTAGCATAGGTTTGTGTGATATACTGTAGGAGAAACTGTGTAACAAAAATAATATCAAATCATTTATCACCATGAAAAACAAATGCTCATAATTGTACACTTTTCCCAGAAACAGTTAAATACATGCTTGCAATAGATTCCAAAGAGACCGTTAAAAGTTCTGCCTCTCTAACCATGTTCATACATGACATTTGTAAAGTCTAGATATCTAAAATAAAAATTATTTCACAGCTTAGGAATAAATATTACATAAAGCCGCCATGCAGCCAATATCATACTTTGCTTTTTGAAATCCTAGACCTATTTGAATGCATATTTTTGAAATGGGACAAAGTACATGTACTGTAAAATTTTGTTTATTCTAACCATGAAAAATGTGGCAGTACCTCTACATATACTCATAATACATGTATGATCTCTGTTACTGTCTTACAATGACATAACATGAAACAATTTACATCAGAAAAATAGCTGTAGGACACACTCGACATATCTTTAAATATTGCTATTTCTTACTGTTTAATGTTACTATGTTACTATATCTGGTTATTTGCTATCATCTTAATGTATAAACTATAACTATCATTGATAAATAACTTCGCACAAGGAAACTTATTTGACCTGTTAACAGGTTTATTGTATGTGTGAACAGAGTAGATCCTAATCAGATGGTATAGACATGCTGGCTGATCTAGATCTACACTGTTCCAGTAAAAAAAAAACCAACATTATATAAACTATTTACATAACTAACAAAATATAAGACAAAAAATCAGCTGTTCTAGTAATAAGGCAATAGAAATTAATTCCTAGATTCTCATCCCCGCCCGCCCCTCAAAAATCACTCCGTCGAATGTTTTTTATTTTGAAAAAAAAATGCGTTCATCAAAATTTACATTACGAGTATGAATCGGTAGAGTACGAAAACGCAGTATGAAACATTTAAGTGCTAATCAGCAATTAATAGTCGGCTGGACTAATTTTCTATTGCCTAAACAATTTAATGACAGTGCCATCAAAAATAAAGTCATGAGAAATGGCAGTGGGAAAATGAATTATTTGGACAGGTTCCCTGAAACAGATTGACAATCTAAACATGATGATGCAAAAATTAAGAGGCGGTTTATTAACAAAATACATATGGTATGTGAAATTAAATAAAAATGTGTGTAAACACAAAAATTGTGACAAGGAAATAAAAATAAAAACAATAAAATCAGCTGTAATGATGTTTTATCCATGCTGAAATTAAAGCAAATTTATCTCTAGACAATGAAATGAACTGCATGGTACATGTATAATGTCTATGTTATCTAAAGTTCAGACATTGACAGTTTGAGGTGGCTAAAACTTGTGGGCATTTCTAAACTCTTTGTTTACCAGGGTTGGTTTGCAAGATTTCCTGGAAAGGGTATGTTTAGGGCAGTCCTAGGGTAGTCACAAAATTTCCAATTTTCTGGCCTAAATCCCCTTGAAAATTAAATAATCCTTCCCAAAACGGAGACTTTGCTTAACCCTCTCTGGATCAGCCCTTGCTATAATACTTTTTCCTATTTTTTTAAAAGTAATAATCATGATTCCTTGACTTAAACAATAACTTAAAAGTATACTCTGTGGATACAGCTTATATGCCATGTGTCACCAGTATAGATCCAGATCAATCTGCACATCCAGCAAGCCTGATCTGGATCTATAAAAGATGTTTTGTGATTCATTATGTAACCAATGACCAAGAAGCACAGTGTAGATCCTGATGTGATCCATGCATGAGCAAGCCGATCAGGAGATACACTGGTAGGACATGGGATAAAAGCCATATTGATGAATTAAAGGGTTAAGCAACTTACAGCAATATGGCCAGTGATCTGATCAAGGGTCCAGAAAGCCAGATTCACACATGTTTGATACACAGTCTGTCAAGATTAATACAGATTGCTGAGGCTGCTAAATGCTCTGATAATCATAATACCAGTTTGTCATTCTCTTTAATATCAGGCATATAAAAACACATTTGCTTGTCAGAAGTAAACAAATTGTATGTTTAATGCTATATAGGATAAGTTTACCACAAAAAACAAATATTCTAACAAATGCCCTATCAGGTAAAATAGATGTTTCTATAATAAAATCTATCAAAAACATAAAATGACATAAAATCTACGAAATAACTCTTATTGAGCAGCTTAACATTATGAAAGACCAAGGGAATAACAAACTTCATTCCAATAATCTCTTTTATAAACTCGAAGTATCTAGATATATAAATGGATCTTTGAGAATTTGAGAAGTCTCAAATCTCTAGCATCTGATTGGCTGAAATGGACACTTGTCTATTTTAGCCAATAGGATCATGAAGATTGGAGACTGGTCTCTGTATTTGGTATTGTGTTCTTGGGTCCTTGAAAGCAGACAGTGATGGCATGTACATAATTGTAGAGAAAAAATAGACATACAAATCTTAGCTTTAAAATTTTGTTTACAGTTTATGTTCATGAACATTAACCCTTTCCCTGATGGTTTCCGTTCAATCAAATGGGCAACCCGTGTAGAACCCGTGTAGAACCTGTTCACTTCTAAGTCAGAAATAATCTAATGGATCTAAAGACCTACAGTAAATCCTGATTAGACTGCACATATCTACACTGGTCCCACATGTAGAGGGTCAACCCCAAATCTAATGATAAATGAGGGCAGTGCAACATATTTAAATATGATATTTTTTGTTAAACAATTGCAACAGTTAATCGCCTCATTAAATTTTAAACAAAATGAACTTTTCAGAAACAACAGACTATAGAATCAACAACAGGTAAATATAACAATACTCCTTATTAGTCATTAGATTTAAACTACATAGTAGTTTAACATAAAACTCAAACAACTACATGTTATAGAATGGAACGGAACATATCATGTGAAGTAAATGGTTAACAGATAATTATGAATATCTGAATTCATACTATTTGTCTGGGACTAGGATAGGGGAATGTTTATGGGGATAAAATATGGCCCTCATAAGGTTCAGACTTAGTGAGCTTTTTGTTTACATCTTTATAATAAAACCTGTTGTCATAAACTACTGTTGCCATAAACTAATAAAGAAACATTAAAAATATGTAAAATTAAACCTACTTTGCCAGTACAAGGTTTTATCAGATTTTGTCATGTCTAGGATTGTTACAGACCCTGATATTAATTTTAAATTGCAGATGTTAATATATTATAGATTACACTCATTGATTATATATTTTCCTTCCTGGTTTCATGATTTCAACTATATAGGAAGGAATTTTTAAAAATGATATATTAATGTTAACACTGTTGATAATCAAGTTGCTAAACAAACATAATGCTTCATTTGATATGTACTCTTTTTTGATTTACAGCACAACAAACATGATATATATTATAATTATTTATCATGCAGTCTGGCTCTCGGCAGCTTTTCTCTCTGCCGCTTCCTTCTCTTTTCTCGCCTTTTCTTCAATAACAGCCTTTGCCGTCTGCTCTTTTGCCTCTTTCAAAATATCTGCTGCCTCTGTTGCTAGGAGCTTGTCAGCAAGTTCTATTCCAGTAGCCTCAGCAGTCTGGCACAGTGCCAATTCTATGTCACCATGGACAATTGATGAAAAGGTGTGGCCATTGGTAGGTTTCTAAAAATATAGCAAAAGTGTTATAATTAATGCATTTTTTCAAATTTTAATTTTTTCAGTTTTCTAGATATTGACAGCTTAACTTTTCCTCAGTATTTACTAAATAGAAATGCAAGATTAACTTTAACCCTTTCCTGGAAATATACGCATTTTTACGCGTGTGCGACCAGCGTAGATCCAGATCAGCCGGCACATCCGTGCCGTCTGATCAGGATCTGCACTGGTCGCATTTTGGTCAAGAATAACCTAATGAATTAAAAAGCGAACAGTTTAGATCCTGATCAGACGGCACGGATGTGCCGGCTGATCTGGATCTAAACTGTTCGCCCTAGCAATAAAGGTGTGTCTGTACAGGAAAGGGTTAACCTGCTGAATGTATTTGACAGACTCACCAATTTTTCAATGAGCCAATCCATTTACTCAGTATCCTTCACTCTTTAACTTTTATTCTAACGGGTTTTATTGCATGTTCTAACAGTATAGATCCAGATCAGCTGACACATCCATGCCATCTGATAAGGATCTGCACTGTCTGACTCTTGGTTAGAAATAACTCAATTAATCAGAGCTAACGGTGTAGATCTTCATCATATGGCACTTTTAGACCGAGTAAACATAAAGTACCAATAAAGTTTTGCTTGGCAGTTCGATAGTGTGGGATTTTATCATTTTATTTGAAGACACACTTAATAACATTTACAATGTGACAGCATATCTCAAAATATAGTTTTGTAATATAAAGAGAGGTATATTATCACAAAAGTTGACAAATGCCTTCACAAAACTTGCAAATTTTCTTTGAAGGAATCTTTTCATTTTTGCCTCACCTTTTTTGCTGGTGGTCCTTCTGGAAGTTTTTTGGATACAGAATCTATGACACACTTGGAACCATCTATACTGAATACACCTCCTTGCAGTGTTATCTACAACATACATGTACTGTCATGATTATATATTTGAATTATTTCATTATCGGTCAGATGAAAGTTGGATAGTTTTCAGACTTAAATTTGTGTTAAACCCTTACTCCACATATATGCCTCTATGGCATGGGTGAACAGTTTAGATCCAGATCAGGATCTGCACTGTTCACTTTTTGATATATTAGGTTATTTCCAACCAAAAAGTAAACAGTGAAGGTTCTAATCAGATGACACAGATTTGCTGGCTGATTTGGATCTACATTTGCCGCACAAGAGTAAAAATGGACAATAGTAAAGGGTTAATTGATGGTACATGGTTAACAAACATTTCTAATTTTAAACAAAAGCACCACCTGCAGATACCTGTATCTTTAGTAAGTAAAGGGACATAACTATGATAAACTACTGTCAACAGATATGTTCTTTGCAAACGGAATGGTATTTTCAATGCCAAACAAAGTTTCAAAGATGAAGCTTAAATAATTTCTGAGAACAGTAGACAAAACCAAAAACTTTCACCAAAATTTTAAATTACAAAAAAACCAACATAATCTGGATGATGCTAGTAAAAGTATCAATCTTGCATGCATGCTCAAAAACTTTGCTTTTTCCAGATTTATAATAATAATTTAATCATTATTACCTGTGAATCTGTCAGTGTGGTATTTACACAAACTGGAACACTACAGCCTCCTTCCTGAAATCATATGACAGGAATATAAGTCAAATGCTAACTCCCTGTCAACACAGAAATCTGAAAACGTCAAGTTCTTCAACACCAAGTTAGCATAGTTACATAATTAACAACTTTAAAACAGTGCTTTTCATCAGAAAATTGGAAAGAGGCCCTGGCCTTTCAAATTAGGAAATTTATGCACCATAATTGTTTATTTTGGTAAAACAAAATTCATTAAAATAAAGGTACTAGTTTATAAATTTGAATAGTAATAGGTATTTTTAACTTACTTTAACTTAAATTTTATTTTTTAAAGCAATTTATTTTTCAGACTTTAAATTTCAAACTCCCTCAGAGGATTTTGTCCATTTTGGGATATCTTACCTAGCATTTTGGAAAGAGTCTCTGCCACAGTTGGGAAAAAATACTATATTTTTAGATTGGGAAGTGGCCCTATATAGGCCTCTGTTATATAAGGATGAAAAGCCCTGTAAAAATGCAAGTTTTTCAAAAGTTTGGTATTTTCTCTATTTGCTTAATTATGCAAACTTAACCTTTTGTACAGAATTGATAAACAGAGATAGCGTGCTTCAGTTTTTTCCACAGGATTCTGGTTTTCTACGGATTTCATCTGAGGATTTTTGCATCATTGTGAACAGTGTAAATCTTGATCAAACTGTAAGGATATGCAGACTACTCTTGACCTAAGCGCAATGCACATGGGATATATAACCAATATCTAAAGAGTAAAGGGTCAAGTGTACATACAAGTTTTTTCAGGAAGGCCCGTTCCGCTATACAGCAGAGAGCTGTGTCTTGGTCATGTATTGCCGATAGTAATCGTAAAGTTTTCTCGTCACCAGTCCGACATTCTACTGCCATGGCACCTTGACTCACTGCATACATACATTCTGATGGGACAAGCACCTGGGACATGGGTAAAAGGATAATAATTTTGACAAGATAATTCTAGCTGGCTATAACATGTAACATTTGTGTACCAGTGACCAAGCAAAACACATGTTCACATATAGAGTATTAAAGTTTTAGCAAAAATGTGAATTTCCATTGAAATGCTACACACAATTTATGCCCCACAGTCACCATTATTGACCTACAGCACAGCAGCCTGCAAATTCACAAAGTCTGACCAGGGGCTGCATTTTTGTTAATCAGTCAATCAATTTCTGAAAAAAAACAAAAAACTATTACTAATGGAGTGGCCCAAAATGAAAGAAAGACAGGTTCATTAATTTAGCAGGAGAAGTCACTTTTGCAACCCTTGTAGACGAACATCAGCCTGTGCATCTGTGCAAACAGATCAGCATCTACACTAGTCGCTATTAAGTTGATAAATCTTTGCAAAACATATCTTTAATCAATGAACATTATGATCTATTCAAGAACACAAAAACTATGCATACCTGAGCAATTCTATCTTGCCATCCCATTCTCCGGAGACCAGCCTCTGCCAGAATTATTGCGTCATACTTGTCGTCCTCGTCAAGCTTCTTAAATCGTGTGTTGAGGTTACCTCTCTAGCACAGTGTTAAAGATTATTTTATGTTTTTTGACACCGTTTTAGAAAATAAATCTGATTATATCAACTTTTTTCTTTAGACATTGACAGATCTGTGCCTTCTGATCAGGATCTACACTAATTGTTTTTTATTCGTGAGTTTGTTTCTGACGTTTTAGCAAACAGTGTAGATCCAGATCAGGTCTGAAGGTTATAAAACTGAGCTTGGAAACCAGTCTCAAATCTCAAGCATCTGATTGGCTGAAATGGCGACCAGTCGCCATTTCAGCCAATCAGATGCTTGAGATTTGAGACTGGTTTCCATGCTCAGCTTTATAACCTTGGGCACAGAAAGCATGGATGTACTGGCTGTTCTGGAACTACTCTGTTCACCCATGTGATAAATGTTATATATATATGGAGTTATTTTGCGCGGAAAGGATTACCAGTATAGAAATGCAGTAGAATAAGGGTTAGAGTTCAGATTTTGTGTTAAAATAACATTGGTAAAAGCAAATCACTATCCCTGTTTCGGTACTTATATAAGGATACAATGCTTTCAAATGTAAAGGTTGGAAATTTTCTCTGTAGCTGAGCTGCCCGTCTCAAAGAACTGGTTCCAATTACACTGAAAGCAAGAAAATAAACAATAGTTAAATGTTCTCAATGTAATTTTGTCTTTCATTCATAGTTCAGGTGGCACCTAGACACACGTTAATTTTCAGAGCAAAATTTTCAGCTTATTTATACTGTATAATCCAGTATATAAATTCCTCTGTAAAAATCTTGATACATGTATTTAGAATTTTCTTCAAGTTTCAAGTTTATTTTCAATATTTCTCAGTATGTACCAGTACATATACATAAATAATCTTAATAGTTACATGTGAGAAAAGGCAGTGTTTAGACAGAATTATATATGATCAAAAGCAAATTATTTTATACCAGCTTAATAAAATGAGATAGTCTAAATACTGTAGACAAATTGCTCTACTACAGTAACTACTCAAGCTAGATTTAGGTGAAGGAAGTCAATTTCAATGTCCTGCCTTATAGGATTGCATTTTATGGTGTGGAGGGAACACTGTATTTACACTGTTCACCCATGCAATAAAAGTCCTATATGTGAAGTAAAGAGTTAACTTACCTTTTGTCAGGAAGATCTTTCAGGTGTTTACCAGCATGTTTGGGGTGCATGACAACAGCATCAAACTCACTGTCCCGTCTGTAATATACACATTTTACAGAATTATACCTTAAGCTTGAGCTATCTGAGTTCTGGACAAGTCGTCCTTTAACTTTGGTTTGTTTTATTCATTATGCATGTGTATGCATAACCTATGCAATATACATCAGTGTAAACACTGAACAGAGCACAAACATGTGGATTCTGTTCTAGATGCAAGACTGAAATTAGGACTTCAGTCTTAACCTTTTAATGAGTGAATTAATGTTATGGACTAGCCGTCCTGAAAATTTGGTGAAAATTCAATCTAAGCTAGCCCAAAAGCTGACCAACAACATACTAGAAATTTGAGAGTCTCAAAATCCAATCACTGGTTATCATTTTTAAATCAGCAAAAAGGTATTGAAGCTATGGGTAATTTTAAACTGATTATCTGAAAAAGATTTTTTTTTTCAAAACTTAAGTTATAATCTGATGGAATATATTCAGCTTTAACTGTTATGCAGACAACCTGGAGCAAAATTTAACTAAATTTGGGCAAGTCTCAGCCTTGCTGAATTTGAAATTTTAATGGAAGATAAAAGACAAGGGCAAATTACATGAAACAATTCAAAATCTTTATAGTGCAATTCAGTAGCTTCAAATAGGCTTTTTAGGGGGGGAGGGGGGGGGAGATGGGGGGGGGGGGGGGGGAGATATTTTGAAAATTGAAGTGTAGCCAAAACTCCAATTGCATAAGGGAAAGAAGCCTTAACATCTGTACATATATGTCAAGGTCGTTACTCAACTGAATTGTTCAGAACTATAATATGATGATATAAAACTTACTTGAACACACAACCTATGACTAGATTTTCAGCGATTCTGGTAGGCAGGTCTTTGAGGGAATGTACGACAAAGTCTACCTCCCCATTCTCCAGCGCTATCTCCAGTTCTCTCGTAAACAAGTCTTTGGCTCCTATCTAGCTCCACCGAAGAAAACATAATATAAATCCATTACTCCATTAATACATATTTTTTCATATCCATTAGCGACAAGTGTAGAAACAGATCAGCCTGCAGATCGGTGCACTGATCAGGATCTACACTGATTGCATAGTGGTCTGGAAAACCTAATGAATCTAAATGCAAAGAGTGTAGATCCAGATCAGACATGCAGGCTGGTCCCAAGGTTATAAAGCTGAGCATGGAAACCAGTCTCAAATCTCAAGCATCTGATTGGCTGAAATGGAGACTGGTCGCCATTTCAGCCAATCAGATGCTTGAGATTTGAGACTGGTTTCCAATCTCAGCTTTATAACCTCCAGCCCTGATGTAGTGTTAGCTATTTCTGAGATGTACATGTAATGTGATACCCTGCATGCATGGCTTGATAACATAGTAAAATAGAGTAGAAAGGGCATTATCTGCCTAGCATTTGAATAAATCACATTGAACTATCTTGTTGTCTATGTATTAAACCCCAAACGTTAATACTACAGCTGATCTTGATCTACAATTGTAGCACGCAGAATATCAGCAATATCCTGTAGAGTAAAACGGTTGATGAACTCAGCATATTTAAAAATCACTGTTAATATTATGGACTGGCTGGGATTAGTGATTTTTTGGCATCAATATCTATTTAAATGTGTTATCACTTTGATGAACTAATTCTCTAAAAAAAATTGTGGAACCAGATTACATAATTTATGATAAGGTTAGAACAATTGATCTTAATATTCCTCAATAGACAAGTTTATTTTTTTCATGACTTGATAGTATTTAAAGCAATACATAGAAAATTTACTTATACACAAAATTTACCTTGGACAATGCTGAATCCAGAATCTTGTCTCCAGTAGTTACCATGGTAACTGTAATAAAAATAGATTTGCTATACTAATTTTCATGATGTTCCAGTGTACCTGTGTATCAGTACTAACAACTTGTCTCTTTGCATTTACTATACACTACAACAAGTAGGTTTTTATAGCAGATTTGAAATGTCAGTCATTTTAGTGAGATAAACTATGGTATAAGTAGATCAGATGCAATTCACCAATACAATAACCCAGAATTCTAGGATTACTTATTTTTTCTTATTGTTCAACTAGTGTCTGCCATTTAACCAAAAAGTCTTTTGCATTTAATATTTTATCTTGTGCGCCTTCGCTCCCAGGTAGAGGCAATATCATTTGAAATTCATAGTAGTGCTATTTGTGCAGTGTTACGGCCGTAAAAAGTCTCCCTGTACACATACATGTAGTCAGTACTGTTATCAGTAAAATAACCCGTTACCGATGTCGTGCAGTGATGATTACAGCTAACCGAATACAGCTAACCGAACAACCTTTTTGTGGTTGTCCTGGTTAGCTCAATTGGTTGCGTCGTCGGAATTGCAGGGCTAGGCGCTGTCACCATGACGGTGCAGGTTTGCTCCCAGGTAGAGGCAAAATCATTTGTAAGAATCTAAATTACTCTGTTTGTTAAATCTAGACAATCTGATTAAAATCAATTCCTGAAAACTGCTATGCTGTCAGGATCTGATGATGAGTTACTTAAACATGCTTTTATTGATAACCTGAACTAATCAGATTGTTGTCTTTCAACTAACTGGCGTATTTTGCAAGAATTTACCTGTATTAACGGAATAACAAGAAATGTAGACCTTGATCAAACTGTATAGAAGACTAATTCACGATTCCAGCTGGCTAGTCTACACTCAGTGGTCACAATGCAATACTGACTGGTTCAGTGGAAGAAATGTTCAACAACTATTATCTTACCAATTTCAAAATCATGGTCTGGCTGTATTTCCTTCAACTTGTCGATGATTGTATTTGTCTGTATCAATGCTAACTGAAAAATCAGAGAAACAAAATTCCAAATAAACATGCAACCCTTTCCTCCATGGGATACAGGGATTTGCTTAGGTTGCCAGAACAGGATGAAGTTTTCCAAGTTTAGGGATAAGTCACCTTATTTTTATTATGATTTTGACTATGTATGAAAAATATATAGAAAAACTTCTCCCTGTTCTTGATGTTTTGGAGACTTTTTCTCCCAAGTCTCTGTCTAAGCCATTCCATGGATTCATCTGAAAAACTGATCGCACACCAGATTAAACCTTTTAAACATAGTCTTTAATTCAGTTAAAAAAAAAACAATGGCTGTAAAGGATTAACCTTCTTCAGTCCTGGAAGTTTGCATCCTATTTCATAACATGTATGAAGTCAAAAAACAAATTTTCATAAAAATATTTCTTTCGTGTCTACTTTCAGTTTCATAGTCAAACCATTTTGTATCATTTCACAAATATAGTTTCCAAATATTGATCGTAGAGGTCTAATATATATGTTCCTGATATTAGTGCTGCCAAACACTATATCATCTGTACATACTGTACATGTATGTACAATGTACCAAGTCAAGGTCAGTACTCATGTGAAAGATGCTTTGCAATACAACTTCGGTCTTTTTGTCAATTAAAACTAAATGAGATGAAAGAGTGCTCTATCTATCTGCAGCCTGTTATTCATAAATCTGGATGTCTAAGCACTGCAGCACTTGAATTGAGGGCGTTACCCTAGAGTAGAATGAGCATAGTCTACAAGCATGGGCTGGCACCCTCTGTCAGTTTCAATCAAAATTGTGTGATGTATTTGTTTTGAAAACGTACCTGACTTTTTCTAGAACCCACTTTAATAACGACTTTGTTATTTTCCATGTCTTTAAACTGTGTCTGATCTCGAAACTTTCACACAACTTTACGCCACGTTTATAACACTGAAGTACATGTAGATTCTCCTACTTTCACTTTCAAACGAGGCTGACTGAGCTAGCTTTTAATCAAACCCCCGGGGGATTAGCTTTTAATATCAAAGTAAATGAAAATATTGAAACTAATAAAATGACAACATTCACTGTTCGTTTCAAGATTTTGTATATATTGCAATAAATACGCCAAAAGTTTTGAGAGTAAGGTCTGGGAAATCCCAAAACGTCACTTCCGGAATTTCCATGTGCCGGTAAATGACAAAATGTTTCTTTTTAGATTATTACCAGCTTATTTTTTTTTGTAAACGCACGATTTCACTGATAATTTTCTAAAATTGTAATTATATAGTAGCCTAAAGGGTTAATGTGACCAGATGACTTTCCGTTGACTCCTGGTTTTGTAGGGCCCAAGTGAATTTTGCATTTCATTTTCAATTGTTCCAAGCCTTGTGGCTTGACCAAGCCCAAGGACAAAAATGGTGAACATTTTGCTTATTTAGTGGTGTTCGAATAAATAGATATAGCAACCACTAACAAAAACATTTTAACATGGCTTCATACAATCCTCACAATCGCCAAAGACCAGTCGATGACGATGATGATCCAGTTGAGAAAATGCTGAAGAAAACAGGGTGTCTTGAGTTACATTATGCTGTTCAGGAATGTGTAGCAGATACCAAAGACTGGAGAAAATGTCAAAGTCAAGTTCAGGAATTCAGGAAATGTGTAGAAGCTAATAAAGAAAAGGCAAAGAAATAGGTAGATCATATATGTATAACAGATAATGAATCTTTGTTGAAACAGAAAACAGATGTACTATTATAGATGTGTTGTGGTACTAATCTAGTCACTTAATAGATATATTATGTGTAAGCCGCTGGGTGTAAGGCAATTGTGTTTCAACTCTGGAGAGGGCTTTCAAAGTAAGCATGGGGCCCAGAGTTCCAGTAGTACCAGTACCAATCTGGCTGCACATTTTTCTCTTTTTGTAACATTTGGCACAGACTGTCACATGAGTGGTATAACTAATTCTAATTTCAATGGTACTTACACTGTTTCGCACTATGGTGATGAGACGAGGTACTATTATCTCTTAACTAGTAAACCTGGAGACACCAGCTTGAAATAAAAAAAAGTACACACAACTCTGGAATTTGAGAACAAACTACACATATGGACTGGCTCAAATTGAAGACAGGCAAGTCCGTTGCCATTGAGTCAAGTGTAAGGTTCTTTCATGGTATCTGTAATCAAGGTACTTTACATTTAATGAGAGATATAGAGGATATTTGTTTTTACCAGTGTAAGATAGAAATATATTTCACCGAGTGAGCTCCCGAATTCGTATTTTTACGTGTGGCGAGTTCACAAGTGAAATATATTTCTATCTTTCACTGGTAAAAACAAATTTTCTTTTTATTTTATGCTTTTAGTGCAAAATTAGCGGCTTTTAGTGCAAAATTAGCGTAAATTTGACTGAAAAGTTGCAATAAATGGCGCCAAAACCGCTTGTTTATGATGTACATGTAACGTCATGACCTCAATTATACAAACTTGAGCCCATTTTCTAAACGTTCTCATTTGGTATGTTATGTGCGTTTGGGTACCATCGTGAAAAAATCAGTGAAAATAAAAATGATATTCCACTGTTTGAAAACAGTAAAATACCACTTTTATTTCACCGGGAATATTCTATACTTCACTGAAAAGCATAAAATAAATGATATCTCTTAACCCTTAATCACATGGGTGAACAGTGAAGATCCAGATAATCGTCACATTCTTGCTGTCTGATGATGATCTACACTGTTTTCTTTAGATTCATAAGGTTATTCTGACCAAGAAGGGACAAGTGTAGATCCAGGTCAGACAGCATGGATGTGTTGACTGGTGCGGATCTGGACTGACTGCACTAGCAATAAAACTTGTATATGTGTAGTACAGAGTTAATACCAAATATAAAACTTTATTTATTGTTATCTGTTTCAGATTCATACACCGGAAGCAGACACAAGTGATTTTATAAACACAGTGATTGGAAAACTTAAAGACTTAAAATTTTCAAACTCATTGACTTAAGAAACATTCTTTTATATTATAATCTGAGGTGAGTGTGCAAGAAAACCCTTCAAAATGGTGAATGTTATGAAAGGTATTTTGGTGGAATGTGACCCAGCAATGAAGCAGTTCTTGTTGCATCTTGATGAAAAGGAAGCTCTAGGTAGAAAGTTTGTGATTCAAGATCTTGACGAGACCCACATATTTATTTCAAGTGATATATTACCTGTACTCCGAGACAGAATAGATGACCTGATGGACAAGTTGTCATTTCCTCTCAACGAGAAGTAAACTGACAGCAATTAGGATTGAGTTGTCTCGTCATAAACAATATATTCAAGAAATAATTTATGTTACTGTGTTGTTTGAAACTTTAGTAAAAAGTGTGTTGTGACATTTACATTTTATGAATTGCGTTAATTCTGCACAGTGTAGGAGTGTTTCAGAAAGGAGTAGTTGGAACAGTGCGTGTCTCTAGCATATCAAAACAGTAACACACATATAAAACTGTATGTGTTAAATGTGTTAATGCACAAATAACAACTTACATAATAAACAATGCAAAAATAACAACTTACATTAATAATAAATGTTAAGGTAGCAAGGCTGCAAATAGTCAGGATATTGTTTTGACATAAAAGTCTCATCTGTACGTGTGTAAGGTAACAGTACTGGTAGTGGTATTGATCAGGTTTATGTGAAAAGATATATGCGATATAGATATATTTATAATAAATGCAGCATGAAATGTGACGAAATGAAGAGCAATATTGGAAAGAAAGTGGTGTTAGCATGGAGCTGGAAAATAGTGAAACGAAGATTAGGCCCTGATGCTGAATTGTTCCAGGAAGGAGACCTGTATTGTAAACTTGCAGCTAAATACATTCCTCTTGATACGTGGAAGGATCTACAATCAAATAGGTACTTTAATTGTGTTAGTTCACAAAAAAACATGGTTACCTGTAAAATATGTACCTCAAAGATTTGCTCACTAATTTAGTTTGTTTTGTATGGTTTAATATCAGTTTTACAATGTAGTTACAAGCTAACTATTTGTATCAGGGTTTCCATTTGACCCTGGAGATGACCCTTTGACTCTTGAAATTTTCAAAAACACTCATTTTGACCCCCAAAATTTTAGCTGATGGGTCATTTTTTCCTTAAATTAAGGGTATTTTGGCCATTAATTTCCAGAATCCACTAAAAAGTTACCAAAATGACCCTTGAGATTCAGCAGCTAGTGGAACCCCTTTTTTGTATATTCTGCACTTCTTAACGATACAATCAGAACTTTTATGTAATGGTTGCTTTCCAATCTACAACCTAGGTGAGATGCTGCATTTGTAATTTATCTGTTACCTCTTGTCCATCACTCCTGGCAATTAAGTTGCCAATTAATTCCACTCACCCTTGCTATCTCACTGAATCTGGTCAAGATGAAAACCTATTCAGTGGTCCACCTATGATGTTACTTTTTATGTACATGTAGTTGGTTGTTTTTTTTAACTTGTATCAAATGCAATTGTTAAGACAATGTTTTATTCTTAATAAATTTGTTTATACTTTAAGGTTTGAGCAGTTTTGCTGTGGTTTGGCGAATTGTACACAGACATTTGACAGTTTATCTAAGTAAGTATGATATTAGTGCATGAACTACTAAACAATATCAACTATATGTTATTATTTTGGGGTCACACACATACTGTTCAAATTTTCTGACCTTAAAGGAGTTCACAGACCAGTACCGGTGAATCCAGCATTTAAGGCATGCTTAATAGTGGTTTGTACATACTGCATTGTTAAAGTATTATATACATGTACAGTTAACATATAAGTCTCAAAATCCTTGATGCACAGGTGGTTTTGCAAACAACATCAGTGCCCAAGGTTATAAAACTGAGCATGGAAACCAGTCTCAAATCTCAAGCATCTGATTGGCTGAAATGGCGACCAGTCGCCATTTCAGCCAATCAGACACTTGAGATTTGAGACTGGTTTCTAATCTCAGTTTTATAACCTTCAGCCTTGGTTATTCCAGTCTCTGAACTAAATCGGATTATATTTAAATCCTGTCCAATCAAGGAGGGTCAGATGCAGGATTTCTAGAAAGGGTATTTGTTTTAGCAGTCTTAGGGGAGTAACATGATAATTTCCAATTAAATATGCAGGATTACCTGCCTTCAGCCTCAGAAGAGCTAATATAACATTTCATTATCATGATGTAATGTATCGTAGTATGGAACTAAACTACTTTGTAAGTGGTAATCAAGAAAATGCAATATTATAATATTGTCTGTTAGTAACACTATTTTCATTAAAATTCTGTGATTTCTTTACTCAGTTAGTCAGTATAAATACAAGTTTTACCTATGACGTGTGATCAATATTAATACGTGTTTCATCTGTGCCGACTGATCTGGATCTGCATTGTTGACTGCTTATTTAGAAATATCCTCAATCCTCATGAATCTAAAAGTGTAGATCCTGATCAGATGGCGTGGGTGTTTCTGCTGATCTGGATCCCATGCCATAAAAGTCATACTAATGGAGTTATGGATTAAAATGTAAATCTACTTTTGCACAGGTACGAGTCTCATTACAATAGCTGTCATCGTAATGTTTGCCAGACATGTCATCGAATTCTACCGTCTGCTCACCTGCTTGAACTTCATATCCTTGAAACCCACGATGTCATGTTTACACTTCTGGCGGAAAAACAGGATATGGTAAGACTAAAACATCTATAGCAAATAGATAATAGATATTATTTCTTTATGACACAATCATAGAAGATGGGGACACATTCAGATGTTTTATACTGTTTGTGTTTGTTGGTCTGTCCTGATATGAAATAAATTCTTTCCAGTCTTCTTCTCCTGAACTAATGGCAGGATTCAGTTGCACAGTAAAGGAATATTAGGTACCTAAGCCAACAAGCATAATATGTTCTAAGTGATATCCATATGTTTCATTCCATGTATTATGGCCATTTCTTAATGCAACAATTTTGATATTCCCTATATAAGCCAGAAGGCGAAAAGCAAAGTTCTGCTACATAGGTAAAATAGTTTTGAAAGCAGCACAAGTTTATTGTGATGACATTATCAAATATCCTATGGGTATAATACCTTTTGGCCATGATATTTCAAATATCTCAATGTGCCATTTACATGTGTCCAAGGAGGAAAACTGCAGAAATACTAAACCTATTTGAATTGTCTCCCTTCTCCATGAATCTGTAATTTTCATTTGGGTGATTTTTACTCCAGTTTCATGGAGCTACTGAACTCGTTGATGAATTCTTACCGGTAATTTGCTACCAAACAGAACCAATATCTTTTTAAAGTCAACATTGATTAGATGTCTTCCCGCACTTCTCCCATGAATGACATAATTGTCATTGGTTTCATTCAAATCATCTCAAAACCAACAACAGCATGCCAGACATGTATTGGCCACATTCCAGCAGCCAGTGGTGTTTGTCCTAAACACAATGATGTAACTTCCTTGCCTTATATGTGCTAGTTTGTTTAAACATCTTCAGTGTTGGTGTGTGTGTCTGTTCAACTGTTTGTTTGCCTCACCGTAATACAATCCTCTGGTCACTCACAATTTGATGAGATTACAGGATGGTGGGGGGGGGGGGGGGGGGCATATATTTTTCTCAGAAAAACAACATCTAGTAATGTCAAATAAATGTCAAATGTAGACATTTTCATCAAATGTTCACACACATAGACCTATCATGTTATATTTGTGTGTAGATTAATATAAAGAATAACAGGTTGGTATAATGGATGGGGGAAGGCAAGGCTAAGATAAAACAGATAAATTTTGAAACCAAGGCAGATAATTTATAATTTGACTTCTAAGCATTTTGAATGGGCTTTTACACCTTGACATCTTTTTCAGTACCAGTGTCTGTTAGAAAGCTGCTCTCAGAAGTTTAAGGAAACGACGGCGAGACGAGACCATATGGTTAAAGTACACAAATACCCTAGCAACTATCGTTATGACAGATCCGAACATAGAAGGTACTGTATATTACTCAGTACATTGTCTGAGAACACATTCAAAGAGTGAATTGTTCCTATAATAAGGAAATGTAACAGATTTATTAAACAGAACAGAACTGCTGTGGTAACATAATAATTTTGGGGGAGGGGTAATTGGTAATTTTCATTGTAAGTGTGCGAAATCAGTGTCCAGTGAAATCAAACGATAGAATATCATCTAATCCTATGAGAATGATACAAACATGCAAATTTATGCCCTTGAGAAAATGTCATTTATGTCTGGTGTGAAATTATCTCCCCATAAAAATAAGGTGATACTACAGTAATCAGAATGTTTTTCAAGAATTTTTTAATCCAAATTAATATAAGGACCAAACTGGCAAGTTGTATGTTAAAAATCAACAGCCTTTGACCATGTGTCATCATACGTTGTCAGTATACTTTAAGAGTAAATACTACATATTACCTTTTATCTCCATATATTTATTTATTGGTTTTATCACATTCATGCCATCAGGTAAAGATTTACATGGTAGCTTTTTGGTCAGAAATAACCTAATAAATCAGAAAGTGAACAGTGTAGATTTAATACACATGTATCTGCATCTACACTGTTCACACACAAATGATAGCCAGATCCAATGGAGTTAAGGGTTAAACAGATGGAAAATTGATGCAGGATAGGTAAAATGTCAACTTCTTTATTGCCAGTCTAAAACATATTAACCTATAATGATTTCAGAGCCAAGAAAAACAGTTCAAAAATTGATGTGCCTGAAACCATGGAAACAGAATCAACTGCTGATGGAAAGTTGGAGCAGAATGTTTCAACAAGTGGGAGAATCTTTAGCTACAAGTAGGTGTTATAATGTTAGATATTTGTAGCCATTGTCAAGTTGCTCACTTCCTTTAATTTGCTAGTACTCTTTGGATAAAATATGTCAACTTTGATATTAGCATTCCCTGGTCAAGGAACAGTACAATGAATTGAGTGATGTAATTTCCTAAGTTAAGATCAAAATACAAGTTAAGTAAACTGACTGTTAGTACCATAGTTCAGTCTAATAGACTGCAGGTATTTGATTGAAATATTTTTACAAAACAAAATATTTCATGATAGTCAATGATAGATTGAAGTTGATGCCCTAGTGTTATAAAACTGAGACAGATCTCAAGATTCCCATATGTCAATAAGTGATACTGTGCTCTGTAACAACCAAACAGGTAGCTTGGATTTATCCAGATCAGCTGACACATACATGCTGTCCAGATCGGCTGACACATACAAGCCGTCTGATGAGGATCTACACTGTTTGCTGTTCATTATGTTATTACTGACCAAGAAACCACAAGTGTAGATCCATTTGGTTGAACGTGGAATTAAACCAGTATATATTGAAAACAAAACGTTGATGAATAAAGAACTAAAATGTTTGATTTTATCTTTATTATAGAGTGCCTAAGAACATCAGTTTTGGTCAGGGCGCATCTCGTGGATTTCTAGGAGGGCGTGGTCGAGGGCGTGGCAAGCAGTCCAAAAAGAAGCACTGGCACAACATGGACACTGGCCATAAGAATACTACAGTGGATATAAACAATGTGGATATGTCCGAGTTATCAGACGCTTTGTCATAGAACTCAACATGGACACTGGTGATACAAATACTACAGTGGATATAAACAATGTGGATATGTCCGAGTTATCAGACGCTTTGTCATAGAACACAACATGCACACTGGCGATAAGAATACTACAGTGGATATAAACTATGTGGATATGTCCGAGTTATCAGACGCTTTGTCATAGAACACAACATGGACACTGGTGATACAAATTCTACAGTGGATATAAACAATGTGGATATGTCCGAGTTATCAGACACTTTGTCGTAGAATATGTTGATGTTAGACGTCTAGACAGAGATTGTGTGTGTTTGTGTGAAATTGTTTTTCAAATGTGTGTCACTTTTTTATTTGTGTATAAGAACTTGATGATCATATGAATGCATGGTTAATCCTTTACTTCATATATTACGTGCAAAATGTAGATTCACATAATCTGCCAGATCCATGCTATCCTATTTGGATCAACACTGTTTGTTTGTTGGTTAAAAATAATCTTATAATTCAGAAAGAAAACAGTGTAGATCATGATCAAATGGTACACATATGCTGGCTGATCTGGCTCTACACTGTTTACACATGTGATAAATCCGGTTTTACATATGGAAGAAAGGATTAAAATATTTTGTAGGATTCTAGTTTAATTTTTTAACTTTAATATTATCTTCATGCTATTCAGTTTGAAAAAATCTATCTGGTAAACTTGAAAATATAAAATATTGCAACTACATTGTTTTTAACCAGGTTTTCTTTAGAAAAATCCTGGTTATTAGATTGGGGTATGTCGTTGGGCGGGCGGGCGTCAACATTTTGTGAAGTTTTTTGTGAAAGTTGTGTTTTTCTTAGTAACCGTTTAAGATACAACTTTGAAACTTAACATAGTTGTCTGACATCTCAATATCAATCGTCAAGACAAGTTTAATAATCCCTGACTGTATTTTGACAAAGTTATGCCCCTTTTTCACTTAGAAATTTTAAGTTTTTTGTGAAAGTTGTCTTCTTCTCAGTAACCGTTGAAGATACAACTTTGAAACTTTACATAGTTGTCTGACATCTTGATACCAATTATAAGGACAATTTTCATAATCCCTGACTGTATTTTGACAAAGTTATGCCCCTTTTTCACTTAGAAATTGTGTTAAGTTTTTTGTGAAAGTTGT